>CM037879.1:246818437-247418437 GCA_021292165.1 Shinisaurus crocodilurus
TTCATGGTGCCACAAGATTCCTTGTTGTTCTTACTTATTCTACTAACATGGCTTCAAAGAATCTTGCAAACTTTCCCCTGGGATCCCATGTGCACATTAAGGATGCTTCCAGATGGAGGGCACCTAGGACTAATGGTTAGAAAACATTGTACAGCTATTCCATCTTTTTCTCCTTAACAGTTTTTCCACTGGAAGAAAGAGGGGGAAAGGGCAGAAGAAGCTGTGGGAAAACACAGGAGGGTTACGAGTGGAATATGATAACATCTGGACCCCCTGTAAAATTCTATGAATCAGGCAGGGGTGGTGGTGGTACGAATCACAATAGAAGAGCCCTGACTCTTCCCATGAGGATGCCACACCAGAACTATCTCTTGGTCTTGGTAGCAAATTGGCCTCACCCCAGATATAACCTTTAGAACTGTTTGTCACATCCATCATGGCCTTCATGGTGCAAATCTTCATATCCCTACCAATCACTACCAGAAACATTCAACTGAGTCATCATATGATGGCAGAGAAATCCACATGGTAAGCAGCTCTAAACAAGCCCAAAGCCACTGCCGGAAAACAAGCAATTCATGGGCAATAACCAATAAATGCAGATTTATTACTCCAATAATGAGTAATAAATCTATACCCTATCCACCCATACATGGTTTTATATTGCTGAAGGAACCCATATCTTAGGGAGAGCTGGTATAATTCTGATATCATTTGACAAGTCCATACCAGGTAACTATTACAGTCCTAAATGAACTGGTCCCTGGGTATTTCAGACAGCACATTCTCTCATATGAACTTCCCGTGGATGTTAAGATTGTCAGCTGAAGCCCTGACCACCCAACTTTAGCAGAAGTCAGGTTGATGACAAGTAGGAGTAGGAATTTTTTAGCGATAGCACCTTATCTCTGGTACCAGGACCGGTGCAAGGCAGTTTGGTGCCCTAGGCAAGATCAGATATTTAGCGCCCCCCCTTCCCACTTGAGCCCTCCCTCCCTATTTCTGGCACCCCCTTTAGCCCTGCGCCCTAGGCAGCTGCCTAGTTGGCCTAATGGTAGCACCGGCCCTGTCTGGTACCAACTCCCACTATATCGTATGGCAGAATATATGAGCTGCTCCGCCCAGCTGCCCCTGTGCTCTGATTTCAAGCTGGTGCTGAGAGGGTAAGACAAATGCCCCATGATGTGTCTAGTGCCTGTCTGCTGCTGTGCTGTGGCTGACTGGTTAGTGAAATGCTCTGTGGAGCTTACAGTAGCCTGTCCCAGTTTGGTGCCCTCCAGATATTTCGGTCTTCAACTTCCATCAGGCCTAGCCAGCATGGTCAATGGCCAGGAATCCTGGGAGTTGTGGTTGAACATCTGAAGGGCACCTGGTTGGGGAAGGCTGGCGTACAATGTAGATTTTTCACGTCCTGGGAGCTCCATCTCTGTTGCCCCTGACATGACTTTTTTTCCAGGGTTGGCAAATGGTGAATGGGGACATGTTGCCCCTTTCCCCCTGGTAGAGCTTCAAACTCCAAGCACTTGTTTCCCAAACCCATGCCCTATGCAATCAGCCACTGGAGACTGCTGCCATCAGTGATCCGATTCACACGATCACTGTGGCTTAAACAAACTACAATGGCTTGCTTAAGCCGCAGCGCATGCCTGGTGCCGTTTGCATAATTACCTGCCCTGGTGCAGCTTGTCGTGCTGTCCAAACCCAGGCAGCATGGCTTATTTGAGGGGGAAACAACCTTCAAATAGCCCAGCAATTACCTGGGTGGGTAATTAGGCAAATGGCGCCTGGCACACACCACAGCTTAAACAAGCCACTGTGGCTAGTTCAGGCTGTGGCGATTGTGCAAACCGGGCCAGTTGTGCGTCTGTGGTTCCCCCAGTTGCCTGAATGCCTGTGCTGGCCCTTCCCTTTGGCTGCTTGTCAAAATAACCTTTCCCTCCCTAGGTGGATCTTGGACCCGTGTCCACAGGAGGGCTCTCTTTGGTTTCTACAGGCCTCCTGCTCAGGGAGCTACATGAGTGCTTTATTTATTTTTATTTATTTGTTATATTTATACCCCGCTTTTTTTCCTGCAAGGAACCCAAGGCAGTTTACATAATCCTCTTCCTCCTCTCCATTTTCTCCTCACAACAACCCTGTGAGGTAGGTTAGGCTGAGAGTCAGCGACTGGCCCAAAGTCCCCCAGTGAGTTTCATGGCCAAGTGGGGACTAGAACCCGGATCTCCCAAGTCCCAGTCCAACACTCTCACCACTACGCCACACTGGCTTTGTTTTATGTGCTCTTCTTCTCCTTTGTGTGTTCTTCTAAAATGGTGACTGCAAGGAAAATAAGGAGAATAGAACCCCTGCCTGGGGACTATCTGGGTCATTGCCTTCCGTGTTTCCAGGGGTGATGGATTTAGGGCACTGTGGTGTTGCGTGTATGACAATACAGGGGTTTGAGCTGGGCGTATTTTCTCATTGTCGTGAGTTCATTGGCAGATGGGTGTTGTTGCTAGCACGGTCCCCGATTTTGGGGCACAAGCAGTTTTTCCAGGGAAGATGGAATTTACCATAGGAAGGAACATAGGAAGCTGCCTTATACTGAGTCAGACCATTGGTCCATCTAGCTCAGTATTGTCAACACTGACTGGCAGTGGCTCTCCACAGTTTCAGGCAGGATTCTTTCTAAGCCCTACCTGGGATTGAACCTGGGACCTTCTGCATGCAAAACATGTGCTCTATCACACTGAGCTATGGTCCCTCCCTACAGCACCTGGTATTCCAAGATGGTCACCCATCCAAGTACTAACCAGGCCCAACCCTGCTTAGCTTCCAATCCAAGATCAGACGAGATCGTGCTGTTCAGATGTTAACATTTTTATGCCATTTATGTATTTTCTAGTGTTCTGCTTTTTCCTCTCCTTTCCTAGGCTGAGAATGCATATGATATGGTTGCTGTTCCATCAGCATAGTGGTGGCATATCTCCCCATCCCTGTCATAAGTAGCATATAGCAGGGGGCGACAACCCGGTGCCCACGGGTGCACTGGTGCCCCTGAGTGTGCCCGCTGGACCTCACCACCAAACTTCTTCTTCCTCCAGATCCTTTCCTCACCTGTCCACCCACTCACTGCCACTTCCCCTCACCTCTGCAGCCAGGTGTTGGAGGCCCGGTCCTGCAATCATGCATTCTAGTACTCTGACACCAGAGACTCCAAATAAGTGAGGTCCTTTTATTACAGCAAATCCCACAGTATAAGCTTAATGGTTACAGTCTTCAGAAATCATATAGCTGATGGAATTTTGCTATAGACTCTTGAAATTGTTCCACATCAAGGTAGGGGACTGGAAAGTCTCATAGGGACCAAATTCCCCAACATTCCACACCAAGGAAAGGGTTCCAGATATCTTTGTAGATGAACTTCCCTGACATCTCATACCAAGGAAAGGGACTCAGATGTCTCCTCTAGACATTCCATAATCAGGGTTCAAGAAAAGGAATGGAGCCAATGCCAGATGCTCCTGCGACAAGGGGCCAGTGTGGCGTAGTGGTTAGAGTGTTGGACTGGGGCTCGGGAGATCTGGGTTCTAGTCCCCACTTGGCCATGAAGCTCACTGGGTGACTTTGGGCCAGTCCCTGACTCTCAGCCTAACCTACCTCACAGGGCTGTTGTGAGGATAAAATGGAGTGCAGGAGGACTATGTAAGCCACCTTGGGTTCCTTGCAGTAGGGGAAAAAAAGTGGGATATAAATGTAATGATAATGATAATGATAATGATGATAATCATCATCATCCTAGAACCAGGCCTGACTTACCCACACACACCCAGAGAGCTGAACCAACCTTGCTACTGAGTTGGAACCTCCAGGGTGCCGTACATCTTGGCCTTAGGATCTCAGCAACTCCTAGGAGCTCCTCTGGCAGGGGAAGGATCTGAGTGCTATGCTATTGCTCATGAGACAAGGGAAGGGACCTGAACCAGCATGCACATCCACAGACGTCAAGACCAAGCCCATCACTTGGGTTGGCCCCTCTGGGTACGTCCAGGCGTCTCAACAATAAGGGTCCAAAACAAGATTGGACTTGAGTCCAAAGTACTGCCCCACACGCAGAGATTCCAACGTCCAGAGTTCCCAGCTTTGGAATCTCTGCACCACATGGGTTGAGGCATAGGAATGTCCAGAAGTCAGGAATTAGCCCCAAGCCAGCTGGGCTCTGGGCTCCTCAACAAAGACACATCCATAGCCACAAGAATGCACAGTCTATGAAAAGTATGACAGTCCTTTTCATGGCAGGTGCTTGAGTGACAGTAGAAGTCCAAAGAGAAGAAAGTCCAAATTAGGTAGAGTTCATGTGCAGAATGCTCCCAACAGCTCAGTCGGTGATAGAGTCAAACAGAAAGATGCAGACATGGAAGACGAGAGAGATGTTCCAAGCAAAGGCTCTGGAGGCTAAGCACTGACTTAAAAGCGAAGGTGTGGCCATTTTAACCCTCCTTCCAAACCACTAATTGTCAAGGAAGCTGAGCCATCCACGAAGCCCCTATTCCACCTGGGTGTTTCCCTTCTACTCTTCAGCTTCAACCAGAGTGACACCTCTTTGCAAACCACCCTGAAGTTACCAGAGAAGGCTGCCATCTCTGCAAGGTCGAAGTTGCAGCTGCACAGGGGAGACCATTCAATTCCTGCCTGCTTTCCCCTGACAACTCTGACAATGATGAGTTCACACTGGTCTTGACATTCCACAGACTGACTAGGCCCCAAACCCTTCCAAACTACTGCTGACCCGTTTTTGGCTATGAACTAGAAGGCCCACTGTATTACTGACACTGAACCCCCACACCAGGAAATAGGAAGTCTCCCAATCAGCTGACTTCCTGCTTCCTCACTGCTGTAGTGACCCAGAAGCGGGAGCCGGCAGGCCAGCAGGAGAAGTGGCAGCTGCAGGCAAAGAGGTGGTGGGAGAAGCAGCAGCAGGTGGGTGTCAGGTGCAGCAGTGGTGGGAGGGGAGGAGGAGGAAGTAGGGCATTCATTAAAAGTAGGAATCCAAAAAGGCAGGCTAGAAAATGTGCCTGCGTGCTTGAAAAAGTATGTTAAATGTGCCTATGGGGCCCATAAAACTGTCACATGTGCTCTCGGGCCCCAAAAACCTTGCCTTCACCTGGCATATAGTATTGCTCAGCCCACCGAGTGCCCTGTGTCTAAAATTGCATGTCCCAGGGTCACGCCTGCTTACTGTTTTGCTGAGAAGCCCTCCTCCTTAGTGTGAGAAAGTCACTCTACATATGCTCCAAGAGCACTCTTTTCTTTCTAGTTAATTTCCACAATAGAGCACTGGCACCAAAAATAGGTTCCCAATCCCAGGTTGAGTTCTAACTAAAATCCCTATGGCTGCAATCCTATACAAAATTACCTGGGAGTAAGACCCATTTAATTCAACTTACTTCTAAGCAGACATGGATAAGATTGCACTCTAAGTTAAGAAAATGGATTCAACTCCCACCCGCCTTCCCCACACAACTCTCCACAGACTTCAGATGTTTTAAAACTCCCACCATGTTATCAGAAAAATTATCTTTGTCGCTCACAATTTATTACACAGTTAGATGTTTGAAAATTTCTAAAGCTACCAGAAGATTCATTTTTATTTTCTTCAGACAATGTTGTATTATAGTGAATCTCTAAATCCTCTTTTTAGACACCTATTGTATCATAACAGCGACTGGTTTTTTTTTAAAAAAAATCAATGTGACAAGCTAAAGCTCAATGTCCTTTCGAAATACCCTTTGAAAAATAGAAGTTATTACCCTCTATTGTTGCGTCTAGAACCAATCTGTTATTAATAAGATTTTCCATGACCACAAAAGTTAATATGGTTTAGTCAGAGGATGCTAGAGACCCAAAGGCATCATAGTTGCTTAATTTTTGGGGTTCTACCCAATATAGTTATTTTATATTTCGTGTGGGGCCTTAGTAGGTATGGGCAGGAGGGAGATCAAATGTAGTCCTTGACATGCAGTGACTACCAAGGACTAACAGCGGTGGGGAATCTGCAGCCCACAGCCTAATTCTATGTGGTCTGCCATGCTGTTTCCACAGTGGAATCATGCACTGGTTGCCTGAGGAACAGGAAGCAGAGAACATCGGAGGAAGTGAGTATGTGTGAGAGAGGGGAGAGGAAGAACCTTGGTGCCACTACTGTGGCTAGAGTAGAGAAAAGGCGGGTGGCAGAAAGAAAGAGAGTAGGGCCAGCCCACCCATAAAGCAGGGTGAGGTACCCACATGAGGCGGCAGAGCTGGAAGAGAGGTGAAATGCACCGCTCCCGCTCCCCCACCCCCAGCCCCGGCTGGGAGATCCCACCACCACATCCAGCAGGTGCTCTACAGAGCCCCGCCGGCTGCTTTCCCACTGAAAGCAAGAAAGCGGCCACTCTCATCTTCAGAGAGATGGGGTGGATCTCTCTCTTGATCCTGGAGACCATTGGTTCTTGTCAATAGTGGTTGTTTTCTTTGCCCTGTAGAACTTAATGGAAGCCACTGTGGCTTATGCTGGCTCAGCTTGTCTGAGCGTGGAAAGCTAAGCAGGGTCTGGCCTGGTTATTACTTGGATGGGAGACCCCTCCTCTAGTTTCCTGCATTGAGCAGGGGGTTGGACTCGATAGCCTTGTAGGCTCCTTCCAACTCTATGATCTATGTCTATGAAATCTATGGAGTGTACTCCAATCTACATAGCCCTACCCGGGGTTCTGCTTCTTAGTCATAATAGATGGCGATGCTAGAGCATGAGAAAGACAGAACCTAGATTGAAATGTACCATAGCTGTATACAACATAGATGCCTGTAGAAACAATTAAATATTCCAAGCCCCAGTGATTTTTTCCTAAAGTCAATTTCACACACATATCAGATAGCAGAAACTCAGTTACAGAAGGGCTGCTTAGCTCTAATTTTAATAAATGCTATTAAAGGGGCTTTATTGTGTTAGCAGCAGCAGCAGCAGCAGCATAAATTTTAGTAGTGTCAGTTTTTGCTGCAATTGTTTAGCTGTGAAGGAATCTCTGAGGACCTCCAGAAGGAGCCAGTACATGCGAACATATGCATGTTTATTCAGACAGAAGCAAGTCCCACTGTGTAACTGTGAAGGAAGCTCTGAGTACCACTAGAGGGAGCTAATTCTGCCTCTAATGCATGCAGCTGTTTTCCAATAAAATCAATACTCTGCAAGAATGAAATCTAGCGCATATTAACGTTAGCCCAGAACCTCTGTCTGTTCATGCAGCCCTCATACCTGACTTAATGAGCACAAACGCATGCTGCAGACACGTGCATAACTACTTTTCTCCTGATGTATGGGGTCATCCCCAGAGAGTTCCAGAGAGTAGCTATGTTATTTATTTATTTATTTATTTATTTATTATATTTATGAATCGCCCATCTGGCCAGACATCCAGCCACTCTGAGCGATGTACAATCCAATAAAATACAGGGGCGGGACACACACACACACACAGTATAAAACACAATTCAAAACAGTACAAAACTTTAAAATCCTAACCCACCCCATATTCCCACCTGAAAAGCCACGTTTTTAATGCACGGTGGAAGCTAATCAAGGAAGGGGCACGGCGGAGGTCACTGGGGAGAGAGTTCCATAAATTGGGGGCTGCCACAGGAAAGACCCCCCTCCTAGTCCCCACCAGCCTGGTTTCTCTGGCTGATGGGACAGGGAGAAGGCCGTCTGTGGCAGATCTTGTTGAGCGGCCTACTTGATGTTGCTGGAGGCGCTCCTTGAGATAAACTGGACCGGAACCATACAGGGTTTAGTTTGTGTTAGTTTGTTGCAGAAAAAACAAGGAAGAGTCTTGTGACCCCTTAAAGACTAATACATTTATTCTGGCATGAGGTTTCCTGGGCACTTTCCACTTCATCTGAAGTGTTAACCTGAAATTGACAGAATTATATTCACATGCTAGGTGGTGCGGAGATGCACACCGCATTGTCAGAGGGAACTGAAATGCAAAAAAGTGCAGACTACAGATGATTACCCTAATAACTGCCAGTGCCGTTCACAACACATTGTTTGGTGATAATATAGACATCATTGCAATGATGAGACAGATGTAGTGTGATTATTATTTTTTTTAATTGTCCTTATTCAAACCGTAGGAAACAGAGTTGAATCTTGATGGATTGTACTTCAGCAATTTCACATGGATATTTGTCTTTGAAATTCCTTTGTTCAAGAATGGTCACTTTAAGGTCATTGACAGAATGTCCTGGGAGGTTGAAATGTTCCCCCACTGGTTTCTGAACATTGCCATTCCTGCTGTCAGATTTGTAACCATTTATTCTCAAACTGACTAGTTTGTCCTATGTAGAATGCATAAGGCATTGCTGGCAAATGATGGCATATATCACATTTGTAAGATGAGCAGGCGTTTGAACCCCTGATGTTGTGTTTGGCATCAGGAGGGCCTGTAACTGTATTGCCAGGGTAGGTATGGGGACAGAGTTGTCATCTGCTTCTGCCGCAGGATCTGGTTCCCACGTCTGTCTCTCTGTTGCAAGGTCTGTTGTGGCTGTTGAGTGCTTAGGTTGGGCGGCTGTCTCTAAGCAAGTACAGGCCTACCACCCAAGGCCTGTGAGAGGGAAATGCCATGGAGCACGTGTGTGTGTCTCAGTGTTAGTTACCTCCAACCCTTACCAGGAAATTAGCTTCTACTCTTAACTCCTTTTTTGGCATGCAAGCAGCAGGTGTCTGACCTTATTTCCCCTCACTGTTGCTGACTCAACTTGCTTCTCTGATTTCCACGATGAAAAATAATCTTCAACAAGCCAGCAGCAGAGAGATGACTAGCAGTTTTGTACCCTGTCAGTTCTTTGCCTTCTATGTTGCTCTGTCTTGAGCAAAACTCCATACTACCCCACCCTAACTTGTGCTAGTTTGGCATGCTGTTTTGAATTGAAAATTCTGGAAATGCGAGATCGCTACTTATTTTTAAAGTGTTTAGGTGTCTAGCCCTTATGATAGCAAAAGCAACAACTTAAAATGCTTAAAATGTGTGTTCCCCACCCAGGGAAGATGGTTTTACTGGAGCATTTGCTTTGTATCTTTCTCTGCTGCATGTCACCTTAAATATACAACTATATAATCTGCATATCAGTCTTTTAGGTTTGTGGTAAAATATAATTCAGTATATGATCACATAACTTGCAACAAATATTTCCTATGCTTTTACTTGTATATGTAATCCTATGCTACTCTGTATGTAGAAAGTTCTATCTCACATAATGAAATGTAACACAATGTAACACTATGATGCTAATACAAAGGGCCTCTAAGGGGCCTCTTGAATTCTTATGACCTGTTGAAGTAAACCTGCGTCTAACAGTTAATTGGTGTTGAGATAAGGAGAAGTTACTTTAAAGAAATGTTAATTTTGGAAGTTGGCTGGACATTATAGGCTTATAGGGATACTAAGGCAATTAACAGAAGATGTGAATCATCCTTCTTTAGTTTGTGTCTTTCACACCCTAAACTCCTCAATACACACGTCAATTAATTGTTATTTACTGCTTGAAAGAGAAACCAGATATTGTAAAAGCATAAATATGTCACAGTAGAAAGAAACAATGAGCTCACCTTATAGAATTTGTTAACATGCATGCGCGAAAGTAAGACACTTGTAGAAAGAGTATAAAAATGCTTGTATTTCTAATGGTAGGGGTCCCACTCTGCCTAGGAGTGGAGCCATACAGCGCTGTATTAGAATAAAAAGGAATTCTTTTTACCCGCTCTGGTTGATTTATTGGGCCTTAAGTCAGCTGGAAAACGAACCTAGGAAGTGGCTTAACTTCCTTACCACAATTTGGCGACTCGGCCGGGACCTCCAGCCCAGAGTTTTGGACATTCTTCCTCCATGACAAATTACCCAGCCGGCAATTGGTGAGTTCACCTCAATGGGTTTTTTGTAAGGGAAGAGATTGGCCCGAGATTCTGCTAAGGACGGTCTAAAAAGGGTAAACTGAATTCCGGTCTGGTAAGGCGCCTAGGAGGTGGACTGACAAAGTTCAGTCACTAGGGGGAACCAGGAACTTCTGTGTGAATCCAAGCAGTGGGCATGGTGACAGGAGTAAGGTTCCCAAACTGGAGAACAACAGGTTTTTCAAGAGGGATGCCTCTTGTCAAACAGTTCTCCTAGGATATGGGCAAAATTGAACTGAAATACCTCCTTTTCATTTTTCTCTGGGTTTTGGTTATTGCATTGTGTTATTGATATTGTGTTATTATTATTGATATTGTGTTATTGATATTGAAAGGTATAGGATTTAGGAAAAAGGGAAACCTTCAAAGAGGGGTGGCATACATGTGCATGTGAAAATGTCAATGTGCGTGTGTCATTAGAACCATGAACTGTTCGGTTTCCGAACAGGCAGGGAAAGTAAGCATGGGTGTGTGTGTGTATTAGATTTATGAACTGTTACTAATACAGACAGACCCACATCTCTCTCTCCTCCGTTTATTAGAATTTATGAGCTGATGGAATAAGGGCTGGTCCTAGGCCACAAGCTGAATACCGCCCTTCCACCAGACAGGGTCTCCCTACCCCTTTCCAAATCTCCCTGCTGAAGAATGTATATAAGTCACTGGTGTACATAAATCAGGTCAAGACGCCCTGATCTCTGTTTGCGAGGGGTAAAACCCAATGACCGGCAGAGCTTCAAAAGCAAGTGGGCCTGATTGAACCCCCTCCCATGATCCAGTGACGTGTGAGTGTTGTGTGTGTGTGTGTGTGGACTGAACAAAAAGCACTACACACACACCAGAGTGAGGAGATAATAAAGGAAGCATTCTGTGCCACAATACACCATGGGTGGGAATCAGAGTGTTCCAAAAGGGGCAACTTTAGCAATAGTGCTCCAAGAATTTGCCTCTTTACCTAGAAGTAAGACTTTGTCAAAACACGGTTGCAAACTCTTTGTACTGAGGAATGGCCATGCATAGGGGGGAAGTACTTGGCCCAAGAATGGGTCCTGGGAAAAACAGATCCTAAGGGACCTTCGGGTAGCCCTAGAGGACAATTCCTAGGACAATTGGATTATTGGTATGCTTGGACAGAGGTGCCTCCTGCAAATAAACCCCCGCCCTACCTTACTCATCAAGTTGGTCTGTATCCACTCTTGACCAACACGACACCAGTATATTCCTCCAGTGGCAGCAGTTGCACCGCAACTAGGAGGGGAGGGGCAGGTGATACAGGCTGGGTGGGAGGCAGTCCCTGGCCACACAGAACTCAGGCAGACGTATCAATACAATACGTCCCTCTGAGTACACAAGAAAACCTCCTGTGGCAATCCTCAACCCCAGGATTGACAGAGGACCCAGACCATTTCGTACAGTGTGTATATATATATATATATAAGAAAACAAACCATTTTTTTGCTCACATAAGCCTTTGGTGATATCCGTTTGTAGAACATTCAAAAAGGGGGGAGAAAAACACGTACTGTAAATGAGATTCTAGCTACTGCAAGCCATGTGCAAGAAAGAAAGAAAAAAGGAAAGAAAAAAAAAAGAGGAAGGTTTATGTTCAAGTTAGATGTTTATTTTTCCAAGTGGGGCTGGTTGATTGTGTAGATTGAAAAAGGGTTTTGTTTTGTTTTGGGGGTGTGGGTGTGCTGAATCTCTGAAGTAAGCAAAGATTGAAAAAAAAATGTTGCTCTTGGTCATGCAATTGAGAGGTTGTTTTCTCTCGTATGGCAAAAGCAACTGGAGAGGTGGGAAGATTTTTAAGGTAGCAGCCACGAATTGCAAGGATTTTAAGGTGAAAAAGAAGGTTGAGAAAAAAAAACAAAAAAAACCTCTCAGGTGGCTGTGGGAATTCCTGGAAGGCGGGAATTGGCCAATCACGCTCCCAGGGAATCAGCAGCTAACCACTTAAACGAAAAACATACTAGGGTGTTTTTAAGAACTGTCATTGAGAGAGTTTGAGTATTGAGAGTGCAGGTTTTCTGAGCATAAGCAAAGTGTTAGTGCCTTTTGGGAAATGAACTGTGTTAGCTTAAAAGGTCAGAAAGAGTCTGCCCCTGATCAAGGCGGGCTTTTTCTCTAAGACTACAGCTGGTGCAAGATAAGCTCAAAAAGAATTTGTTAACTATTTTCCACAGAATATATATATATATATATATATATATATATATATAAACACACACACATTTGGCAGAAGATTCAAGAGCTTCACCCATGTGTGGAGCCAAAAAGTTTTTGAAAAAGGGAAAAGAGATGATGATTATTTTAGAAGCATATGGACTGTCCCCTCTGCCCCCAAGGGAGGCAGACAGGGGCCGTAGACAGAGAAATGGCAAGTAGAAAATGTTAAGAAGATGTGAAAGAGAAGGCCTAAGCAAAGGGAAAGGTTAGATAAAGGCAGATGCAAAAGAGCAATTATTGCAGGCAAGAAGGGCATTGGGAAAGAAAATAAAACCCTCTCTGCCCAAGATATGCAGGCAAAAGAAAGTTTTAGAAGGTGTGATAAAAAGTAAGAATTAAAAAAAAAAAAGACAAATCAAAAGAAAGTTGTGTAAAGCAATGCGTATTAATATATATATATAAATAAAATAAAAGTGATGTGCAGTTCTGTTCTTAATGCAGATTAGAAATCAAAAGTTTTCTTGTCCTCTTGAAAAAAAATGGGAAATGGTCCTGTTAAGTCATGATTGATTGTGTGAATAAGGGCTACAATAAAAATGTAGTCCCAATGAAAAATGGGTTTCAATGCCATCTAGCAGTTAGCAGTCTCCTGGCATTTGCTGAGTCTCTTGGGAATGAAGAAAAACAGGGCTTTCCGCCGGTATTGGCTTTGGTACCAGCAAAATATTAGGCGGAAAACTAAAAAGAAGTGAGACTCTTAAAGTCTGCAAAGAGATATGCTGCAATATCCCATCCCTTGAGAGGCAATAAATGCTAAAAGGCTCATTAAGTAACTTTGAGCCAGTCACAGACTCTCAGCTGTACCTACCTCAAAGGGTTGTTGTAAAGAGAAATGATCCAGCAATAAATTGTAAAATGCTGCGTTACTTGAAACCTTGCCACCTTACTGCTGCTCCCAACAGAAGGGAGGGGTAGGCAAGGGGGGGGGGACAACCCTCCCCATTGTTTTTTTAAATCTATGCTTGGTTCGTTTGGCCAAAGGCAAACAAACAGGGCTGCTTTAGTAAATTTGAACAGTTTAGTTTCAAAATGTAAGCTTGGCTAGTGGCTTTTATAGCAAGTTAACAGAGCACTTTTGTAAAAAATAAGCATTTAAGTGTAGCATAACACAATAGCACTAAGATACCAAAAGAATTGCAATTCTTCAGTTTCACCTTGCTGTTGTTAGGTTGGTTTTCAAAAAGTGTCACACAAGTGCTCCCTTCCCCATCACCTTTGCCATTGTATTTTCCTCAAATTGCTAATAGTTTTGGCATTCCAGTATTTAACCCTTTGGTTGCACAAGTACCTTATTTCTAGCTTTGTTGTGTTTTAAAAGATAGCATTTGGTTTTCAAAGGCTTTGTTTGCTAAAGAAAAGACCTGTGACTCATGATAGATCAGCTTATCTGAGTCTATGGAAAGCTAAGCATGGTCAGGCCTGGTTGTTGCTTGGATGGGAGACCCCTCCTCTGGTTCCCTGCATTGAGCAGGGGGTTGGACTTGATGGCCTTGTGAGTCCCTTCCAAGTCTATGATCCTATAAAAGATTTTTGTTAACCCCTCCCGATTTCCTGGCAAAAGACAGGCAAGAACAAGATTGATTGTTAACAAAAAAGATTGGTTTAAATTAATTTTTACATCTGTAGTAACGCAGTTCTTTGCCCAGTGTACAATGTGCCAAGCTCATAATACCGGAAACAACCTCACCCTGAGAACCTTGGTGTAAATATACAATTTGATTTTATTGAAATGCCTAAGTATTGTTCCTATCATTATGTGTTTGTAGTTGTTTGTATGTATTTTAAGTGGGTAAAGCATAGCCCTGTGTGAGAGCTGACACCACAACAGTAAGCAAAAAGAAAATCTTTTTACTATTGAAAAAGCAAACTGGCCAAAATATGCACAGAAACAAGACTAAAATGGCCAGATGTACCTCCCATAGCCCTCATGCGTATGAAATCCACACCCAATTGAGTAACAAGATTTGACCCCTCATGAGATATTGATAAGACACTCAATTCAGAATTGCTGCAAAGGCCTAATGAGATATGTGAAGACTTTTCATTCACAGGTGAAGACGCTCAGTACCAGCCCAGCACTGAAAGACACTCTATCCCAGGTGACTAGATTCATATTAAAGTACATCAAAGGAGATTATCGCTGGATCCAAGATGAAAAGGTCCATACCAGGTACTTAACGATGTGAAGTGCCAAGGACTTCAGCCATAAAAGGCATCTCCACCCCCTAACAAGAATAAGGCCTCCACCGTTCAGATTCAGGGTGAACGTGCTAGAAAACCTCTCCCCTGAAAAAGAAAATTTGTGCCACAGGACATCAACACTGATCATCTCAGATCTTGGATGGGACAAAGACACCCAGAGGATTGGACGAGATGAATCGATGTCCACTCCAGCTCAGCCTGAACTAGCCTTACCTACCAGTGGACTGTGATATTTTTTTCTTTCTTCAATGGACTACTCAGCATTGTTATTCCAGGATTTCAGCAATTAATTCATCCTGCACAGGCTCAACGTATATGCAAATACCACTAGAAGAAGCTTCAGTCGTATTGCTCTAGAGAAGCTAGTTAATTAGAAATGATCCTTAGTGTGTATTTATCCACTAGGATCAAATAGAGGAATGTGGTAAAATATAATTCAGTATATGATCACATAACTTGCAACAAATATTTCCTATGCTTTTACTTGTATGTAATCCTATGCTACTCTGTATGTAGAAAGTTCTATCTCACATAATGAAATGTAACACAATGTAACACTATGATGCTAATACAAAGGGCCTCTAAGGGGCCTCTTGAATTCTTATGACCTGTTGAAGTAAACCTGAGTCTAACCTGCGTCTAACCTGCGTCTAACAGTTAATTGGTATTGAGATAAGGAGAAGTTACTTTAAAGAAATGTTAATTTTGGAAGTTGGCTGGACATTATAGGCTTATAGGGATACTAAGGCAATTAACAGAAGATGTGAATCATCCTTCTTTAGTTTGTGTCTTTCACACCCTAAACTCCTCAATACACACGTCAATTAATTGTTATTTACTGCTTGAAAGAGAAACCAGATATTGTAAAAGCATAAACATGTCACAGTAGAAAGAAACAATGAGCTCACCTTATAGAATTTGTTAACATGCATGCGCGAAAGTAAGACACTTGTAGAAAGAGTATAAAAATGCTTGTATTTCTAATGGTAGGGGTCCCACTCTGCCTAGGAGAAGAGCCATACAGCGCTGTATTAGAATAAAAAGGAATTCTTTTTACCCGCTCTGGTTGATTTATTGGGCCATAAGTCAGCTGGAAAACGAACCTAGGAAGTGGCTTAACTTCCTTACCACAGGTTTGTAGTGCTCACAACACTGAAGTGAAAAAGAACAGTATTATATACAGAGGGACAGGACAGATACTATGTTAAGATCAAGACAAGGGTGTTACATGCAGGGTTTGGGTCAAGCTGCCAGGGGCTGCACTGTGCTTTATTCATGGAGACAACCTCATTTATTTTATTTCAGGGCACTAGGGCCCAACAGGCTTCCCTAAATAAGAGCTCCTTTGGTCAACATTACTTTTAAAAAGGGACAGTAAAATAGATATATTGGTAGATGCAGATGATCCAGGTTTAAAGTCCTTCTTTTGTATATATTGATGTTTACAGTACAAGAAGCGTTGCACTTTTAAAAAAAACATTTGCTGTGATTACTCTTTTATATAGATGTTTCTGGCGGATAACTCATCCATCAGCCAGAGAAGAACCAAGGGCCACTGGGAGGCTGCACCCCATGCCTGAGTCCCAGGATTAACATCATGGCAAGGGGGAGACCAGCCTGGCCCCATACATCTGCAGAAGAGGGAGCAGCTGCAGGGAGCTTGCTTCACCCCTCCCTGCCAGAAGGAACACAGGGCTGCAACTGACAGTTCCCTGGGGCGGCAGGCTCTGGCCACATCCATCTGCCAGAGAACCAAGGGCCAATGGGAAGCTGTGCCCCTGCCTCCCAAGATAAGCATCATGGCAATGGGAGACCAACCTAGTCCCCATACATTGGCCAAAGAAGGAACAGCTGCAGGGAGCTTGTTTTGTGGGGGGGGGGGGGGATCTTTAAGAACCTTGGGTAACTAAGAACTGGTGTCTGAGTTTTGCTTTCTTTCTTCCTCCTCCCTCCCAGTCCCTTTTCCTTTTGTGTCATGTCTTTTAGATTGTACGCCTGAGGGCAGGGACTGTCTAATATTAATCTTTGTTAGCCACTCTCGGAGCCTTTTTTTGACTGAAGAGCCGGGTAAAAATGCTGTAAATAATAATAATACATGCATGTAGTTGGAAATGTGAAGAGGGCAACTGCCCCCCCCCCCCCCGTGTCTAAATGTAAACCTATTCTCCATTTCTTTGAGGTTTCTAGGAAGATCTAGTTCCATGGAGCCCTGAAACTTCGGGGGGGGGGACGACAGAAAGGGGCGCGGGAGCGTTTACGTTTAATGCTTGACATTCAGGTCCAATGATATTTATTTATTTTATTTATATAAAATATAGCAATTTATACTTCTGCCTGTCAAGTGGGAGACCGGAGTTCGATTTCTTGCTTGGGAGAAGGCGTGCGAGTTGTTTTGTCCTTTAATTCTAAAAGAATATTTACTGGAGCTCATTACGATTTATATTATATTATTTGTTAAACTGTTTGAAAACCATACGGACCCCACCTGGGGAGGGGGGAAAAAAAGTTATACGCTTCTCCCCGTCGGGGAATCGAACCCCGGTCTCCCGCGTGACAGGCGGGGATACTTACCACTATACTAACGAGGAGCTGCTCGAAAATCTTTCCTCCTTAGAGCCTATGTAGCTGGGGTTTAGTCGTGATGTAAAAATACAAACGTACGCAAAGTGGAGACTGGGTTTAACGGGAGTGTGCAGGGTAATTTCTTGACTGGGGATGCTGTAGAAGGGGTGAGAGAAGAACAGGGCAGGAATCTAGCGAATTATTACCAGGTGGTTAATTGAAGTCGGAGGAGAAATTAGTGTTTTCTCCCACCATACCCTCGCATGGCCGAGACGGGGTAGTGTTATGAGGCCGTTGCTAGGAGGCTATTCAAGGAGGTGGGGCGAACTCATTGGAGTTGGGGGCTTTCTTGAGGGATTCTCGGGGTTGCAGCTACCGGAGGAGCAGGGAATGTAAGCAGGCGGGAAGGGAATATAAGGAAGAAATGGTGGACCCTGACAGGACTCGGAGGACGGCCCCACAACCGCCGCCCCCTCCCAGTGCCTGCCGGGGAACCCCGCAACCGCTGAACGGAGATTTGAATGTAATTGTGTGGTTTAGGTTGAGGTATCTGTTTTTCTCTCGTATTTCTCTACTTTTCCCGCCCTTTTTTCCCTTCTAAATGTCGCATGTTTTTTGAAGCGATCATCGCTCAGCGAGTTCTATAGCTCTGCTTACCCCAAGCTACCAAGACCTCGTGGCGCAACGGTAGCGCGTCTGACTCCAGATCAGAAGGCTGCGTGTTCGAATCACGTCGGGGTCAAGTTCTATTTTTTTCCCCGCCCACCTTTACAACTCTTTTAATTGTTATACATTTCCCTCCTCCTTGGAAATATAGACTGCCAATCGCTCACAATACGGAAAGGTCTACTGTGGTACCTGCTGTAAGAGACGACGGTATTATCTGACTGCAGTCATGGTCAAAGTGCCTACCTACAGTATATTAGCATTCTGTGCACGGCCCCATCACGTACAAACGCATCTTGAGTTAGCACTCCAGCAATGCACCTGCCCATGATGCCATATCTGCTAATTGTATGAATGGGCTAACAAGTGTCACGCGCACTTATATAGGACAGGGCATGCTTCAGTTGCCATTGCATCTGTTTTTGAGCTAGCAGCCAGTGCAGACATTACTGCACCCAACTAATCCCATAAGGAACTGTCCATGTGAGTGGTCTGCTTGCTTGAGCAGTTTAGGGCGCAATCCTATGCATATTTAGAGGAGGGGGGGAGGCCTACAACTCCCAGCATTACCCAGCCAGCTAAGTTGTAGGACTTTTTTCTGTCCAAACATGCATGGGATTGCACCCTTAGGTAAGGATGCGTGAAAGATTGCAGTACTCCGTTCTGTGACTAGAAAAATCACACAATGCATTTTTTTCCCCTAGTCACGGAAGCATGGTCCCCATCAGATTATGCCTTTCTTTAATTTTAAAAAAAAATATGTATAGTGCTTATATTTGTCTTGCTTATAGTGCTTGGTAATGTCACCTCAAAGTAAAGCTATGTTCCGATTATTTTTATCTAGTATGCATGATATGAAACTGGAAATTGAAAAAGAAAATAAAGTGAATTAATAGAAGTTTATTTTATTTGGGTAGTTAGTAACCAACCTGTAGAACTCTGAAAAAAGGCAAGGCAGCTGCTGCTTTTTTTCAGCCTAGCTAACTGCAGGCAGTAGTACAATCAACAAACACCAGAGTGCAGGGATCAGCCATACAGGAAGAACTGCTGCAAGCCTGCAAACTTTTCTGCATCTGTACTTCAGACACTAATTTATGTGTAGGAAAGCAAACAAATCTTTCAAAATGTAACATCAACACAAGCTCAAATGCTGTGTTGGGAGTTGATAAAACATGCGTGTTGAACTGTGCAGGTGGAAAAGTCATGAGGGTCAAAAAAGGGAGGAGAAAAACAATGTGCTGGGGGGAAATTGAGCACCCCCACCCCACTGCCTGTCATAATCCCTCCATCCAAAACCATCCTTTAAATAATCTGGTGTGGGACTATGTTACATACATTTGCACATAAAGGTAGCTGGGTGCCCTGAGCTGGACGTAACTGGAACAAAATAGCTCTATTTTTCATCTACACTAATAATGAACCTAATCTAGTACAGTATTAACAAAAATATCTGAAGAGCTGCAGTGAAACACCAAGATTTGTCATGAGAATGGAATACTCTTCTAATCTGTTTTATGAGCCAGAAAAGCCTGATTTCTTTAAGCCTCTCAAGTAACCCATTTCCAAACATAAGCATACAAGCAAAATATAATAATACAGCCACGCCTTTGTGTTCATTTGCAAAACCACACCAGACCTCCACAATCTTGGAAGGGCAGGGCAGTTGGGAAACCCTGCCCTGAAACAAGGTTTATATAATTGTATTCTTTGTTCTGAATTACCTTAGCACTGGGGAAAAAAATCTTACACAAGGGCTTTTGTGTTAAGGGTTACTAATGGTATGATCATCATCATCATCATCATCATCAGGCGATCACTCGTGACCAAGTAAGATTGTCTTCCGGGATAAAAGGAGGAAATTCTAAAGAAGATTGTGTAGACTCTAGCGATGGGTCCGTAAGTGACTGTGGAGGCCAATTCTAGATCCACACAGCTTCCCACAGTGAGGACACAGGTGACCAGATAGAAGATGGTCCTGTAAAGGATTCATTTGACGTGCTTTTCGCTTAGCACGTTTCTCCCTTTCACCTTGCACTCGGGCTTCTTCAAAGTCCATGGACTTTGTGAAAGGCCAACCTCCATTTAGATCGTTCATGGGCCAGAGCTTCCCAGTTTTCGATGTTTATATTGCATTTTTTTAGATTAGCCTTATGAACATCTTTAAACCTCTTATATTGACCACCGATATTCCGCTTTCCATCCTTGAGTTGGGAGTAAAGTAACTGCTTTGGGAGACGGCAGTCAGGCATTCGAACAACATGACCGGTCCACTGAAGTTGGCGTTGAAGGATCATTTTTTCAATGCTAGTAGTCTTTGCTTCTTCCAGTACACTTTTTACCAAAAAAGTGTGAAAACACCACCGTGATCAGAACTTTCTTTCATCTGTTTTTAATTTTTTTACAATGCATGTTGCAATATTAAATTTGTTGTATTAATATAAACTTTCAGTAATCAATCTTTACAAATTCTTCAATACTCATGCTGTAACATAGAGTCTTAAACATATATACCGTAATTATACAAATAACCAGTGGTAATTACCCCCCTACAATCTCAGGGGTTTAGCATCCACCCAACTTGCTGTATTGTGCTTTATAGAGTTAATGAAAATCTTCCTCTGTTTTTTCTTTTTCCTTATGGAGTTGCTGCAGCCTTTCCTCTTATTTTTTGAGATGGCCTTCAAGTAAGCCTTCCTCTCCATCTTTTCTTTCTGAGTGGCTTAAAGCATTATTTCTCCTTGGAATGATTTCCAGAATCCTGATATTCACAATATCCTCA
The DNA here is from genome assembly GCA_021292165.1 of Shinisaurus crocodilurus. Taxonomy (NCBI): domain Eukaryota; kingdom Metazoa; phylum Chordata; class Lepidosauria; order Squamata; family Shinisauridae; genus Shinisaurus; species Shinisaurus crocodilurus. Next base: position 246,838,840 of record CM037879.1, read on the forward strand.
CTTATTTTCCCAACAAGAAACCGGTTTGGAATTCTTGTTTCGTGCATAATTGCCTTTATCAAGGGTCTGAAGGACCATCTCAAAAAATAAGAGGAAAGGCTGCAGCAACTCCATAAGGAAAAAGAAAAAACAGAGGAAGATTTTCATTAACTCTATAAAGCACAATACAGCAAGTTGGGTGGATGCTAAACCCCTGAGATTGTAGGGGGGTAATTACCACTGGTTATTTGTATAATTACGGTATATATGTTTAAGACTCTATGTTACAGCATGAGTATTGAAGAATTTGTAAAGATTGATTACTGAAAGTTTATATTAATACAACAAATTTAATATTGCAACATGCATTGTAAAAAAATTAAAAACAGATGAAAGAAAGTTCTGATCACGGTGGTGTTTTCACACTTTTTTGGTAAAACTTGTATTTCCGTGATTCTCCTTTGGTGTCAGCTAGTTAAGTTAGGGGAGCCGTACATAACTTCTAGTAGAATAAGATATCAGCAGACAACTCCCCAAGGATAGGAGCATGGAATGTAAATTTTGAATAATGGTGTTACATGCATTATCACTCACCATTATAATGTATTAATGGACATATGGGGTTATATGCATCACCCCTTGTAAATCATTAAGGTTCTTGCAGTAGATATACCTCCAGGGTTGGAAGACTTAAATGTAAATTATAAACATTAAGATGTATATTATATTAAGGAGGATATCTTATTGTGGCTTTTTCTGTTCAGTCAGATTGGAAATGGGTATGTATGCATTGCCCCTTAATAAAGTAAAGCCTTGTGATTTGGTGAGGGTTGAGGATTTGAAACCACCCAGTATACGTCAAAGTAAGGATAGATATTGTAAACTAACCAGTATATGGGGGTGGATATATCCTTAGGAGTATCTTGCAGGGTAACTCCCAAAATACTTAATTAATTGTAATAGCCTTGAGGGAGCGTTAATTGGTTCTGCTGAAATGATTTACAGCTGTCTATAGAGTACATATACATGCATGCAACAGTATGGCCACTATAGGATTTAAGCGTAATAGCAACCCACATAAAAGATAACGTAAGTAAAATATTGGGATTTGTGGTGGTTGACTGTTTTGTAAATATGTTTAGCAACACTGCAACAAATGTTTTTGTATTATAGAATGTATTGATACTGATACAGCCCACGACTATCCTTCAGACCCTTGATAAAGGCAATTATGCACGAAACAAGAATTCCAAACCGGTTTCTTGTTGGGAAAATAAGTGAGGATATTGTGAATATCAGGATTCTGGAAATCATTCCAAGGAGAAATAATGCTTTAAGCCACTCAGAAAGAAAAGATGGAGAGGAAGGCTTACTTGAAGGCCATCTCAAAAAATAAGAGGAAAGGCTGCAGCAACTCCATAAGGAAAAAGAAAAAACAGAGGAAGATTTTCATTAACTCTATAAAGCACAATACAGCAAGTTGGGTGGATGCTAAACCCCTGAGATTGTAGGGGGGTAATTACCACTGGTTATTTGTATAATTACGGTATATATGTTTAAGACTCTATGTTACAGCATGAGTATTGAAGAATTTGTAAAGATTGATTACTGAAAGTTTATATTAATACAACAAATTTAATATTGCAACATGCATTGTAAAAAAATTAAAAACAGATGAAAGAAAGTTCTGATCACGGTGGTGTTTTCACACTTTTTTGGTAAAACTTGTATTTCCATGATTCTCCTTTGGTGTCTTCCAGTACACTGACATTTGTTCGCCTATCTTCCCAAGTAATTCGCAGGATTTTCCAGAGGCAACGTTGATGAAACCTTTCAAGGAGGTGGAAGTGACGTTTATAGATAGTCCATGTTTCACAGGCATACAATAAAGTTGGTAATACAATGGCTTCATAAGACAATGGAACCAACTACCTAGGGAGGTGGTGGGCTTTCCCACTCTGGAACCAACTACCTAGGGAGGTGGTGGGCTCTCCCACTCTGGAGGTGCAGCTGGACAGCCATCTGTCAGGGACGCTTTGACTCGGATTCCTGCATTGAGCAGGGGGTTGGACTCAATGGCCTTGTAGGCCCCTTCCAACTCTGCTTTTCTATGATTCTATGATTCTTTTTAGACTTGGAACCTAAAAAAACCCCAATGGCCCCAAGCAGTAGTGTCTACCCCCAAAGTGGGAATGCTCTAGCAATCTACCCCAGCCAGCTCTGCTCCATCCAAAATTCTCCCTAGCTCAGGGTAGATTTTACGAGATCGCTATCATGCTTAAAGGCACAATCTTTTGCATGTTTAGACCAGTCCTGATAATTTTAAAACAAAACAAAAAAGAGATTGTCCTGCAAGCACTGACACACAAACACTAGATATCAACAATTAAAGGTTTAAGTAAGGTAAAAAATTTTTTTACAAAAGCCACTAATAAAATATTATAAAATAAGGTAAAATATAGTAATGTAATAATTATAATATATAAGATTTTGTGTGTTTCCTCTAATAACTTTTGTACTTGACTATGCCCTCATGTTGTCTGGCCACACCCTCTTGATCACACCTTCATGTTGCTTAACCATACCTCTTACAAATTCACATGTGTGTCCCTATTTTCATAGAATCATAGAAAAGTAGAGTTGGAAGGGGCCTACAAGGCCATCGAGTCCAACCCCCTGCTCAACGCAGGAATCCAGGTCAAAGCATCCCTGGCAGATGGCTGTCCAGATGCACCTTGAATGCCTCCAGAGTGGGAGAGCCCACCACCTCCCTAGGTAGTTGGTTCCATTGTCTTATTGCTCTAACAGTCAGGAATTTTTTCCTGCTGTTTCATCCGATGAAGCTGATTGGTAGATCCTTAATTCTAAGCAAGGGCTCTGGGATTCTTGCTTAATATGCACTTGATCTGGAAAGCTTGATGTCTGCCCACCCTCCTCTAGAGATTCCTCACTGGGTTCCTCCTTGGTTCTCTTGAAAGTCCTCTTCAGAGGTGTTTAAAGGGGGATCTGGAAGGCTGCCTTGAGAGGAGTCATGGCTATCAGAAGACAGAGAAAAGGTGGCTGCTGGTGCAGGTGTATTCAACCTCTGCATTATGAGGCATAGTACTGTGAGGCGAAGGATTCCTAGGAAGCTTATAGGACTTAGTATGATTCTGGGTTTTAGCTCTATTTAATATTTTATGAGCCTTCCTTCTCCTGTACTTTTGTCCCAGAGTTACCGCTGTTAAACTCTTCTTTAGGGAGGAAGGCCTGTCACTACCCCAATTTCTTTGCCAGAACCTGAACTTGAGTTCTAGTAATAATTTAAAAGCGGTATCATCACACTTAGAATGCCCAAAGTTTTCTTCAATATAGGTCTTAAATTTGTTCAGCTCCAGCTCTTGAGACCACAGAGTATTCTCAAAGAGAGCTTTCCAAAAGTCTGTTAAGACATCTTTGCATTTGTCCAGCTTTCTCAACATCATACAATATTCTAACTTCTTGTTTTCAATTAACTTTTCATACTCTGCTAATATCACAGCCATGTTGATAAAAAAAAAAGCGCTCTTAGTATTTTAACAGAAGCTGCCAAGTCACAAATTAAAAAGCCGTGTTCCAAAATAGTCTTAGGCGAGGCAAATCAGTTATTCCAAGTAAAGAAGTGCACCCCACTGGCTCCATCCTAGCTGTGACCCCATAGATCTATTTTACTGGCCAGCTAATCTTGGTGAAAATGTATATATAAGAGGTCAGCCGGAAAGGGGGGGGGGGAAGAAGTTTGACTTGAACTCTTAACATCCCAGTACTTGACACAAAACTGCCACCCTACTCTTGAGAGATCTAAATAGTATCTACCTGCCAGAATCCAGAAAGAAAAGTACCTGAGTGAGATGTAAGGAATTTTTCAAGGAAATTGTTAAGCGTTTGTAACAGATGAATTATACCCGCTTCTGAAACACATTTCCTTCCCTTTTCTAACCATGTATGTGTTTCTGCTGGCTAAGGATAGCACTTAATATATCTAGGGGTTGGCTTTCATCCACAATGCTTATTCCACAATAAAATTGTTAGTCTTTAAGGTGCCACAGGGTCCTTTGTTGGTTTTGCTGGCTACAACAGACTAATGGCCCCTCCTTGGAAAAATGTTTATACCTATCACCCTTGCCTGCGATAAAGATAATATTCTGAAATTACAGTGTATCATGGTTTGTGATGCTTTGCTGGCATAGCAGTTGGTACACTCCATCTTAAGCAATGATGTGCTTTTTGTAAGATGCATTTCAACTGAGCTGTTAATATTTCTGTAATAAATTAATCATAAATGGGCATTTGTTATCCAGTCCTTTGAAAAATATTTAAACTAGAAACACAAGAACTCTTGCAGTTATTTGAAATAATTTTCATTTTCATTTAATTCATCAATCAGATATAATTGTGCAACAAATAATGCACATGCAATAGATTAGAACATAAACTGTGGGCTAATCTTTTAAATGATTATTAGAGAATTACAGGGATGGGGACTCGGACTCCAGGACTCGACTCGTGAGTCGGACTGAGTCCCCCCTCTGACTCGAGTCCCAATATTTTTAATGGGACTCGAGACTCGACTCGGGACTCGAGACCAAGGACTCATGTTCCAGAATTGTGTTCCTCAAATGCAACATGGATAGGTTTTAGGAAGTACAGTACAGCAAGTTTATTTTTTAAAATCATTTTCCTAAAATGCAACCTTTCAGACATTTTGGGTTTGGCTGCCTCTGCCTGCCTGCTTTGGGGTTCCCTGCCTCCTCTGCCTGCCTGGTCTCTTCTTAACCAGTTCCACAGTTTGAGTTGTCCAAGACAAAGGCCTCTGCCTGCCTGCTTTGGGGTTCCCTGCCTCCTCTGCCTGCCTGGTTATTTTAGGTTTGTCTGCCTGGTCTGTTCTTGCTAAAATCAGTTGCAGTTTTGAAATAAAAAGGCACACTTGTGCCTAGAATTGATTTAAGCCACACATCAGATAGCCTTATTTTGTTGGGGGAAAACCCCATTGATTTTAATAGGGACTCGTGGAGTCAGCTTTGGGAGTGATTCATGACTCATGAGTCACCATTTTGGACCAAGGACTCGGACTTAGACTCAAGACTCGGGTCCAAAGACTCGTGATTGGAGACCAAGGACTCTTCAACATCCCTGGAGAATTACCTCACACATAAACACACAATGAAGCGAAATTTTGTTGGGATTTTTATTTTTAATCTCAAAACTTATACAATGCAGAAAGAATTGATGTTTTGTTTAGAATCTCATTAATACAAACATTGATAACTTCTAAATTGTTTTAGATTAACAAGAAGTTTATTGTTCTTTCATATTAAGGAAAATGTTTTGATCTCTTTCTCACATTCCTACAAGTTTAGAAACAGTATTGCACAAAAAATACTTTTTGGCTTTTTCATTCAACATACTTCACATTTTTAGGCACAAATCCAGCTCTTTGCTCGACAGTTGAAATAGTTACACACAGTTCTATCAACCCAATCTTAGGTACATTTATTCAGAAGTTAGTCCAAGTAATTTCAGTGTGGCTTACTCCCACATAAGTATGCATGGGATTGTAGCCTTAATCATGTGATCATTTGTTTGATGCTCTTGCCCAGAATGGCCAAGTGTTGAGGTTGTAGCTTTCCATATCCAGGAATTCTTTTGAAAGGGTTTTGTAATACCACCTTATAAATACTGACCAACTTAAAATATACAGCGTGGTGTCCATGCCTCCTCAACTTTCGTCACAGATAGTTTGTTGAGGAACTGATCTATGTTCTGGAAAAACATGTAGTATACATTCCTAGAACTGTACCACCTCTGACTGCAGAGGCATGTTTGAATGTTCAGAAAGAGCAAGTAGTATATAGTTCCTGGGATTGTATTATATATCTAGACTGCTCTGTAATAGTTTTTGAAGTGCATAGAGCATTCATATACTTGAACCTCCACCTATATTCTATAGCAGTGCAGAGAGAGGAAGCCAGGAAGGTGAAGACCACCTCAGTCAGAACCTGCTCCACCTGGACTGCCCCCCCCACACACACTGCCATTACCTACCATCAATTCTTCTGTGGGAAGGATTCTAGGAGAGAGGGGCAGGCAAAGCAAGACTCTGTGCCCCCACCCCGGTCCATCTGTCACCATCCATCCTGTGTGAAGGATCCTGATCACTTGTTTTTAATATTTATTGTGATTTTACTAAGGTTGTTGTTACTTATAAGCTACCTTGGAGGGATTTGTACCCTGAAAGTGAGGGTATAAATAATTAAAATAAATAATACAGTCCCAGAAACCATATATTACATGCTTTTTCTGAACATGTAGATCAGATCTAGGAGGCAATGGGCACAAAATAGTTTCCATGTAATGCCTGCTTTAAATGGCTCTCTATAGTGGCCTGTCTCCAACATGACACAATACAATCATGTGAATTGCTATACATAACAGATTAGATATTTCTCACACACCACAATAAAATTTTTGTGGAAGGGTTACAGTGGCAAGGCATTCCCCTCCTTCATTTGGTATACACAAATGGCTTGTCATAGAGAAAAATTTTGTGCACATGAAAATGACTACACAGCAATTGTTTGTATTTATTTATTTATTTATTTATTATATTTATGAATCGCCCATCTGGCCAGACAACTGGCCACTCTGAGCGATGTACAATCCAATAAAATACAAGGGGGGGGGAACACACACACACACACACAGTATAAAACACAATTAAAAACAGTACTGTGGAGAAAAAGAGCCTCTGAGGGTTCCTACACACACACTCACACGCCTGCACACTCACACACGCACACGCCGCCTCATGTGAAAACCAAGTAAGGCCGGTTGGGGGCTGGGAGGAGGCGAAATGTGCATAAAGTATCGGATGGGACATGGCGCCTGAAAGTCCGGTCTACGGCTTTTCAGATGTAAATGCCATGAGTCATGAGTTCCCCTCCCTGCCTGGCCAGGTGAAGTTCATCCTGATTGGCTAAGAAGCAGCAAAGCTACAGAAAGGAGGGGAGGGGGGGGGAGGTATATTTTCCAATGTGTGGGTTTTGGTCTTTGTCTTTGGGTCATCGCATGGTTGCTGTTGGAGCAATGGCCGCAAGCCAAGCAGAGGCCCAAGCCTTTGGGTGGCCTCAGGATCTGACCCCAGGTAGCTCCTGGTGAAATTAGCTGAATGAGGGCTTTGGTAAAGGCAAGCCCTTGTGGAGGGCTACCCATCTCGGACCTTCGGGTAGGTGAAGTAGTCCCCCCGGGCGGCAAGGCTGTGCTGGATCCAACCCTGGAAGAGAACTGACCCCCAGGTAACAGAGTGTGTGCCTGGGAGATATAAAGAATCAGGTTTTGTTATTTTGTAGCTTTACTCTGTGTACCAAAGGGTCTCTCTCTATTTTGTGTGCTTCTCTCATTTCCCTATTCTTGTTGTAAAATGCTACCTGAATAAACCTGCATAGGTTTTTACCCCACATGGTGTTTGTGGATTGCTCTGTGGTTCCAGCAACTAAATCCAGGTTACAGTCAGAAAGGCAAGTCCCTGAACAGAGATTCAAGTAGGATTGCTTGGCAGTCTGGTACCTTGAGATCTCTGGGGGTCTTGGGTCCTTTGGGGTAGGAAAGGGTGGGGTTGTGGCAGGTCAGCCAGCCCCCCCTTCCTCCACCAGTACAAAACTTAAAAATCCTAACCCACCCCATATTCCCACCTGAAAAGCCAAGTTTTTAATGCACGGCGGAAGCTAATCAAGGAAGGGGCATGGTGGAGGTTACTGGGGGGAGAGTTCCATAAATTGGGGACTGCCACAGAAAAGGCCCTCCTAGTCCTCACCAGCCTATACTTGCATCAGGGCAAAGCAAGAGATTGTTGTGTGCACCATTCCTTGTGTTGTTCACTTGTGCTGGAGGAAAATCCACAATTTTCTGTTCTGAAAGTTGCTTTGCTAGGATCCCTGCCTAGGAAACTTAAAACATGTGTATTTACACAGACTCTATGCCATGCTTTTGATTTCTCCTATTTGTCCCTATAGCCAAACAATGACTGCAGGAGCCCTGCATGTTACAGACTAGACAGGACTTTCCGGGAAGTTGCTTGGGAAGAGTGTATGGGGTTGAGGCCTTAGCCCTCAACCCTGTTCACAAAGCAGCCAACCAGTGTGTTCTATAGAATCTCTATTACCTGAGGATGATTCTTAATTGAGGAATGGGGTGACATAGGGCAAACATTGGCCCGATTAAGAGTGCTTTTGTGGTACAGTCATGCCTTGGATTGAGAGCATAATTCATTCCAGAAACGTGCTTGTAATCCAAAAGACTCTTATATCAAAACGAAATCCCCCCAAAATATCAAGTAAAAAATAATAATAAATATTTTAAAATTTGCTTGTCTTGCAAAACGCTCTCAAACCAAGTTACTTGCAATCCAAGGTATTACTGTATTGGCTTCAGAAAATGAGACACAAAAAGGTACTATGTAGATAAACTGGTAACTTGTAGTTTCAACCATACATAGTGAAAGGGGAAATTCTGGCGGTATGCTGGGGGAGCCCCCCTCAATTTTCTCCGCCCCCCTTTCACACACACAAAAAAACAGTTTACAATTTTGTCTTTAAAAGGCTTGCAACCAGATGAACTGCCCTCCCCTGCTCTGAGCTTTTAGGCTGACTGTGGGCCTGGGGTGTGTGATGGGGTGGAAGAAGCAGCAGCCAGGGAGTTCCAAAACAATTCTGTAAAACGATCTGGTACTCCAGAGCAGCAAGTCCCTACACTGATCGGTCTGATTCTGAATACTGGCTTATTTAATTAACGTTAAAACATTTTTCACCTGCACAATATGGTGGCAAACGCAAGCTTTTCATAGCGTTGGCTGGTCAGTTTTATAGGAATAGAGACTAACAATTAGTAATCACAATCCAGCCACCTTTTTCAAAATCCCTATCATGAAATCACAGGGAAAAAAACCCAATGGTTTCCTTTTACGTAATCAAAAACTGGGGGAACCCAGCGTGCACCTTTTTGAAAAGATCTGCCTTGCGCAAGTGAAGCAAGCAACGTGTGCTCCGGATGTTTAGTGCTCCGCGCAAAGCTTCGTAGCCACATGGCACCCGAGGCGCTGCTCCGGGCTGAAATGATCAAAGGGAGGCATCACAACAGCAGCCGGAAGAAAGCTTGGGCACATTTTTATAAACGTATTGCGTTGCTTATTAATTGCACCACAAGCTACAGCTTCCCTCGAGGAATGGCTGCAGTACACAAAGGCGCTTCTCTCCTCACAGCGGGCGTTTCGACTATTTCTCCGGCCACAGGCGGCCTTCCCCGGCCCCTCTTCCCGTCCCGGGGCGAGCCCTATAGAATGAAACGTTATCTTTCCCCCCTCAGAATCGCTTTCTGTGTGCTGTAACCAGGACAGGAATAGCGAAGGGTCCCCACTGCAAGGCTGCCTAATTTTCTAGTATATTTCCGCCCCACGCCGTCGAAGCGCTAAACTACTGAAGGGGGGGAGGGGCGAAGAAACCTCCACTCCCGCCTGAGTCGAATTTTAAACTGCGTGACTAAAAGCTGAGACTAAGACGCTGATGGGAACCCGCGTGCGGTTGCTCTCGGCCGTACAGCCAATCGCAGGGCAGCGTTGCAATTCCGCCGACCAATCCCGGCGTACTTTATTGGCGGACGGGCAAAGCCGTCCGTTGTGAGTGCTGTAGAAGGAGTTGGGTACGTTGAGCGCTGGGCAGATTGTTCCCCCTCCTTTTTTTCTTCTCCCGCCCCTCCTCTTCCTTTCTCCCTCCTTCCCCCCCTTCTTTGTTGGCGATTCCCTCTCGCTGTCTCTTGGGAGGGCGGCGACAAGAGCCCGAGTCTGGCGATGCCCGAGTTCCTGGCGGATCCGTCGGTGCTTACCAAGGAGAAGCTGAAGAGCGAGTTGATCGCCAACAATGTGAGCCTGCCGGGCGGCGAGCAGCGCAAGGACGTGTATGTGCAGCTCTACCTTCAGCACCTCACCGCCCGCAACGCGCCCGGAGTCCCTTCGCAGCTAGACTTCTCTAGTGACGAGGAACGGGAGCCTACCCCGGTCGCCGCCAGGAACAGAGGCGGCGGCGCGGCTACGGTCACCGTGGGCCGGGTAAGCACCGCCGCGTTCCTTTTCTTCCCCATTATGTCGTGCAGAAGCAGGATCCATTCCGTTGTTACGCGGCCTTGAAGCGCTAAGGGGGCGGCGGAGTTTTCCCGCTTTCTCTCAGAGGGGGCGGTGCCATGTTTTGTCACCAACTGGCGGCGGTGGGGGAGAGAGATGGTACCTGCGCGTGGGCAGAACCGAAATAAATCGCTTTCGACTAGACACACTGGCAAGGAAGCCTCCGGCCCCGACAGCGTTTAGTGGCAAAATGCATACTGGTAGCCGAGGATGGGGGCCTCTGACTTGCGTCCCCGCTCCCCGGCAGTCACCTGTCGCCCTCCTTCGGCACAAGAGATTGCTTTTCTATAATGGGGACCCTAATAGCTTCTTTGCAAAAGTTTAAACGTTGGGGGGCGCCTGCCCGGTGCAAGAGGGTTTCACTTCTGCTTAGCTTGAGGCTCGCAGGCACGTTGTGGTTCTTTGCTGTGTATGCCGTGCATGGTCGTGTACACCAATGCGATTGTATTCTCTACGGGGACGATCCGCACCAGGCAGATGGCCGGTCCACATTATAATCCGAAGCGCTGTTTAGGAGGGAGCACGTTCCCCTAAAATCAGTGATTTTTACTCTTGAGTAAAAAGGTCTAAGTTGCCGAAGCTCCGCTACGCACACTAAAGTGGCTGCTTGTGTAAACATTCTTTTAAACATGCTTATTTAAAAGTCAGTTGAAACTTGGCAAGTGTTTTTGATTCAACAGCATGATGTTTCTTTGGTCTACTTTTTTTTGTGGCTTCTTCATGAGGAAATTACTATGATATATTTTGTGTAATTTAGAACTGCTGAAGGAAAGATACAAGCCATTCTTGCTTCAAAGTAACATTTCCCTGACTCTTTTATTGCATCACTCTGTGAAGGTTAAACTTTAACCATTTATCTGCAAGTGTCTGTACTCTCCTTGTAGCATATAGTAAAGGCCCATGTTTGTGACAGCTGTAGAAACCGAGTAACTAGTGTCTTTTGAGAGGTTAGGGCTAGAATCCTATACAGACTTACCTGTGTGTAAATGCCATTTAACTCTATGGGGCTTACTTCTGAGTAGACACATTTAGGATTGTATCACACAGGAAGTTTGCTTCACACTTTCCAGGGGTAACATTTGCACATTGTGCTGCTTGTAACAGGCCAACAAATAAGTTATATTAAGTATAAATTAGGGCGTAATCCTATGCTGTCTGGGGAATGCTGGGACTTTGACTTTTTCTGTCTAAACATGCATAGGATTGTGTCCTTAATACAGGCAGTCCCCAAGTTAAGAACGTCCCATTTACAGACAACCCATACTTAAGAACGGACTTCTGGGTTCCCCGGCGCTAGTATATAGTGTAGTATACTACGCAATTTGTGTAATGCTGATTTTAACGTATAGAACGCTGTGCTGTTTCGACTTACATACAAATTCGACTTTAAGGGAACTCGTTTGTAACCTGGGGACTGCCTCTATACTAATACTGACTTGTTTAAAATTCTGAGTGCCCTACCCAGATAGTGCATAGAGAAAAAAAATCCACAGTTCTGTGTTCTTTATAGTTATAAAATAAATGACCAAAGCTGTTTGAAAGTCTGCTTGGCATGTGATCTTGGGTCAGCATTGAGCAGGGGGTTGGACTCGATGGCCTTGTAGGCCCCTTCCAACTCTGTGATCTATGAATATTAGTTATGGACCACCAAGATCTTGCATACTAGCCGGTATTTAGCCTTGCCTTAGATTAAGATTCCATGGTGGAGCTGGTTGGCTCTTTAAGCATTCAGCTTCCAATGGCTGTTGAATGCGTGCTTATTCTGCATGTTGTGGTTAGAGTGTTGGTTTGGAACTCAGGAGATCTGGGTTCTAGTCCCCACTCAGCCATGAAACTCACTGGATGACTGGGCCTCTCAACCTAACCTACATCACAGGGTTGTTATTGTGAGGATAAAATGGAGACGAGGACTATGCAAGCTGCCTTGGGTTCCTTGCAAATGAAAAAAGGTGGGCTATAAATGTAATAAATAAATTGGTTTATATGTTATATTCAAACAAATCTAAAGCTTTACGTAGAAGTTATTTTTATTTGAATATCTACAGACATTTTAAGACAGAATAGCACACACTCCCCTTGCTTTATTTAGTGTTTATGGAAAAATGGAGGCACTGGAAACTTAATTTTAGCATGTCTGAAGAGCTGTGAACATAAATATATGTGCTTCTTAGGAATAGTCACCTGAAAAAAAGTTAACTGCCCAATTTGACTTGTGTTTGTTTCTTCGTTATGTTACTATTTTTAAAAATGAAACAATTTCTAAAAGTGGAAACGTTTCTGTAGAATAATACAGAAGGGGGAAAATATCTAAAATTTTCCACTCAACCCCACTGGTTCATACCTTTATTTCATATTTGAGAGAGAGGGAGAGAAAGTGCAGATGCACAGGCCCACAACACAGCAAAATAAAGGGGGAAAGAGAGCGAGGTTTTTTGTTTTTTTTTTAAAAAACAATTTAGAGAAGGTAATGCCAATGATATTAGTTTTTTTCTTCTCCAGCAGTATCTTCAAGGCAGCATCAGTCTCATTTTAAAGGTCATGCGGCAGCAGGGGTGAAGAAAAGAGAAAAGGGGACTTAACATAGAATTGGTCAAAACAAAATTCTAACTGTTAGAATTGTTGTCAAAATGCTTCTCTGTGGTTGACATTGCATTGCATGTCCTTTGAGCTGATAAAAATATTAAACTGGCCATCAGTGATTTGGATTGTGTTACCGCTGGTATCGGTTCATTAACTGCTAGTATCGGTTCATTAACTACTGTGTGCACTGTAAATCTACTATACTGAACTATACAAAATCAAGATATATTTTTACAATCGTGGGACAAGTTGGAGTTCTGAGAGGAATCACAGTAGTGTATAAACAATTGGGAACTACGTATGTTTCCCATCCCAATATCACAATCGCATCTGAGTTCTGGGGCTAGTAGTAGACAGACCTCAGGCTTGCAGAATCTACTTTGTTTTTTATCAGAACACCAAGGTCCACCAACCAGAACCAAGAGCAAAATAGTGGCAGGGCAGGGGTAGAACTAGATGCAAATAATGGCTTCTAGAAGAGCCATTTACCTCCTGCCCCCCCCCCCCCCCCATAAGTCACACACTGGGATAACTTCCATACACACATGCAAATCTCCATTTGAGTTGCTACATATTAGGAATTCTAACACAGCTCTAAAATTGGCCAGCTGAGCTGCACAAACACCAGGTCAAAGGCAATCAAGTAATATTCCTATTTTACAGGTGAGGAACGCTGAGGCAGAGAGATAAGTGAGTAGCAAAAGGTCAGCCATGCCAGATAATGTTCTTTAACATTTCTAATTTACTTGCTATTCAACTATTAGGAGTCAGAAACCCTTGCAGATCATTCAGATCTAGCAATGGATTTTGATCTACCTTTTGCCCACCCTTACAATATAGTTGCCCTATAGCACTGATTGCTGAGGTTCAACAGGAAAGCATCTGATTTAGTCCTGAACCTGCATGGTAGGTGTTTCTGTGAGGATATTCTTCTCTTCCTCTCCATTATGCTGTATGGAAGAATGTGGGTGTGGGGAGAGATTGGAGTTACGGACTACACAAATGCACACTCCTATTTTCACTCTAACCTTCATAGCTGTAAGAGTCTTGGGGAGGGAAATAATTAGCCCTCCAGTCCTAGCAAATTATCCCCCCCTTCCCGGTTTCAAAGGAGTGAAACACTTATCAGCTGGAGTAGGTGGAAGAAATTAGGGTAGGAGATGCATGCATCCCATGATGTGCATTCCCTGACCCTAATTCCTTCATATAATGTAAACCTGGTATGTGGAAGGCTGTGCCACTGCACTTGTGAGGCCATGCAGAAGCGCATGTTGGGCTTCTCTGTTTAAAGCAAACTTGGTGTTCATATATTATAAAAGTAAGAGAATTACATGATACAGCTGGAAGATAAACTAATATGCACATGGAGAGTATCTGCATAACATTTTATTTATTATCAACAATTGGATATACTCTCCCTCCAAATCATGATGCAATCCTTTGCAGGTATTGGTGATGAGAAGACTTGGTCGCCTGTTGGGTGTTGTCATGTTGAAGTAGCATAAAGAACAAGCTATCAAATAATATCAACCTGCTCGGAAGAATAGACTCAGATTTTTATGGTCCATATATGTCCACTGGCTTCCAATCTGTACATAACCTCTACTTTTGTCCAATGGATTGTCATGTTGGTATCTCATGTCTTGTTATTACTACAGAAGTTTTGCAAGTTCCCTGCCTTAAACATTGGTTTTTGTATTTCTACTCTGTATTATCTGTTCAGTGGGGCTCCTGAAGCAGTTTGCCCCATTCTTGACTGCAAGAGATGCTATGTTCTGCTGCCTGCAGAAAAGCTATTTTGCTGTGTTTGGTGCCTCTTACTGGCAAATTGATGCAACTGCAAACAGCTCTAGTGTCTTCTTGCTGGAACTAATTTTGCTTGTTTGTACTATTTATTGCAGATTATAATAGCCAAGGTTAAGTCTAAATGCAAAAGCAATGATTTAACTAATCTGTTTCTTATCTTTCTGTACTACTTTAAAACCGTTCAGATCATTTTACTTTTTTTTTTTTCATCTTTCCCTCAGTCTTTAACACAGCTTTGATAACTGTTGTGATGTATAGTATGCTAAGAGCATGTATTTAAGGGTGCCTTTGGCTTAGGAAGAAAGTATATAAATATCAAAACATACTGTATAAAATAAACATTTTGTGTTATAAGACCGTGGTTCAAATTCCAGCTCACTGATAAAATGAACAGAGCGTACAAAGCTTCGCTCAGAAGTAGACATTTAATTCTATTAGTTTCAATTCAATCCATGTTGGATTGTGTGTTGCCAAAGGTATTGAGGCAAAGCTATTTCTTGCTTGTGGGTGCATATGACAACAATCTCTGCTTGCTATATTCTTGGTGAGAGAAGCTCACTTTTAAATTTTTGTAATTGTATATAGTAATACCTTGGATTGCAAGTAACTTGGTTTGAGAGCGTTTTGCAAGACAAGCAAATTTTTAAATATTTATTCAATTTTTTTTTTTACTTGATATACAAGTGACGTCTTGCAATACAAGTACTGTAGTACGGCTTAAATTAAAAATCTCTGTACAGTTTTTTGGGGGGGGATTTCATTTTGATATAATTTTATTTTTATTTATTAATTATATTTATACCCCGCCTTTTTTCCTTCAAGGAACCCAAGGCGGCTTACATAATCCTCCTCCTCCTCTCCATTTTATCCTCACAACAACCCTGTGAGGTAGGTTAGGCTGAGAGTCAGTGACTGGCCCAAAGTCACCCAGTGGGTTTCATGGCCAAGCGGGGACTAGAACCCGGATCTCCCGAGTCCCAGTCCAACACTCTCACCACTTTTGGATTACAAGCACGTTTCCGGAACGAATTATGCTCTCAATCCAAGGCATGACTGTATCTCACTTTTATCTTCTGAAAGAAACCCTAGCACCGAACAATGGAAAGATAAAAACAAAGATAAAGACAGCAATAAAACCATACTTTTGGACAGGTGACAGGTCAGTCTAGTGAATCAAATTTCAATCTAGTGAAAGCCTACCCAAATTTTTAAAAAGCCACCTGGCCAAATGCTAATGGAGAGGGGGCTAAATGGGCTTCCCATGGCAGGGAGTCCCAAAGCCTATGTGTGGCCACTGAGAAGACCCTCCTGCATTCCCACTGAACAGTGCCTCTGATACTGTCAGGATATCAATTACCTGATGGAACACTTTTAAAGGAGTACCAAGTTTACAAACTTTTCCCTTGATTTAAAAAAAAAAAACATTTTTCAAACTGTTGAATTCTAGCGTGTACATCTCAGGGCTGCCACTAAAATTTCATTTTCCATTTCCCTGACTTTCCCTGCCCAACTTTTGTCAATTTCCCTAACCACCATTCAAAAATAACCCCAGGCGTAAAGAATTCATAGGCTACATTACATTAAATAATGGTTGTGAAGGACCGCCACTGGTCCTTTTGCCCAAGTTCTGGAGTTAACGGGTTAACCAGCAAGGTGTTGAATTGCACTGAATTTAAGCGGGTCAGACAGATAAGGAATTCACAGTAAACAGAAGCAGTCTATAAAAAGCAGTGAAGCTGAAGCTCCAATACACAAACTGGTTCAATTAGGCTTGCAAAGATACAGGCAGTATACTACGTTACACCAGAGAACCTGCCTAACTAAACTAACACTAAGCTAGCTAATCCTGACTATTCTCAGCAAACCATACAGACTTACAGCAGGCTCCCAAGCATGCGGCTTGAGGGTTGACAGTACTGACCTGTGGCTTGGTTGTTCCTTTTTACTTCCTCCCTTGCCCCCTCCTTCTCTTCTGATGACAGGCTGAACCAGTTCTGCTCAGCAGGGGTCATGGCGCCCCTAGGGGGGGGGCTTGTGGGTGCTTGGCAGCTCTTTGAAAGTGCTGGAGGGGAACCATTGGGGTAAATGCAGATGTGTCCCATTGAGGTGAGTGCAACTGTAGCTAATGCAAATGTCTGCTCAGAACTGAGCCATTATGCAGGCAGCGGAGAGGGAGGGGGGATGTGTGTCTGGTCAGGCTTTCTCTCCACAACGGGTTTATTTATTTATTATATTTATGAATCGCCCATCTGGCCAGACAACCTGCCACTCTGAGCGATGTACAATCCAATAAAATACAAGAAGGGGGGGGACACACACAGTATAAAACACAATTAAAAACAGTACAAAATTTAAAAATCCTAACCCATCCCATATTCCCGCCTGAAAAGCCACGTTTTTAATGCACGGCGGAAGCTAATCAAGGAAGGGGCATGGCAGAGGTCACTGGGGAGAGAGTTCCATAAATTGGGGGCTGCCACAGAAAAGGCCCTCCTCCTAGTCCCCACCAGCCTGGTTTCACTGGCTGATGGGACAGGGAGAAGGCCATCCGTGGCAGACCTTGTTGAGCGGCCTACTTGATGTTGCTGCAGGCACTCCTTGAGATAAACTGGACCGGAACCATACAGGGTTTTAAAGGTCAACGCCAACACCTTGAATTCGGCTCTGCAAACCACTGGTAGCCAGTGCAACTCTTTCAGCACTGCAGTGATGTGATCACGCCGGCGGCAGCCTTTAACCAGGCGAGCTGCTGCATTAACTATTATTAAATAGTTTAAAACTACACAAGTACTGAAAAACATTTTTTTTGTCACAATAGGAGCCTCAATGTGAGCTTCTTTAAACATTGAGACTGGATTCACATGACACAACAACCCACCATGGTGTATAAGCCACCCTGATAAGCTATGGCTTTTAGTAAGGTCTGGTTGACCCATGATGTGTTATGTCATCTGAACCCAGACGATATGACCCACCGTGGGTCAATCCCAACTTCAAGCGAGCCACTTGGCAAGAGGGCGACCACCACTGCCAGCCACCCCAGAAGTACCCAAGTGGCACTTTAGCATGGCTGGCAAAGGCTTCACACCCTCCCCATGCTGCTGCAACCAGTTTTGGGGTCACCAGAGCATGATTTTTTTTCCTTTTTAAAACTTTTTTGGGGAGATTGTGCAATCCGGCTGTCAAGCTGTCACTTGCTGGGAGACAAACTGTGGAAGGACTGACCTTAACAGCTGGTTAGAAGAAATAATGGCTGGCTACTAAGTCCAGCCAGCCACAATTGGTTGACCCCTGTCAAAATATTCCAGGGTTGCCACTAACATTTCATTTTCCATTTCCCTGACCAACTTTTGTCAATTTCCCTGACCACCATTCAAAAATAACCCCAAGTTAAAAGAATCCATAGGTTACATTACATTAAATAACAGTTTTATTAGATGGTTTAAAACTACAGAAGTACTAAAAGGCAATTTTTTTTGTCAAGATAGGAGCGTTAATATGAGCTTCTTTAAACATTGAGAGTAGGTTCACATGACAACCCACCGTGGCTTATAAGCCATGGTGGGTTGTTGTGTGGTGTGAACCCGGGACGGTTTTGTCAGGGTGGTTTATTTTGGGGTTATAAGCCATCCTGAAAAGCCATGGCTTGTAGTAGGGTCTGTTTGACCCAAGATGGGTTGTTGTGTCATCCAAACCCAGACAGCACAACACAACTACAAGTGAGCTGCTTGGCAAGAGCAGCAAAAACCTCTTGCCAAGCGGCTAGTAGGCTGCCGCCATTGCCAGCCACCCCAAAAGTGCCTGAGAGACACTTTGGGATGGCTAACAAAGGCTTCTCCTGCTCCCTGCAGCCGCTACAAACCATTTCAGGCTCACCACAGCTTTACTTCCCCCCCACACCTCTTTTTCTGGAGATCTTGAAAGCCAGTTGTCAAGTCAGCTTTCACAATACCCATGGGGGGCATTTTTATTTATTTATTTATTATATTTATGAATTGCCCATCTGGCCAGACATCCGGCCACTCTGAGCGATGTACAATGCAATAAAATACGGGACACACACATACAATATAAAACACAATTAAAAATCCTAACCCACCCCATATTCCCGCCTGAAAAGCCACGTTTTTAATGCCCGGCGGAAGCTAATCAAGGAAGGGGCATGGCAGAGGTCACTGGGGAGAGAGTTCCATAAATTGGGGGCTGCCACAGAAAAGGCCCTCCTCCTAGTCCCCACCATCCTGGTTTCTCTGGCTGATGGGACAGGGAGAAGGCCATCCATGGCGGATCTTGTTGAGCGGCCTACTTGATGTTGCTGGAGGCGCTCCTTGAAATATACTGGACCGGAGCCGTACAGGGTTTTAAAGGTCAACGCCAACACCTTGAATTCGGCTCGGCAAACAACTGGTAGCCAGTGCAATTCTTTGAGCACTGGAGTGATGTGATCACGCCGGCGGCAGCCTTTAACCAGGCGAGCTGCTGCATTCTGTACCAGCTGCAACTTCCGAACCGTCTTCCAGGGTAACCCCACGTAGAGCGCATTACAGTAGTCCAGGCGAGGGGAGAACAAGGCATGAACCACTGATAGGAGCAGATGATTTGTAGGGGCGCAACTGCCGTATCAGATGGAGCTGATACAGCGCCACCCGGCTCACAGCTGACACCTGAGCCTCCATGGACAGCTGGGAGTCTAGAATGACTCCCAAGCTGCGGACCTGGTCCTTCAGGGGTAGATGTACCCCATTCAGCACTAGGTCAGCATCCCCTAACCTTTCCTTGTCTCCCACCAGAAGTACCTCGGTCTTGTCGGGGTTCAGTTTCAGCATGTTCCTTCCCATCCTGCCACCCACTGCCTCCTGGCATTTGAACAGGGTTTCAACAGCCAACCTTGGTGAGGACTTGAAGGAGAGGTAGAGCTGTATGCCATCTGCATATTGATGACAGCGCACCCCAAACCTCCTGATGATAGCTCCCAGCGGCTTCAGGTAGATGTTAAATAACATTGGGGAAAGGATGGAACCCTGCGGTTCACAAGTGAGCGGCCGAGGGTCCGAAGCCTCCTCCCCAAGAACTACCCTCTGGTACCTTCCAGAGAGGAAGGATTGGAACCACTGCAATACAGTGCCTCCCACGCCCAACCCCTCCAGGCGGTCCAGGAGGATACCATGGTCAACGGTATCAAAAGCCGCTGAGAGATCGAGGAGGACTAGAAAAGAGCATTCGCCCCTATCCAAAGCCCTCCTCATATCATCCACTAAGGCAACCAAGGCCGTTTCTGTCCCATGTCCAGGCCTGACACCCGACTGCCGACTGGCATGGATCTAAATAATCGGCTTCATCCAAATGTGCCCTCAACAAAGCCCCCACCACTCGCTCAATCAGCTTGCCCAGAAATGGCAAATTGTAGACTGGGTGAAAGTTGTTCAAATCTTGTGGATCGAAGGAGGGCTTCTTTAGAAGCGGTCTTATTACTGCCTCCTTAAGAACTGATGGCATCACTTCCTCCTCGAGGGAGGCATTCACTACCGCCCTGATCTCCCCACCCAGTTTTTCCCTGCAGCTCATAACAAGCCAGGATGGGCAAGGATCAAGCAAGCAGGTGGTCAGCTTAACAGAAGAAAGCACCTTGTCCACTTCACCAGAAGGAAGAAGCTGGAACCGATTCCACAAAACCGGACTGGCCTCCTCCTGTTCACCCACTGTGTCCATGACGCACGGAATCCCACTCCTAATCCAATCAATTTTATCTGCGAAGTGCTTCGCTAAAGCCTCACAGGAGGCTTTTAGACTGTTCCAATGGATCCGGAGCAACTGGACCAACCAGGCTCCGGACCACTTGGAACAGTCTCCTGGGGCAGCACTCCGCAGACGCAATGGAGGCAGCATAGAAATTCTTCTTTGCTGCCTTCACCGCCACCTGTTAGGCTGAAGATGCAGCTCTGACCTGTGTCCGATCGGCACTCTAGCCTTCTCACCTCCCGCTTCAGAGATCGCAGCGATGGAGTAAACCAAGGTGCCGTGCGAGCTCTGTTCAGGCAAAGAAGGCGCTTCGGGGCAACTTGGTCTAATGCCCTGGTGATTGCAGCATTCCAGTCATCCATGAGGTGCCCCTCCAAAGAAACCCCTCAGTACCTTGGAGGGGCTGCCTGTGGCTGCTACCCTTAAGAACAATTTTTTTTGGTACTGATAATGTGCACAAATAATTGCACTCATTTTTTTAACCTGACCTGCCCAATTTGTGTAAATCGGGCAGGTCGGGTTAGTGCAAGGGGGTCCCTGGATTAGGTACTGGCGAGGTACGGTGCCTGCAGCCTGGGGTACATTGCCTACCCCAGGCTGCAGTTAAATATCCCCCCCCCCTTTGCAAGGAGCTGACAGGTTTGCCAGGACCGCAAAGCTGCAGAAGATCGCAGAAAGGGGCTCTTTTCCCACTTTTTGCAGCGCGATCCCCTGGTTTCTTTGGGGCAGATCTGGTGTCCCTAGTTGTGCAAGTGTCCCCTCACTGTTAGCATCAAGGGAACCTTCAAAACAGGAGGAAATTTCCACTGACAGGAGGGAGGGCTCAGTTTAACAGGTGTCAAAGTAACATAAAACTTGTGTACCCGCAGCACTGCAAATCCCCCTCCCATGTTTTGCCACTCGTTGAGGTGCTAGCAACTCGGGGTGATTTTAAAAATCATATAATCATATTATGGAATATGTGTGCATCATTACACGATACTTTTATTCTGCTGCTTCTCTACTCCTACAGCTTCAAGTGCAAATTGTCCTCCTGCAGCAGCATCTCAAAAAATCCATTACACAAGTATAGCTTAATCACAATTTCCCTGACTTTCTCTGACTTTTAGCCAATTTCCCCTGACCAATTTCCATTTCCCTGACTTTCCAGAAAGTGGCAACCCTTTGAGCGCTATTTAAAGTCTGCTTTTAGAAGGTTGAGAGGGCTATTTCACCAGAACTAGCCTCTTCCCCTTTCTTATGTGAGATCTCCCTGATATGTACAAAGCAGCCATCTTGCCTGTACCATCTGCCTTAATCAGACACATGAGTAAATGACATACATGCCTCATGATAGATACAGCTTTTGGCAGAAGCAGGTCTATACAGTTTGGTTTTCCTGGGAAACCAGAACCCTTCTCTTGGTACACTAGCTAACTAGTCATGCATATGTGACTTAAGTTTTTTAAAAATTAAATGAATGTCAGACTTTAGAGATCACAAAGAAGAATAACCCATGACTGGTATTCTTTGAGTTGTAATCTGTGCAGTCACACAATCCATCCTGCTTCCTGTAGCTGATATTTCACTCTTGTTTCTTGGATGCCCTCTGCAGAACTTTGGAAGGACCACTTGAAAAAACTGCACTGGAAGGCTCTTGTCCCACTCCATATGTAGATGGTGTATATCTCTTAATGAGTGGAGGGGATGTAAGCACCAGTTTCCTGGTTTGAGTGTTAGCCAGATTAATAACAGTTAATCTGTATGATCACACACACAGGTTCAGCCTTTGGAACCTTTCTATGGCCAGTAGAAGCCCTTCTCTTTTTATAATTGCATAAGTATATCACTAAAATACTTCAATAAAAATAGCATACTAAAAAACACTGATCTGAAATTAGAGCTGTCAGCTTAATCCAGTAAAAAATATTTATCTGCTGTTTTTACCAATTAAAATGAAATGTACATATTCCAAAACATCAATATAGGTACCGTACCTATTGAAAGAAGTGTAAGGTATCTTACAATTCAATAAAAACTACTAGTCTTGTTAAGCCATCTTTAACATGCATGTGCGCACACATGCTCACACAGTTTATTATGCTAATGCTATAGACGCAAAATAGTCTAAAGAATAAATCAATATGCTTTCTACCTTTGTGGTGCCCAATAATTGATCAACTAGGGCTGCAGTGCTATGCACACTTGCTTGTAAGTCCCATTGGCCCTACTTGTGAGTAAACATGCATAGGATTGGTCTGTATTGCTTGAGTTTACTGAGGCTATGCAAACTTACCTGGGAGTATGCTCCATTAATCACAATGGAACTTTCTTTTGAACTATAAACAGATATAGGATTACTCTGTTAGCGCTGTACAATACAGTAGGTAATATCAAGAACTTTTTCTCCGTAAGTGCTGTTAGTCCTGAGGATAATTGTCTGAAGGCATTTCAGGCCAGGAGCTTAACAGGACTTGAGAAAGGATTGGGCTTCTTAAATGTTTACAGCTAAAGTAAGCATGAAAAAGTGGGGGAAACAACCCTGGTTGTTCCAGGTGGATGAAATTGCTGAATATTTCCTTGACCAGATATGTTAATTTTTATATATATACCGGTAGTGGTCCCAAAATTATATTTGACATAGATTACTATTGATGGCACATTTTCTCCTGGGCTTTCATAAATCAAATGTCTGTCTTTTTTACTCAGGTAACATGTAACAGAATATGCCATTTTACAGTTGCTTATCATTACTACATGCAGGTATCTGAAAGGCAACTGCACAGACTCCCATTTTCTATGAGGCTGCAGAAATACTTGCATTGTCAGTTGGCTTATGCTGTTTCTCAAACCATTCAACTTGGAAATAGTCCTAGTGTACAGTAATACCTCCACGCAGTTCCCTGGCAAAGGATTACGAGTAACTCGGTATATGAGCTTCTCGTAAAACGAGCAAAATTTTATCATTTGTTTCGATTTGGAGGACGAGCGTGTCTCGGAACACGAGCCACACGCTGTGCCCCCAACTAGCACTTAAAGTGCCAGCTCCCCGGCTTTGCCTAGCCGGGAGGGAGCCCCATGGAGGCGAGGCGCAGCCGCTCACTCTGCGGGCGCCTCGCGCTGCTGCGCCAGCTCCCTGCCTGGGAGCCCCATGGAAGTGAGGCCGCTCGCTGTGTGGGCGCCTTGCGCCCCTGCGGCGGCGCCTTGCACAGCTGCGCTGGCTCCCTGCCCGGGAGCCAGCAAAGCACCCCATGGAGATGAGGCGAGGGAGCCTGCGTCGCTCGCTCTGTGTGCGCCTCGCGCTGCTGCTTTGCCTGCTTCCTGCCTGGGAGCCGGCAAAGCGGCAGCGCGAGGCACACACAGAGCAAGAGGCCGCGCCACGCCTCCATTGGGCTCCCTGTCAGGGAGCCCAATGGAGGCGAGTGAGCGGCCGCTCGCTCTGCCTGCGCCTCGCGCTGCCGCTTTACTCGCCAGGGAGCTGTGTGGAACTTTGCCAGGGAGCTGCGTGGAGGCGTTCCCGCTGCTCCCTGCCTCTTCCAGCGGGGGCTCGCCTCTCTGCGAGCCGCCCGCGCTGCTATCGCCGGTCCCGTCGCGTCCCTTGCTGCTTCGGAAGTGACGCGACAGGAACTGCAAGGTCCCGTCGTGTCACTTCCGGGGCAGCAAGGGACGCGACGGGACCGGCGATAGCAGCACGGGCGGCTCGCCGAGGAGGCGAACCGCCCCTGGAAGAGGCAGGGAGCAGCGGGAACGCCTCCACGCAGTTCCCTGGCAAAGCTCCACGCAGGTCCCTGGCGAGCAAAGCGGCAGCGCGAGGGTCCCGTCGTGTCACTTCCGGGGCAGCAAGGGACGCGACGGGACCAGCGATGGCAGCGCGGGCGGCTCGCCAAGGAGGCGAACCGCCCCCGGAATAGGTAGGGAGCAGCGGGAATGCCTCCATGCAGCTCCCTGGCAGGGAGCTGGCAAAGTGCTTTGCCGGCTCCCTGGCACAGAGGCGCGGCCACTTGCGCTGCAGGCACCTTGCGCGCTGCCGTGCCGCTTCCCTGCCCGGGAGCCGGCATGGCAGCGCACGAGGCACCTGCAGAGCGAGTGGCTGCACCGTGCCTGCCTCCATGCACCATTTAATCACTGCTTTGCAGGCTCCCTCCATGGGGCTCCCTGCCAGGGAACCAGCAAAGCAGTGAGTAAATGGTTGTGGAACGATCATCTGAGTTCCCATTATTTCTAATGGGAAAACTCGCTTTGATATGCGAGTGTTTTGGATTACAAGCATGGTTCTGGAACGAATTATGCTCGTAATCCAAGGTATTACTGTAATCCCTTTTGGCAATAGTGAGTAAAAGAGGATTGTATTTTTAGATTGTAATGTATGGCCTTGCTTGTAAATCCACAAGAGTTACTAACCCCAGTTGGACCAACAAGGCAAAATGAAAGGGAGAGTATGGTTTGACAAGGAGGGACAAGACGGTAGGTAATTAATAACTGATAGCAGATGGTGGGATGGAATGTAAATGTTTCAGTGAATGTCAGCATTCCCATACAAATGTTGATGTGCCCAGATAAATTTTATGAATTTTAGCATTCACCACTCTATCTCTCTGCTTGTTGGATGTACATTGGTAATGCTGATTGTTTAATTTTGATGACTAGACTGCAGCTCTAAGTATTCACAGAATTCATTGGGGATTGGCAACATTCATGTATGTGTACTGACAGTCACCAGATTTCATGTATGTGTACTGACAGTCACTCACTATAACTCATATAATAGTCTTATTTTGCTACTTTAATAAGTTGACTAACAGCATGATCCAATATGCTGCCCATAACCCTCCAAACTTGGAGGATTATGGACATCCAATTGAGGGCAGAAGGAGCGGAGAGGCGAAGATCGCCTCTGCACTTCTCCTGCCCTGCAAAAGACTTGGATGGCAACTTAGAGGGCTGAGTTTGGCTGTCGTTAAGTCTTTTGCCCCTGCTTGCGAGGAAGACAGGCTGAGGCGCCACCAGGATACATCATATCCTGGCGGAGCCTCACTCTCTCCCTCCCCGCCCCCCGGAACTTCTACCCAACACCAGTTCCGAGGTTGGTCTCTTGACCTCAGCGCTGCAGTCGGTGCGGAAAGAACCATGCCAGGTGGGAGGGCTCTCTTTGAGGGCAGAGTCCCAGCTCCGACCTTGAAGTGCGTTTCTGTGGTCGGAGCTGGGACTCCGACCTCTCCTATGGCCATCCAAACAGCATCCAGTGGCCATAGAATTGCCCCCTAAATCTATGTATATTACTTGGACAATATTAGCTTGAAATAATGAACTTTGGATATTGTCATGGCCCTCTTTTTCTTAGGGATCTTTTTCAGAGAAGAAATCTCTCAAAAAGAAATGAAACATTTCACAGCTGATTTGGGGGAGGGGGAGAAAACAAAACATGGGCTTGATTTCTGAAATGGTGGTGGTAACTGCTCATTTATTTATTTATTTATTTATTTATACCCCGCCTTTTTCCCTGCAAGGAACCCAAGGCGGCTTACATAGTCCTCCTCCTCTCCATTTTATCCTCAGAACAACCCTGTGAGGTAGGTTAGGCTGAGAGTCTGTGACTGGCCCAAAGTCACCCAGTGAGTTTCATGGCCAAGCGGGGACTAGAACCTGGATCTCCTGAGTCCCAGTTCAACACTCTCACCACTACGCCACACAATGAACCACTGATAGAATTATGCAAACTGATGATCGGTGTGCTTAGGTAATGATAGATTACTCTGGGATTTAGCCATCTTCTGCCTGTATTACTGTATTATACAACAAAGAATAATTTGAGGCATGGTTTGATATGCCCATGTTTGTTTGTTTTTCCAAAAACCCTTTTCTGCACTTCTTCCAACTCTAAAATATACTTTTTTAGGTGCGGTGCCCAGAACTGTACATAGGATAATAAATAGAATAATAAACAGGATAATAAACAGGGATAAACATATCCAGCTAACCTAACTATACTGTGTCCCTCTTTTCTCCAGGTCCCTTCCCCAAGCAATATCTAATGGTCCAGCGCGCTCTCAACCAGCTCTCCAATTCCATTTGTGCTGACGCTTTCTGAGCTTCTTCCAGACCTCCTTCCCTCTATGTTTCTCTGTTGAGCCCATAGAGCTGATAATTCTGGAGGAGAGCATTAATATGGGTGGGTGGACAGCTGGACAGGGGAACTCCTGTAAGGGAATGAGGATACACTACAATGTTTTATTGCAGGCCTCATTTGATCCTTTGGAATTCCCAAAGATGCACCCAGCGAGTAATTCTGCTCACAGTAAATGTGAGGTCATATGCCATTCCCAAGAAACCACTCTCATATAAGTGTACCCTTTCTGTCCATCTTTCCTCATCACTTTGACATTTTAAAAATCCAATTGTTATTGTTGTGTTGACAATGATTTTTTTTCACCAAAACAAAATCTAAATAAAACAAACAAAAAACAGAAACATGAAGAAAAAAACCTCTGAAAGTAACCATCACTGATATGTAACTATGCAAATAGCCTAAATCCAAATGTATCAATTATCCATAAGCTTCAACAGGGGCAGACCAAATATCTGTATATATGTCCATTTGAGAGTGTATTGACATCCCCATGTTGAAAAGCTACCACATCAGGAAGTTGAATTAATTAGAAGCTTCGCATACATGGGAAGCGTCTGATGTTTGAAAGCATTCCCACAAGTATTTAGAAGTTATACAGTGAGCCTGTTCACACATCACAGCAGCCCACCATGGCTTAATTTGCCTAAGGAAGCTGTTGTGTCGTGCCAAGTGCACAGAGGTGCCATTTTTGTAGGGCACCTGTTTGCACAACATGACAAGCCACGGTAAGCCAAAATGGTGCCCAGCACAGCATCTCGCACTGGTAAATTAAGCCACAATGGGCTTCTGTGTTGTGCAAACCAGGCCAGTCAGTCTTCAAACACAGTTGCAAACAGGCCAGGGGTGAGAAAGTCTGATCTTGGCAAGCAAGAATGCTCAGGGAGGGAAGTTGCATGCTACAGCTAAATTAGACTTCCAGAAAAACCTGGAGTACCGTAGTTTTCACTCCATAAGATGCACCGGACCATAAGACGCACTTACCGTATGGTACCAATATATATATATATATATATTTAATCAGCTGTTCCGCAGGGAATCAGCTGAGAGGTGGGGGCTTCCCCCGCCCTGCCCAGGAGTCCTCCGCTCTTCTGGACCAGCAGAGGAAAGTAAAATATAATAATAATAATAATAATAATAATAATAATAATAATAATTTTTTTAAAAAAAAATCAGCTGTTCCACGGGGAATCAGCTGAGAGGCGGGGGCTTCCCCCGCCCTGCCCAGGAGTCCTCCGCTCTTCCCGACCAGCAGAGGAAAGTAAAAAATAATAATAAATAAATAAATAAAATAAAAATAAAATAATAATAATAATAATAATAATTATAATTTTTTTTTAAAAAAATCAGCTGTTCCACAGGGAATCAGCTGAGAGGCAGGGGCTTCCCCAGCCCTGCCCAGGAGTCCTCCGCTCTTCCCGACCAGCAGAGGAAAGTAAAAAATAAAATTAAAATATAAAATAAAATAATAACGATAATAATAATATTTTTTTTTAAAAAAAAATCAGCTGTTCCACGGGGAATCAGCTGAGAGGCGGGGGCTTCCCCCGCCCTGCCCAGGAGTCCTCCGCTCTTCCGACCAGCAGAGGAAAGTAAAAAAATAAAAAATAAAATAATAATAATAATATATTTTTTTTAAAAAAATCAGCTGTTCCACGGGGAATCAGCTGAGAGGCGGGGGCTTCCTCCGCTCTTCCGGACCAGCAGAGGAAAGTTAAAAAATATATATATATTATTATTTTTAAATCAGCTGTTCCGCGGGAATCAGCTGAGAGGCGGGGGCTTCCCCCGCCCTGCCCAGGAGTCCTCCGCTCTTCCCGACCAGCAGAGGAAAGTAAAAAAAATAAAAATAAAAATAAAAATATATAAAAAATTTTTTTTTACTGTATTCGCTCCATAGGACGCACAGATATTTCCACCTAGTTTTTGGTGGGGGAAAGGTGCGTCTTATAGAGCGAAAAATACGGTACATCTTCGGTAGAGAGTCCATGTTATCTAGTACTGAGTGTCACCTATACGGGTTTCTACCCTTTCCCCTTAATTCTCTGCCCTTTCTGGAAATATTGCAGATTTGATTGGTGAGTGGGGATGGGGCCACTGCCACACCATTTTCAGTTTCTCTCACATGCTGCTCATTTTCTCTCGTCCATGTGCACAGCAGCTTCCCCAACATAGTCCCTTTGCTTCCCACTCCCAGTGCTCTCCTCTTCATTCCAACTGCAGGTGAATTCTTTTTTTAAGAAGGAAGGTTCGCTTTGTAAATTAACTGATTAGATGGGGAAGGCAGAGGGCAATCTAATACCCCCTTTTTACTTTGCTTAGCCTTTCTCCATTCCCCAGCCCCACATGTAACTGATTTCTTTCTTTCTTCCCCCACTTTCCACACCAGGAAAAAGCAAGATCAACTCCCTTTATTTTGTGTCTAGAGATTAATTAAGATAAGAAAGGAAACTGCAACAATAAAAGGTTGAGTTGTGATGGGGAGGTGCTGCAGGGAAGGAAAAAAAATCTGGTGTGGATTTCTTTGGGAGAGAGGGAAAGACTGTCTCCTATTTATATAGTGCAATCTTTGTATGTAGTGCTTTACAGAAACAGATATGAAAGCTCCCTGCTCCAAGGGGCTTACAATCTAAAATACTTACAACAGAGGAAGGAGTAAATGGAGGCATAGTTAAGCAGGGGAAGAATGTAACTGGCTCAGTCACAGTAAGGCACCTTTCCCCAACTTGGTGCTCTCCTGATGTTTTGGACTTCAACTACTATCAGCTCTCGTGAGCATAGCCAATGATCAGGAATGCTAAGGGTTGTCGTCCAAAACATGTGGAGGGCACCTGGTTGGGGAAGGCTGCAATAAGGTCTGGGGATGGAGGCAGGGATCCAAAGGCTTCCCAAAAAAGGTGAGTTTTGAGGAGTGACTTAAGATAGGTGGTCACATGGAAGTGTTCTGGGAGGCAGTTCCAGGCATAAGGGGCAACAAGGGGAAATGGGTGGAGTCTTTTCAGGGAGCAGGAGACTTTTGGACAGGTGAGGATGGTGGAGCTCAATGAGCAAAGGTCACAGAAAGAGATCCTTGCTGTGCTGGGACTTGGCAGGGAAGCAAGGGCTAAGTTTAATTTTTGGAAAGAGGCTTGCAGGGGACTCAGGCTTATGGTGAGCAATGCCGTCTGTGCTATTAGCTTATTGCCTTAATTATGTGGGAGAGGTAGGCTGCCACTTGCTGTGTGGAAAGGAAAAGGCACTCAAAAGTGTTCAAAAGCACTTTCACTATATTCTTGCTGGCTAGTAGAAGTATTTTTGGCCACTAAGCTGACAATTTGTGGGCCCTAGATACAATAATGTAAGAACTGTACCATATGTATTTTTATACATTAGGATAGCTTCTCTACCTTCAGTGAATGAATTTCACTAAAGAGAATACCCAAGGAATGCTAGTTTTCAGATTATACTATAAATTGGAGAATACCTTGTATTATTTTTGCTCAGCATTGGCAGTATATAGATAAATTTATGTGCAGGGAACTCAAGATTAAATGCATTTCCACATAATCAGTTTTGTGTGTTAATAGGACTCTACCTTTGGCTCACACAGTTCGTGGTTTAATTGACAATGCAGAAAAATTCTAAAGGAAGCAACATATTTTTCTTTTTAAAATTGTTAACTAGTTGCAGGCAGTGCAAAAAAGGTAATGCTAGTAATGGTTCAGAAAAGACTTTGAAGAAGTGGGTTTTGAGGAAAGATTTGAAGAAGGGGTAGACTATTCCCAATATAGGGAAGGACATTAAAGAAGGCAGGAGTTGGAGAAGGGAACAAAGGGGAGGAGAGTTTTCAGAGTTTAAATAGGATTGAAAATGTACGAAAGGTGTCTTATTCCCTGCGTTTTCTAATGGATCAGTGCACATGAGGTACCGGTAGATTCTATTGATTTTTTAATTATTATTTCCTTCTCATGCGTGTGTAATTCTCTATAGGGATGTACTTATACATTTATCAACGTTTCTACAATACTGGTAAAACTTTGGCTATTTATATATTCACAGAAAGCAACAAAGAAAACAGACAAACCAAGGCCTGAAGAGCAGGATGATACAGATGTAACAGAACTCAGTAATGAGGAACTCAAAGGTCTACTTCTGAGATATGGTGTGAATCCAGGTCCTATTGTGGGTAGGTGAAGCATCACATGAATAATAAGTCTTTTTTTAAAAATGAAGGCAAAGAGATGTGGAATGGAGAGCAATTAAATTCTGTATAAATAGCTACTTCTGAGGGTTTGTACAGTGGCATATTAAGTCCGCTTATGTTCACTTCTTCAGTGTTGGTAATCATGCAACTGCACCACCCCTGGTAGAACTAGAATTGCTTTGCCTCAGCACTACAGTGCCCATCATTAACTTGGCAGGTGCACAAGCCCATACATTTTTGGTCATGGAGAGTACGGGTAAATATTTGTCACCTCAAATCGTTCTGCATGGTGCCAAGAGCTATTGCCAATTAGCAGGGTGCAAACAAAAGCTGCTTTCTTGAATCATTTATCAGGGTATAAACAAAGGCTCTCACATATACAACAATGAGAAATTAGCATATTTGCATAAAGGTAGTGCCACTATGGAATTACTGGTGGCTGTAGTTGCAGATAGCAAGGTACAATTCGCTACATAGTCTAGAAAAAGTGCTGCTAGTTCTTCGTTGCACGTACGTCTGAGAAGTTTACTCGCTGCTAGGGCACCTCATGACATGCTTAATAATAGGACTATTGAAGTGGGCTTTGCCTGGCCTCGGCCTCCCCAAATCACCCACCCCTCAAATTGCAACCTTTGTTATGCATTGCATATATGAACAAATACTACTTCTGTAAAATGTTGGTGTGAAAGAATGAAATGTTCACCCATTTTGTGTTTGTTCTTGGTTTCTTTCAAAATGCTTGCTACTTATGACATTTGGTTATTTGGAGTTGAGAGGCCTTTCAAAAGGTCATAGAAGGTACAAGTCAGCATAGCAAATGGAAAGCTGGGGGCAGGGGGGAATGTAGTTACTAAAGGAAACAGAAATGTAGCCACTCAGAAGTGGGCTAGCTTTTTGAGGTTGTGAGAGGGAGTTGCAATAGTGTGTATAAGTGAAGCTGTCAGGCAGTTCAAGGGCTAGAAATGAGAAGAAAGAAGCCAGGACAGAGAAGGTTGCAGAAGACTTAGATTCCAGTGACGAAAGAAGTTGAGCTGAAAGAAGAAGGCTGGTAGCTGCACTGCTGAAGGACTAGGCTGAGCTAAAGGAAATTGTTTTATTGCTAGGACTTAAGTAGGGCAACAGTCTATATACAATTTAGATGGATACATTTTTTCATATTATTTTCATAGCCTAATTTAAAACTTTTAGTAAAAACAAAATTTATTGGTTATAGATCATAGAGTTGGAAGGAGCCTACAAGGCTATCGAGTCCAACCCCCTGCTCAATGCAGGAAACTAGAGGAGGGGGTCTCCCATCCAAGTAATCACCAGGCCTGACCCTGCTTAGCTGTTTAACTGTGGCCTTGATTTTCATTCCATACCTAATTGCCTTCCCACTCTCGTACAGAGAGTTGGCAGAGTCAGTAAAAAGAAAGTCCATAGGAGACACCATAGTTACCCAGGATAAAGCCAGCAGCAGAAAAATAAAGACATTCACTTGAGGGCAGTGGTGAAGACAACAGGAGAGGAAAGGCAAATAGGGGGCTAGATTTATTTGGTTTGCTCCCCTTCCACTGTCTCATGGTGTAGACTTCAGTTTGTGACAGTCTGAATTTTGTATCTTTATGCCTTTGTACTGCAGCCAAATCAGGTGTTTCCAGATACTTGTAGCTATGTTTCTTTGTAATTAAAGTGTCCAGCTGAAGAATGCATTTAAAAAAGTGTGTTTAATGTAATATTTTTTTAGGCCCAGCAATATTTTTGCATGACTTTTGATTTCCCCCCCTTCCTAAACTTTCATCCCTATATAAACTGCACTTCCTTCTATCATGAAATCTGTCTCTTGCTTCCCCAATACCATCTATCATTTCATAATTGCATGGAGCCATTGAATCTAAAACCTTGCATTATTAAGAATGTATCCTGCTTACCATTCTCTTCATTGAGTTTTCCCCCCTTTTTTGTTTGTTTGTTCCCAGATTTAGTTAGGTAATTCTGACCTGAGCTATCAACCTCAAAATTTTGTGCACTTGTTATTTTGTGTTAGCTTGATAAATCTGAAGGTTTTCCAGGTTTTATAGCCTTTTTCCTGTTAAGCGCTTCTCTGTTTTAAAGAGCTGTTCCTTTATAAATACCTGAGAGTTTCTTTTCCAGTTAGTTTCAGTATGATATTTTGCCTTCCCTGTTGTAGGATTCCTTAGCTTGAAAACTGTTGAAGCACATAAGCCTCAAAATGTTTAGACAGCTGCAGTCCACTGTCTCCTAATCTTGATCTGTTGTAGAACAAAGTAGAATGGTATAATTTCTTGTCATTTTGCATATAAGAACTTCTTGTTCATCCTAATATAACCTAATTTTTCTTGCCTTGCTGCAGCTACTACAAGGAAGCTCTATGAGAAGAAACTACTGAAGTTAAAAGAATCAGACCAAGAGCTAAGTTCTTCCATACCTACACCAACAGTTTCTTCACCTGCAGAAAACAATAAGCAGAATGGAAATGATGAATCTGATCAATACAGCGACAATGAAGAAGGTACAAATAAAACACAAGGTTGAATGCTGTTGAGACATTTCTCAGTGGGTCTGCATGTTTCTCCTCTGCTTGCCTTGCTTACCATGGGTTGCATCCAGACTTAGTCATACTTAGAGAAGACCCATTGAAATCAATGGGACAGTTGGTCATGATTAACTTGTCCCATTGATTTCAGTGGGTCTAAGTCTGAATCCAACCATATGTGTAGAAGATAATGCACAATCTGAGAGATTTGGGCATTACATTCTACAAGGGATGTGGACAATTGGGACGGTTGGGGAGGAGAAAAATGCATACAGCTGCAACACTCACCTGATCTTGCTGGGCTGAGGCAGGAAGAGGAATATAACGTGAGAATATAATGCAGGATTGAGGAGTACTTTGTCTGATAAATCTGGCACAGTATGTTAGCTGTTTCTATGGCATCACGATACACATGCATTAGTGCCCCACCCTTTTAGGTCCTAAGTAAGTTCAGGCTGTCCTTCAGTAGTCTCATTAGAACAGTACCCATGTTCTCAACAACCTAACCTTGTGGCTGTTTATCAGAACTCTTGCAGTTAAGAGACCAATAGCACAATCTTATCTCACTGTATTCAGTAGGGCTTACTCCTTAGAATAAGTAGCCTAATTCACTTAATAAACTAGATCTTAAGATTAGAATAATTTTTAAATTGTACACAGTAATGAGTGTTCATTTTTAATGCAAATCTTTCAGTGTATAACAATTCCTCCTTTTTAAAAAAAAAATATTAAAACAGAAGGCGGTTAAGACAGGATTCATATTAAGAAATTGCCTTTACTGATTATATCTTGGTTTGGTATATGGGGAAAATAGATTACACGTTTTGGCTCATTCAATTTTAGGGCAAATCCCCTTAGCTAAAATAGGAGGAGAATGTTTATTAGCCTTCTTAGCAGCTGGCAGGAGACATTGTCTTTTGCCACAGTGAATATGTAATGGTTACTATAATCAGAGTCTCTCGGTTAAGAAACAAACATATGCTGTACTTGTATATGTAAGATTTTTCTCTAGGTATGATGACTTAAGACTGTCCCATTGCTAACTACTGGAACAATAATATTCTGGAAGTCTTTGCAAGTCATTGAAAAGTCTGCTTCTGTAGGCTGGTATCTGTACTATCAGTATGTCCTTGAATCTATCTGCAGCTCCTTCTAGCCCCTCTAGAAGGAAGAGCCTGAAACATGGACAGTATCACTAACTGCCAGATAGGTAGTATTGGCTTTAAAAACCAACAGGGGGAATTAGGTGGAGAAAAGATGGAAATGGTTTCACTGTGGCCATCTAGTTTTGCTTAATGTCCTTTCTGAGTGTGTTCAGAAAACTTGAACTGATAACTCCTTGGCTTCTTAGTATGGTATGTATGCAGTTTGGATAAGCAGTTAGCACAACTGAATAATGACTTCATACTCTACTTAGCAGAAGAAACCTGAACATACAGTTTGGGGAAGTCTTTTATTTCCAGCTGAACTGATACCTGCAATGCAGGCATTAAAGTGTAATCATGTCATGTTTTTACTTTTATTTGTATATAGCGTCCTTACAGCATGTTTGAGATGGCTTACAAAATTTAACAACACAACCATGCAAATAATAAATGCATATTGTAATGGATTAAAAAAAACAAGTGATAAAATCTATGGGTTGGATCTAGATTTAGGTGCATGCAACTAGTCTGACAGAAGTAGACTTCCCTGCCTCCCCTGAAAATGTTACACAGAGGATTGCAGGACCCTGCTGAATGGAAAAGCCTGTTGCGGTGCAGGAAGATCTCAAATGGGTGGAGGCACCATCCACGAGCGGAGCTTTGCTCGTGGAAGATGCCTCCACCCAATTTTCAGGGATCTTCCCTAACCTCCCTGTCACAGCTTATCCCATTCAGCAGGGTCCTTCGACCCTCTGTGTATTATTTCTGGGGGGCTGCTGTGGGGTGGAGGCAGGGTGGAAAAAGCCTGCTTCTACTAGCCCAGTTGCATGTGACTAAATCTGGATCCAACTCTATGAAGCAGAGGGGGTTGGACTCGATAGCCTTGTAGGCTCCTTCCAACTCTATAATCTATGAATCTATGAATCTATGAAAACTAGATTTAAAATGTAAAAGGTATTAATGACTTAGTACAGTAATATGTGTTTCTGTTTAAAACAAAATATCAAATGTATCAAATTTCAAATCTTAGTGATCTGGGTCGCATTTAATAGATGACATTTATTCACAGATCCTAAAGCGGAGTTCAAACTTGAGCAGCGGGAACCACTGAAGGGTAAAACAAAGGCTCCAGTAACACTTAAACAAAGAAGAATTGCTGAACATAACCAGGTATCATAATAATTTTCTTACCAACAACTCTCATATAAAATTGCAGATGTCTGTCTTTAAAAGTTGACATGTTGATACTAGCTTATTTTTATGGTGCTATAAACAATAATAAGACTGATTATTTATCACAAGCTATTATATTTTTTATCACAAGCTACAATAAATATTTATCACATGCTACTAAATTGCATTCTTTGTAATGCTGAATAGTCAGTAATGTAGAAGTAGCATTTTCCCTTACTCTTCATCAAAAAAGTTGGGAATCTGAAAGAAATGGAATATGGCAGAGTCTAGTGTTCTCTGGCTAACATTTTTTTGGGAGTGAAAAGGGTGCTTTTGGGAAGCTCCAAAATATTTTTAAACCCCCTCTCCCAGCTAACACTTTTCATGCTGCTTTGGTGCCCTTTTTGTTTGAAATCTTCCTCCCTAATAGTGACATACAGCCACAGACAGCAAACAAAGCTTGTACAGAGTAAAGATGGTGTCCTTACCCTGAACTAGCTTCATTGCCCTGTGCCATTGTTGTTTAGATCTGGCTGTGTGACAACTTCTCTAATAGTACAAGGGCTATTTAAATGAAAATAGGGTTCCAAAGCAGCAGCTGATCAGGGGTGCAAAGATGTTCACAGTGAAGCACTGCTGCCAACTGAATGCCAGATAAAGACGACAAGGTGGTCCAGAGCTTCCTTAATGTTTTGGGAGGTATGCCTTTTCTCTGCAGCACCCCCAACTGAAGAAACTCCTCTCCCCATCACCAAAAAGGAGTGGTACATTTTAAGTGTGTGTGTGTCTTTGTAAACCAACCCCCCCCCCATTTTCTTTTTGGGTTCAGCATTGTCCGTGTGTATTTAGTGCAGTGCAAGACCCATATATAGTTAGCTAAATACCATAACTGACTAGGGATATACTGCTTTCATAGTGGGTAGTATATACCAAAAAGGTGCAAATTGTCCAGATTTGTTGAATAGAAAGAGTGAAGTTTGACTACCTGCAGGAAGAATGGTTATGGGAATACTTTTGGGCATGTTCCTTAAAATCTATATTATGTGGAGGAACTGGGTATGTGATGAAATAATATTTTTAGAAAGTTGTTTTGAAGGTGCATAATTGTCCAATTTATTACTTTTTGGATTTTGATAGATTATTTGAGATGATGATGATGATTGGCCTCCTGGATCTCTGAAGTAATGTCACAGGTTGCAGTCCTACACATGGGGATTGTAGCCTGTGACAGTCCCAAAACTTCCGTGAACTCAATAGGGCTTACTTCTGAATAGAAACTTACAGGATTGCACTGTCAATTTACTAATTGTATTTGGGCCTATATTCTTAAAACTCTATTTAAGAATATTTAAAGATTAGATCTCTATGCAACTAGAACGATCTTTTTTTATTCTGAGATTAAATATAAAAAATACTAAAGTTTAGTTGTAAAGCTGATACATGTCTAGATTTAAAGAAATTAAAAATTCTGTTACTGATCATGTATTATAAATACTTTATAAATTATCAAGTGTTATACAATAACAGTGAAGCTTCAACATCAAAGGCAACTCTTTTTTAAAAAAACTATCTTATGTAGATTATCTTATGCATTCACGAATATACAGAAAAACTGAGACATCTAAGAACAAATGTTTTTCATTAAAGAAAAAAGTACAGATGCTATAATACTGTCTTGAAGCTGTCATTCTGAAAATAGAAACACTCTACATTTCTGTATGAATTTTATTTTGTGTAGCAAGTCCACCCTGAATTCTATAGCAGTATTGCAAATACTGTAAAACCACTCAGGCTGAGCAGTGGAATTTATTTCTTCCTGTAGTAAGCTATAGCTATTTTGGCTGCTATTAATTACCACCATATTCCTCTGAGTTAACCTACAGATTTCAATACAAGGTCGAGAAAAACTTTCTTATGATACCTGTGATTTTTTTTCATACTTCAAATTTTAGAATTCATCTGTCTTATTTGTGTAGGTGCTCACCTTTTGTATTTTATTCCGAGGGGTAATGCAGCTTCTGCATAATAATTACCTTTCCCTGGCTTGCGCATAACATACTCTCCTGGCATCTGTTACAATTTTTATATCTGATAGATTCTATTAAGCTATCAACCAGAAAATGCTTATGTTTGCACGGATCTTCTCATCCTTATTTAATCTTTTCTCTTTCTGTGCACCAAAACATTCAGACTGCTTTTCAGGAAATTAATGTTGCAATCCTAAACACGCTAGAGAGTAAGTCCCATTGAACTTGGACATTTTGATATTCCATAATGACTCTCCCATCAAATAATTACTTATTCTCAGCTGGTATGACACTAATACCGATATGTGTTCCATTTTGTATTCATTCTGTATTTTAATCAGTTTTTCTAGATAGCCAAGAAAAGCTAATGTAGCTTTTTGCTATATGCTTCATTTAGAGCACGGGTGGGCAACATGCAACCCATGGGCCACATGTGGCCCCCACCTAGCTTTTTGGTGGCCCACCCCCTGGAAGTTGTCCATTTCTGAGATTGCAGTTTGTTCTTTTAGCATCCATCTATTTTGGATTTCCAAATGATAAATGAACAGGAACCTTGTGAATGGTTTAGGTGTAGAATAAAGTAAATCTATTGTGTTACTTAAGAGTTGGCCTTTAGAGCAGGTACCTTTTTCTTAGCTAGCAGACTCTGATGTGTTAGTTAAGGAATAAAGTACCATAGATGCCATGTGTGGTATCTAAATGTTTCCCTGTGATTTGCATGCAAGATACTGTGGCATTAGGTGGGGATCATGTGGTGTAGGTATACAGCATTCATATGCTTGCTAATATGTTTGATGCTTAAATAGAACTATTCTCAGGATGGAGTTACTGAGACATTCTGGAGAAGTGGATCTTCAAAAAGTGGACTTCTGCAGGCAGTTTCTAGGGAATCTGCAAGAGTATCAAGAAGGACACCAAGGAAAAGGGTGATGCAAGGCTAATTTGCAATCTAGACTTTTATTTTCCTCATTCTCAGGGCCCTAGTAACAACTGTACGCTTATTTTTTATGTTTTTGTTTTTAAACAAACAGGTTGAAACTACAGTACCGTTGCCAGTACATGATGCAGTAATATCACAGAGTACTCCCATAGCTGATACTGTAGTGGCTTCAAGCAACAACACCCTAGTAAATATATTGAATTTGCAAGAGGTGGTATTCTATAATCTTCCTCCTCCTGGAAAAACTTCGATTAAACCTCATTTCTTGAAAAAGGAAAAATGGGGGCTTTCTTACTTTAAAAAAAAGATGCTATTGCTCATCAATCTGACGCAAACTAAAAGCAAGTAAAAGCAGTAGGAACAATATTGAACCTCTGAAAGCTCCTCTTCCCATATGTGCCAGAAATTGGCTTTGCTTAAGTGCATGGGGGTGGGTGCTTACCTGTAAATAGTACACTAGCTGTTTTCCTTCCAGTTGATCTATCATTTTTATTTTAAAATTACTATACACAAATGTATGAGGGTTGGTTTCTCATTTGTAAAGCTACGTGGCTTGGTTTAGATTTTTATTGCCGTTTCTTCTGTTATTTCTGAGTCTGAACAATTTGAATTTCAGCAGGTTGTCAATAGGGTGCCTGGAAATATCAAGCATGCAGATCCTATACTGTCAATCAGTGACTTCTCAGAGTTGCCCAGAAGAACACCAAAGAAACCATTGATGACAGCTGAAGTAAATGAATTAAACTTAGATTGGTAGACAGAAAGGGGAGGAGGGTGTACTCTTACATTTATATATAATAATATTTTGCTTTTAACTTGGAGGTACTATGCCTATTGACTTACTTTGGAACTATTTCCTGGCTTCAGATTATGGTATATTTCTGGGTACCATTTTTGCATGTGTTTGGCAAACACGTATTTGGGATATCTAAAGAGCTTGGCAATTCATCACCTAACTCATAGCACATTAAATGTGATTTTTGAAACTAAGTTAATATAATCAAGTTGGCTAAACAGATCTAAAGTACGTAGTTGTTTTGTAGTTTTTTTAAAAAGGTAGCTTCTCTATCACATGTCAATTATTACTTTGAT
Organism: Shinisaurus crocodilurus; assembly: GCA_021292165.1. Classification (NCBI taxonomy): domain Eukaryota; kingdom Metazoa; phylum Chordata; class Lepidosauria; order Squamata; family Shinisauridae; genus Shinisaurus; species Shinisaurus crocodilurus. The sequence goes on from CM037879.1 coordinate 246,878,332, forward strand.
AACAAATAGAATTTGAGATCTCACTGCAAATGTATGTTAACTACCGTATGTTAAAAATAGGGTTCTGCTATGCTAACCAGCATTTACACTTCTCACCATGAGGAAGTGGAAAATCTATATAAAATTGCTCATCATGTTGGTCATATTCAGTAGCCATACAATCAATTCAGTTAGGACAGAAGTGCCTTTTTAAGTCTTCATTTATCAAGATAGACTTTGTTACATAACATTGTGTTTCATGTTGAAGGAGCAAAATGATGGTACTGAAGATACCTGGACTCAATAAAGGGCCAAACATATCAAAGTAACCAAACTTTAATCAACAGCTAAACTCCATGAATGAATCTTCTAAAATTTCACTGATGTACCAAATACTCTTCCAAATCACACAGGGACACGGCTGTGCGCACTCTCTTGCTTGCTCTCTCTCTCTCTGTTGCTCTCTTTAGTACAGCAGAATTTCATGTAATCTATAAAGATTATAATTCTTTCCTTGTCTATGTATAGGTGATGGAGAAAACTTCTACAGAGGAAAGAAGAGTAGAAAGGGATATTCTTAAAGAAAGGGATATTCTTAAAGAAATGTTCCCGTATGAAGCATCAACACCTACAGGAATTAGGTACTCCTGGATGTAATTGTGTTTTGTAATATGCAATAATCAAGCCTTTTCAGGCTTTAGAACTGCTCGTAAGGCCCTGAGCTTGGCAGCACAACTTTCTGCATTTGGCTCTTTATCAACATTTTTGCAAATCAGCTTTATAGGAGTGTTGAGGATTCTTTTTAGATGCAATAAGTAAGTCTTCCAGTTTTTTCATGCTCTTCACTAACAGCTAGAAAGCTTGGTTTTCGATATCTCCATACTTCTTTCAAAGTTTATTTATCTCTATTATCTAAATTAGTATTTTTAGAAGTAGCTCACATGTTGCGGTACTTGTCCATTTCCCAAACCACATAATGATACTATACCATCAGGACTTCTTTTGTTTTAGAATTTCAGTAATTCTTTAGAAATACCTAGATCAAAAGTCTCTGGCATTGGCTTTAATTCAATTGCTAGTATTGGGCAGAATCCAATGGTGAGTGCCCATGCGCAGCCAGCCCCGCTGATTCTGTTCTGCAAGCAGCACCTACTGCTTGCAGAATGGAGATTTAGCACTTCCAAGGACAACCTGAAATGAGCCGAAATGCTCATTTCTGGAATGGGGCAGGCCAGCATTGCTTGCATAAGGGAGCTCTGCCAACCTGCTCTGTTCCAGAAACGAGTGATTCTGCTCATTTTGGGGCTTGCCCTTGGAAGCATTAAATTTCCATTGCACAAGTGGTGGGTGGCATAGCTGGATGCATGCAGAACAAAAGTGGTGGGCCTTGTGTACGATGGGCAGCATTGTATAATGCCCATTATCTGCTTCAGTAAATACACTGAACTTAATAGCTTTGGGAGGCAAGGTGCAAGGCTGCCTTCCTATACTCTGCACCCATTACTAAATCTGCCCCCTCCCAATCATGTAGCACACCATTAATTACAGAGACTGTAGGTAGTGTCCTCTATTGTTTATAAGGCAAAAGAGGATACTGTAGATAGTCTCTGTAACTAACAGTGTGGTACAACACGATTGGGAGGGGGCAGCTTTAGTAATGGGTGCTGAGCATAGGTAGTTAGCCTAGTACCTTGCCTTCTAAGTCAATTATACACATGGCGTTGCAGAAGGTAAAGATTCTCAATTACACTGCTTTCACTAGCTAAAAAAAAAATAAATCTAACACTTCAAATGAACCACTGTATTACTTAGCATGGTTCCTGACAAGGATTCATGCCATGGATTTAACTCCCGAGAATGGTAATACCTAATCTATACCGCTAAAATGGGCCAGCAACCCAGTGTTGGGAATGACACATCGCTCAGGTTTATCCAACTTCTCTTGATCTATTACCTTGCACTACAGACCTGAACCTGCTTATGAAAGCATCACTGAAATTATACGTTCTTATTGTGCAAGTTTGGATGCGGTCTAAAGTGGATTGCTTTAGAACAGGGATGTTGAAGAGTCCTTGGTCTCGAGTCACGAGTCGAGTCACGAGTCTTTGGACCCGAGTCTCGAGTCCAAGTCCGAGTCCTTGGTCCAAAATGGTGACTCACGAGTCACAAGTCACTCCCAAAGCAGACTCCACAAGTCCCTATTAAAATCAATGGGGGGTTTTCCCAACAAAATAAGGCTACTTCAGATGTGTGGTTTAAATAAATTCTAGGCATAAGTGTGCCTTTTTATTTCAAAACTCTGCCACTGATTTTGGCAAGAACAGACCAGGCAGAAAAACCCAAAATAACCAGGCAGGCAGAGGAGGCAGGGAACCCCAAAGCAGGCAGGCAGAGGTGTTTGTCTTGGACAATTCAACTGTTGAACTGGTCAAGAAGAGACCAGGCAGGCAGAGGAGGCTGGGAACCCCAGACAGGCAGGCAGAGGCAGCCAAACCCAAAATGTCTGAAAGGTTGCATTTTAGAAAAACGATTTTAAAAAATAAACTTGCTGTACTTCCTAAAACTTATCCATGTTGCATTTGAGGAACATGATTTTTTCTAAATGTTTGGCCCCCATTCTGGAATGGTGAGACCTCATCACAATTCCACTCTCACTGAACACCTCGCTTCCATGCGCTCTTCGCCGGCAACCACGCTCCTCTCCACTCCTTCTGGCACAGCCCAGGGATGTTGAAGAGTCCTTGGTCTCGAGTCCCGAGTCGAGTCTCGAGTCCCATTAAAAATATTGGGACTCGAGTCCGAGTCGAGTCAGAGGGGGGACTCAGTCCGACTCACGAGTCGAGTCCTCGAGTCCGAGTCCCCATCCCTGCTTTAGAATCAGTGGTTCCCAACCTTGGGTCCCCAGATGTTGCTGACCTACAGCTCCCAGCATTCCCAGCCAGCATAGCGAATGGCAAGGGATGCTGGGAGCTGTAGGCCAGCAACATCTGTGGACCAAAGGTTGGGAACCACTGCTTTAGATTCTAAAGTGGAGAACATTTTTCAACCCAAGGTACATATTCCCTTGTTGGTAAACTTCTAGGATTTGCATGCCAGTGATGGTGGTGATGCGCAAAAGCCATATACATATCCCATTCACACACATACACCACCTATCCACATGCATGCAACACTCACATTCCACCCACACACACACGTTAAATCAGTTTTCATGTCTCCTTCATGTAGCCCCATTTTCTGAAAGGCAACAGAAAAATGTAAAATTAGAATTACACAATGTAAAATTAGAATTTTTCAACCATTTTCACTTGTGTAAGTTTCCTTCCACCTGTTCTAGCTGCCCCCTTTCTCCTATCATTAGGACTTCTTCAACCTGGCACAGTTCTTTTTGCATCAGCTGCAAGGGGGCGGATGAGGGAGGTTGGAGCTCCGATAACCAGCTGCAAAGTCAGATCACTGTATCTGACCACAGAGCTGGGAATCTGAACTATCCTATGGTTCCTCAAACAATGTCTGGGGGCCATAGGATCATTCCCTTAAACAATGTAAGAGAAGTACAAGCTATTGTCTTTAAATTTTTGCAAGTATTCCAATAAAAATTTCTACATGATGCAACATTTCAATCACATGAATTGTACTTTAATTTTTTCATCAAATATCTCAGGTGAAATACTTGTATATTGGAACAAAAAAAATAACAAGAGGTACTTTTTTAAAGCTTTGTTTACTAAATACAAGTGAAATAAACATACTAAATTGTATCACCCTGTAGGACATCAGAAAATGTTTGGAAGCAAACTGAAAACTTTCAGAAGCAAATAATCCTATGCAAATTAGCCTAATTCAGCATTTTCTAGCAAACTCACATCACTGTGCTGATGAAGGAGCTTTTGGTTCCAAAATATGTTGAGTTAAATAGAAATGTTTTTCATTGGCATCTTTGAGAATACATTCTCTTTTCATATTCTGTTCTGTCTAAAAATGTGCCTTTTAATGGCAAAGCCACTTCATTGCTGCACTGCAGGTGGATGGGAATGAAAGGGAACAGAACCTCATCTTGGTTCACACAAAGCTAGCAAAGTGAATTCTTGAACTAGAGATTGTTTTTAGTGCAAGGCCAGAGTTCTGCAAAGAAGCAGGAACCTAACATATTTAGAAAAGCAAAAACATGAATTTGATGGAGCATAACATTTAGACCTGGTTTGCACGTAAGGGCAGCAAATCATGGGTTATTTAACCCACAATTCATGGGGATACATGCCGCCTGCGTGCCACTTCGTTGCTGTAAATAACCTCTGATTGGCGTGGTTGGAGGTTGTCAGTGTGACATGCAAGCCTGGACGGATGTGTCACTTGGAGGCCAAACAACCCAGTGGTTAACCCATAGTTTGTTCTTGGGTTAACTGCTAGGTTGTTTAGCCCCTAGACAACCCATCAGTCCGGATTTGCACATCACACTGATAACTATCGGCCCGATCGGAGGTTTACAGTATGTGGAAGCTGCTAGTTCACAGCACGCATCCCAGCAAATTGTGGGTTCACCATCATGATGTGCGAACAGGCCTTTAAACGTTACCTAAATATTTAATATTAAATGCATCAAATATATTTCCTGTGTATGTCTAGCTAGATCAGGTAAGCTGTTGTACCTTCTAATACGTTATTATTTGGCTAGCTTCCGTGAGAGAAAACACTTGTCTATCTTCACTGGAACTTTCTCAAACTAACCATGAGATGCCTATCTCACTTTTTTAATTGAAGTTTATATTCACCTTAAATAAACATATTACTTCTTAATTAACAGTGCAAGCTGCCGCAGACCAATCAAGGGAGCTGCTGGTCGACCTATAGAGCTCAGTGACTTCCGACTGGAGGGAACCTATTCATCAAAATATATCCCCAAATACATTATATCCTCAGCAGATGTCAAACCAGAGAAACCAACAATTAAAAAACGCTTCATTCCTTTGTGGATAAAAATCCTGCTTTTCGTTGTTGTCACAGTCTTCTTGTTTTTGGTCTATCAGTCTATGGAAACCAACCAAGGAAATCCATTCTCCCAATTCCATAGTACGAATAATAACCCACAACAAAAGACAGATTGAGCGTTTATTTGTATGGCACACACAACTTGGTCTCCTATTTTTAACTGTAGAGATGTCTTCATCCTTCCTCATCTGTTCAGAGACTGCATACAGATAGTAGCAACATGAGAATTTGAAAAGTGAAATAAACAAGACAGTAAATGAACATCACTAACTTTTGTCAGAATTAGGAGATCACTTTGTGCCATAAGTAATATTTTTAGATCTCTCTGGAACTACTTGTAGGATTTATTTTTTTAATGTGGACATCATTACATTCATTTGAGATTGTATATTTGTTTTTGCAAGCTTGGAAGCTCAAAAGGGGCAAAAGTGTTAGTAAAATGTGAAGGTGTGTTTAAATGTTTTTACTTCATACAAAAAGATGCTGTACTGAAATTTTCTCGACTTTGCCTAATGTTCCTACAGATGGAAGAGCTAAGATGATAAAGGGAAATGCATTTTTGGATGCATTTTGCTGAAACTGTGCAGCTAAGTTTAGTGTATTGTAGTTTTAATGGGAAATTCAGCATTTTTTCTGTAGAATACTGTAACACCTTAATAAACTGTAAACCTATTGTATACTTTTTTGTATCTGTCTTAGTTTTAATTCTAGTAACTCCATTTAAGCTTATCCTCTATTTTTAATCATAGTTATCTATTTTAGTGCTCAATCTTATAATTGCTGATCTAATTGGCAATAGGTGTCCTTAGAGCAAAACTTATTTATTAGTAAAATTGTGTGAAATAAAACTTACATCAAATTAAGTTGAATTACTTTTTTTTTACTGAATAATTAATGTTAAATCATAAATTAACTGCAGACATAAATTTTGAGTTATGTTCTCAGGCAAAACCTACTCTATTTTTACATAGGTAAATTGAATGTCATGTTTAGATTTTTAAAATTTTCCAATAGTATTTTGTTTGAAGCATCATCAATGTTCATATTCCAAAACTTTCCATTCTTACAGTATTCAAAGGGCATTTGTTATTCATGTGATGAACTAAGATTAAAATGTGTTGCCCACGGATGTAGCTATTTTAGTCTGCCATAATTTGTTCTCAGAGTTGCTTTTTCCAATCAAATAACTTCGATTCATTTTTACTAAGTGTGGATTATTACATATATATATAAAGTGAATGTATCAATTTGCAGCAGATATGGGATCTTGATTATTACCGCATATTCTATACAAAATTGCAATAAACTTATTTTTAACCTTAAGTTCTAGTCTCCTCAAAAAATGGTATTAATACAGACAAATCTTTAACTTTAAGAATAATCTATGCTCAAAAATGGAAAGGAGCAACTATACCAACTATAGAAGACTGGCTGTTGAAAATGTTGGACTTAGCAGAGATGGCAAAATTGACTTGTTTAATTAGAGAATTTTTTTTAACTTCATTCAAGAAAGACTGGAAACCTCTGGTGGACTTCTTGGGGAGGAGGGAAAGTGACTTAATAACTTTTGGTTTTGATTTCTGAATATTGGTAAGGTGATAGAAATTCTTTCTGTGAAAATAGAAGAAACTTAGATTGGATAAGGATTGGTAATGTTTGTCAGACAATGAGGCGGAAGCCAAATGTGTTGGAAAATTCAATAAAATTTTTTTAAAAAATGGTATTAATACAGACAAATCTTTATAAGTAGAATCATGTCTTAACACTATCTTACTATTTAATAACCTGATGCTAGGCAAAGTTAGGCACACTTAGGCTGGAATCCTATACACACTTACTTTGGAATAAGCCCCACTGAACTTAACAGGACTTCTGAGTAGACATTCTTAGAATTGTGCTGCACAAATCTAAAGTTTTAAAGTGCTTAGAAGTATCTAACTGCATAAGTTCAGGATGTAAGGCTGTAGTCCAGTGCAGTTAGGCTTCTTAAACCCCACTGACTTAAATGGGATTTAAGTAGCCTAAATACACAAAACTATCCTGAATATTTAACATACTAATGTGCTTATTACTAGACTTATTTTTAAAAATCTAACATTTTTCATTGGTTGCATGGTTTATAGGAAAATGCTGAATGAATCAGTGACAACTAGTGTATTCCCATCATAGTGTAAATTTAACTTAACAGTTTGGGTAGAATACATTTGTTTAAAACTAATAATTTGGCCTATCTGTTAGATGTGATTATGCCGGTAAACATTTTAACAGCAAAACCAGTCAATTTAATGGTTGTAGAAATAAGTGCTATATATATACTCAAGTATAAGTCGAGTTTTTCAGCACATTTTTTGTGCTGAAAAATGCCCCCTCGACTTATACTTGGGTCAGCGCACTTATACTGGAGGCAATAAGTTTTCCCAGTTTTTGGGGGTGAAATTAGGGGCCTCGACTTATATTAGGGTCCACTTATACTTGAGTATATACGGTATTTGACCATACTGGGGAAGAGCTGTAGCTCAGTAGTTGAATACATGCTTGGCATGCAGGTTCAATTCCTGCCATCTCTAGGTAGTGGTAGGAAAGATTAAAACTCTGGAGAAACACTGCCAGTCAGTGTAGGCAATATTGAGCTTGTACAAGACAACCAACTCGCCATGGTTCCATATATTTTGAATAATAAAATGAAACACCGCCTCTGTTCTTCCGACATACTGTTGATACATAGAGCTCTGTAACTGCCACTAACTATTTGGGTTATTTTGGAAAACATTCTCTGGATTTCTCTCAAATGGTCTTCCTCTAAAGTTTTTTGAATAGAAACCTAAGATGTGTTCAGGTTTTTTAAACTGGTAGTGGAAGTCTTAATTATTTCAAAGGAATTTCAAACAATTTATTGAGAATTGAAGTACGTAACAGTCATTCCTACATGAGCTTTTTGTTGAACCATGAATATGAAATCCAAAGAACACTTGCAGTGCCAACGGAACAGGAAAATGTTAATATTGTGAACCCATCTACAAGGGAGCTATACCAAGAAGGGGCAACACATGGGGTTATGGTAGCCTTGGATATAAAGGTATACCTGCTTTCCAGGGGTAGTATCCCAACAGGGTTGCTGTGCTTATGCAGTTGACTTAGCACTAGCATAAGCAACCTCTAGCACGGGTTCTCAACCAGGGGGGAATTCCCCCTAGGGGAATTTTAGGGTTTCAGGGAGTAATTGGGACCACAGACTCAAACTGTTGAAATATTGATCTTTCTACAAATTACAATTCTACAGATTGTACATAATCTACAGGACATCATAGATTTCATAGATCATAGAGTTGGAAGGAGCCTACAAGGCTATCGAGTCCAACCGCCTGCTCAATGCAGGAAACTAGAGGAGGGGTCTCCCATCCAAGTAATAACCACACTATATTGTATGGCACAGATTAAATTAAAAATAAATATTTCACTTGTTATCTGTGGAAATAATTCCATTTATAGTTATATATTATATATTATATATATATAGTTATATATTATATGCATTTATAGTTATATATTATATGCAGTTACTTTACTCCCAACTCAAGGATGGAAAGCGGAATATCGGTGGTCAATATAAGAGGTTTAAAGATGTTCATAAGGCTAATCTAAAAAAATGCAATATAAACATCGAAAACTGGGAAGCTCTGGCCCATGAACGATCTAAATGGAGGTTGGCCTTTCACAAAGGTTCCATGGACTTTGAAGAAGCCCGAGTGCAAGGTGAAAGGGAGAAACGTGCTAAGCGAAAAGCACGTCAAATGAATCCTTTACAGGACCATCTTCTATCTGGTAACCTGTGTCCTCACTGTGGGAAGCTGTGTGGATCTAGAATTGGCCTCCACAGTCACTTACGGACCCATCGCTAGAGTCTACACAATCTTCTTTAGAATATCCTCCTTTTATCCCGGAAGACAATCTTACTCGGTCACGAGTGATCGCCTGATGATGATGATGCATATTATTTGGAATGCAACTTTTGAGTCAGACAATCTTGGAAAGGGAATGATATTCTGACATGGTGAAAAGGGTGCATGTGGCAAAAAAAGGTTGAGAACCACTGCTCTAGCACAATGCCAAGCATAACCTGGCACAATGTTTCCCTAGAAAACCTGTTGCACTAGGCTACACTATTACAGTTGCACTAGAGGTTGCTTACGCTAGCGCTACGTCAATTGTGTAAGCAAAGTGGCCCACATGAATCCTGCACCAGCTGCGAGACCACTGTTGGATCCAGGTTGTCACCTGCACACAGTCTTGTCCAGGTTGATTTGTAAGCCCATTGAACTCTAGGGCTTGCTTGTAAGTTCGTATGCATAGATTCCAGTCTTAAAGAAGCTGCTCTGGATGGGTGTCCTTATTGACTCCTCTGTTGGCCATCACACAAATCCAGCAAAAAAAAAGATTAAATGAATCACTTAAGTATTTCTTCTTGTAGGAGTTCCTACAATCAAACGTACGGTAGCTTGTTCAGCAGCAAGCCATGGTGATGTGCCAAAGTACCCATCACCAAAAGATGTAGGTGAGTTATGTAACATCCTTGATATTGCAAGGATGTGAGTTTCCTTCTGGGATGATATACTCCCTAAATGCATGCTAGTTGGATAATTTTTATTTCAAGATGCATTTTTTAAAATCTTTTTTCATAGTAAATATAAAATTGATAACCAATTAAAACAAATTAATGCTTGAACTGATCTGTGTAAAATATATATTCACAACTAACTTAAAGTCCATACCCTTCCTTTATGTGATAAATTTGGCCATTATATTGCCAATATTTCATGACAGAATAGTGGCAGTAGATGGCACCATAAAATGCTCTTTGCAAGTTAAGCAGCTAAAGGTGCAATTCTATGCATGTTTATAGACAAAAAAATGGCCTACAATTCCCAGCATTCCCCAGCTAGCATGGCTGGCTGGGGCATGCTGGGAGTGGTAGGCCTTTTTTCTGTCATAGGATTGTGCCCTAAAATAACCTTGGTGCTTGCCTGTCTTGCAAATCAAATAACAAAACGGAATTCCAACATCACATTTTTTCCTGTTGTATAACTGATGTTATGAAAATTCTGAAATATGCTGAACTACTCTAGCCATAGGCAATTTAAATTCCAAACCGCAGATCTTAGTACACGAAGCTTTTAAAAAGCCCCATCGCAAAATTCCTGTAAGGAATGCATGAGCAAGGGCGTTGACTACTAGGCAACTTCCGCTCCCTTTGTCTTCCACTAGACTCAACGTCATCAAGACTTTAATCCGGTTGATGCCAGACTCACGATGGTCCAACTGAGGCGGCCCTGCCTTCAAGGTCTCTCAACCTGCGTCGAGGCCTATCCGCTCCGCTCGCTACTCTACGGCCGTCTCTAGGCTTGACGCGGCCGGGGAGGGGGACGGAGCTAAAAGCGGCCGAGCTTGAAAAGTGGGCAGGGTTGGCTCTTGAGAACGTCAGTGAAGTGACACCAAACTCGTGGGGGCTTGCCGCCCAATCGCAATGTGCCTTTCTGGACGACCGCCCCGCCCCTTGCGTCAGAGAAGGACAAAGTCATTGAGGAAGGGTGATATTCGGCCTTTAAGTGGAGCCGCCGGCACAGTAACGGAACGAGGAGGGGGTCCCGCCATTTTAGAAGGTGAGTCCCTAAGAGGGGGGTTTGGGGGCGGGGGTGGAAGGGGGAGAAGAGGTGGTGCCTCGCGCTCCCGCGCTGCGTGCCAGAGTTCGCCCGCAGCCACTGGCGGGGCAATTTCTCCGCATGCGATGCGCTCCTTACTAAGCCCATCTCTGCTTCCCCCACTTCAAGCTTCCTGCCGCCATGTTCTCGTCTATCGCGCCGCTTGTGCGGCTCAACCCATTCCACGCTCCTCATCTGCAATTACAGCAAGACAGCCTCACCCTGAGGAAGCGCCCGGCTGAACCCGCGGGGGCCTCGTGCACTCGGCGGAGCTTGGCAGCCGCTTCCGCAGAGGGTGAGTAAGTGGGCAGAGGGAGGGGAGATGAACGTCGCCGTTGCTCCCACGTGAGGGTTTCCCGGGTTTTGTTGTTTCGTTTTTTGCATTCGCTCCCTGGTGAGGCGTTAGTGGCTGTGCTCGCCTGGTACTACTTGGAGGACAAGGAAGGTCATCGAGGCTCTGGCTTATGCCGGGTCCAGGGTACCTAATCTAGGCTGAACGCCTTTCGTTTCCCTTCAGTTAAAGGGTCTGGGTACTTCCCTTTAGAGCCCTATCCTCCCTTGTTTAGGCCTAGGAAAGGCTTGCTCTGCGACCTTGGGGCCGGAAGGCCTCAAGCCGACCTATGCCGTTCATCTGGCTGGGAGCATTTATCTGTATAGGGTCGCCCTGCTTTAGGCCACAGTCCACTTAAGCAAAGTGGCTTAAGGATGCTGCCTGTGGAGAAATCCTTGGCTAATAGAAAAGGACTTGTCTCCATAGTAACTAGTTAGCATGCTGTTCCTCCCGTGTAGGTAAATCTTACCTTAAAGTGTGTGTGTGTGTGGTGGGGAGATGGGATGCACAAGGTCACAGTTAGAATGACACTGAAGAGAATGGTCGGGACTTTGAATTGAATGGTTGTGCTGCCCGGTTAGTTTATTTAGTACTTGCTGTGTTTTAATTTTGGTTTTAAATGTTTTAACCATTTTAACTGATGAGATTTTTAATTTATGATGTATTTTAATCTTTGATTTTGTAAAGCACTTAGATAAGTTTTTTTAGATATGGTAAGTGGTACATAAATTGATTAAATAAATAAAATTATGTGGGAATATTTAATTTCATAAAACTGTACCCTGCCAGCGGTTGTTCCCACTGTTCTAGTGGTGCCACATCAGTTTCCTTACAGTGAAGCCATCTGTATTATTGGGCCTTTCACTGTAAGGAAACTGATGTGGCACCACATCAGGTCCAGTGGACCACCACATTAGAGCTAAATTGAAGTGTGTCTTGTAGCACCCGAGAGACTAACAGATCTTTTGTGGTCTGTGGAATGACTAATAGAGCCTGCATTGTCAGATGCATGAAACATTAGCTTGTTGTGAATCTTCACTGTACTTATTTTATAAACTCATTTTATATACATTTGAGTTGATCATAGAAATGTTGGCGACTGTACCTCTTGCATTTCATAGCCTCTGGCTCTACTGTTCCATTTTTCCCCATTGTACCTGTGAATGGTATATACGTGCTGACTGAGGATAAGTGAATGCATGTGGCACAGTGCAAGTTTCATTAGGGATGAATTTACTTTTAAGTAAGCATACTTAAGATTGTGCCATAGATCTGAAGGTTAAACCAACTGTGTCCTCCTGCCAGTGGAACAGCATGTACTAGTGGAATGGATTCCCCCTCTCCCCTGCTGTCGTCCCCCCCCCAAATCTGTTCCAGGGGGCTGGGGGAAGGGAAGCTCCATCACTGAAGCAGAAATTTGTTTGTGCAATGTTGGATGTCACCCTCTTTTTAAGGTGCCACAAGACACAAGGTTTTGACACAATTGAAATACTTGGTTACTCTTCCTGTTTCCTAGAAGGTTTGTTATTTACAGTTGGGGGTTTCTGTCGTAAGGGCATTCCTATGGAAGTAACTTGGCCTTGATATCCATAGTGAAAACAACAGAGAACAATCCTATAGTCCCTGGTAGAGCATCCCAGGGAACATAGGATTGTTCAGAGTCTCCCTCTAAAGGCTGTCACCACTGGTATAACTTTGGGAGGGGGATGAGTTCTGATGCCTCTACAGTAATACCTCGGTTTACGAGGGAAAATTTGGCATAAATTTACATTTGAAAGACGAGCAAGTCTCTGCAACACTTCACATTTTGAGAGGAAGGGCCTTCTCAGTGGTTGTGCCAACACAGTTGTGGAACTTCTTCCCAAGGCATCTGATATGAGGGGGCCCTGGGCAAGCTGCACCATCCTGTTGCAGATAGGGAAATTTGCAAGATAGGGAAATGTGCAGATAGGGAAATTTCACCCTAGGAAGCTGCTGCCTCATGTGGCTCCTGTTGCGAGATGTCTTTCAAATGTAAATTTATGCTAGAAACGCCACAGGGCTTCCCTGGAGGTGAGGCGCCCTCCGTGCTGCTGCACCAGCTGGCTGAGCTTCCCTGGAGGCCAAAGCTTTGCCTGGCTCCCTTGCAGGGAGACACGTGGAGACGCTCCCACCTCTCCCTCCCTTTGCAAGCAGCGGCCGCTGCTAGTCTCCAAGCCAGGGAGACGCATGGAGCCGCTCCCACCTCTCCCTACCTTTGCAAGTGGCGGCTGCAGCGTCCCCCTCCTTTTGCAAGCGGTGGCCACGGCTCCCTCCATGGGGCTCCCTGCCAGGGAGCCGACAAAGCAGTGATTAAATGGTTGTGGAAAGAATCATCTGAGTTCCCATTATTTCTAATGGGGAAACTCGCTTTGATGTACGAGTACTTTGGATTACGAGCATGGCTCCGGAACGGATTATGCTTGTAATCCAAGGTATTACTGTATCTCGCAGCCACCAAAGTGGAAAGCTGGCTGCTTCCCAAGGTCGCAAATGTGGCCTTGGAGGGAGAGAAAGAGGGGTGTCCCAGGGGGAGAGGAAAGGAGAGGCTGGAATATGAGAAATCCTATGGCCTCGCCAGCCCCCAGCAGTATGCTTTCTCTAGATGGGCATAAAGGCACCTTTAGAGAAAAAGGAGGACAGAGAGGTGACAACAATCACTTGATGCTCCTCCCATCTTTCTGGCAACAGCCTGGCATGATGGCGTTGGATACTTGGAAGCTTCAGAGGCTTGCTTCTAAGGGTTCTACAGTTGTAACTTTTCTCTTTAAAGCCCAGCAGGTAATTATGTGCATTCTCCATTAAGCTCAGTCTCCTGCTATAAAAGTGAACCAAAGAAATTCTAAGTGCTAAAACTTGTTGCTAGCAATGACCTTCTGAAGATTACAATTGTCCATTTAATGGCAAGAGTTCCCAAATTATCTTTAGGGGTCAGTGCTTGTGGCTTTGGGGCAGAAGTTTTCAATTCAAGATTTATAGATTTCATAGATCATAGAGTTGGAAGGGGCCTACAAGGCCATCGAGTCCAACCCCCTGCTCAATGCAGGAAACTAGAGGAGGGGTCTCCCATCCAAGTAATAACTAGGCCTGACCCTGCTTAGTTTTCCACGCTCAGACAACTTACACTTAAGAAAAATTCTATTGAATAAGCAACCAGGATATATTCTACAACTACAAAGATAAGGAGTTGGTCACTTGAGGATCTAAAGAACCTGAGACTGTTTATAAGGATGCCTAAAGAATTATGTGATAACTTGTATGTGATAACTGATTTAGTTGAATCAGTTCTTACAAGAGAATCTGAACTCAAGACCTGCTAATGTTTAAAACAATGAACATATACCTCAGTTTAAAGTCATTTAAATGCAACTTTTTAGTTCTGGCCTCATTTTGACTTAATTGGACATTTGACCTATTCTTACACTTCTGTGGTCTTGTACAGGGTGTTTCATGGGAAATGCATTGCCTTAAGCCAGCCTTCCCACAACCTGGACTACAACTCCCATCATTCCCAGCCAGCATGGTCCATGTAGGCTGTGGATGATGGGAGTTGTAGTCCAAACACCTATGGAGGGTTCCAGGTTGGGTAAGTTTGGCTTAAGCGAATGTAGCTTTGATTAAATACCTTTCTCATTCCCTTTTCCTGTGTGATAGTTACGATCATATTTTGAATCCTATTGTCTGCACTCTGGAAATGTTCTGTTGTAATAAGATAACATAGGTCTCTTTGCTAAGTAGCATCGCACCCTATGTGTATAACCATTTGCATGGCAATGAGATAACTTCCTTAGGTTTCCCAAACAAGCCCAGTTTCACCTCTGTATCTGTAGGTGGTGTCCACTTAAAATATCATAAAACTCCTATTGCTTAAAATGACATTCATAAAGGAATTCTGATATTCTTGCTTGTACCGGGTTAAATACAGTGTTGAAGCTTATGTGTGAACTGAGATCCATATCTAATTACACTGAGAATGTCAAATGGCAAAAACACAATAAAAAGGGGATATGCTTTAAGTTGGCTTACAACCACTTCATAAATTAAAAATACTGGGGGGAAACTTTGTTTAGGGAAAAAGTTAAATTTATTGAGAACTACTAGATCATTATATTAAAATGGCACTCCTATAGTTTGCCAACTTGTACTTATTTATCTTTCTAAGCAGAAGAATACAGCTGTGCATATGGCTCTGGCAGATTCTTCCTCCTTTGTGGCCTTGGTGGGATTCTTAGCTGTGGTACCACACACACAGCATTGGTTCCTTTAGATCTCGTTAAATGCCGAATTCAGGTTTGATTGCATGTCCTATCGGATGAGTTACATAGCATGATAAAGTGTGAAATCTTACTAACCAAAATTAAGTGAGGTTTGGATTTCACCCAGATGAGGTTTTTATAACGTTGCATGTAGCTTACTTAACAGCATGGTGTGTCTTTTCTTTGCTGCAGAAGAACACAGTTGTGAATATGGATCACTCAAGTTTTATGCTCTCTGTGGCTTTGGTGGGGTCCTAAGTTGTGGTCTGACACACACAGCAGTTGTACCTTTGGATTTAGTGAAGTGCCGCATCCAGGTTTGTATGTTGCTAAACATCATGCACGTACATCTTTTTTTGTTATGGAGCTGTAGCACTTGAAAAACCCAACCCATTTAATCACTATTAATAATAGTCAATAGTAACCATGCAAACACTTGGAGTTAAGTGAAACCAAATAATATAGCTTTCAAAATCATGACTTAACCTGAGCTTCTAGTGCTATGAGATTGTCATGTAAAGTATAAGACTCTGGAGTAATTAAACACTAGTAGATTACAAATATAGGTTAAAAAAACAGCTGCTTTGAAATCTTGTAAGAAATCTCCTTCACAAAATTGATTCAAGTGTTATGTTTCTCTAAAGCAGCTAAAGGTCTTGAGGAAATGTTATTGACCTGTATGTGATCCATACTACAGAAAATGTAATCCTGCTCATACTGAAGTCAGAAAGGCCAGAAAGTAAGAGGAAGGTGAAACGGAACAAGTCAGTAGAGGGCGACATGAGGTAGGAAGGTAGCACCAGAGAGTATTGAAGTCTGTATGACATCTGTATTAAACAGTATTAATATATTACCAATTGCTGCATAAAGTACTTTAGGATTATTGAACAGCTCAGTTTGTTTTTGTTCTCCAATTGCATATCTAGGCAAACCAAAAATAGCTGAATAAATTTCAGCTGTTTTCATAGCATTTATGCACAATTTTTCTGAGTACTGTTAAGTGAGTTTTTCCCCTTGGTGCTATAGGTGGGGCCAAATTTTGAATGTCTCCATCCTGGCACTTCCCTTTCATACTTTAAAGTATTATCTTTCCATTAAATATCGAATACCCATATTGTTTCACTTATGCAAGTAGTATTTACTGCAAAATAATATAAAACATTTCCTCATAAATAATGCAAGTTTAATATGAGGTGCTTTATTTAAGAAATTAGAATATTGGGCAGCTAAAATTATTGTCTGTTGTACAGAACTGCACTGTAAGTTATTGCTACAAGTCTACCTGGAAGTAAGCATCATTGGGTTCAATGGGACTTACCCCAAGGAAAGGTAAGGATTGCAGCCTTAATTGTATGGTGCATCACAGCTTCCAGCATACCATATGGGATAATATATGCTATTAGAATCTGGTGTGTTGTTTCCAAATTACTCCTAGTTTAGGTTAGATATGTTGCATTTCTGTATTTCATATAAATATATTTCATTGGCTTCAAAACTTGGAAATATTATACTTGAATTCCTGTTTGTGCCCTTTACCTTTCTGGTTGTTATAGAACTTTCTCCTCTGTTCATCTTGAAGATTTACCATACTTCAGTAAACTCCTGAAGTCCCCTAACTTCACCTTGCCACTGTCACTTGACTTGTCCCTTTGTCACTACAAATTCATACCTGATATTTCCCTTCACTCCAGTCTTATCCAGTTGATACAGATTCTAAGCTCTCTTAAAGAATACTTCTATCACTTCAGTGCTCTGTACAAATGCCTACATGTTTGGATTAAACTGGTGGTAGTTGTGAATGTCTGGAAGGGTAAAATGTTGTTTGTCTTCCAAAACTTGTTTAGGTGGATCCACAAAAATATAAGAGCATTTTCAAGGGGTTTTCCATTACCATCAAAGAAGATGGTGTTCGTGGCTTGGCCAAAGGATGGGCTCCAACCTTTTTTGGATATTCCATGCAAGGGCTCTGCAAATTTGGTTTCTATGAAGTCTTCAAGGTCCTATATGGCAACATGTTGGGAGAAGTAAGCTTTTTTTCCTGCACTTCTTAATTCCCCTTTATTAGTTATTTATCCAGTAGAGATCACATGAAAATTTTTGGTTTTTTGCAACTTATTTCAGGAAAATGCGTATCTGTGGCGTACATCATTGTACCTGGCTGCATCTGCCAGTGCAGAGTTCTTTGCTGATATTGCTCTGGCTCCAATGGAAGCTGCTAAGGTTCGCATTCAGACTCAGCCCGGATATGCTAACACACTGAGGCAAGCAGCTCCAAAAATGTTTGCAGAAGAAGGCGTTTGGGCGTAAGTATTAGCAACCGTTAAGGCATGGTGCAAAAGTATTCTTGAACCCTCTTGCACATGGCCATTGTATATGAATTGTTAAATGTTGACGATGGACATTCTAGCTTTAAACGTTAGCACAGTTCTGAATATGATCAAACTATATAGCAAGTATTGATGTATAGCATTTCTGAAGCGATATGAGCCAACATGCTCCCTTAGATCCATCTTTGTTTGATGGCTCTTGTGCTGAGTTCTGCTTATAGCTTTGGCTACTGAGTAGTTCCAGTTAAGAGAGATCAGCAACTTTATGGTTGTACAGTCAAAGATGCTTGAGTCATTGGCATGTGAGAATAATATACCTTCACTCTAGTCTCTTATGTTCTGATAGAAATGGCTTTACTGTCATTTTCTACTATCAGGATTTGGCTGGAGTGTGGACATGTTTATCATTTACTTGAAAGATTAAGGGTAAGAAGGACTGTTACACACATTGTCCTTTCTGGAGCAAGTCAGGCATGTCTAACTTGAGAGCCAGTGTGGTGTGGTGGTGAGAGTGTTGGACTGGGACTTGGGAGATCCGGGTTCTAGTCCCCGCTTGGCCATGAAACTCACTGGGTGACTTTGGGCCAGTCACTGACTCTCAGCCTAACCTACCTCACAGGGTTGTTGTGAGGATAAAGTGGAGAGAAGGAGGATTATGTAAGCCTCCTTCTCTTGGGTTCCTTGCAGGAAAAAAGGTGGGGTATAAATATAATAAATAAATAAAACTTCATTTGAAGTTGGTGGGACTCCTGGATTGTGCCTGATCTGCAGCTGGTGTGGAAGAAACTTCATAATATAACTCAAATGAATATTCACGTGAGAAGGCACCAATAAGCTTGTGGCATCTTAAACCATTGGTCCATCTTGTCTACATTGGCTGGTACCAACTCTCCAGGGTGTCAGACAGGATTCTTTCCCAGTGCTACCTGGAGATACCAGGGATTGAATCTGTGACCTGCATGCAAAGCATGTGCCCTATCACTGATCTTACAACGCTTTTAAATAGCTTAATTGTGGGGAAATGAATAAGCACATACTGAATTCCTGTTTGTCTTCCAGAGTAAATCCAGATGAAAATCAGTTAAATTTAAGTTTCCTTTTTTGTTTGTTTGTTTCTACTCTGAAGTTTCTACAAAGGTGTTGCTCCCTTATGGATGAGGCAGATTCCATACACAATGATGAAGTTTGCCTGCTTTGAACGAACTGTGGAAGCTCTTTACAAATATGTTGTTCCCAAACCAAGGAGTGAATGTTCAAAAGCAGAACAGCTGGTTGTTACATTTGTAGCGGGTTATATTGGTAAGGAAAGATTTCTTAACCTTCAGAAATGTTATAGTTGTAATGCCTATAGCAGCCTTCCCCAAACTGGTGCCCTCCAGATCCCGAGTCCGAGCCAGCATGGCCAGTGGTCAGGAATGCTGGGAGTTGTAGTCCAAAACATCTGGAGGGTAGTATCCTGTGAGGCAGATCTGCCTCTGCTGGTTCTGTTGCACTTGCTCACACAACGGGGCTTTGGCACTTCAAAAAAAATAACCCTGGGAACAAGTGGAAACTCTAGTTATCGGATCAGGACACATCAGGGGAGCTTCCTTATGTGATCTCCACTGACCTGCCCAGTTCCAGAAACGAGTGATTCTGCTCATTTAGGTTATTTTTAGAAGTGTCAAAGCTCCATTGCGCAAGCGGTGGGTCCTGCAAGTGCATGGACACAATAGGATACTACCTACTGTTTAGTGAGGCTCGGACTATGTTTTTCATAGGCATGACTATTTATCTGATACATATTTTTTGAAGTTACAGGGGCATCTAATGATATGAAGCATCTAAAGCACCAATTTTTTAAAGAGTTCTGTTTAGGCCCCAACAGGCACATAGCAGAATAGTACTCTGCATCTACTACAGATCCCTCTGGATCTTGAAGTGAGAGTAATTACTTGGATATCAACCCTTATAACGGGAAATGTGCATGCTCCCAAATGTCTATTAACACACTTGAAGAAAAGTTCTGTAATGCTAACAATGAGTAACAGAGGTCTTATCTCCCTGTAGCAGTTGTGGACTAGTCAGTTGTTGAAATAGAATTTCATTGATATAGATATAAAACACATTAATAAATAAATTTAAAATTAATGGAAGTAATTTCCTTTCAGCGGGTATCTTCTGTGCCATTGTCTCACATCCTGCTGATTCTGTGGTGTCTGTGTTGAACAAAGAAAAGGGCAGTTCAGCTCTTGAAGTGCTGAAGAGGCTGGGAATCAAAGGTGAGGATTCAAACAGATGTTGAACTCTAAAAATGCATGAATGCTTCCAAGTACTAATATTGTTGTGTGTTCCAACAGGAGTATGGAAGGGTCTTTTTGCCCGTATCATCATGATTGGTACCCTGACAGCACTACAGTGGTTCATCTATGACTCTGTGAAAGTGTATTTCAAGCTTCCTCGCCCACCTCCACCTGAGATGCCAGAATCTTTGAAGAAAAAGCTTGGTCTTGCTGAGTAGATGGATCATGGACTGAAAGCAAAACATCACAAAAACTTTGTACACATGGCAATGTAGGAGAAGAAAACCTTATTGGCTCAGGCTGCACTGTTGTCACTGTCAAAATAAACTACTAGAATGACTAGTGTTTGACTTGGTGTCTCATAGTTGGTGACATTGACCTTTATCAGTCAAAGCAGGAAAGGAAAATAACAAATACGCAGTATTTACAAGCTTGATCCACCCGAAACTACTTTGCTTTGATCTGAGTTGAGTTGGCTGTGCTCTTGAACAATTACTGAAGTAGATATTCAGGTCATTGCTTTATGGCTATTGACTTTATAGCTAAGTCGGCAAATGCATGCCCCAAACCCAGGAAAAGGCTACTATAAGGAGCAGCAGCCACAAAGCTAAGAACAAATGCTACAATGAAAATTTGCCTTTCTTGAAAAAGTGTGTCAGTATCTGCTGCAGGCCAAGGCCCTAGAATAAGGGTAAATGTAATAGTACATCATAAATACCTCCACTGCTTGATAGCAACTATTCCCCAAGGGATGCTGTACATACAGTTCTGTATATCTCTGTCCAATTCTTGGATCACATGTGAACACATACTGCCTCATACTGTGTGTGTGTGTTTTTTTTTTAAGGCGGTCTGGTATGTGATGGCTGGCTCACTTTATTTGGATAAAACAGCACATGCTGTACACAAAAGCAGCTATCTGAGGTAGTCTAATGCTATATGGCTAGTAAAAATGTGGAGCCCTACTGCCTTAGACCAAAGAGCCCTACTGCCTTAGACCAAAGGGCCACCTCATCCAGCATTCTTTTTCCTAGAGGGGCCAGGCAGATGTTTCCAAGCTCACAAGGTGAAGGCAATAGCCTGCCCCATTACTGTTGCCTCCTAATTGCTTCTGAATCTAGTTAAATTACTGCAGCTAATAGCCACTGAAAATCTATCCTGTATGAAATTTTCTATTCTAACAATTAAAGCCATTATCATACCTTGTGCAACTGCATGCCATAAAGTGAAGTACTTCTCTATCAATACTACAAATTATGTGGATGTCTCTGAATTCTAATACTGGGGGAAAGAAATTTCATCTATTCTCTCCATGTTAGATGCTTCAGCCTTTCTTCAAAGCCGTTGATTATTTTTGTTCCCTCTGCATCTTTTCCAGTTCTGATAACCTTTTTGAGATGGGGCGGTCACAACTGTACACAATTCAAATGCAGATATACCATAGGTTTATATAAAAGGCACTCTAGATTACATTTATACACTATTTTAACAGTGCATGGTTAAAAGATGTATGCTGCTGTTTGAACATGCTCATATGCAGCGATAATCAGTACACAACATTCAGTCTGGACCTGTATCCTTACATATGGAGCAGCAAGTTTTATCTGTACATACAAATATCAAGAACTCCCTATGCTTCCCGGCTGGCACTTCATCAGAGACTTCCACTTACAGAAGAGGGAAGAGGGAATTCCTCTGCCATCTTCCAGGCTAGTCTGGAAGGTCCCCAAACCCTCTGGAACAGATTTCCTGGGTGTGTGGTAGGAAATAACTTCTCTCCCCTGCCCCCTCAATATGAGCAGGAACATTCCATGAGGTCTGCTTACAGGATTTCTGCATCTAACCTATACTTTTAACAAAGGAAAGACTCTTGAAGGGTTATTTTGTAGGGTTGACCAGAAATGCCTCCCCACCATCAGTCCATTTCTTAGGGAGGGTTGAATGCAGAAATTCAGATAGCTTTAATGGGTGGGGGACATGGCAGAGGCCTTTAACGCCTGTTTCAACAGTTTTTGTTGCTGCTTTTCCTGTGGTGGCTGTGATTCTCATCAATGTACCTGAGGAAGGATGCTTATACATTGAGGTGAGATGGCCCCTGATGGACTGCATGAAAAAAT
Source organism: Shinisaurus crocodilurus (assembly GCA_021292165.1). Taxonomy (NCBI): domain Eukaryota; kingdom Metazoa; phylum Chordata; class Lepidosauria; order Squamata; family Shinisauridae; genus Shinisaurus; species Shinisaurus crocodilurus. The sequence continues at coordinate 246,900,327 of CM037879.1, forward strand.
GGCAGCAAAAACTGAAGGAGGAAACGTTTAAAAAGCCTGATTCTGCTACTGTCTGCTAAAAAATAAGTTCTCAAAATGTGCCAAAAATGTTCTCTAAATATTCAGCACAGTTCTTGGGACTATTCTGACATTTTTTACAAGGGCTAAAGAGCATTTCATATAGTTCTCACTGATTTCAATAGGAAACTTACAAAAATATTTTTTTAATTTAATGAAAATATTTTGTGATTCAGTTGTATAGATGTAAAACACTCCCTAATTCCTGGAAGTTCCATTTGCTATATTCCAGCACAAGGATGAGGGCATCTTTAATCAAGTGCTTTTAAAACTCCAAAATGTACACATTAGCACAAGGGGTACCTTTTACTAGGTAATCATGCTTCAAGTGCTGCTAGAATTGAGGCTTCATTGTCATTGGACTAATTAATATCTGAAATATTAGTTAGTTCATCACTCACAGCCTTAACTTCAGTCTGAACTGAAGTTAAATTAGAGAGTTTCTTATTCAGAAAAGCAATTTCCTTCTGTCTTTCCAGCAGATCCTCAAGCAGTCTTCCTATTCTTAATGTTAGCTCATCTAACATTGGTTCCATATGTGCCAAATCCTTCTTTAAGTTATACACTTTAGGTTTTAGGTCATTTGCAAAGGCTACTGTTGTCAGAACTTTGGCTCTATCGCTTTCCAAATCTAAAAGTTTGTTTGATTGTTTGTTAAGGTCTGCATTCAGCTCTGATGACTTTGCCTTAATGCGCTCGATTTGTCTGGCATTTTCAGATGCAGTACTTCGTAGTTCTGTAGTCCTGTCAATGCTATTTGTAAGAAGATCCCCTATACTTTGTACAGTAGCCTTTTCAGCTTTATCTACTTTATCTTCTAGAATATTTAGATTCTCTACCAATAAGGTCACATCTTCTTCAAGACCTGAAATGCGTCTAATATCAGTCTTCACAGTGGTGATCTTTACAGAAAAGTCCTTCGTTACAGACGCTGTACTCTCTTCATATTTAGTAACTGAATGAAAGAGAGATGTTAAATTCTGTTGAAGCTCCTCTTCTTCTTGAATTAACCTATTAGACTGTATCTGCATAGTATTCACCTCCTCCTGCAGCTGCTTCATCCGAGCAATTATATGATGGTCTTCCAGTTGCTCCATTAAGCTTGATGTCTTCTCACACTAAAGATTAAAAGAAGTCTGATAAGAAAATTGCATTGAAATTTCATTGCACTAGGTTTCTTAAATTTAATTAACAAAATCAGTGCAGTAGCTAAATATTATTTTGTGGCTTTTTCCGCAGTAAACAAGCATACAAGGAAAAGAGGAAATACCCATTTCATAGATAAATTCCTCGTTCATATATTAAAGAAGAGTTGGTGGTGTAGCAGATCACACCAACAGACATGGATTGTGATTTTAGTTTTCCAGCAAGAGGGGAGAATGTATCAGTTTCAATACCCTACAACATGCAATTTGTTCTGCTGCACTGTTCTGGTAAAATGAGCAATATAAATTGACAGTTCTTAGTCCGCAAGGAACAAAGATGAGCAGAAAACATGGTGAGATATAGGAGACCTTTATATAATTTTGTCTTGCCAAACTATCTACTCGAAGTGTTTATTTAGACTAGTGAATTCATTTTATGTAGATTTCCATGCATTATATTTAATGTTTACCCTTTCTAAAATGTTAGTTTTAGTTCTACTGTGTGCTTACAAACAGCATTTCTTTACCAGGCTTTTATATGATATTTAAGAGTTTATGGGAAAAGCAATCCTATGGCCCCTAGACAGCATCTGGGATGCCATGCAAAGCTGCAGATCACCTCTGCACCTATAGACAGAAACTGTTGGGGACTGCATGCTTATGGTGGGTGGGGCCAAAGTGAAAAGTGGGTGGGGCACCTTTTTTCTTTCTGCCACCCCATCTTCTCCCTCCCCATCTTCTCCCTCCCCATCTTCTCCCTCCCCCTCTTTCTAACATCCCCTTCTTTCTCTCTCCCTCCCTCCCAGCCAAGCAAGGTTTTGCGGGGGAGAGAGATTGTTCTTATTTATTTAATTACTGTTTTTACCTGGAGTTGCACAGGTTGTCATTTTCCTATAGGCCCTATTTGTTCAAAATTCCTTAAGGTAGCTGTCTGCTGTTTAGAATCACCTGGAATCCCAGCTCCCCTGGGACTGCACAATGACATCCCAGCTCCCCCGGTACTACACAATGAAGAATTCCCTGCCCCGCCGCCGGTACTACACAATGAAATCTCTGCTTCCCCCCCCCCGGACGATTTATTTATTATATTTATGAATCGCCCATCTGGCCAGACATCCAGCCATTGACTATGCAACAATGTTTTCCCTGCCCCCCCCCTGGACCACGCAATCAAATCCCTGCTTCCCCCCCCCCCGGGACTACGCAATCAAATCCCTGCTCCCCCTCCCGGTACTACACAAGAAATTCCTGCGCCCCCCCCCCCGGGTCTACACAATGAATTCCCTGCTGCCCCCCCCCCCAGGACCACACAATGAAATCTAAATGCCATTGGAGCTATTTGCATAACCACTCCTGAATGGCCCCTGCGAACATTCCAAGTGACGCCATTGGCTCTCATCTATTTTGGGGCGTACAGGTGCGGCGAGGGTTTTTCGGAGATTTGAACCCGCCAGTCTTTGTCCTTGGGTGATGGGGAGTATGCATGCCAAGTTTGGGGCAGATCCGTCCAACCGGGTAGGAGCCAATGAGACGCACGCAAACCCCCGTGCGGACATATGTACGTACGTACACACACATGTACAAACATTCACATTTATATAGTAGATTGCAAACCACTTAACATAGTCATTTGGGTGGTTTACAAAAATTTTTGAAAAAATAATACTAAAAGCTAAACATCAAATAGATTTTTTTAAAAATCACCACAGCACAAATAAATAAAACCATACCCACTGAGGAAAATTAACCACTGGTGATCTTAAAAGTTCTTAAAATGACCTTTAAAAGCTCTTTAAATGCCTGAGAGAATAAAAAGGTCTTCGCCTGGCACCAAAAAGACCACAATGAGCATGGAGGAGATCAGATTGTGGATCTTCCCTCCCACACCTCCCAGCCGCCCCAGAAAGCTGCTCTTACAAGGTCGCAACTGCAACCTCATAAAAGAAGGGGGGGGGGAAACGGTGTGTGCTGATGGGCAGGGAGAGGATACCCTGCAATACACAATATCGTATAGGCTCTTCAGTTCCTTCCCCACGCACGGAAAGGTAAGTCAGCTAGATGTTTTCAGAGGCCCATCTAACTAATTTATTTATTTTTTATTTATTTTTTATATTTATGAATCGCCCATCTGGCCAGACAACTGGCCACTCTGAGCGATGTAAAATCCAACAAAATACAAGAAGGGGGGGGGGGGGCACACAGTATAAAACACAATTAAAAACAGTACAAAACTTAAAAATCCTAACCCACCCCATATTCCCGCCTGAAAAGCCATGTTTTTAATGCACAGCGGAAGCTAATCAAGGAAGGGGTATGGCGGAGGTCACTGGGGAGAGAGTTCCATAAACTGGGGGCTGCCACATAAAAGGCCCTCCTCCTAGTCCCCACCAGCCTGGTTTCTCTGGCTGATGGGACAGGGAGAAGGCTGTCCGTGGCAGATCTTGTTGAGCGGCCTACTTGATGTTGCTGGAGGCACTCCTTGAGATAAACTGGACCGGAACCATACAGGGTTTTAAAGGTCAACGCCAACAACTTGAATTCAGCTCGGCAAACAACTGGTAGCCCGCTGATGTGATCCCGCTGGCAGCAGCCTTTAACCAGGCGAGCTGCTGCATTCTGTACCAGCTGCAACTTCCGAACCGTCTTCCAGGGTAACCCCACGTAGAGCGCATTACAGTAGTCTAGGCGAGAGGAGACCAAGGCATGAACCACTGATAGGAGCAGATGATTAGGAAGGTAGGGGCGCAACTGCCGTATCAGATGGAGCTGATACAGCGCCACCCGGCTGACAGCTGACACCTGAGCCTCCATGGACAGCTGGGAGTCTAGAATGACTCCCAAGCTGCAGACCTGGTCCTTCAGGGGGTAGATGTACCCCATTCAGCACCAGGTCAACATCCCCTAACCTTCCCTTGTCTCCCACAAGAAGTACCTCGGTCTTGTCGGGGTTCAGTTTCAGCATGTTCCTTCCCATCCAGCCAGCCACTGCCTCCAGGCACTTGGACAGGGTTTCAACAGCCAACCTTGGTGAGGACTTAAAGGAGAGGTAGAGCTGTGTGTCATCTGCATATTGATGACAGCGCAACCCAAACCTCCTGATGATAGCTCCCAGCGGCTTCAGGTAGATGTTAAATAACATTGGGGAGAGGATGGAACCCTGCAGCACCCAACAAGTGAGCGGCCGAGGGTCCGAAGCCTCCTCTCCAAGAACTACCCTCTGGTACCTTCCAGAGAGGAAGGACTGGAACCACTGCAATACAGTGCCTCCCACGCCCAACCCCTCCAGGCGGTCCAGGAAGATACCGTGGTCAACAGTATCAAAAGCTTGCTGAGAGATCGAGGAGGACTAGAAAAGAGCATTCGCCCCTATCCAAAGCCCTCCTCATATCATCCACCAAGGGGACCAAGGCCGTTTCTGTCCCATGTCCAGGCCTGAAGCCCGACTGGCATGGATCTAAATAATCGGCTTCATCCAAATGTGCCTTCAACTGAGCCCCCACCACTCGCTCAATCAGCTTGCCCAGAAATGGCAAATTGGAGACTGGGCGAAAGTTGTTCAAATCTTGGGGATCTAAGGAGGGCTTCTTTAGAAGCGGTCTTATTACTGCCTCCTTAAGGGCTGATGGCATCACTCCCTCCTCGAGGGAGGCATTCACTACCGCCCTGATCTCCCCACCCAGTTTTTCCCTGCAGCTCATAACAAGCCAGGACGGGCAAGGATCAAGCAAGCAGGTGGTCAGCTTAACAGAAGAAAGCACCTTGTCCACCCTCTCACCCTACCTGGATCTCGCTGGCAGGGCATTGGAGCCCTCTCTGTATTGGTAATGTGACCCATAGAACTGCACCCTAATATTGCTATTTGTATCTTGCACACATGTATCAGGTCTCTGCTGTATCATCTGAACATTATAATAAAATCAAATATTGGACATTTATAACATTTAGCAGGCTGTTGCATGAACTGGAAAAAAAAGATGGACCTAGCAAGCAATTTTCATACTACAGGCTTCTTTCTCTAGACAGCTAGTAGAGCTACTGGCTATATAACGCCCACTGAATATGCATGATTTCCTGCTGTTTTCTATTTTTTGCACCTTGCTAATCTGAGTTTGGGATAGTCTTTGAATAATCTGTTGAAAGAGAGCTCAAAAGTACAGAAGACACCCACAACAAAACCATAATCTGTAGAAGCCTCATGAAGTGTAAGTTGTGCAAAATGTGTACCATGCAACAAAAGGACAGTTTAAACAGCCATGAAACGAGGCCACGAGGGAGTTTTCGAAAGCAGTTTGTGTTACAGAAAATGTAGGGGGTTGGTAGCTATTCAAAGAAAGTCAAATTTGCTGGATTTTGGAAGCACTCTTACATAATCCTAAACAATTTAGGTTTTAACTCTTATCAGATTTTGCTGATTGAGGGAACTGTTTATAAAGCTCAGAATTTTGGCCTCTCTACAGTGTGTTTTACACATCAAAATGTTCATTAATTATTCTGCTACTGAGTAATGTTAAAACCAACTCTACTGAGTAGGCTAGCTATATTATTAGTTAAAACAGTCAGCAGAACTATGCCTCTCTGATTAAAGACAAGGAAAACAATGGGAAGTGATAGAGAAGGGAACGACAAACAAAATGGTACAGGAAGTAGAATCAAAATATTACCTACACGCCCACCCACCCCGCAATACCAGATAGTTCCTTACATATGTGTATTCCAGCAATGGAGATGGAGTAAATGCATGACTCCACAGGATAATGTAAAAATTCCAACCACATGTATTTCCCAATAAAATAGCACTTTATTCAGTGGTAATATTCTAGAACAAGGCTGGGCAACTTGTGGCCTTCCAGATGTTTTAACCTACATCTCTCATCATCCCTCACTATTGACCATGCTGGCTAGGGCTTATGGGAGTTGCAGGCCAAAAACCTAGAAGGCCACAGGTTGCCCAAACCTGGTCTAGAAAAATGGCACACAAACTAGTGTGTACAAAATTATTATATTGACTTGTAGAGGTTATGTTTTAGTGTCCCCCCAAAATAGCAGTGTTCTTACTGCTGAGTTACCTGTCCAAGACTAACACCACTGTATGCTATCTTGTGTGTATAACTACTACTGCTTTAGTAATTATGTTCAAAGGAAAATATTTTCCTATCCAGCAATAATATATCCTGGTTGTGGGCTTCTCACAGACATCTGATTGGCCACTGTAGGAATAGAATGAGGGACTACATAGGCCTTTGGTCTGATACAGCAGGGCTCTTATGTATTATCACATAAACTTCTAGTTATCCAACTGAAGGCAAGTAGTTGTACTTCTGAATGCCATTCACAGCTAACAAAGAAGGAACACTCCATGTTTACCCATAATATTGTGTACTCTCAGGTTAAACAGAAAAAGTGTGAAGAATAAGGCTTGGATGCCAGGAATTTTATAAATGTTACAAAAGGAAGGTTATTAGCAGTTGGCCAGACAGGTTGCTAGTTCTGAAGCACTATCAATGTTCATTGAATAGCAACTGGGTAGTGGTTGTGCAAACAAGTGTTGCGAATTTGCAAATTGTGCTACTGCTTGCACAGTAATTTGAATTTGCACAGTAATTTGCAAATCTGCAAACCACTACTGCTTGCACAATAATTCACAGAATGGCACTGCCATCAGCACTTTTCCACAAGCATAAATCTGGAATCAACTCAGTGGAATACCAATACACACTCCAATTTCATATCATATAGAGCCGGGCTTGGCAGACTTCAGGCTTGCTGGATCAACTTTGTTTTTTGACTAGAACACCAAGATCCACCAAGCAGAGCCAGGTGCAAAAGACATACACTGAGAAGTAAAGAATGGGGTTCCTCTGGGCACGTTCTGAGCCTAGGAATTTGTTTTCAGTGGAAGACCGACAACCTGGTCTTCTGCGTGGGTTCAATACTAAGGGGATAGCGAGTCCTGGGGGCGGGCCTTCTCCGAGGTCCCCCAGCGACTATCACCCTTAGCCCAGAACAAAGGGATAACTTATAGCCACAAAAGTATCTTTTATAAAACAAGTTTATTTACAAAATTACCTTCACCAACCCAGACACACGCCAGCAATACAGCTTATCAGTACGGTACAAAGTAGCAAGCAAGAGGTCCCAAGGACACCGTGATTTCAGGGCTCTCAGCTAGTTAGTTCAGCTCGGGCTCCAGCAGAGGCCCGGTCAACCGCATGCTGCTAGCTAGGTTCCCGGCGGAGGTCCGGTCTACCCAAGCGGCTAGCTGGGTTCCCGGCGGAGGTCCGGTCTACCCAAGCGGCTCGTGATTTCAGCTTGGTTTCCCGGGGGTCCGGTCAACCCAAGCGGCCAGTGATTTCAGCTTGGTTTCCCGGGGGTCCGGTCAACCCAAGCGGCCAGTGATTTCAGCTAGCTGGAGCACGCCGGGTGCTGCTACCCGGGGTTGCCGATCCCTTCGTCCCTTACCCCAAGCATGGGCAAGATTGCTGATCAGGTCCAACAACCCGGTTCCCTTGCGCAGGGTGTTTTATACCTTGGGTTTCAGGTAGCCCTTCCCTCTGCAATCAGGTGGGTGGCCAATCAGGTGGGTTGCCACCCTCCTCAGGTGGGCGACCAATCAGGTGGGTTGCCACCCTCCTCAGGTGGGCGGCCAATCAGGTGGGTTCCCACCTTCCCCCTGTGGGGTGGGGTCCCTTTGAAGCCACTTGCTTAATGGTCCCATCCTGTGGTGTTGAATGGCCCTTTCTTATGGGTGCCGAAGTGTCTGCTCTGGCAAGGCATTCAAGTCTTATGTAGATGGGAGCTGATATACGAGAGCATTGACGAACCGGGGGATGCTTCCTGCCTTCCCCCCTGGGGTGATTCTATGCAGATGTTGTTTGTCCCCTTTGGTCTCTGTGGAGACTGGCTGTCTCCCCCCCCTGGGTCTCCTTCCCCCCTCCTTGGTGAGTGTGTGTGTGTCAGAAAGGGGTTTTAGGTTGGCTTTCTCCACATTTTCAATACCAGAACTGAGCGTACACAAAACACTTTTGGTTACCCCAAGATTTCTTTATTTCAGCAGCCTAATTTAGATGGAAAGTCATTTTGTGGCTGCTGCTGTTAAAAATCTAGGAGTCAGAAAACCTTGCAAAACTACTGCAAATCACCCAGAGATCTACCAGTAGATCCCAATGTGCCATGTGCCAACCCCAATATAGGGCACATTAAGAAAATAAGATTTTAAAACACAGTTGAGTGTTTCAAATCCCTGACAATCTATCGTATACATGTATACTCAGAATTAAGTCCTGCTGAGTTCAATAGAGCTTACTCCCAAGTAAGATAGGATTGAAGCCTTAAGAGCCTTTTTGTACCAATCATTTCAGCAAACCTACAAATAAATATGTAGGAATGTTAGTAATATGTTGACTTTAAAAAACAACAACATCATGTACCAAGTTTTCCTTGTGTACCAATCCAATCAAAGAGATAGTGCCCATGCAATTCAATGAATAACAGTCAGGTTATATAATTGCTTATACCAATATTTTTTAGGGCGACTAGGTTATCTTCTTACCATTCACACTATGGTGATTTTCTTCTGCTGCTTCTGTTGCAGATTCTGCAAAGTCGTTGACTTTTTCTTTTAAAAGAACTTCATTCTGCAGTTTTAATATGTTATTCTCGTACTGCATATCTTCAAGAGTTTTTTGTATGTCCATTATCTCCGAGGCTGCTTTCATCATTTCATCTTCCACACTGAACACCTTTATGGTCATGTCTTCCATTTTCTTCTCTACAGCAATCAGCTCACTTGATACTCTAACAACAGAGCGAATGGCATTCTCTATTGCTGATAAACGAGCCTTGCACTCTTCCAGTTTGGGTTCATAATCCTCAAGCTTTTGGCTCAGATCACGGTTTCTGGCTAACAGATTGTTTTGCTGTTCTTCTAGTTTTCCAGTTGCCTCTGTTTCATACTGCAGCTGCTGTTCAACTTTAGTCAGTTCATCCTCTTCCTGCCTATTTAATGTTTTGAGATTTCTTACTGTACTGTCTTCTAGATCTTTCAGTCTTTCAGAGAGGGATTTTAGTCTTTGATCTGCTGCATTGATTTGAGAGGTAACCTCACTATGTAAAAGCTTGGCTTCTGATTTTAAACTGCTTGTATTTGTATCCATTTCAGCCTGGCTTTTTTTCCAGGACTCAATTATATTCTGAAATTTCTCATTAATGCTCTCTATCTTTTTAGAGTGTGCCTTTTCACTGTTTTGAATGTCATTTATGATGTTTCGGAGGCTGGATACTTCTTGTTCAAACTTGGTCATCATAGAGATAGATGAAGAGGCTTCCTGCAGGATACCGGAAGACGACTCAAACTGCATTTGTAACACAAAACAATGTCCATCTTCATTTAATACAGGGTTGATACTTGTTTACACAACTGAAAGGTTTTCTTAGATATGCAAATCATTTTCTCTTCAGATACATCTTCCAAATGCTACAACTAAAATAGCTTTAGTCCGAGTGATGGTGATATGAGAAAACTAACAATTTGCTAGATCATTGTAATCTGCTCCTATTTATGCTACTTACAAAAGTAAAGCAGCTGCTGTAAAGCTTTATTCCTACAATAGAGAGTGACAGGTCTACAACAAAGCAGAACCAAACAAACAGGCAAATTCTACAAAAAGGTATTTGAGCGGGCTGAATGACATGTTAATACAATGTGTTGCCATAGTCAGGAATGAATTAAAGTACCGTACATAACGAGTTAGCTCTCTAATAGTCAGCTAGAAGGAACTAATTTGTGTAAAAACAGTATGTTCAACTCTGAGATCACAAGTTTGCTGAAGTCAGGACAATTTTCTCGCACCACCAGTAGAATAAATGACTTCTAATGCAGGGGTATTAAACCTCAGGCCCATGGGGTATTAAACCTCAGGCCCATGGGCCAAATAGGCCCACCTATGGTTACAATACAGCCCTCTGGGGCTCCCCAGAGGGTCATGCCCCTTCCCCATGCCCCACCCCCTTCCTCCCAACTGCTAAACATTTGGTGCTTTCCCAGCTTTTGCCCACATTTCCTCCCTCCACCATTCTTAAAAGGTTGAAATGCCTCTACTAAAGTTTACTGGCAGGAAAAATTTTAAGCTAAAATATACTGGAATTTTGGCTCCACCCCTTCAGCCCCACCCACCACTGGAATGTGGCCCTTGAGAGCTTCTCCTAAATTGAATTTAGCCCTCGGGCTGAAAGAGGTTCAATATCCCTGTTCTAAGGGCATGCTTTACTTTGCACCTTTAAAACAACCAACATTGTTCTGTCAGCTGTTCTGCTTTTCCTTTCAGCCCACTGTTTACTTTCTTTTGTAAAGAAAGAGCCTAAAGTCTGTAAAAGGAAAGCCCAACCGTTCTGTGATCTTTGTGCAGCTTGATCATATGCATGTTTACTTGTAAGTAGAATCCAGTGTACTCCCAAATAAGTGTGCTTAGGATTGAGCATTACATTAGTCTGAAGCATGAGAGAAACACTTCTTTTATAAGGCTGCAATCATCCGCAATTATTTAGGCGTAAGTCCCACTGAACAAATACTAATTTCTAACTAAATGGTATCATGCTGTACTGAAAAATTTAATTCTGACAGATCTGTGCCATACTTCAGAGTAATTTGCAACAAAAGTAAGTTTTTCTAACGGCACAATACAAAAACTGAAAATAATGCATGTAATCTACTTTAAGAAGCACTTAAATAAATACAAAGTCTTAGGACCACAAGACTAATTTACACAAGGAATACTAGAACAAGTTTATTTTACAACATACATCATGGAATTATACAAAACAATATAACTTTTAAAGATAACCATCTAAACTAATAAAAACAGTTTAGATTAATATTAAACCAAATGTTATATTATCCACCCGTGTTTTAAGTGTAAAGTATGTGCATCTTTTGATGAAAGTTACGGTTACAATCTGGCGCGCAGGTTTGTGTTTTTAGTTTGACGTATAACTATACACAAGATTTCAGTTAATGGGCAAAATGCAAAGAGACACATGGAAAACTTTTGCACACATGTGGCACTCTAAATCGCAGCCTATTGAGGATAATTATAAAAAATCAATTATTTTTCTATGTTAGATGAGAAAACATATCCACATTAAAATATCCTGAAGATCCCAATTAAGATGCTATTTTATTATATGTAGGTGACTGAGACTTAAGATGCATACAGAATAATCCTGTCTACTCAGAAGTAGGTCTCGGCAAGTTCAAAGGTATTTACTTCACAGTTAGGTTGGAATTCTATGCCTGTTTAGACAAAACAAAATCCTACAACTCCCAGCATTCCCCAGACAACATGGCTGGCTCAGGAGAGCTGGAAGTTGTAGGACTTTGTTCTGTCTAAACATGCATAGGATTGCACCCTAAGATTGCTTAGAACTGCAGACTTAATCAACATACTGTACACACTTACCTGGGAGTAAGTCCCATTGAACTCAATAGTATTTACCGTACTTCTGAGCAGAGGACTGCACTGTTAAGCATATTAAGTTTTCTGGATTTTAGAGAGGAAACTGAGTTAATATATAGATGACATATGTAGCTTGTAAACTTGATTTTGAGCCTGTACATGATTGCACTAGTAAAATCCCAACGAAGTTTCCCTAGGAAGTACAGGCTGATAAAAAATATCCTGCAGATTTCAGAGAAGACAGATACATAGCATTAAACTTATAACCATTTTGAATTATTACCTTTTCAGACATTATATTAATCTTATCTTCCATATCTTGAAACTTTACTGCATCCTGCTTTAATATATGGTACTTCTTCTCTACAGCAGCCAGCTGAGCTGATTGCTGAAAAAGAAACCTAAGAAATTCAGAAAAACAAAATCAGAAAACATTCCTGATAAAAGTTAAGAACTTTTGCTCCAGCTTCTTACTGAGTCTGCCAACGTCCTACCTAAGGACAACTTGCCATACCAAAATGTGGCTGAAACTACGTATATGAATCAAACACAATGACTGGGTTCGCACAACACGATAAGCCACGGTGGGTTGTGAGCCTTGTTAATGTCAGCATGGCTTACTGTGAAATGCGAACCCAACATGGACAATTCAGCGTGGTTTGTTAATCACGCAAAAGCCACCCTGAGAACTCATGGCTTGTAGTCATGAGCTTGTTGAGGCTAGCTTGTCATGATGTCTGATTCTGGCAGTGTGGCTTGTCCCAAGCGGCTACAGAGCTGCCTGGCAAGAGTGGCAAAAAGCCCATGCCGCTCTTTGCCATCTCACCAGTGCCACTTCCAGCCTCCCTCTTCCTTCACCACTGATTGCCCCTCCAATGATGGCGGAATTGCAGGACCATGACTTGGTTGCCACTTTCTTTTTCGGTGTCTCGGAAGTAAGCAAACAGGATCATTATTATTTTATTTTTTTCCTATGGTCCTTTGCAAGTGTGCAGATTCACCTATCCACTATGTGTAGTTCACCTTGTCAATTTCCTTGTATGCTACAGCTATCAAGGAAAGTGCTGAAGTGGGGTAGGTAATATGCTAAGTGTGAAGAAAAGCACATTGTGTGCTTAGAGAGAATTTTTACAAGATGATGTACCGTTGGTACCTAACCCCTGTGAAATTGGCTAAGATGTATAAAAATGTGTCAAATGTATGTTGGAAATGTCAAAATCAGGAAGGAACATTTTATCATGTTTGGTGGACATGTAAAAAAGTGAAAACATACTGGGTACAAATACACACATGGATACAAAAGATTTTAAAAGTGAATATTCAACTGAAACCAGAAATTGTTCTTATTGGGTATAATGGATTTACAACTTGAGAAGACTATGGAACATTATTACAATACAGTCATGCCTTGGATTGAGAGCATAATTCATTCCGGAAACGTGCTTGTAATCCAAAACACTCTTATATCAAAACGAAATCCCCCAAAAAATATTTGTACAGAGATTTTTAATTTAAGCCGTACTACAGTACTTGTATTGCAAGACGACGCTTGTATATCAAGTAGAAAATAAATAAATAAATATTTAAACATTTGCTTGTCTTGCAAAACGCTCTCAAACCAAGTTACTTGCAATCCAAGGTATTACTGTATATGATAACAGCAGCAAGAATAATCTACGCTCAAAAATGGAAAGAAGCAGCAATACCAACTATAGAAGACTGGCTGTTGAAAATTTTGGATTTAGCAGAGATGGCGAAATTGACTTGTTTAATTAGGGGGGAAATTATCTTCATTTAAGAAAGAATGGAAACCTCTGGTGGGCTTTTGGGGGAGGAGGGAAAGTGACTTAATTTTGGGTTTTGATTTTTGAATATTAGTAAAGGTGATAGAAATTCTTTCTGTGAAAATAGAGAAAACTTGGATTGGATAAGGACTGGTAATGTTTGTCAGACAATGAGGCGGAAGCCAAATACGATTTGTTTTTGTTTTGGAAAATTCAATTTAAAAAAATTAAAAAGAAAAGAAAAGCAAACCCTTCACCACCACACACGTGTAACAAGTGTGGTCCCAGCTGGAGGCTGGGAACTTCATGCAAATGTACATAGTTCCTCTGATGGCTCTGGGCCTCAGAGTCTCCTGCAAATGTACAGTAATACCTTGGATTACAAGTAACTTGAGAGCGTTTTGCAAGACAAACAAATTTTAAAATATTTATTTAATTTTTTTTTACTTGATATACAAGCGACGTCTTGCAATACAAGTACTGTAGTATGGCTTAAATTAAAAATCTCTGTACAAATTTTTTTGGGGGGATTTCGTTTTGATATAAGAGTGTTTTGGATTACAAGCACGTTTCCGGAATGAATTATGCTCTCAATCCAAGGCATGACTGTACATAATTTCCTTTGATGGCCCTGTGCCAACTCAGAGTCTCCCAAGTATTCACATGCAAATGTTCCCCAAGCACTCCAGTCATGATCAAGAGTTCACCCCTCTGACACCAGTGTGGCGTAGTGGTGAGAGTGTTGGACTGGGATGCCGGAGATCCGGGTTCTAGTCCCCGCTCGGCCATGAAAGCTCACTGGGTACCTACCTCACAGGGTTGTTGTTGTGAGGATAAAATGGAGAGGAGAATTATGTAAGCCGCCTTGGGTTCCTTGCAGGAAAAAAGGTGGGGTATAAATATAATAAATAAATAAAAATAGGAGCCACCCCTCCCCTGCCTAGCCCAGATGGAAGTTCATCCTGATTGGCTAAGGACAGCCGGGCTACAGAAAGGAGGGGTTGGGGGGAATTAATACTGCCAGCCGTGGCGTCTGGGTTTGGTTGAAGGAGCGCGGAGTAGGGCTTTTGCTGAGGCAGGCCCTAAGAAGACCAACCCCACAGGCAAAGAGTAAGTGCCTGGGTGTTTATATAGTAAAGGAACTAGTTTTGTTGTTTTGTAGCTCTACTTGTGTATACCAAAGTGTCTCCCCACCTTTTTCCCCTTCCCTCATTTCCCACCTTTTACTGTAATCGGTTCACCTTAAATAAACTTTCCTGGTTCTACCCCACACGGTGTGTGTGGTTCCTCTGTGGTTCAGTGCTCAAATCCAATGGGCAAAGCCCTGAGAGAATCAGTGTCAAGACGGCAGAGCCAAGGCTGGCAGTTTGGCACCCTTGATCTCTCGTCTTGAGATAAAGGACAGGTTGCAGTCCTTCACACTACAAAATCGACAAGACTGCACATAGGCAAATCTGTGCACACGTATGAAGGTCCAGGGAAAAAATAATACTAAGGGAAAGTACAAACCCATCTGCACAATTCAGAAGCACCAAAAAAGCAAAAACAAATGTGAGCAAAGTAATTGCTCTGAAAAGGAGCACTAAGGGGGGGGGGGGATAACTCCCACAGCGATGTCATCCTCTCGCTATTACACCTTGAACTGACACATCTTAAGAAGAAGGTCTTTGGACCTTGAGGCAAACACCACCACCACCACCACCAAAATCTCCTCTGCCCCTAACTTGAAACAATATCCTTTGCTTTGAGATTATCAAAATGCTTCTTGAATGGATGTAGAAAGAATTCTGTCCTGTCCTGCCACTGCTTTACCTTAAATCTGTCTGTATCTTGGTCACATAATACATTTTTGTGTGGCTGTCATCCTTAATTTGGACACACCAGTTGCATAGATACATGCTGTTATGCCGATACATGTCCTAGTCCACCTTGGCAATTTGAGACATGGTACTGGCTGAATAGTTACTGCATTCTCATGCAGTATAAAATGAACACCATTTTATCAATGCAGCAGCACAAAGAGCTGGACAGTTAAATGTCTTGCAGAACTTGAAAGCAAGCATTTAGTATCTCTCAAAACCCCTTATAATATAGCTTAAGATTAGACCTACAGGTTTCTAAAAGAAGGGATCCCATAGTGGTATTGCACAAGCCAAACACACTTCTGCTCCCACAAGAGGAGGAAAGATTTCTGGGTTTTTTCCCTTTCATGCTGCAACCCTGCTCCCTGCCCTCAGGAGCAGATTTTCGGAGCAGGGAGGCACAGGGGAAAGTGGAGAGCAGGAAAGACCCATTCCATGAATGAAGCATAGGATCCAAGCCAATAAACTCAGGAGTTAGGCATGACGAGCAAAGGTTATGTAAAAGCTATTTTTTAATAAGTCAAAGAATTAACATTTCAAATTTGTTTTCCAGTGTAAGTGGTGAGCTATCAAACTTCAAACATGAGGGTATAGGCTATTCATTTTTGCATAAATATTGGCATGATCTGGCTCACAGTAGTTTCTTAGGCAGCCCAATCCTATGCATGTTTACTTGGAAGTAAATCCTAATTAGCTGAATGGAACTTACTCCCATGGAATTGTACAGGATCACAGTTTTAGGTTATTCCTACTTGCAGACATAGGAACATAGATCGTATTCTGACAATTGGTCCATCTAGTTCAGTATTGTTGACACTGCCATCTGCTCTCCAGTGTTTCAGGCAGGGCTCTTTCCTACCACTGCCTGGAGATGTCAGGTATTGGACCTGGGACCTTCTGTACACAAAGCATGTGCTCTACTGAACTACCAACCCTTTTAGTACAGGTACCAAATTTCTTATAGTTTTGCTTACCATGTTAGTCCTACACACGCTACCAGGGACAGTAAACTTGAGGCCGTTCGTGGATCCATCCACACAGATTTTTTACTCCCCAAACCTGACTGTTTATTTTGCTGGTCTTCATCTGGTTTGGCTGAAAGGTTAGCTTTCCTCCTTCGCTTAACTTCAGCCATACTTACAGTGCCTTTATACAGAATCCCTGCACAGATCTAACAAAAAAGATTAAAAAACCAAAACAACAACACCCTTGTTACTGCCAAATCCTCTTTTCAGGGACAGATCACTTTCATCCATGCTCCTCGGTTTACTTGGAAGTCCCGCTTCGTTCAATGGAAGTTACTTCACGTTAAATGTGCCTAGGACTGTAGCCTTACAGCGCAATCCTAAACATGCCTACTCACAAGTAAGTCCAACTGCGTTCCTAGGTAACGGGACTTAGGATTGCAGCCTTAGACGCATAAGCCCTTTTCCAAAATCACTTCCTCCTCTCGCTCCCCGTTTTGTACCCCAATTTAGTAACCCTACGCCCCCGTTACCTATTGATCAGAAAGGGGGCGGGACGCGAGCTCGCCGCTCTCCAAATTTCCTCTCAGTTTCCCGCAGACGGCGGCTCTCCGCTGGCTCGGCCACGCCACGTCACAGCGCATGCTCGCCGATACTCCTGCCGCCCCGCCTCCCTTCGCGCGCTCTCGCCGGGTGCGAGCGCGGCGATGAAACTTATTTTTAATGGACGCGCATGGTAGAGGCGCGCCCGCGGACTGGCGCTCTCCCTCGCTTCCCTGTACTTGCGGGCGCGAGCTGAACCAAGACGATGAGCGAATCGCTCGGGCACGAGGCTCCGGCTTTGTTCGTTCGGAGCCTCGTGGCTGCTTGAGGGGGGCGGCGGCTGAGGAGGCTTGTCCAGACTTCTCCCGAGCTCGCGCCTCCCTTCCGAGACTTCGGCGGAGACTCGCCCAACTGTTGTGCCCGCCCCGTTTTCGCATCGCCTTGCCCCGGGGAAGGAGGAAGTGGCCGCTAGTTCTTGGGGAGCCGAAGTGGGGGCGAGAGCTCGAGCCCCTTGTAGGAGCTGCTCTTCCCCCTCCGCAGCACATGCTGCTTGTTCCTCAGGTAACCCTTCCAGCAGCCCCGAGCGGAGGAGAGGGGGGTGTATAGACTGAAAATAAGCTAAGCAGGAGAAAATAAACGAAAATGTGGTAGTTGGGAGGGAGGAATGCAGGAGGGGAGAAGAAACCCGGGCAGGGAGAGAAATGAGAAGGGAGTGTGGACCAATTCGGGGGAGGATAAGGATTTGTAGCGCCGAAGGATCTGGGGCAGAGAACTCGGCACTTGCGTTTTCGCTTTCATTTTCGTGTTGGTAGAGCGATCCTACCTCTTGTTTATCCACTTCTCAAAAGTCTGCTTCCGTATGTTTTGGAAAGCAAATAGCAGCTTGGGTTCGGGATAGCTTTGGATAGCATGAAACAGCTGAGATATATATATATACCCGCGGGCAGATTGCATATGGAGGTTGTCACTAGACCTACCCGACAGGTAATCCGTTGCCTAAAAACTTGGCACAAACTCAACAACGCAATCCTAGTAATAATAGATTCGAATATATAAGCTCAGATCTGGCTTTTTGTTGTCTTTTGCACCCAATTACTCGAGCCTTTTGTTCAGAATAATTCTGCTGACATTTCAGAATTGATAAATACACGAGATCATATGTAATTTCCATGTCTTCTCTCTAGATGGCACTTTCCCCCGTTTTAACTCAGTGACATTGGGTCGTCGTGATGGTGAAGTCTATGGCTTAAACCCTTCTATGTAAACTGCATGTGTTGCTTGTGTACATCCTTCAGCTAATAGGCAAATTATGGCCAGGATAATACACCTTAAATAACATCTTTTTCATGACTCAGAACATCTGTTAATGTTGCCAGCAGCATTTTCATAAATGTGATTATTCTAGCCCAGGGGTGGCCAACCTTTTTGGGCCTTTGGGCACCTTTGGCAATTTGAGAAACTGTCCTGGGCAGTACATATGTCCCAGAGACGTTCATGGGGAAAGAAGATGGGAGCAGCTACATTGACATTGCTTTGAAGGAATCCTAGGTGCCAGTAAGCAACTTGGTTATTTATTTATTTTAAATATGGGAGGGGTAGGGAACCTTGGTGGGCACCAAGAAAGGTATCTGAGGGTGCCATGTTGCCTACCCCTGTTCTAGCCTGATAATGCATTATGTAGGTGTCTAAAATACAGCCCCCTGTGTTTTGCACTTAAGTTTGAATTCAAGTAGAATCATAGAAAAGTAGAGTTGGAAGGGGCCTACAAGGCCATCAAGTACAACCCCCTGCTCAATGCAGGAATCCAGGTCAAAGCATCCCTGACAGATGGTGGTCCAGCTTCACCTTGAATGCCTCCAGAGTGGGAGTGCTCACCACCTCCCTAGGTAATTGGTTCCATTGTCTTATTGCTCTAACAGTCAGGAAATTTTTCCTGATGTTCAGGTGGAATCTGGGTTCCCGTAACTTGAGCCCATTATTCCGTGTCCTGCAAACTGGGATGATCGAGAAGAGATCCTGGCCTTCCTCTGTGTGACATATTAAAATTATTTGAATTAGATTATAGCCTGTCTTTTTTTTCCAGTGCCAAAGAAACCAGCAGTTGTAATTGATGAAGTTCCCTGATTATTTTTTTGTCTTGTTATATTCAGTATCCTATCTGTAACAGGGCATCATAAGTATCAGTAAATCCCTGAGCACTGAATAATTTCAAAACTATCTACAAACTGATGCCTCCAGAGTCAGTTGCAGGTTGAGATACTGGTAAGTGCTGTCCATCTAATAAGAATCCATAGCATTGTATTTGTCAGTTTCATTATTACTTTTTGAAATATCAAAGATGTGATTTTTATATACTATAAGGCAGGAAAAGGAGGATTTTGTAACCCTCCAGATATTTCAGCCTCCAGCTCCCATCAGTGTAGCCTATAATCAGTAGAGAGGGATGATGGGAGTTGTAAGATGAAATATCCGGAGGGCCATAAGTTGTCCACCCCTGCTATAATGGTATTGAGAAATTGACTTACGGTAAGTTTTCAATATCTTGGCTAGCTCATGTTACCATTCAGCAAGGAGGAAGCAAGCTGGAATGAAAATGGATGTGAAGACTCGAAATCACTTGCTTCAGAATTGCGAAGCTTTGGAAAGAGATATCAAGACTTCTTATATAATGGATCATATGATTGGGGATGAAACATTAACATTACAGGAAGAAGAGAAAGTAAAAGCCCAGGTAAACCATATGTGGTTTTTGTCTTTTGGTTTATTTTAGTACTAGCTTTTGCCCGCAGCTTCGCTCACATGATGAAGAGTGACCGTGCCAAGTTTGCACAGGTCGTCATTTTCCTATAGGCACTATTTGTTCGAAATTCCTTAAGGTCGCTGACCGCTGTTTTGAATCACTCCATAGGAAAGGTCCCTCGGGACTACATAATGGAATCCTAGCTCCCCCAGGACTACACAGTGAAATCCCTGTTCTCCCCCCTAGGACTGCACAATGATATTCCTGCTCCCCCCCCCCCCCCCGGGACTGCACAGTGAAATCCCTGCTCCCCCCCCCAGGACTATGCAATGAAATCCCAGCTTCCCCCCCCCCGGGACTACACAACAATGAAATCCCAGCTTCCCCCCCAGGACTACACAATGAAATCCCAGCTTCCCCCCCCCCCCCGTACTACACAACAATGAAATCCCAGCTTCCCACCCCCCAGGACTACACAATGAAATCCCTGCTTCCCCCCCCCCCACCCGGACTACACAACAATGAAAGCCCTGCCCCCCCCCCGGGACTGCACAATGAAATCCCTGCTCCCCCAGGACTACACAGTGAAATCCCTGCTCCCCCCGCCTCCAGGACTGCACAATGAAATCCCTGCCTCCCCCTTGGGACTGCACAATGAAATCCCCCGCCCCGGACTACACAATGAAATCCCAGTTCCGCCCCGGCTGTAGTTCATATGAACATTCTGTTTTGATGCAGGAGAGATTTGCATATCCGCTCCTGATTGGCCCCTGTGGCAGTTCATACGAACATTCTATATGCTGCTCCTAAATGGCCCCTGCAAACATTCCAAGTGACGCCATTGGCTCTCATCTATTTTGGGCCATACAGGCGCAGCGAGGGTTTTTCGGAGATTTGGACCCACCATTCTTTGTCCTTGGGTGATGGAGAGTATGCGTGCCAAGTTTGGGGCGGATCCGTCAAAACGTGATGGAGCCTATGCGACGCGACCCCCCCCAGCAGTCATTCAGTCAGGCAGTTATTTAAAAAGTTTCCCTTCCTTTTCACCCCCTCAGAGAACATTCTAAATGGCCTAGGGGAGATTTGCATACCTAGCCCTATTGGCCCCTGCAAAAATTCATAAACGAACATTCTAAGTGTCATATGGGCTATTTGCATAACTGCTCCTATTGGCTCCTGCAGCAATTCTGAGGTAAGGCCGATTTGCATAACTGCTGCCCTGTTGTTTTGCCTATAGGAGATATGATTGTGGGGTGATTTTGCCCCCTTTTTTCACCTCCTTAGGGATGGAATTTCCAAAAATCCTTCCTTAGTGGGGCTCTACATCATAAAAGCAATGTTCCTTCAAAATTTCACGTTCCTAGGTTAAACAGTTTGAGCTGGGCGTTTATGAGTCAGTCAGTCAGGACATTTTCTTTTATATATATAGATTTAAACACACACAGGCTGCTAGTATACTAATAAATTCAAGTTGAGGCTCCAGCACAAGAATAACTGTGCAATTGCACAAGTGACACAAGCCATCCTAGGGCATTGTGCTGTAACAACATACACTCTTGTGCCAGCAATTGCCTTCTTTGCCAGATGCAAAATAGTAACAATTTGCAAATCAACAGGGAATCTGGCAGAAGTGAAATGGGGAAGGACTAGAAGTAAATTTCCTAGAGCTATTTTGGCTATCGTGGACATAAGTGCAACACTAACTTTGCAGGCATTTACCTGCTAGCATGTAAGGCAAAAGTGTGGGGGCAGATGTGGCTGTGCAGGTAAGCAATGTCCCCACCCACACTCCCACTGTCATGAGCTCTGTAAGCTTGTTCAGCTGAATGTGCTGTCGGAGATTCAGTGATTGCAAAGCCTGATAAGGCAGGGTTTGCAGTCACGGAGTCTCTGTAAGTGCTTTCAGCTGAATGCACTTACACAGCCCTTTACAGACTTCTCTGCTCAATGCATGAAGATCGAACTGACAGCTGGGCATGCAGGGATGTTGGGAGCAGGGCTTATCTGCACACCCACATCCCCCTCCATGCTTTTGCCCTACACACAAGGAGGCACGTTGTTGACACTGAATGCTAAAGTTGTAAACTGCTTTTGATATTTTGAATACAGCCTAACCTACCTCACAGGGTTGTTGTGAGGATAAAGTGGAGAGGAGGAGGAGGATTATGTAAGCCGCCTTGGGTTCCTTGCAGGAAAAAAAGTGGGGTATAAATATAATAAATATAATAAATAAATAAATATTTTAAATAAATATAAATTAAATGCATTGGATTGGATCCATATGAAGTTAGTTGCCCTTAGGTCCCACTGATTTCAATGGGAATGAAGTCATTACTTTTCACATTGTGCCAAGTGAAACGAGCTTACAGTGCAATCCATTGCATGTCTACTCAGAAGTAAGGACCATTGATTCCCAGGTGTGTATAGGATTGCAGCCTTAGTCTGAATCCAACCCTATTATGTGATGTAAACAATGCACGTCTATTCTGCTATGTTGCCCAATATAACGGTATTAACATATTTAATACGTTAATACCGTTATATTGGGCAACATAGCAGAATAGACGTGCATTGTTTACATCACATAAATTCCAGTGTTTGCATCTTCTAGAGCAGGGCTCTCCAACCGTGGGTCCTCAGATGTTGCTGGCTTACAGCTCCCAGCATGGCTAATGGCAAGGGATTCTGGGAGCTGTAGTCCAACATCTGGGGACCCAAGGTTGGAGAGCCCTGTTCTAGAGGGTTGAATTGCCCTTCTTTCAGAATTTTCCATCTAAATGTTTTTGGGTTGTGGTTCTTTCATTGATTTGGGTAGCCACCTTACCTGAGGTTATGAATGTCTTAGACATATATTTATTCATATGGGAATACTTTCCTTGAGTTAAGACTTTATAGTTTATAGACAGACATCTAGCATAGGTTCAAATAAGGACATAGTCTTCTATGGGTATTAGATGGGATATGCCTACTATCTCATTGGAATAAATGGGAATTAAGACTGCAATCCTACTCACCTAGAAGTAGGTCCGATTGAACTAATGAGACTTACGGTAGTTTACAACTTTTCCTAGAATTTTCCTTAAAGTGCAATCCTATGCGTGTTTACTCAGAAGTAAGTGCCATTGAGTTCAGTGGTTTTACTCCCAGGGAAGTATATAGGATTACAGCCTAAATAACATAGCAGTTGTCATATTTTGTTGGTTGATAAGTATTTATTCCCATATGAATAAATATATGTCTAAGACATTCATAACCTCAGGTAAGGTGGCTACCCAAATCAATGAAAGAACCACAATAAGGCACAGTCCAGCCAAATTCAAACTTCTTTGATTTCAGTGGGAAAGATTTAAACACATCCTGAAAATCAATGGAACTTAAAAGTGCTGAACTTTGGATATATTGCACCGAATCTGTGTTGTTCTCTTCTTTTTCTCCCCACTAGACTACACAAAGAGAGCGAGCAGCTGTGCTATTACAAATAATTCTTACCAAAGATAATTATGCATACATATCCTTTTACAATGCATTGCTTCATGAGGGGTACAAAGATCTTGCTGCTCTTCTTCAGGATGGTATCCCCATTATTTCCCCTTATAATGGAAAAAAATCTATGGATGGAATAACCTCATATGGTCAGTATGATAAGTTACTTATTGCATAGGAGCATAATGTGCTAAATGTTTGAAATAATTATGACTGCAATCCTATATCTACTTACCTGGGAGTAAGCCCCATTGAAGTCAATGACTTATTTCTGGTTAGACATGTATTGTATCACACTGTAAGTTGTCTTATTGAGAAATCTTCAAGAAATATTTAATTCCAATGGAACCTTTACTTCTGGGTTATTTAGAAAGCAATGCTATGGCCCTAGGCAGCATCTGGGGTGCCATAGAATGCGGTGGATCTCCTCTGTGCCTGTAGACAGAGCTGTGAGCATGGAGAAGAAGATCCAATTGTAGGTCTTCCCACCCTATCCCCTCCCAGCTGCTGCAGAAAGCTTCTCTTATGAGTTTGCAACTGTGACCTTGTGAGGGAAGTCAGAGAGGGGGTGTGTGTGCTGGTGGGCAGGGAGGGGAGAGGAGAAGAGAGGTCAGGATATGCAGTATCCTGTCAGCTAGACAGGCTCTAGCTGCTTTTTGTGTTTTAAGTGGCGGAATGGAGGCAAAATCGCCTCTGTCCTTCTCACCCTGCCTGGCTCTTACTGCCATGGTGTGGGATAGATGGAGGGCTCTGAACTCGGAACTACCCATAGGGTTGCACTCTTAATCTATACAAATCTACTAAAATGTTTCCAACAGTAGGGTTGTAATAGTTTTTATGGACTATGTATAGGATCTTTAAGTTTTAACTTTTATTGTAGCATATTAGGAAAAGAGAGTCTATCAGTATAATTTATTTTTATGTTTTCCAATATGCTAAAGTTCTGTAAAAGCAGTGCTTCCTTTTGGCAAAGACTGTTGTAAATACAGCAAGTGAGCCTCTTGTTTCTAAATGATTACAGCAAGTTAGTAAGGCTTGAATGCTGGGTTATCTATATTATATGTACGGTACATTAGGTATGAGTGTAATTTTAAATGCTGTTTCTTCCTAATTCATCCTCCTCTTCAACTTTAAAAATATTATTTTATTTTATTTTGTGGGTAAAATCAGAAGTCCATTTTAATTTTTGTATAGTTGTGCTTTTGTGATGTTTGATTGTTTTTTATTATTTTTATTTTTATTTTGGAAAATAAAAATTGTCCAAAATTATAATATTATTATTTTATAACAGAAAGCTATAAACCTTTTGTGAAGGACCGCCGCCGGTCCCTTCCTGCGTGATCAGGAGCTAAGCGGCTATTTTGACAGCTCAGAGCTCCCGTTCGCACGCCCTGGGTCAAATCAGGTCGAAAACACTGGCTTAGGCACTGAGTCAGAACAAAATGGCTCAGTCAAAAGTTGCTCAGGCAACTACAAATACCTTTCAAAAGACTGTTGTCACGCAGGGCTTCTGCTGCCAAAACAGACTTTCCACAGCCTGCCATCCCATAAACAATAACCCATCCTGGATCGCTTTTTAACTTGTGTAGTTTCTGCTGTATTCTTTTTGTTAGTTCTTGACGAGTGAAGAACCATAGTCCATAAAAACCAGTTTATTTACAGGAGAATCAGGTCAGGGAGATAAGGGAAATTATATAGTAAACAGTAAATTAAGTCAGGGAATACAATTTACAAAAGGAGGTGAAACTTACTACGCACAGGCAGAACTATCAAACAAAAAAGAACCTACGCTATTCTCATCTAACATTAAGAATCTACCCTAGTCTAACACCAGTAGCTCAGACGGACTTACGGCAAAGTACCCAGGCAGTCTGCTTGGGGTTGAGTGTCCAGGTTGGCCTGAGCCGATGACCCACTCCGTGCTGCCTCGCACCTGATGACCTGCTCCGTGCTGCCTCGCACCTTGTTCCCAACAACTTCTAGAAGCCGCAGCTGCTTCGTTTACCCCCTCACTTGACCCCCTTGATTCCCCTGACCCCTCCCTCTGCTGACAGGACAGACCAGTCCGCAGGCGGGAGGGATGCTGAGGTTTTCCGCCACCTTGCCCATGGTTCCTCCAGGGTGCTTAGAGGGGTGATTGAGGGTACTTGACAGCCCATGGAGAATGCTTGGGGGAAACCATTGAATCACATGTAAATGTGTGTCCTGGGACTTGACAACCTATTGAGGGTGCTTGGCGAAAACTATGTAGATGCAAATGCGAGCCTGGGACTGAGCTCTCCTGCCTTGGGCAGAGATTATGCAGGTGACTGTTTGTCAGGCTTTCTCTCCACACCTTTTCTATTTCAGTTCAGTACCCTGGGTTGTATCTGCTATTTTAATGAATGACAATGTGGCAATGAAATAAACTGTCTTAGAAAGTACTGTCAGTGCATTCTCACAGTGCCTTGCAGTTGATCCTATGAGCAATGTGCTCTGCCTCTCTTTCTAAGTATAAGTTCAACTGTGATGGTGCAAGCCATTAGTTGTACTGATGCAACTAATGCTGATTTATGGATCAGTCTGCCTATGAACTCTTTTGTGATAGTGGATCTTTAAAAGATGTGCACTCCCATCCAGCGAGATGCCATACGCTTCTTCATGTTCAACACTAACTGGGCTAAGGCTACATGCATAGAGCCCTTTAAAGGAGACTGGAATTCTGCCGGTCTGTTCTGGAAGGGGTACAGGGCTGGATTCCCTTACCAGGATTATCTCTCCCTATCAAACTGCTGATGAGTGTGATCCTTGCTTCCTTTAAAGTGCCCGTCTGCTACATTTATACACTTGGTGGTTATTTTACTTTCAGTGGGAGCCTAAACAGAAGAATTATCATGAGAGATTCGTCTGTGTATTCGGCCGGTGTTCTAATTGGTATTTTAAAGTCAACAATTACCTAATTATAATCTTAAATTAATTATCTCTATTGCTTTTTGTATCTGTTTTCTCTTTCTGAATTTAAGTTAAGACTGTCCTCTGTGAAGGTGGAGTTCCACAGCGGCCAGTAGTGTTTGTCACTCGTCAAGAACTAACAAAAAGAATACAGCAGAAACTACACAAGTTAAAAAGCGATCCAGGATGGGTTATTGTTTATGGGATGGCAGGCTGTGGAAAGTCTGTTTTGGCAGCAGAAGCCCTGCGTGACAACAGTCTTTTGAAAGGTATTTGTAGTTGCCTTCTATCAGTAATATAGATGTTAGTTTTACGTGCTACAAGTTACTACAAAACATAGTTCGCCTCCAAAGTAGAACTAAAAGCCCACTTCAGACTGTGGTTTTCAGTTCTGATTTTGATTCAAGCTATTGTATATGGCAGGGGTAGGCAACCTGGTGCCCTCTAGATATTTTGGACTACAACTCCCATAAACCCCAGCCAGCATGGCCAATGGTCGTCAGGTATTATGGAAGTTGTAGTCCAAAACATCTGGTGGGCACTACAATGCTTAGCCCTGGTATGTGGTAACCCTAACCAAATTGGATATTGCAGCAAACTAATGTTGGCAAGTGAGGAAGGAAATTAACATGCATGAATAAGAAGTACTGTAATTGCAAATGTTGGGATTCAGCTTCTGAGTCCAGGGAATGCCATCTTTTAGCTAAGCTCTGCAATGCCTTAGTTATATTTATGATGCTATCTATTAACCAAACAATATGAGTTTTCATTTCATGAAAAGGTTACAACTCTAATGTATGTTTCATTGAACTCAGTGGGTGTTCTGCGTAAACATGCATAGGATTGCACTGTAAATAGTCTTGCTCAGTGTCTTTGCAAATCTACAGAGAGACAAAAACAGAAATCCATTGGTTTGTGTGTATATAATTAACCTCTGATTATCCTACTGATACAGCTTGACACACACAAGCAAATAATTATTAAATAAGCTTTGACACTTGCAGCATTCCAAAAACTATTTTGGAATTTTATGAAGCCAGCTAGATTAGTGCAACTATGTTCACATTATCTTTAGTAATTATTTTTTATGATGAAATTGCAACAAACAATAGCACAGTAATCTTGCATGGAATGCTGTCCTAGCTATAACAATACAAGAGCTTATCTGTAGGATTTCAGTATCAATATTTTGAACTTTGAGAACTGAGCTATATATGCCCTATATGAAAGATGTAAAATATATTTAATATATTTACTCATGTCTGTGCTGAGTCTAAACATCATATTCTAATGTTTCTTCTAAAGTAGCTTAATTTATTTTAAGCATATTTACTACACTCTTCAGCCAAAAATGTTTTCAGAGTGGCTTGCATAAGATCAAGAAAAACAGTAAGAAAGAAGACAGTCCCTGCCTGCGGACTTGCAGACTAAAAACAGGGGCAGGGAACCTCTATCCCATAACCTCCCCTCTTCTGCTCCTGTGCTGCAATTAGGCATTTTAAAAGCTTCCATTAGGGCCAGTGGAGGTATTTTGAAAATCTAATTGCTGTTTGCAGGAAAATGGGGGAGTGGGGGTTGCTGCTGGGGAGAGAAGGGCTAACCTTCTGGAATGCTGCAACCCCCCTCAGAAAGATAGCTTCCCCACTTTGCAGTCACAGCTTTGAAAAGCCCCCTTTGGTGCCTGTGGGTAATTGCTGCATGAGTGGGGGAGTGTGTGTGTGTTTGGGGGGCAGGTATGAGTTGTGTGTGAGAATGCAGGCATGTATGGGTATGTCTATAAAATTATGAGATGCTCCCACCCACTTTAACTCCACCCAGTTTTTGCAAGGGGGGCACCCACGACTCACACGCGGCAACCAAAAGGTCCCCTGAAAGAAAATGTGACCCTTGGGCCGAAAAATATTCCCCACTACTGGTCTAAAAGACATGACACAAAAGGAAAAGGGGATGAGGAGGGATTAACAAACTCTGCAAACTCTGGCACCAGTTCTTAGACTTTTCTTTAGCCTTATTGGCTTTAAAAAATCTGGTTCAATATATTTTTTGTTTAGGCATGCATATTCACTATATCATCTTGATTTCATCTTGGCAGATTGCTTCCCAGGAGGAGTGCATTGGGTTTCTGTTGGTAAACAAGACAAAGCAGGACTGCTAATGAAACTCCAAAATCTTTGTCTGAGATTAGACCAGGACTTCACTTATTCACAGAGGCCACCACTTAATATCGAAGAAGCGAAAGATCGCCTTCGTTTGCTGCTGTTGCGCAAATACCCAAGGTACTGTCAGTAAAACAGCAATATTTGAGATTTTTCACTTTAAGTCAACTTGACTAGAATTGTGTTGTTTTTGTTTCAAACCTCTACATACCGTTATGTAGAGGTTTCCAATAAATGTTCTGTACTGTGTGAAGTTCCAGTGTGCACAGGCTATAGCAAAGACATAAATGAATTTGATACCTATGCAAGTTGATTGTGATTGATCTTCTCTTGCTATTGATCCGTGTTTCATTTATGTAGTCATTGTTTTAAGTGTATTCTTAGCTTGAACTACATTTAGAAAGAAGGTACCGGTAAGTGACATTGGAAGACAAAGCTTTATTATTAATAGACATTCCTGAGTCAAAGTCAGCAATGCTGTATCTTATATGCAGGTGAATGTCAAATTTCCTTCTCTTGGTGAACTCTGCACATTTACTTGCTTGCTAAGGGTGCACCCTTGGTTCGTGTGGAGCAACAGCCAGAGTTGTTAGGTCCAGCTCTTGTTCTGTGCAAACCAAGAATACTCCCTAGAATGTAACCAGCCCTTCTTTGCTGCTGTGTATTGCTAGGGAAGATTGATAATGGTGGACAAATTGCTAGAAAGCTTGCAAATTTTCCCCGTGATGATCTCCTAACAAGATTCTGAAGAATACCAGGATACCAGGGAATATTGCTTGAAAAGTTATCTATATATGTGGTGTCTGGGTAACATGTGAATCTTGAGAATCTTTAATTGTTATAACGATTGGTGCCTGAGTTTGCTTGTTTTTCTCTTCCCTCCCCATCCCTTTTTTCCTTTTGTGTCATGTCTTTTAGACTGTAAGCCTGAGGGCAGGGACTGTCTTGTGGGGCTGCCCTTAAAAACTGGTCAGAAGCTTCAGTTGGTGCAAAACGCAGCAACAAGAATACTTGTAGGAACTAGGAATTCTGATCACATTACACCTATTCTATGCCAGTTACATTGGCTTGCCTATTTATTTCCAAGCCCAATTTAAGGTTCCGGTTCTAAAAGGTTTGGGACCAGGCCATCTAAAGGACTGCCTGCACTCATACGTACCTGCACTCATATAGGTCAGCATCTGAGACTTTGCTCTCTGGACCATAAGTAAGAGTTTTCAGGTTGGCAAATACCAGGGAAGGGCCTTTACTGTGGTAGCTCTGCATTTCTGGAATACTCTCCCCAGGTAAATGTGCTTGGCTCCCCCCTTGCTGTTCTTTTTATTCCAGTTAGCTTTTCAATTATTGTGGTGCTATAACTGTTTCATCCACTGCTGTTATTTTAATGTTTTTATTTGCTGCTGTTCATATCTAATTGTTTTATCTGCCCTATTGATTTATGTGCTGTTTTCTCTGTGTGATCATGTTATAATATTTTAATGTTTTTGTATGATTTTATGATGTTTTATTGACTATTATAAACTGCTTTGGAAGGATAATCTTTCCTCCATTAGATAATAAAACTGATCTGTAAGCTGCTCTAGGAGTTTTTTTGGCTGAAGAGCAGGGTAAAAATGCCTTCAGTAAATCAGAGCAATGCAGAGATAGTATGAAGGGCACAAGTGATAAATTCAGGTTCAGACTTTTTAGCTGCATTGTTCCATACATTCCCTAATATTTAATGTATAATTAAAAGTGTAAGTGTGCTTGCTAACAGTAATATTCCCATGTCAGTTTCAAATAGAATTCCTCACTGTCTTTTGATTCTTACTGTAATGAGCAATTCACTGAAGGCAAGAAGCTAATAACTGCATTAAGGGCATAATCCTATGCATGTTTAGACAGAAAAAAGGCCTACAACTCCTAGCATACCCCATGCTAGGAGTTGTAGGCCTTTTTTTCTGTCTAAACATGCATAGAATTGTGCCTTAAGTGATTCAATTGCTAGTCCTAGATCTCCCCCCCCCCCCCCCGCTTAGCAACCCTTTTCTAATTGATCCCAACTCAGACTTAAATTCAAAATGTAATGGAATTAATGTTTTTCCCCTTTGCAGTATACCTATACATAACAGCTATCTTGTAACAAATTGTTCTGTGGCAATGCAGTGTGATAAAATGTGGCGTTCAAGCGAGTCTTCCATTAAGTAGAATCTCTGTCAACTCAATAATGTCTAGCATGTCTTTCAACTCAATTAAAGTTTAATAAATGTAAAGTACTGAGAAAATGTTCTCTTATATATAAAACCACAACTTAGTAGCAGCCTTGAGAGTTGTCCCAGACAAGAATTCACCCCAAAAGGGAACATTTTTGAAAAACGAAGTATTCAAAATGCAAAGTGTATTGGTGCTTAACTTGTTAACTTCTCAAAATAGGTCTCTTTTTTTAAATAGGTCTCTCTTGGTGCTTGATGACATTTGGGATTCCTGGGTATTAAAAGCCTTTGATAGTAATTTCCAGGTTTTTATCACCAGTAGGGACAGGAGTGTAACAGACTCTGTAACTGGTAAGGATGTGTTCCCCCCACCCCCCCTCCTCTCTTTTTATCCCATCATTTCAGGTTTTTCATGCATGGTACTTTACACAATAGTGTGACTTGTATTGCCATGTGATGTAGCCATTGTACAGGGCAGAAAAATGGCATGTCCTTGAAAAATAGCTTACAGTATCTGTTAAGTGGATAGGACAAAGAAATAGGAAGAGGACAGGACTTGAGTTATTAACCATTTGTTTTCCATTTAATTTATGCTGGGTGATCCAGATAGTATATCCTACATATCTGAGATTTAAAACACTGCAACTAGTGGGAAATCTATGGGGAGGCTGAAGCCTTCAAAGTTACTTTTTGATTTCCTTATACCATTAGGCCCATAGTTTAAAGCAATACATGGATCAGACAAGGACAAAAATACATCGTTTTAAAAGTGAAGTCAAACGTAAACAAGAAATGCAGAAAAGTATACAAAATTCCAGTAGACTATAGAATTCTATTCAGCTGCTCTGTTAAGAAAAATGTAGACAACAATACACAATCTATAACATGACTCAATAAATATACTATGCGTATGTACCAGGAATAATTAAAAATACAAAAAATGAATATTGTGTCATTCTGGTTACAGAAGACCTGATAAAAGGTGCATAAAGTAGAAGAAATATAAATTGTAGTATGGAACAAATGTGTAAGAAGGT
Organism: Shinisaurus crocodilurus; assembly: GCA_021292165.1. Classification (NCBI taxonomy): domain Eukaryota; kingdom Metazoa; phylum Chordata; class Lepidosauria; order Squamata; family Shinisauridae; genus Shinisaurus; species Shinisaurus crocodilurus. Next base: position 246,931,673 of record CM037879.1, read on the forward strand.
ACTAATAATAATGAAGCTTCTCTTTTCTCGAAAGTAGTTTAAAAAAAAAAGGAAAACATATAATTTGGGAGGAGGGAGACTTGGAAGATTCTGTGTAGATGCTACTTGATAGTTTCTTTTGGTCTCCTCATTCTGTGCATCACAAATGGGTTTATGTTGTTCTTTTTGTACTATTGATGCAAAGTGGTATTGGTGTCAAGAGAGGACCTGAAAATCTCAAGGACCCAGGAGAGTCTTAAAATAATATTTGAGGGCATTTGTGGGGCCCTGCCACCTATAATATGATTATCTAATAATCTCTGGGCTTACATGTGACACTTCTGAGACCAGTTGATTAATAAAAAGTGGCAGTATTTGGCACATCTGGTGAAAGAAGTGGTAGTGGGTTGCAAAAAAGTCTCATTGGGCCACATGTCAGTTACTGGTTTAATCCATCTTTGCAGCTCTTTGTGCCAATCTTAATGACGTATGAGTGCACCTGACCTGGAAATTTAATTGGTGGAGCAGACAAATCCATTTACTTTCCTTTGGTACATATGAGTCTTCATGCACACATTGGTGCTCACATAGAGCTGTGGATCAGGGAACCTGTATTTAAACGGCAAATGAATAATACAGATCTTTTTAAAAAATGACTAATGGCCATTCGAATGCATACCCTGAAACTATCTTGGAGAGCAATGGGAGGATACAGCACTGTTTAACCAAGCCTGGTTAAAACTAAATTCTGAAAAGCCTTAAGCCCAAGATAAATTCACAATGTAGCGTGCATTAAAATAAATACGTTCTTTCTAACTTTTAATTTTAACCCTACACGCAGGCAAGAAATATGAAGTTCCTGTGGAAAGTGGACTAACACATGAAAAAGCACTTGAAATATTATCCCTATTTGTTAATATGAAAATAACAGAGCTGCCAGAAAAAGCTGATAGTATTGCGAGAGAATGCAAAGGTAAGAATTTTCATTATTATTTATGTTGCCCTGCCTGTCAGACATGGTAGTAGCTTTTCAACATATATCTGCATAAGTGCCAGTTTGAAACTGTTTTTAACTTTCATTTTATATCTCATCTTCTCTACTAGAGGTGCATGCAGCTTTCAGCTTCCCCCCCCCCCCAATATGGCTGAGGGAGCTTTGGGGACCCTGCCCAGAGTTTACCTTGTTACTTCTAGCTAGGGAAAGCCTGGAATTTCCCTTGCTAGCACTTGCAAGAGAAAGCCCTGTCTGGGTGTGTGTGGTCTGGGTGTGCATTTAGCTGGTAATGTGAGTGTGTGTGTTTGTCTTGAGTGTGTGAGTATGCACATGGCTGTATGTCCCCTGCCACCCCGGCAGACACCCAGTTCTGAGGCCAAAAAAGTTGTGCACCACTGTTCTAGACACTAAGCAACCCATCTAGCATGTTCATATTCTTAAAAAATGACAAGGTTACACTTGCTTCAAAGCACTGTCTTGCCATTTTCTTATTATTTTTACTTAGAATTGTTTTTAATCTGTGTGTTCCCTCTCTCCAGAGCTTAATAGCTGGAAAGCATGATTAATAGCTAGAAAACATGAGGAACACGCTGTTTGTCTCCCATCCTTTGTGCCCCATCTGATATTTCCCACCCCCAATCCCAGAACCTTGTAGAGTCAAGTCTTGGTTCTTGTAGAGCAAGGTGGGGACAACTTGTAGCCATCCAGATATTTTGGCCTACAACTCCCATCAGCCCTAGCCAACATAGCCAGTATTAAGGAATTATGGGAGTTGTAGGCCAAAACATTTGGAGGGCCACAAGTTGCCCCCCCCCCCTGTAGCATCACATTGAGTGTGTTTAGGATTTTTCTGTGCGCATGGCTTCTCTCAGCTCCTTTTGTAATTCTGTCTCTCTGCAAGGCATAAAGACAGCAAGGAAAAGGGTGCAAATGGACCTGGGGTGTTGGATTATGAATCAAGCATGAGCTTGCTTAAAGGTTTTTTCTTTCAGTAAAACTTAGCAGCCAGCAATTCAGCATTGCGATGCTGAAGGTCTTTGGAACAGGTGTTCCTCGTTCCCATATCTAGATGTCCTTGGCCATCTAGTAGGAGAAAGTGGGTGTTACAATATGACAGTTGCTATACTGTCATATGCCTGTCTTAATTCCCATTGGCTCTCAAGCACAGCTGGGTGTGTATGTTTGCTGTGCTTGCTTCTTCGTCTTTTCTTCTTCTTCTAATTTGGATCTATGTTATGTAATGTTCTCAGAACTGACTCTGTATTTTGTAGTGTATAATTGTTTTATGAAAGTAATAAAACAATTAGAATAGGAAAGCTTCTGTTTCCTGATTGCTGCAACAGAGCAGGAGAACTAAAAGTTGGACTGTGGTGGAATTGGCTCTGTGTTTGCTGGGAGCTAAAGCAAGGTTGCAGTTAGCAGGCACACAGGTGAACCACAGGACTTTGGGCTGGCATGTAAATGCCAACAGTGGGTTTTGGGCCCAGGATTTGCCAGGACTGCCAGTTTTGCCAGATTTGCCAGGATTTACCAGGACTGGACCAGGTCAGAAGAGCCAGGCTGGACTCTGTTTCGTGAGTCAGCTGAACAGTTCTATCTGCTGCTGTGTTTTTGGCTGCTGTTCTCGGAGGCTGTAATCTGAGAAGCTGGCTGATAAGGAGAAAGGCGAACTGTCTGAAGTACGGTAACAGAAGAAGCGGGTGAGTTACTGGACTTTTCTCCAGCTAAAGAAGAGGAAACAGAAAGCATTCCCATAGGAGGGGGAGAGGGGGACGTGGATTCTTCAGAAGACAAGCCAGTGGTTCCCTCCCCAGTTCCTATAGCCATGGCTGTACAGGGAATGCAAATGCCTCTGTTTGAGTTTGAGAAACTGTCAGACCTGAACTTTTCATTATGGTCATTTAAAATGGAAATGTATTTGACACAAGCCCAGTTATGGACTACAATATCTGAGCCCCCACTGCAATATGGGGATGAAGGATATGATCTCTGGCTAGAAAGAAATTCTAGAGCAAAGGCTGCAATTGTCTTATCTGTGGAAGATTCTCAGATTAGTTATCTGAGAAACTTGGAAACAGCCCGTGACTATTGGAGAGCTCTTGAAAGGATTCATCAAAGAGCCACAGCCGGTAGCCGTGTACTCCTCCTACGGCAATTGTATAACACAAAGCTGCAACCAGGAGGGAATCTGCCAGACCATATTAAAACCATGCTGGATCTCTTTGAGAAGTTAAGAGTCCGGGGAATGGAGATTGATCCCATAAACAGGATATACACTTTGCTTTCATCTTTGGATAATTCTTTTGATGTTATAATCCAGATTTTGGAAAGTCAAGATGAACAATTATTGACTATGGATTATGTGACTGGATCCTTACTACAGGAATATCACAGGAGACAATTTAGGATGTCTAACACTAATTCTACTGCTGAGGGCCAAGTCAGTCAGCCTAAGGCTCAGCAAAAGGCTGGAAATAATGGTGGTGTTGTATCTGCTTTGAAAGTTAAGAGATGCTATAATTGTGGATCTCCCTCACACTTGCAGAAGGATTGTACCCAGAAGAACAAGAAGAAGAAACCATCTGGACACTTTAAGAGTAAACAGAGTTCTTCTTCTGGGGGAGGGGATGTAAAACTTGTGCAAGGTTTTGTTGCTAGAGTTGAAAAGAATATGGCTTCTTGGTATCTTGACTCAGGGGCCAGTCGTCATATGTCTTATCAAAAGTCTTTATTTGATGGTGTGTCACTGAAATCTGTAAAGTACTCTGTATCTCTTGCAAATGGTGAATCTATAGAGATTGCAGGGGAAGGTGAGGTGTGTTTTCCAAGTCTTGGAAGTGAACCACAAAAGGTTTATTTTGTCCCTGATTTAGATTCAAATCTCTTGAGTGTTTCACAATTAACAAAAACTGGTTTTCAAGTGTCTTTCACAGATTCCATGTGCTATATCAAACGTGCAGGGAAAGTGTGTGCACAAGGGGAATTACAAAATTCATTGTACATACTAGATCTATTTGAAAAAGATTGTGCAATTGCTGCTAAAGCTGAGGCTGAAGCAAAAGTGTTTAACTGCAAGAAACATGACAATTGTGTACATTTATTCCACAGGAGGATGGGACATGCTAGTTTTAGCTCAATTGCAAAACTACCTGAGTTATCTGAGGGTGTAACTTTGAAACCATGTTCTGAATATGTAGAATGCACTGTTTGCAGTCAAACCAAATCACACAGAGCTGAAATCCCAAAGCATAGTGATAGAGTATCAAAAAGAATTTTTGAACTCTTACATGCAGATTTATGTGGACCATTTGAACCCAGTCATGGGGGGAATAGATATTTTCTATCAATAGTGGATGATTTCAGTCGTTTTGGATTTATTTTTCTTTTAAAAAGAAAGAGTGATACATTTGATCAGTTTAAAAATTTTGTACAATGGGCTGAAAATAGGTACAACAAACCCATAGCCACCCTAAGAACAGACAGGGGAGGTGAGTTCCTCAGTACTCAATTTAAAGGGTTTCTGGAAGAGAAAGGTATTCAGCATGAGCTGACAGCACCTTCTTCTCCTTTTCAAAATGGAGTAGCAGAAAGGAGAAACCGTACACTTCAGAACATGTTACGTGCTCAAATGAAAGAATCTGGTTTTAGTTCTTCTTTTTGGGGTGAATCTCTAGTAACATCCAATTATCTGGTAAACAGATTGCATTGTTCTGTGTCTGGGAAAACTCCTTATGAGTTATTTCATGGAAGAAAGCCAAAATTGGCTCACATCAGAGTTTTTGGGTGTAAGTGTTTTGTCCATGTGCAGAGTGAAAAGCAAACAAAGCTGTCTCAAAGAAGCTTTGAATGCAAATTCCTTGGCTATGATGCACATTCAAAAGCTTACAGGTGTTGGTCTCCAAGTCACAATGGTGTTGTTGTGAGTAGAGATGTTATATTCCATGAACATACACAGGAAGAAAACAAACAATTTGGTGGTTTGCCATTTCAGGAGGAGTCTGATACACAGAACCAGGCTTCTGTGTCAGATTCAGATGAAAATGAACCTGAGATAGAGGGACAGTCAGAGGCTGCTGATGAACAACCTCTAAGACGTTCAGGAAGGGAAAGAAAAAACCCCAATCAGGTATCAGGATGAATTTCAGAGCAAACATGTGGTTCATAGAGCATTAAAAATGGCGTTTGAACCAGAAAGTTTTCAAGAAATTAGGAACATGGAACCAGAAATGCAAAAACATTGGCTTGATGCTATGGAGGAAGAAATAGAATCAATGCACACAAATGACACGTGGGAACTTGTTCCTTTGCCCACAGATAGAAAACCCATAACATGTAGATGGGTATTTAAACTGAAACAAAATGAAAATGGTCAAATAGAAAGGTACAAAGCTAGATTAGTAGCAAGAGGTTTTTCACAAAGACACAACATTGACTATGACACAGTGTATGCTCCCACAACCAAATATTCCAGTGTGAGATTGCTATTGAAGCTTGCTGCAGAGAAACAACTTTGTGTTTCTCATTTTGATGTCAAAACAGCTTTTCTGTATGGGCATCTAGAAGAAGAAATTTACATGCAACAACCTGAAGGGTTTGTAACAGAACCAGGGTTAGTATGCAAGCTCAAACGCTCAATTTATGGATTGAAACAAGCTGCCAGATGCTGGAACAAAAAGTTGGACACTGTTTTGACAGGTATAGGTTTCAAACAAAGCAAGGCAGACCATTGTCTATACACGTGTCACACTGAATCAGGTTTCATGGGTTTACTGGTTTATGTGGATGATTTACTTCTAATCTCCCAATCTGAAGCTCAGAAAAATGCATTTGCAAACAAATTGCAATCACATTTTGAAATAAAAGATCTGGGGCATGTAAAGAATTATTTAGGCATGCAGATAACCAGAAATATTGATGGATCTTTTTCAATTAGTCAGACTGGGAAAATCAAGAAACTGCTAGAAACACATAACATGGAAAACTGCAATCCAGTTTCCACTCCAATGACAACAGAATACTTGAAACACACAGATGACTCTGTATTTAAGGATGTAAATAAATATCAGAGTGTCATGGGAAGTCTGCTATACTTATCAAGTGTCAGCAGACCAGATATAACAAATGCTGTGAACATTCTCAGCAGGAAAGTACAAAAACCTGCTAATAGTGATTGGGCAGCTTTAAAACGTGTATTAAGGTATCTCAAAGGTTCTATGGAGAATAAACTGCATCTGTCAACACAAAACAAAGGTGGTTTTCTTGTGTACACTGATGCAAATTGGGCATCTGAAATGGACAGGAAGTCCACATCTGGCACAGTATTTTTATACAACCAATCCTTGATTGATTGGTACTCAAGAAAACAAAGTTGTGTTGCAGTTTCCAGTTGTGAGGCAGAATTCATAAGCTTGTCTTTAGCCTGCAATGAAATTGAGTGGTTTAAACAGTTATTTACTGATTTAAAGATAAACATTCAAACTCCAGTAACAATTTATGAGGACAACCAAAGTTGTATCAGTATGGCTATTTCAGAAAAGAGTAGGCCTAAAACAAAACACATTGATGTCAGGTATTCACATGTGAAAGACTGTATACAAAAGGGTTGTGTAATACTTATATATTGTGGCACTGAACACATGCTAGCAGATGTTCTAACAAAACCTCTAGCATGTGAGAAACACAGAAAATTGATTGCTGAGTTGGGTGTTACTGAAGAGTAAAACAATTAAGCAAGAGGAGGAGTGTTGGATTATGAATCAAGCATGAGCTTGCTTAAAGGTTTTTCCTTTCAGTAAAACTTAGCAGCAGGCAATTCAGCATTGCGATGCTGAAGGTCTTTGGAACAGGTGTTCCTCGTTCCCATATCTAGATGTCCTTGGCCATCTAGTAGGAGAAAGTGGGTGTTACAATATGACAGTTGCTATACTGTCATATGCCTGTCTTAATTCCCATTGGCTCTCAAGCACAGCTGGGTGTGTATGTTTGCTGTGCTTGCTTCTTCGTCTTTTCTTCTTCTTCTAATTTGGATCTATGTTATGTAATGTTCTCAGAACTGACTCTGTATTTTGTAGTGTATAATTGTTTTATGAAAGTAATAAAACAATTAGAATAGGAAAGCTTCTGTTTCCTGATTGCTGCAACAGAGCAGGAGAACTAAAAGTTGGACTGTGGTGGAATTGGCTCTGTGTTTGCTGGGAGCTAAAGCAAGGTTGCAGTTAGCAGGCACACAGGTGAACCACAGGACTTTGGGCTGGCATGTAAATGCCAACATGGGGTAGGCTGCAACTTTTCACTCTACATTTTTAAAGGGACAGGAGAAGGAGAGAGAACACCCTATTCTGAATTGGGTATGAAAGTTCTTAGAATGGAAACATAGGAGATCCGAGTTCTAGTCCCCGCTCGGCCATGAAACTCACTGGGTGACTTTGGGTCAGTCACTGACTCTCAGCCTAACCTACCTCACAGGGTTGTTGTGAGGATAAAATGGAGAGGAGGAGGAAGATTATGTAAGCCGCCTTGGGTTCCTTGAAGGAAAAAAGGCGGGGTATAAATATAATAAATTTATAGATAAATAAATAAAATAGTAAGCTGCCTTATTCTGAGTCAGACCGTTGGTCCATCTAGCCCTGTCATGTCAACACTGACTAGTAATCGCTTTCCAAGGTTTCAGGCAGCAATTTTTCGAGGCCTACCTGAAGATGACGGGGATTGAACCTGGGAACTTCTGCATGCAAAGCATGTGGTCTACCACTGAGCTGTGGCCCCTTCCCTCTAACCATGTAAGGGGCTGGTGTTGGTTGGAAAAAGGTGAAGTGAACTAATACCATGAAGTCTCAGGAGTCCTAAAGTTTTGAAACCACCACTTGCTCCTTAGATGGCTAGTGGTACTATATTATTTTGTGTGGTGGGCAAAATGTTTTATGCTTGGGCCTTGTATGTTGGAATAATCTTTTATTTTCATCCATGAGTGCTTTACTATTTTTGTGTTCTGTTCTCTTTTCATAGAAATGTGAGATAGTCTTTGCTTTTCTCAATAGCGACTGCAAGAAACAACTGGCTCCCTTTTTTTGTTAAAATTTTTATTTTAACCTATTAATTCCTGTATTTTAGGTTCTCCTCTTGTGGTATCTTTGATAGGAGCATTATTACGAGACTTTCCCAATCGGTGGGAATACTACCTTAGACAACTTCAAAATAAACAGTTTAAAAGAATAAAGAAATCATCTTCTTATGATTATGATGCACTTGATGAAGCAATGTCCATAAGTGTTGAAATGTTGCCAGAAGATTTTAAAGATTATTACAAAGATCTTTCTGTCCTTCAAAAGGATGTTAAAGTGCCTTCAAAGGTAAAATCCATTTTAAAGTAATCCTGGTTTTAAGATATGATAGCAATTGTGAATTATGAAAACAAGGGGAGACCATGATATTTTGCAGAAATCTGGGTCTGAAGGAACGCTCCCTTCCAAGCTCTGTAGAGCCACCGCGATGCTTTAATTGTGAGTGACTGTATGAATGGCATATCCTTGACCACCCTTCTTCCACATCTCTCTTGCTGCCATTGCAGTTACGGCTTACCTGAAGTCTCTGGTCGTGCTCCTCTCCTCAGTGAATCAGTGCAGGCTCAGAGGCGGGGCTGTTTCAGAAGTGCCTCTCCGTTCACTTTCAGGATAGTTATAGAGTGCGTTGGTTTTCTTTGGTTGCATATGGATTATATTCATTTGCATATTTTTGTTTGTTTGTTAAGTGAATTACTAACAAAAGTATTTGCTACTTTTTACCAGTTCTTTGTTTCAAAATGCATTTTAGGTATTCTGTATTCTTTGGGATATGGAGACTGAAGAAGTTGAAGACATACTGCAAGAATTTGTTAACAAATCTCTTCTGTTTTGTGATCGGAATGGGAAATCATTCCATTATTATTTGCATGATCTTCAACTTGATTTTCTTACTGAGAAGAATCGCTGTCAGCTTCAAGTATGTATGTTTTTTAATTTCTAATAGTGACATATCTTATATAAGAAATGGATTTATACAGTATGCAAAATTTGTTATTTGTACTACAAGTGGTTGGTATGAGTAGATCTATAACTGCACCTATTAGCTGTATATTAATTCAACTTTTAAAGCTACTTTGATACTGCCCTCTTAACTGCGCAATCCTATGAGGGTGCCCGCAAACCTTCAAACCCGGAGGATTGCGGGCATCCTATGCAGGGTGGGAGGAACGCAGTGGATAGGATATCAGAAGCCCTGACTCTCAGAAACATCTAGATTTTGGCTGTCTAGATGTTTTCCTCTCCTATCAAGGAGGCGAGGCTGAGGCACCACCAGGATACCACAGAATCCAGCGGAGCCTCGCCCCCCCCCCCCCAGGAACGTCCCCCTCCCGGGGAACCAAAGACGGAAGACCATCTTTGGTTCCCTGCCAGGACGTAAAGAACCACACCAGCTATGAGGTGGGGGAGGGTGGACTCTCTGTGGCACTGTGACCTCAGAAACGATTTTCGAGGTCGCAGGGGCTTTCAGCCCCAATCCTATGTCCCCTCAGACAAGGTCGGAGGTATGGAGGTACATAGGATTGCATCTAAAAATGCTTAGTCTAAGAATAATCCTGTTTAGTGTCATCATGTTTTCCACTATTGAGCAAAACAAAACGGGGAGGAGGACCTTTTGAAGAATCTTTGTACTTGCTAACAATCAAGCAAAAGTGTATAAAATTGATTCTTCTGAACTTCTCCAAACTATTTGAAATAAAATCTTTTTTGGGGGACGACGACACTGCAGCTTCTTCAGAGCATAGTTCTAGAATATCTTGTTAAAACACTTCGAGTATTTCAGAAATATAGTGAAATGGTTTTAAAAATATATGTGGAAAGATGAATTTTTTAATGCTCCATCCAGTGGCTCCTTATGTGCTTGAAAGCTCTTGCTCATGTAAGAGATTTTCCATTGATTTCAGTGTTGGGGGCAGGTCTGTGTGCTTATTCATCCCTTTTTGCCCAGGCTGTGAGTGGCTTGTCTCATCAACTGAGTAATCAACTGCAGTAAAAACTTTTCAGAACATCTCTGCCCATATTTGTGTTTTCCCGCAACCGTCCCGAGTTCTATGGTGTTCTAGGATTATGGTGGTTGCTATATTGCTTATACTTAGCTGTATATATTGTTGGTTTGAATGGGACTTAGGCATTAATCATTGTGCACCACATTGCAGGTATTAATACTGATAATTTTCTTGTACTTTATACTCAGGGATCAATAAATGTTGTCTGGTCTTACTGGCCAACCAAAACTTGGTTGTTACCAGGGGGGCCCTCCCCCAAGGGACAGGGTATTGTCCCTGACCACATGCTATGTCTCATACATAGCATGAGGTCAGGACGAAACCTACTCCTGTTTCCAATTTTAACTTTAGGATGGGGGACAGAAAATAAGCTCCCATCCCCCAATAACTCTGAGCTAGAGGGGTGGTGGTTGAGGCTTGCTCTGCCTCTGCATCCAGCAGGTGCTCTGAGTGCCCCTTGGGAACATAGGCAAGCCAACACACCTCTCCCTCCCCACTTCAGTACAGAGCTGAAGGGGGAGGCAGAAGGGGAGACTCATTGGCGTGCTCTGCCCCTGTGCCCAGCTCTGAGGTTCAAATGTACTTTGGGCACAGAAGCAAATGTTCAGCTTGAAGCTGAAGGGGGAAGTTAGAGGCATATCAACTTTATCTGCCAGGAGCTCCAGGTTTGGGCATATCTCAGTTGCCAGAGTCTGGCTCCCCTCTCACCCTTGTGAAAGGGGTGAGTGAAATTATCACTCTGTTTATACGATTGATTGATTGATTGATTGTATTTCTATACTGCCTTTCTGAAGCCCACCAAAATGGCTTACAAAGATTTCAGAAAATAAAAACCATAATCAAATAAAAACTTAGTAAAACATAAACAACCTTAAAAAGCCATAACAACCATAACAATTTAAAAAGCCAAGTTAGAAAGAGGTTGACCCCCTTCCTGAATTCAGAGAGAGTGGGGACCAGTCATAACTCCAAAGGGTTCCATTATTTGTGGTAATTGAACATCTTCAGTTATTTTAATTCAATAAATGTCTAAACAAAGGGAAATTGAATATTTTAGATGAGGATTTTTTCTATTGTATTAATAAACATTTATTTTTGTAGGCACTACATAAAAAAGTAGTTGATCAGTACAAGAAATATTATAAACAGTATATACCTTCTCCATCAGAAGAGGATTGCATGTACTGGTATAATTTTCTGGCTTACCATATGGCAAGTGCCAGTATGCAAAATGTAAGTTTATGCTAATGGCAATCTTTGTACATTTCTGCATGTAATGGAAGACTGTTTTCTGGGGTCTTAATTCTTTTTTTCATAAAACTTTGTAAAGTTAATTAAATGGAAAAGGCTTTTAGTTTCTATAACTGTAAATTATTTCTATATTTCTTTCCCATGCACTTCTTTAAAGTAAAATATATTCTGCTGTGATCCATTGCAGAAGGACCAGGCAAGTGTTCACACACTTTACTAATTCCGTGAGCACATGGTAAATTAAATGGTAACAACTTGTCTGGGGTCTGTGAAATTTGGAGTAGCATGCTAAGAAAAAGATTCATTTAAGATTTATTTAAGGTTCATGCGAGATTGAATTTGAAAAAGCATTAGCTGGTCAGCCGTGTCACATATGTGGATAATGGAAGAGTGTGTAATGTTCAGTATTGAACGGTTGTTTTATTTTCTAAGGCTGTTCTCATTTTGTGAAGGAATTTAGGAACATTACAATAAATGAATTCGTTCTTGTTCCTGAAAATGCGAAGCTAAATAACAGTTTAAAATAACACTAAATATAACCTGCAAACAGTGTATTCTTTCTTTGCTTTTTTCCCTCGTAGGAACTCTGTGCTCTTATGTTTTCATTAGACTGGATTAAAACCAAAACCGAATTGGTAGGGCCTGCTCATTTGATTCATGAATATGTTGAATACAGTGACATATTGGATCAAAAGGTATGGTAGGATAAATAAGCAACTATAGTTAATATGACTTGTACTTCATTTCAGAAAAAAAGAGGGGTAGTGGATGTAATGGCTATTTACTTACCGTAAAAAGGCAGGTAATTTTGGTGAATTAGCTCATTCCAAATTCTGACATAGTTGATATTCTGGAAACTGGCTTGTGTTGAAAAGGTAACATATATTTGGCAGGTTCCAAACATCCTAATTAATGTTTCTCCTGTTTCCTTCTCTGATCAGCAAACTCCCCTAGCCTTCCACCAGTAATAATGAAATTATCTGGTTTTATTTTGCGGAATTGTTATTTTGTGGCATAATATACTATTTGACTCCTAAACATAAAGCTGTTTTAATGCATTAAGGAATCTTGTTAAAGCTGGTCACAGTATAGAATAGAACATTATTTTATTCAGCACCATCAGTGTTCATGGTAATTTGAAGAGGGTTTTTTTAATAAACAAAACAAAACCAAGTTCCTTCCCCCAAGGAGCTTGCAATCAAAAATTCACCATGTGGGAGACAGCACAGTGAGGGAAGGGAGAGACAAGTGTAACTACTGTAATAAAATCTTAAGAGGTTCCATCTAGTTCCGCCTCCTCCAATGGAGGATACCTTCTACCTAATGCAACCTTGGAGGGCGCAATCCAATGCCCTCTGCCATTGAACATGGAGACTTACATGCATCTAGCAGAAGGTGTGAGGCGCAGCGACAACAATCTCCATCGCCACCATGCCTCGTGCCCTGCATTTCATCTAGACATCCTCTAGATCATTGTTCTCCAACCTTGGGTCCCCAGATGTTTTTGGCCTACAACTCCCAGCATGCCCCAGCCAGCTATGCTGGCTGGGGCATGCTGGGAGTTGTAGGCCAAAAACAACTGGGGACCCAAGGTTGGAGAACACTGCTCTAGATGAAGCTCTTCAGAGGAGGAGGGAAGGAGGCTGAGGTGCCATTTGGATATGGTGGAAGTCGTCGGCCTCAGCTTCTTCCCCTCCCTGCCCCCAGCATGCCCCTTTACCTCCTCTCCAAGGCCGGTTTCTGAGCTCAGGGAGGCAGCTGGCACAGTTCTTTCCACGTCAGCTGTGCGAGGGGCAGGGTGGGGGGGGGCACTCAGAGTTCCAGCTCCCAGCTGGCAGGACCTCGGAGCTGGGGCTCTGAATAATCCTATGGCCCCCCCCCAGGCAACGTCGGGAGGCCATAGGATTGTGCCCTAAAAGAACAAAAATATAAAATGACAAAAAATAATACTCCTATCCAGATTAACTTTTATTTATAAGATATATCTTATTCACAGGATTCCATTGCGCGTGAAAACTTCCAGGAATTTCTGTCTTTAAATGGACACCTCCTTGGACGCCAGCCTTTTCTAGACATTGTACAGCTGGGACTCTGTCAACCAGAAAGCTCTGAAGTATATCGACAAGCAAAACTACAAGCTCAGCAAGAACTTAATAAAGGGTCCTTCTATGTGGAATGGATGTAAGCAGATGCGTTTTTTTCATGCAAAACATTTCTATCCAAATCAACAAAAAAATATTTTGAAACACTTTATCCCTTTTGATCACAATCTGCGGAATAAATTTGTGTGTGTGCATGTCTTACAAATGTGTGTAGAAGTGGCTTCTCCATTTTATATGGCAACTAGCTACTGAAACCCCTTCTGCCTTCCTTCCCAGAAAGTTTCAGAAGCAGTTTCCAATGCAGGGTAGAGAAACTTCTTTTGAGGAAAAGATTAAAAGGCCTTGCTGTATGCACAAATGCTTTTTGCCACATTTTTCTATGGATTGGGAAAATAGTTGGTAAATATATTTACATAGCATTTAAATGTTTTTAAAAAACATTTTGTATGTGGGTATTACTTTGTTCACACTTTTTATAGGGCTCGTTACAACTGAGATACTGGGTCCCAGCTTCAGCCGAGGGATTGCCATTATGCCCTGTGCTGTCAGCAGGGAATGGTGAGGAGGACAGCTGCCTAGCTCACCTGTCCTTGCTCTCACTGCCTCGGCCTAGGTCCCACCTCTGCCCAGTTAGCACTACCACATGGCCTTTGGACTTACACCTGGGGCAGACTAGAGGGAGAACTTTGTCCCTCTGGTCTGGTTCAGGACTTGAAATTCAGGCTCCTGACTGGACTAAGGCCATTGATTTTCCTTGCCTGCCCTCTCTATTATTCTGGTGCTGTTACTGGTTGCTTGTTTTTATAAGGGTGTTCAAGAATCTACCTGCATTCCATATTGGACATTTGGTTCCAGGATTTTTGCCTTCCACAAAGCAAGCACTTTGCTGCTGCTGTTTGTTTCTCTTCATTTTTATACTCTCATGTCATTACCACAGTCACAATTGGTTTGTGTGGTGCATTGTGCAGGGTCCATAGTTGTGGCTTCCCCCTCCATGCATGCCAGTCAGATTTCCCTAATTATCCTTGCTGGCACGGCATGTCGTGTCATCCGAACCCTAGTGGCATGGCTTGTTGGATTGGGGGGCGGGGTTAGCAACCCTCAAATAACCCAACAACAGCCCGTGGGTTATTTGAGAGTTGCTCTCCCCTCAAACAAGCCATGCTGCATGGGTTTGGATGACATGGCCGCATGGGTTTGGATCAAATCCAGCTGGCACGTGCAGCAGGGCCGTCGTGGCTTGTTAACCATGCTGCAGTCGTGTAAATCAGGTCATTCTTATTATAGACAAGCTAAAAAGAATATAACATTAAAGTCTATTATGGTAGGTTCAAACATAGCTTTATTCCTAACTTTATCCACTAATTAATTAAAACAAATGTCCTATATTCTTTCCAATTTAAATTATAGTTCTTGATAAGGAAGTGTGAAGTTCTAATATATTCAAAATCCAGTTTACTTGTTAGGTTTATATCCCGCCTTCCCTCCAAGGAGACAGGGCGGTATACATAATATTCCTCCTCTCTGTACTATCCCCAGAACAACCCCGTGAGGGTAGATTAGGCTGAGCGTCAGTGACCAGCTCAAAATCACCTAGTGAGTTTATGATGAGATTTATTTCATGTATATATCCTTGTGTTGACTTCCAAGTGTCAGTATTAAGCAACAAACCTTTCATTGTGAATAAGTAAGTGTTGTTCACACTTTTATAGAATAGCAGTTGAGCTTATTTTTGTCCCATGCATGCAGATATTACTAAAGCCGCATGCACTGAAATCACTTCACACTGGGTCATTTCAGTGTGACAGATTTCTTGCATGTGTAGCACTTACGTGTACGTAAATAGTGTTCAAACCATAAGTAAATTATCAAAGGTGGTGGTCAAAATGCAGGCCTGTGGCTCACGCTGGCTCAGCGTGTCTGAGTGTGGAAAGCTAAGCAGGGTCAAGCCTGGTTATTACTTGGATGGGAGACCCCTCCTCTAGTTTCCTGCATTGAGCAGGGGGTTGGACTCGATGGCCTTGTATAGGCCCCTTCCAACTCTATGATCTATGAAATCTATGAAATCTGCATCTGTTTTATTGTTTGAATCATGCTTCTCGGTTGATTGAGGATCGTGTGTGTGTGTGTTATATATACAAATATAATTCAAATAAAATGTACTCAAGAAATGTTAAGATCTTAACTGCATAGAGTTCAGTTGGGAAATTATGGAATTTAGGACCCTCGCTAGATCGTAGAAATGCCACCCTATTGATGAAGTAACAAATGGGTTCTTAAAGAATTCAGTTATTCTTTTAGTGACTATCACCCACCTCTAAACAATTTTATATTGTAATATGTATGGCTTCCTGAAGCATGTGTTAAATTTTCCCCTAAAATACATAAAATAAAAATTCGAAATTGTTTGCAGAGCAAGTCCTGTGTGTGTATACATGTGGCTTGCTCTGGTTTGTTAAAATGAAGGAATTAATATACCGGTAATCATAATCTGAAGGGAGATAGTAAAGATGCATCTTTTTGTTTTTCTATAATGTAGGAATAAAAAATCCATGAAGAACATGTACCGTTTGGTTGTGAGTCCCCACACAGATGCAGTTTACCATGCTTGTTTTTCCCAGGATAGACAAAGAATAGCTTCATGTGGAGCTGATAAAACATTGCAGGTAAGATTATCTCTCTGTATATCAGAGAGTGCTGCATGTGATACAGGCTTGGGGGTCAGAGGCTGTGCACATTCATCCTGATACAGATCACTCTTTCATCGCTGCTAGCAGTGGCAGAGAATGAGTGAGCGGTATGTGAGGATCTCTGGGGGAGCAAATAGAGTACAGGCAGGGGGTGGGATTCCGTGATGGTGGGAGGGTCAAGTCAACCTTGGGGGTTGCAGTGTAAAGGTCTTGGGGGACCGCAGGTTGTGTACCCCTGATAAAGATAACTATATATAGATATATAGATAAAGTGTCAATACAGTAGAAAAAAACATTGGCTTTTGAACAGTGTTGTTTTGATTTAGAATGCATTTAATGATGTAGAGAGTGCTTTCAGATGGCTTTTTTTGTGTGGTCACATGCTTCATTCATGGAGTTTTATGAGGGTTCATCTTCCATTGTTAACTCTCCTGGGTTTGCCCACCTCTGCTTCCATCCTTATTTTTCTCTCCTTAACTGAGAACCAGTGTGGCATAGTGGTTAGAATGTTGGACTAGGACTCTGGAGACCTGGGTTCTAGTCCCCATTTATCCATGAACCTCACTGGGTGACTTTGGGCCAGTCATTGACTCTCAGCCTAACTTACCTCATAGGGTTGTTGTGAGAATGAAACAGAGTGGAGGAGGAGAATCATGTTCGCTGCCTTGAGCTCCTTGGAGGAAAGCTGCGATATAAATGTATCAAACTAACAAACAATAAATAAATAATAAATGTTCTACAGGAAGAAAGATGGAATAGCTGCACAATGTCATTTGACTGGTAGCACTAGGAGCCATCCATAGATTTCATAGATCATAGAGTTGGAAGGAGCCTACAAGGCTATCGAGTCCAACCCCCTGCTCAAAGCAGGAAACTAGAGGAGGGGTCTCCCATCCAAGTAATAACCAGGCTTGACCCTGCTTAGCTTTCCATGCTCAGACAAGCTGAGCCAGCGTAAGCCACAGGCCTGTATCTTGAAGCACTCTTAATAAAAGCTTAACTTCATGCCACGATGAAGCTCTGATCGGATGATCCTCCAAACCATGGTTCAGAGGATTGTGAATGAACTTCATGCTCCTTGCTCCCATTCACTCTCTCCTTAACATGTGAAGGTAGGAGATTAGAAGGTTCAGCTTCTTATTTGGGACTAACTATAGTTTGCCATTTTATCCAATTGCAACAAATTCTGGTTTGCACAGACCAAATGTGGCAAACCATGGTTTCCATATTCATACGAAACAGCAAACTGGTTTCCTGCAAACAAGAAGCAGAAGCTTCTAGTGTCCTACCTATATGTATAAAGGAGCGGGAAAGGGAAGAGCCGGACACCTGCTGTAACTCATTCTCGTAATGCCCCAGACAATGGTTTGTTGTTATTTCTCAGGGATGGACAACTTGTGGCCCTCCAGATGTTTTGACTTACAGCTCCCATCAGCCCGTCAGCATAGCCAATGATGAGGGATGATGGGAGTTGTAGGCCAAAACAACTGGAGGGCCACAAGTTGTCCACCCCTGTTATGTGAAAGCAACCTAAATTTGTTAATCTCAAGTTGCCAGTTTTTTTGTTTTTACAGCCATTCCTGCATTATCTATATGATTGTATCAGTTTTGTGTGTTTTAATCTGGTTTAACTAGATCTGTGTAACTTAAACTACAAGATCATAACCACTTTCAAAGCAGTATAGTACACGGTATATACATGCTTATTTTAAAACATTTTATACAACATGGTATTTTAACTCTCTCTAAAATAACCATAGAGAGAAAAACAGACTTTGAAAACTCATTAATTTTTAAGCTTTGGCTATCCTCCCCACGTATTCCCCTTGACAGTTGATGTTAATTACATGTAACTATAATGTATGCAGATTGGCTGCATTCTTCCAACTCATTATAAGTTTCCAAGTAAACCTTGATTCTGAACAGTTTGCCTCATTATGTGGATTACTAAATTTTATATGTATTATAAATATTTGAAGCTTCATTTCTTCCCAAACATTCAGAGTTATTGGTTGTCAAACATGTATCATCTATATAACCTTCTATGGAACATGTCAGTTTTCAATTAATATTGCTGGGGTTGACTGGAAAGTTGAACATCTCTCCTCCTTCCACTTTTTTCCTTTTGAACCAATAAAAGTTCAGTAACCTGAATAGCACAATTAATAAATGAATATCATGTCTTATTTATATATTTTAAATAGCTTAAACTTAATGTATAATTTCTTAGTAATTGTTATATTGTATTTACAGGTATTTAAAGCTGAAAGTGGAGAAAAGCTTCTGGAAGTAAAAGCTCATGATGATGAAGTGCTGTGTTGTGCTTTTTCAGCAGATGACAGATTTGTTGCCACTTGTTCTGTGGATAAAAAAGTAAAAGTAAGCATATGATGGCAAACCAGTTATCCTTCTTTGAACCTAGTGTACTAGTTCTGTTTCTAACTGTAGCCACTGAGAAACTGACAGTGCAATCCTGTACTTATCTATCAGAAGCAAGTGTGAAACAAAGGATTGCAGCCTAATACACTTTTAATAAACTTGATGAATTAGATCCAAACTTACTATTCCATTCAGGAATATTTTTTCCATGAATGGAAGCTCCTTCCCTGGACAGAGTGGTAAGTTTGAAACAAACCCAATATTTTATGCTACGTCTTTCATAGAGAGTAACATCCATAGGTACTTTTTAACTCCTTTGCAAAAGGGATGTCTTAGATCCATGTAAAACCGTAAGCAAAGTACAGGTACACTGAAAAAGGTGTTTAAAGAGCCAATAGCTTGAGATGTGATTCTCGCAAGTGAACCAAGCCATATGCTGCAGGAGAATGCTAAAGCCCCAGGACTTGTTCCAGATCTCATTTGGGGGGAAATTTCTCCCTGACCCCAAATATTGCAATTGGTCAGAAACTGAACAGGAGGAAAACACATCCACCAAATAATTTCAAAAGAAATGTAATTAAGGCCATCTCCATTGCACCAAACAAACTTTCCTTGGCTGCATCAGTCCCTGATGCCCTTAGGACGTGAAGAGAGACACTCCAATACCAAATGGTAGAGAGAACTAAAACCCCTCATGATCTTTATTGAAGCATCATAAAAGATATTACATGATATCCATTATTTTTTCCAACTGTTTTGTACCAGTGAATGATTTTAAACATTTGATAGTTAAAGCCTTGCTATTTTTAATCTAAATTTCCTACTGAATAATTTGTAGTAGTTGGTTCTTTTATCTACAGCCCCTTTAAAATTAAATAGCTTGCCTTTCTTTATCACCTCTAATAAGTTTCTAGACTGTTGGCACATCCCTTCTTAGCCTTCTTTTTCCTTAGGTAAACGGGCAAAACTCTTTTAATCTCTGCTCATAAGAATTCCTTCATTCATGTGACCGTTTTGAAGCCTGATCCTAAATATGTTTAGTCAGAGTAAGTCTTAATGAGATTTATTTCCAAGTACGTGTGCTTAGGACTGCAACTTTAGTTGTTGTTCTTCAAATCTGCTGCAGCTTGAATTCAGCCTTTTGAAACATAGGTAACCAAAGCTGGACGTGGCATTTCAGATGCGGCCTCATCAGTAACTTGTGCAGGGATATCAACACTTCCCTGTCTCGACTAGAAATATTCTATCAGAGGCTCTAACTATACATGATTGTGGGAAACTCATGTTTTTAGAGCAAAGGCGGGGTGATTTTATGCAGAAAAGGAGCAAACAGGATGGAGGTGCTGAACTCTTTCCCCATCCAGGCATTTCCCTCAAAATTCCCTCTCCTGCTTTTCTTCCAGCTGGGTTCCAAGACTTGGAAGTAAGCCCCTCTGAGAGAAAAGCAAGTGTGGGGAGTTGGTGGGGTGGGCGGGCAGAGTAGGTAGAAGGTTTTAGCACTCCATTTCCAGCCAACACTTCTCTGCTTTAATTAACCTTTTCTGCTTTAAATCAGCATGACGTGTTCTAACAAGTCTTGCTGCTGTCGCATCTAGTCACACTAATATAGGTAAGAAATGAGTTTGCCATGTTTGTGGCTGCATCTTGCTCACAGTCTGTTTGTAATTAACATATATCGCAAGATTTCTCTCCTACATAGTCATTTATTTATGTTTGGCGTTTTATTACATTTTATCCTGCTTTTTCTCCAGTGAAATCAAGGGGTAAAGACATGGTTCTTGTTCCACCCAGCCCCATTTTATCCTTACAACAAACCCATGAGCTAGGTTAGGCCAAGAGATAGTGACTGGCTCAAGGTCACTGGTATTAGTAATATGCTGGTATTTGAATCCATTTCTCCCCTACCTAAACCTATCACTGTCATTTCCAAGAGATGAGCCCCCCCTAGCCAGCAACAAAATTGTTTTGGTTTCTAACAGTGCCTTCTAACTCATCTGCAAATTCCAGCTACACACTCCCTACATCTCTTCCACAGGTCACTAAAAAGACCCCAAGACTGATCCCTTAGGAACTTGATAGTTCTGTTCTCCATCTAAAATTTGCCTTTTAACTAAACACTTTATAACTTGCAATTTAGTGAGTGCTTTTCCAATAGGACCCTAGGAACAGGCTGTCAGTCTAGCCCAGTGTTGTCTGCACTGACTGCCAGCGCTTCCCCAGAGCCTCAGACGGAAATCTTTCCAATCACCAGTTACCTAATTCTTTTAACTGGAGATGTTGGGGATTGAATCTGGGGCTTCCTGCTTGCAAAACATGTGCTCCACCATTGAGCTATGGGCCCCCTCCCCATCTGACTGTATAGAGGCTCGTATCTATCTTTTCCAGTTTTAGTAATAATGTCTTATGTGGCACTGTACTGAATGGTTTATTAAAATCCAAGTAGGATCTACTTTTTGTCTAGAAAACCAGTTTTCTTACAGGATGAATGATATTAGATTTGTCTGGAATGATCTGCCTTTAGTGAACCTGTGCTGCTTTTCATCCTGTTTTCTATATCTCTTGGTTAGACAAATCACTTACTGTTGCATGTACAAAATCATTATTTTAGCCAATTTCCACCATGATTAAAATGTAAGCATCACAGAAAATTGAGTGTATGCAGGAATTCAGTCTTTACAGATTTATTTCAGAGAGTTTGTCAGATATCCAGATGCGTATATATTATGTATTAGATAAATATTTTAGAATATGTTTGAATTACTGTATAAAATTATTTTTAGGTGTGGAATTCAAGAACAGGTCAGCTTGTGTATTTATTTGAAGAACATGCAGAGCAGGTCAACTGCTGCCAGTTTAACAATACAGATCACCAATTTCTACTAGCTACATGTTCAAATGACACCTGTATCAAAGTAAGTAGAAAAGGGTGAGCATATTTATATTCACATTTATTTTACAAGTGTAATTAGAGCATTCATGGAAATTCTGTGCATTTGGTATCCTGCTGTTCCCAGTTTTAGCCACTAGGGGTCACTTGGGTTCTGCGTGTTAATTGTCTTTGCTAGGGAGGGAGAGGGGATTGGAAATGTGCTTCTTTACATTCATGACTCTTCTGTTCTTATTTTCTGCAGAAGACACTGATATGCTTTCTTACTTGTACTCCATGTTAATTATAGATCCAATTCACAGGAAGCATGTGGCTCCCTTGTTACAGCAGCTTCAGTGGCTACCGGTCTATTTCGGGGCAGAATTCGAAGTGCTGGTTGTGATATATAAAGTTCTGTATGGCTTGGGACCAGGCTACCTGAAAGACTGCTTTCTCCCATACGAGCCTGCCCAGAAGAGGCCCTTCTTTTGAGGCCACCACCTTTAGGGGCACGTTTGTTGGTGACCTGAGAGAGTGCCTTTTTGGTGGCCGGCCGCTCTCAGTCTGTGGAACTGCCTCCCAAGGGAGGCTAAGTTCGCTCCCTCTCTGCTGCTCTTCCACTGGCAAGCAAAGACCACTTTATTCAAGAAGGTCTTTGGCCTGTAAGTGGGTCTGTTGGGCTGGGTTCTGTTTTTAATGTTATTTTCTGTCATTGTTGTGTTTTTATTGAATTTTAATTTATTGTTTTAGCCAATTTTATTTATTTATTTATTTATTTATTATATTTATACCCCGCCTTTTTTCCTGCAAGGAACCCAAGGCGGCATAATCCTTCTCCAGGCCTGTGGCTTATGCTGGCTCAGCTTGTCTGAGTGTGGAAAGCTAAGCAGGGTCAGGCCTGGTTATTACTTGGATGGGAGACCCCTCCTCTAGTTTCCTGCATTCAGCAGGGGGTTGGACTTGATAGCCTTATAGGCTCCTTCCAACTCTATGATCTATGAAATCTATGAAAATCCTCCTCTCCATTTTATCCTCACCACAACCCTGTGAGGTAGGTTAGGCTGAGAGTCAGTGACTGGCCCAACGTCACCCAGTGAGTTTCATGGTCGAGCGGGGACTAGAACCCGGACCTCCCGAGTCCCACTCCAACACTCTTACCACTACGCTACACTGGCTTTTAATTGTTTTAATTGTGCTTGTATGCCGTCTTGAGTGCCATTTTTTGGTAGAAGGGTGGGTTACAAATCAAATAAATAAATAAATAAATAAAATAGTTTCTGCCTGTCATAGATACTTTTTCAATAAATGGTTTGTGACCAGGATACTTAAAGGATTGCCTCGTCCCATGTGAGCCTACCTGCCCCCATTCATTGTCAGGGAAGAACCTGCTGCATGTCCTACTCCTATTTGCAGTGGGGGAGGGCACCCAAGAACCCAAGATAGGGCCTTCTCAGCAGTGGCACCCAGACTGTGGAGCTGTTTACTATGGACACTCATGCCACATTTGCATGTCAAACTAAACCATAGTTTAGCATAGTGCAAATGACCAGGAATGAGCGGCAGTGAGCCTTGGGCTTGTGCACTCCCTCTCCTCCTCCTTTGTGACTTGGAGGAAGAGGTTCAGAAGCTTTTGCTTAACCATAGCCTGCTGTGTGGTCTGGAACCAGAATTGTGATTAATTTTAACTATGGTTATTTTAAACAAGCCAACTTCACTAATTATGGTTTGAATTGTTGGATTGTTTGAAACTAACCTGGGTTAATGATTACCACAGTTTGTTGGTCTGGATGGCACGCTTCCAAACACCACCTTTTCACCATGCTGATGTGGGGGCAGGGGAGTGCATGAGAGTGAGGCTCGCTGTGGTGCATTGCTGCTTATGCACAACTGCGCTAAAGTATGGTTTAGTGTGATGTGCAAACATGGTCTCAGATTGCCTCCCAACTCTTTGCCTTCAGGTGACCTCTTCTGACAGGCCTACCCAGTGGAATTTTAAGAGTTTTTAGTATACTTTTAAAGGTTTTTAAGAATATTTTAATAATGTTTACTATGTTTTTAACTAGTTATGTATTTTGTATTTATGGTTGTTCCCCGCCTCGATCTAAGTGGAGAGGCGGGTAAGAAATAAAATAATAATAATAATAATTATTGTTGTTGTTGTTGTTGTTGTTGTTGTTGGGTGACCTATAAATAATGTAAATATATAAATATGGATGTTGGTGTTTCTGAACATTTTCTTGGCTCTCTTGTTTTTCTTGCCTTTTTGCTACATGTTTCAACAATCTCTACTTAGTTCATGCTGGTTGGGCTTTAGGGAAAATACACACTGCTTCCTCTCATCTGCATATCTGTCTAGTGTTTTGGGACATCTATATTTGAACTGCTGCCATTGTTTATGATGTTAGAGGTGGGGTACTGTATTTATGGGTAGGCAGAAAGATTTAAGGGAAGAAAAAATGATAACAGAATAGTGAATGCAAGTTCCATTCTACCAATCAAAATACCCTTCCATTCTAAAACTATAGAACACATAGGGACTGTTCCCATGACATGAGAGCCCATTGTGGGTTATTTAACCCATGGTGAGGCTACAGTGCATGCGGCCGCCATTTTGAATATGCAACCCCTGCTCAGTGGTTGTCATGTACGTATCCAGCGAGTGTGGGTTATGTGAGGATTAAGCAACCCTCACTTAACCCATGGTCTGTTTTAGGGTCATGCAAGGGTTATTTAACCCTCATAACCCACACTCATGAGGTTCACACAAAACAACAATCCCCGAATGCGGGTTACATATGTAACGAGGTGCCCACAGGTGCTGTGGGTCATTATGGGTTAAATAAATAAATAAAATAACCCAAGGCAAGCTGCAACATGTTGTCCAAACACAGTCATAGTAAATGTAGTTGGATCAGAGAAAACTGGTTGTTTATAGTCAAAATTGCAAGTTGCATTTTTTTTCTGTCTGCTATTTATTTATTTTTGCTATGTCAGCAGTGACTGTTCTGGGAGTGGGGAGGGAACTGAATTAAGCACTTTCCTGCTGTTTAATATAGACCCTCTTAAATGTTTTTGCCCCCACCCCCACCCCTTCTGCAGCTCTGGGACTTGAACAAAAAATACTGTCGCAATACGTTGTTTGGCCACAGTAGTTCTGTTACCCACTGCAGATTTTCACCAGATGACAAGTATATTGCTAGTTGCTCAACTGATGGAACAGTAAAGGTATGCTTTGAGACTCTGGATTGTAGAATTTTAAGTCAGATTGAAGCACCTTTTTATTTTGTAGTGTTCTGTCCTGGAATCTCAAAGCTTTTCAGAAGCAAAGATTACAATCCTGCACTGTGCCCATGGGTTCCTTCTTGCAGAGTAGGGCAGGCACATGCCCATTTACTGTTGCACCCTTACAGGAAAAAGAGCAGAGTAGAAGAGAAACTAAGCAAGATGAATGCTGAAGCAGGTGTTACTGGCTAAGGTTTAAGGACCAGTTCGCACAGTCCTTTTTCTGCACAAAACTACAGTTGCACAATGATGACTAAGCTACACTGAAATGGTCATCTGATTGCTTTGATATGTAGTCAGACTGCTCAGCAGCTTGTGAAACAACGTTTTCACTGAGATCATGAGTTGGCTCTTAGGGGTTAGGAAAGCCATTTAGGGAGCACAAGGGACATGGTCTGGCTCATTGTCCCTATTCCCGTGATTCAGGTAAATTCCTCCCTCACACTAGCTCTGCCGTGTATCGTATCTGTCCTTCCTCCAGCGTGGGCAGTCTGGAAGTGGTTAGCAGGCAGACTTTCTGCAGCTTGCTGGATCACAACCCCACCCCGGTTTGCAGCTTTCATGCACACACTGCTCATGGTAGGACTTGTGTGCATCCTTCATGCATATTCTGTAGCACTTCTCATAGTATAAAGTGCTTTACCATCTCCTTTATTCCCACAGCAAGTACCTCTGGGGTAGATTAGATTGAAGAGATGTTCAAAGATACTTGAAGCTGGATCTCCTCACTTAAACATTGCAAAACTGTGCCCTGAACTCTTGCTATAGGCTTCCAGTGAGAAGTTTAAAAGTATAGATATCACTATTATTCACAAACATTTCTAATGTGTAAAAAGAAAAATCACTATGGGCAATAAAAAAGTGGCACATCTTTAATATATATTGTCAAGTTACTTCTCTATAAAAGCCAGTTCACTAATATTCTGTCACACTTGACACAAGAAGCAGAACCTCAAGATGACACTATGCAGATAGGTGCACACTTGGTTTTCAAAAGCTGGGATCACCAGAGGCAGAAATCAGGTTTGGCCCTCACAACAAAAGCCCATTAGTTGCTATTCATTCTTATGGGGCGAAATTGAAGCACAGCACTTGGGAACACAGTTGCAGGAGAGCAAAGTCTGCCCCTCTACCTTGACGCCAGGTGGCCCAGCATTCTTGACAGGAATTCCAAAGGGCATGCATATTTGTGCACAGAGTTACGTTGCACTCCAAAAGTCCTTGCAGTATCCAAGTCCTCTCGCCTCATTACACTTGTTATTTTGCTGATAACCATTCGTTATGCACAATCACAAAATGCTTTCCCAAACAAAATACATTTGGTTGCTTTGTTCTTTATTTGGCAGCATTTTAGAGATACATCAGTTCAAGTAAGCTAGATGTAGAAAACCTGACATCAATTTAGTTGCTTGTTTTTAATGTGTTGTTATTTCTTAATGTATTTCTGAATTTTTCCAAATCACTAGTTAGCATTAATTTTGTCTTCTTCTATGCTGACTTTTTAAAAATAATTAATTTAGTATATTTTTAAAGTTTTGGTATGTGCATTCAGCGAATGAACTGAAAACTATCGACATAGGAGACTTCTTCAGAAATGTGGATGAATACCAGGATGATGTGGAAGTGTTAGTGAAGTGTTGCTCCTGGTCATCTAATGCCAGTACATTAATGGTGGCAGCCAAAAATAAGCTTTTTGTAAGTACTTAATATTATGTCAGTGGTCTGAGTCACCATCTTGTTTTCAGTTTGTGTTTGACAATCCTGTATACTCAAACTATTTTCAATTTGGAACCAGTGGTAGAACCTCAGAAGTAAGTGTCACATTTTTAAAATGGGACAGGGGTAGAAAAGGACAACAGAAAGAGAAGAGGATTATAGAAAAATGGAGAATGCATCATGCATGCCCAGGCCTCATGGCCAAGTGCTGATTTCCAAACAAGAGTTTTCAGTGCAGTAGCCTGATTTCTGTACATGCACGCTCTCTCCTCCCCCTCTCTGGGAGATAGCTGCATTATAGTAGGGTATTTCCTAGTGAAGTGACAGCAGTCTGCCTTACTTGAGCTCCAGTCTTGTCCAACAGGACGTGTCTGCCAGCTATCCCTACTCCACCACAATTTTGATGTCAACCGGTTTAAGATTACCAGACAACTGGATCCATCCTACCTCACCCCACCCCCACCACACTGCAAAGCAACACAATTAAGTGTTACGTCAGCATTGATATTAACTTTGCTTAAAGTTTACAAGGATTCTTAACCAGGAATTGGAGCTGAATAGCAGGGATGTTGAAGAGTCCTTCGTCTCGAGTCACGAGTCGAGTCACGAGTCTTTGGACTCGAGTCTGAGTCCTTGGTCCAAAATGGTGACTCCCAAGTCCTGAGTCACTCCCAAAGCTGACTCCACAAGTCCCTATTAAAATCAATGGGGTTTCCCCCCAACAAAATAAAGCTACTTCAGATGTGTGGCTTAAATAAATTCTAGGCACAAGTGTGCCTTTTTATTTCAAAACTCTGCAACTGATTTTGACAAGAACAGACCAGGCAGACAAACCCAAAATAACCAGGCAGGCAGAGGAGGCAAGGAACCCCAAAGCAGGCAGGCAGAGGCGTTTGTCTTGGACAATTCAAACTGTGGAACTGGTTAAGAAGAGACCAGGCAGGCAGAGGAGGCAGGGAACCCCAAACAGGCAGGCAGAGGCAGCCAAACCCAAAATGTCTGAAAGGTTGCATTTTAGGAAAATGATTTTAAAAAATAAAAGCTTCGCTGGCGGTCGCACTTCTCTCCACTCCTTCTGGCACAGCCCAGGGATGTTGAGTCCTTGGTCTCGAGTCCCGAGTCAAGTCTCAAGTCCCATTAAAAATATTGGGACTCGAGTCAGAGGGGGGACTCAGTCCGACTCACGAGTCGAGTCCTGGGATCCGAGTCCCCATCCCTGCTGAATAGCAAATGCCGGCTAAGTTGGCAGGTTAGTCCTAGGTAGCTCTCTGTTGGTATAATATTCTACTACAGTTGAGGCAGGTGGGTGGAGATCTCCCAATCTCCTGGGAGTATCACCACATTTATTTATTTGTTCATTTCATTTCTATACCGCCCCAGTAACTGAAGTTCTCTGGGCAGTTCACAGCAATTATTATGTCTGCACCATCCCATATCCAATACTTGCAATTATCGTATGAAGCATCTTGTGATAGCACATTAGGTTCTAAAAGGATCTTTATATTCTTGTGAAGTTACCGGGGGGAGGGGTATTAAAATGTATCTGTATCCTTGAGAAAAATGTAAGTTGAGTTTAGAAATATAAAACTTAATTCTGCAAAATATTTGGATAGTTTTTCACAAGGCTCCTTAAGTATAGGAACCAGAATCAATGTAGCTGAGCTTGAAGATGATTTTAATGACTTAGTAAAATAATTAAAATTATAAACAGTGTTTCAGGGATTTTACACTTGAGTTCTTAAACTGATTTGGGACTAAAATTGATGTAATAATGTTTTTTATTCAAGCTTTGATAATTCAGCCTTTTAATTATAGTTTGCAGAAATAGTATGCTTTTGAGGATTAGTTGTAGAACTCATAAATATTTTCCTTCTTAATGAACACTAAATCTGTTAAGTAGTCTATTATATAACATAATTGTATTTATGATTTTAAAAAGGGAAATAGTTAAGATAATTTCACATTAATAAAATGCTAAAATTATACAGAATGTTTTAAAGACATCATTGTTGCAAATTAATTTTGATTTGTGTTTTTTTTTTTAATTCTGTTGTATAGGGAAAAAAGAATCTTGTATAAATATATAAGAACCCTATATAGAGACATTTTTGGTTGGCTGACAATACTGCCTGTTCACAGTATAAAAGCAAAGATGAGCCTAATTCTGGATTATCTTTGATCTCTGACAGACAGCATATGAAGTTGAAAAAAATTAGTAACTTTATATTTAAAGTTATGGGCATCCCCATCCAATGTGGGTGCCCATAACCCTCCAAACTTGGAGGATTACGGGCATCCAGTGGAAGGCAGGAGGAGCATGGCGGCTAAGATTGCCTCCACCCTCCTCGCACCCTCCAAAACATTTAGACAGTTGATTTCAGCTGTCTAAATGTTTTTCCCCTCCTGACGAGGAGAGACTGAGGCACCACCTGGATTCCATGGACTTACTCCTCCCCTCCCCACCACTAGGAATACCGCCACCCGCCATGAGCCAGCTCCAAAGATGGCCAGCCAGTGCGGAAAGAACTGTGCCACCTGGGAGGGTAGAGGAAGGTGCTCCATGGGCAGAGCCCTGCTGCAACTTCAGAAGGCATTCTGAGGTCGGAGTGGGGACTCCAACCTTTCCTATGGCCCCCCAGACAAGGTCAGGAGGCCATAGGATTGTGCCCTTAATCTTCTATCAGTGGTCATTGTTGCTACTAGGTACCCATATATGAAATTATGTAACTTTCTAAGTTCTTTAATATGAATAGAACCGTTGTCTTAGAATGGCTTATTATATTTACAGCTTTTCGATGTTAAGACCAGTGACTTGTTGGCAGAGGTCCTTATAAGCCACCACAGCACTATTCAGTACTGTGACTTTTGTCCCAACAGTCAGATGGTAGCAGTTGCGTTATCACATTATTCTGTTGAGGTAAGTAGCCATATTTGAGAAAATGTAAGTAATTCCTTCCCGCATCTCACCTTTCCTGTTGCTCTGGTAGATGGTTGCACGGTGGAAAGGAGCCATAACTTAGTGGTAAAGAACATGTTTTGCTTGTAGAAGATACCAGGTTTAAGCCCTGGCATTTCCAAGTAGGGTTGCTAAAGATAACTGTCTGAGACTTTTGACTGTGACTTCCAGTCAGAGGAGTTATTGGACCTATGGTCTGATTCTGTATAAAGTAGCTTCGTATGTTCCATCAGAAAATTTTATGGAATCAGGCTCGCTTCCCAGTTAGAGCTAATTCAGATTGAGGAGTTTCAACTTTTTACTGAAAGCCATTATTGGTATAAACAGAGTTTATAGTTACTTCAGTGAAAGCCAAGACATCCATGGCTGCTGTTAGAATTTGAGCAAAGATCTGTAATATGCCTCAGTCATCTCTCTAATCTATTTCTAGTTAGAACACTTTGATGTACGGCAGTATCCACAGATAAAAATTAGCTTCTAGATTTTCAAAGACAGTTTTACTAACTTAGGCTATGCTGGGGAGTTGTAGGACTTTTTTTTTTTTGTCTAAACATGCATAGGATTGGGCTCTTGGCCATTTCAGAAGCAAAATAGTCCCCCTTCCCTCACAAAATAACCTGTGGATTTTGCCCCACAAGAATTTGGCCTCTGTGAATCACCCTCTTGGCATGGGATGATGAAAGACTCCCTCAGTCTCTGTTTGTTTTGAATGTGAATCCTTGTAAAGTAGTCTGCATTTTATCAGCTCATTGATTGGATGAACTTATCTCTGTCCAAAAGTTCTGAATCAACCTGTCATTGAATGTTTTGAGAGGTGGGGATGCCTACTGCCACTATATATTTGTGTGTTTTTAGAAATGCTATTTGTGTTTCAATTTATTATCCTTAATTTGGAAACTATTCACTGAATTTAATGCATAAGACCAATTATTTTCCTTGAGTTACCGTAATTTGTCCATTCAAAGTCCAATGGAGGCTATCAAATTCTTGCCAAGAGCCATCATCTGGGCCTCAATAAAGTTGCACGGTGTTCTTTCTTTACCTGTTTCAGTAGAAGAGAAATAAAACTTTTATGCTATAATCCTCATGTGAGAGGCAATAATCTGCATATCTATGATTTGGGGGCTGAATATCTGAAAACAAAATAGTGGCACCCACAGAGAGTCTTTTCTTGGAAAAATGCCAACATCATCCTTGGAAAATGCCGTTGAAACTGCAAAGTCTACCACTTAACACTTGATTAACCATGTTTCTTGTAAGCAAATATCAAAGCAATTAGAGAGGCAAATTAATATAGTTTAGTTTTGCTATGTGGTGTGTTTAGTACTGTGCATCTGATGCAGTTTGTAGACAGTCTTGAGATGGCAACTTGGAAATGGAGTGGCACATAGCAGGAATCTCCTATTTCTCAATTTATTTGAATATTGTCTGATGTCCTATTTTAATTTCTGTCATATTTTGAAGCTGCTAGAAAAGTACAGAAAGCAGTATTACTTTACTTTAAAAAAATGTAATCTTCATTTAACTTGGTTTTTATGGCCTCGAGATGACTTGAGCCATCTACCTCTATGTAATATTTAATATAATTTTGACTAGTTATTACTGGCAATTTAATATGTTAAAGTTAAATTGCTCTAATATTTTTAACACTACATGTAGTAGAAAATGTAGTTTCTGTTCTGGAAACTCACTACCCAAATAAAGTCTTCAGATATTGGCTCATTCACAAATAGGTGAATGCACTGACTCTAAACAAAAAGAGGACTTTGGAATACCAGTCTGGGGAACAAAAGTGGGAGGGGGCTGTAGCCCTCATTTCCTGCTAGTGGGCTTTCCATATAGGGATCTGGTTGACCACTGGGGGAAGTAAAATGCTGGACTAGACAGGCCTTTGGTCCGATCCAGCAGGATTCTTCTATTTGTGTTAAAAGTGAAAAGAGAGATGCCCAAAACTATTATCATAGTATAGTGCAAATAGTGTTTTTAAGAAAAACCTTCTGTATTTGCTTTAGATATGGAATATCGAATCACTTTCCAAAGTAGCTGACTGCCGAGGACATATGAGCTGGGTGCATTCTGTGACATTTTCACTTGATGGGTCCTTATTTCTCACTTCTTCTGAAGACCAGACAATAAGAGTACGTTTATTATTTTTCAAATATTTGCTGGGAATTGTATTGCTTATTTAACAAAGGGCAAGATAGTGACTAGTTTAATTGTCTTCTTGCTGCCCTAGCCAACGATAAATTTCCAAGATCTAAGCATTTATTCATTATGTGTAATGAGTCAAATGAGGAATAGTAACAATCAAAGCATGCATGAAATTTTGGCATATTTTGGGGAGATGGGTTCTCTGTGCTTTTTTGACAGCTAAAAGACTGACATTACAACATTGGAAGGATAAACACTCATCTCTTATAATGCAATGTATTAAGGACCTTACGACGCTTTCGATATATGAATGGGTGGCATGTAGACACCAGCTTCAAATGGATACTTATTTGGATATTTGATCTGCTTTTGTTGAAGCCTATGTATAATTGCTAGAAAGTTGTATGCATTTCATACAAATTTATGTACATATGTTTAAAAGTGGGGGGGAAATTAACAACCATTTGGGTTCCCATGGGCACCATGTTGGGGACCCCTTTGCAGGCGCAATTGGAGGAGTCTGCAGATGCCATGGCACCCACAGGTGCTACATTGGGGGCTCCTGCTCTAGGTGGTTAGGTAGGTTTCCTTCAGCAAGAAGTTCCACATTCTGGGTGTCACTATGAGGAAGCCCCTGATCCTAGTGCTGCTTATTTTACTTGGGTAAAATTATAGAACCTGGAGCAAAGCTTCTCCCTTTGATCTTGGAAGACTGGGGCAGACTGTATGATTAACTTGATTAATTATATTAAGTACTTGCACATTTCTTCATTAAGTAACTTCATACATGAAGATCAAGTAAATTAACGTATCTTTTTAACTGAGTAAATACAATCCTAAATTCAGACTTCTGATTTGTGTGTGCATAAGTTTTGTGTGCTTTAAATGTGACTTTCCAAAACTTCTGCTGCATCATTCTTCTCTTCAACAGATTTGGGAGACAAGTAAGGTGTGCAAGTCCTCTGCTGTTGTGTTAAAACGTGAAATAGATGTTTTGTTTCCAGGCAATGAAGTGATCATTTTAGCCATTGACAATTTGAAGCATCTGCAGGTAACTATGCTTATGTTCTTTATTTCCACTGAACAGTGCCATTCATATTGGCTTGGCTATGGGCTCAATGACTTAACAAAGGTTACTCAGCTTCAGTACAACAGGCCCGTGGCTCACGCTGGCTCAGCTTGTCTGAGTATGGAAAGCTAAGCAGGGTCAGGCCTGGTTATTACTTGGATGGGAGACCCCTCCTCTAGTTTCCTGCATTGAGCAGGGATTTGGACTCAATAGCTTTGTAGGCTCCTTCCAACTCTGTGATCTATGAAATCTGTAAACAGGACCAAGGTAGATGATATAATTGTCTATCTCTCAGTATGGATGGTGTAATAATTTTAAAGATTAAGAGTTGGAAGTTCTATACAAAGTCAGGCTTGCAGAACTACACCTTGAGTGACTTTCTGCTATTATCTCTTGATGGCATCCCTGCAGAGCTACTCACCAGAAGTATTCACCAGCATGTGTTCTGCCAAAAGGCCATCTCACTTTCAGCAAGATGTGTTTTTTTAAAAACTTGACAGAAGTGTTGATTCATTCTTTCGAATCACATTACATGATGATGAACAATATATAGTACAGTGTAGCTTCTTAAACAAAAAAAATCAACCTACAGACCACATATTTGAGTTTTTAGGGACAAATTTTTTTATCACCTTAGCTTTGATGTTGCACTTGGACTAAGAGAACTTCATGAATGAGCTGGGACTATAAATAGGGAAAAGAACATCATAAGAATAGATTTCTTAAATTAAATAGGAATTAAGAAGCATACCTCCTTATTATAATTTATCATCTGAACTTTATTGAGAATCTTTGTAGACTTATGTACAGCTATCTTCTCATTACTACTGTATACTATTTTATTCAGGTTTGGGACATGAAGCTAATTGGTCAGCGGCAAAAGCCGATATAGAAAATATTAATTGTCATTTTCTGTATGGGCAGCTAGCTACTAGAACAGCACAAATGTCTTTATTTCTCACATTTATATCTCACCATTCCTCCAAGGAACTCAGAGCTCATGGGAATTACCCCATTCTCCATGTAATCCCTTGTGTCATTCAAAAAATATATGGGCTATGCTCCCAGCCCAGGATAGGATGCAGACCTGTAGAAAAGAAGAAATGCCACCTCTGTCCCTTCCTGCAATCTCCCAGTCATCTTCTGTTTTGGCAGAAGGTGTTGAGGAAGATTTTTTCAAAGAGCAGGTGTTTATTTTTTTGCTTTCTGCCTTCTTCGTTGTGAAGACTTGGCCAGCATCTCCTATAAGCCTTTTCTAACACTATAACTGTCTGTGAAACTGCCCCCCCCCCCATCATATATTTTGCTTAAAGAAAAGAAATCCCTTTAGGCAACTTTTTTTTGAAGAGGGAAAACTATCTAATTTGGAACACCCTTTTGTAAAAAGATTTACAAACAAGGATCAAAGTAATGATGTTTCCTCTTTGTTCTTCAGTATAATATATTAGTGTTGCTATGGATATTTGTGAAGCAGGAAATAGAAAAGGCTGCAGCTGTGCTATGGTGGTGTTCATGTCTGCATACCACTGAATAGTTAAAGCATTTCTGAAAAATAATTACAATCCTTTTTTAGACATGGAAGAACTTCCAAAGTGAAGTTAGGGTGGTTTGCCCTAATACAAAGCTGTAACCGCTTCTGTGCAGTTGCCAGAAGACTCAGACCTATAAAATAAGGCTAAGCAGGCATTCTCTTTGCTTTTTTTTAAAAGAGCAATGTGTCAGTCACACCCATTGTCCATCTATTTGGATTTTAACTAATTCAACCTGTCTAGTGCAGACTTCCGTAACATGGTGCTTCCAGATGTTATGGATTACAAATCCCATCACCCCTTGTCATTGGTCATGCCTGTGCTGATGACAGTTGTAGCCTAAGACATCTGAAGGGCACCAGGTTGAGGAAGTTGCTTCTTAATTCTTCTTCTTGTTAAAATATCATTACTGGTTATCATTTTTCCTCTGAAATGATAAAATATCTTTGAACATTGGTTCAAACCGTGTGTGTGAGAGAGAGAGATGTCTGAAAACACCAAAGCATGGTTAGAGGCTATCCAGGCAAGGTAATTATTTGTATATAATTTATTGCATATATGTTGCTTGCAGTACTGTAGCTTTCTTCTAGCAAGGACTATGAAAAGCTTTTCTTGGCACAGAGATGAACTTTGTAACATACATAAAATAGAACTACTGAATTTAGTGCCCGAGCAGAATCATGGCATCCATCTCTAATTTTAACACAACCCACTGATTCAGGTGTCCATTACATGGAAACAATAATAATAAAATGGGTCTGTCCAAAATTAGCATTGTTATCAATAACGGAGAAACTTCTGTGCTCACAGGAGAAAAAGGAATTAATTGTAAGTTTATTAGCGGCAGGGAGATTATTGATAGCAAGGAATTGGTAAGTCCAACATCAGTATTTAATAATAGATTGGTATAAAGAGGTTTGGGATATTGCTTTAAATGATAAACTAACATGTAGTATTAAATGTAAAAGGGGACAATTAAAGAAAAATAATTTTAAGGAAATATGGGGGTCATTTTTAGATTATGTTTTAGTAAAGGGGAAAGGGAGTAAGCCATGTCATGATATGATGTATTTTTGGAATATAGATTAATAATGGATTATGTGGATAGAATTGGTTTTGGCCCCGGGGTGACGGGTG
The DNA here is from genome assembly GCA_021292165.1 of Shinisaurus crocodilurus. Classification (NCBI taxonomy): domain Eukaryota; kingdom Metazoa; phylum Chordata; class Lepidosauria; order Squamata; family Shinisauridae; genus Shinisaurus; species Shinisaurus crocodilurus. Next base: position 246,966,838 of record CM037879.1, read on the forward strand.
CACTTGGAGTGTATGATTTGTAGGTTTATGTTTTTTTTTGTATGTGTGTTCTTTTAAAAAAATATAAATAAAAATTTTAAATAAATAAATAAATGGCAACAATACTATGTCGTTATATTTTATTTTCACTTGTGATGCAGTTTTACTATCTGCAGCTTCTTTGTAGTTGTGATGGTGCACACAGTTACAAGTGCTAGAGAGACAACATTCATTTCAGTGGTACTAGTGTGCAGAATCATAGCTAACGTTCTATAATGAACGTTGTGAAAGTAATGTATTTAGACCAGGGTTCTCCAACCTTGGGTCGCCAGAGTTGTAGGCCAAAAACATCTGGCGAGCCAAGGTTGGAGAACACTGATTTAGACTAAACAGATTGTGTTCTTTTATAACAAGGCTGTTGAACGTCTTTCAGCCCAAGGGCTGAATTCAGTTTTTGACAAGTTCTGGGGGTGGGGGGGCTGCATTCCACTGGTGGATGGCGCCAAAGGCAAAAGGAGGTGGGGTTAAAATACCGGAATGTTCTAGCTTAAACCACTTGCTGCCAGGAACCGTGTGAAGCTGTGATTTTTAATGCTGTATTTAGGCTGTGATTTTAATGTTATTATATGTAACCTGCTTAGATGTTTTATTATATTAAATGGTATATCCGTAATAATAATAAAATAAATAAACTAAGCCTTATGGTATATCCGTATTAATAATAAAATAAATAAACTAAGCCTTTGGGCAGTGTTCTCCAACCTTGGGTCCCCAGATGTTTTTGGCCTACAACTCCCAGCATGCCCCAGCCAGCATAGCTGGCTGGGGCATGCTGGGAGTTGTAGGCCAAAAACATCTGGGGACCCAAGGTTAGAGAACACTGCCTTCGGGGAAGCATTTCACCCTTTTAGAATGGGGAAAAAAACTGGGCAAAAGCCAGGAAACCACCAAGCGGTCTGGGGAAATGAGGTAGGGCCAGGAAGAGGGGGTGCGGTCATCTAGGAAACCCCAGAGGGCCAGATTTGAGACCCCAGGTGTACTGGATTTGGCCCACAGACCTGAGGCTTGACCCCCTGTTTCATAGAGAAATATAACTGGATTTATAGCAAGACTGTATGATAATAAACACAGTGACCGATACTATCATTATTCATAGTTATGTAGGGTGTATCATATAGAATGCTGCCTAATATTGGAAATATTCCTATTATTTGGCTTGGAGAATCCTGGGTTCAATCCCCAATCAGTCATGAAGCTCACTATATGACCAGCCATTCGTGGACCAGCTATTCTCTAACCTAACCTGCCTCATAGAGTTGTTTGTAAGTATAGTGGTGGTGATGGGGAACCATATATATTCTAGTGTTCTTTTATTTGAAGGGCAGATAAAAATGTAATAAATATGCACTAAAATCGCTAATGTGCTTAAAAAACGCCGCTGAGGTAGAGAAGGAGGTTGTATGCTCTCCATAGGGTTGGTGCACTCTTTTGAAAGTTGAAGGATGCTGTGCTATAATATTTCCAATTATACATTGCATTGTAGCTAATTGATGGATACACAGGCCATACTGTTTATCGGACTGAAGAACAGGAGCATTTCATTAGCTGCTGTTGCTTAAGTGAAGACCTGCAGTCTGCTGCCTTTGGAGAGGAGAATGGAGCAGTAAAGGTAAAGTAGTTGCGTTTCTGAATAAGTTGTTTCTGTTTGTGTTCTCTTATTGTGATCATTTTAGATATTATACAAAAATGACAAGATGGTACTCGTAGTGTCACAGCCAAAGCCTATAATATAAAATAATTTGAAAAGGACCCTATTCTGGATAATTCCGGTCTGTCAAGCACAGAATGCCCTGTTCTTCCCAAACTCTGCCATGTCAGTTTGCAGCATTGAGAATTGATGAAAGCTTCTCCAAGTCAAACTTACAATCACATTTTCATTGTTGATGTTCATTTCATACTTACAGTATTTTTCCATGTATAAGACTATACTTTTTCCTAAAATTGTTAGACTAAAAATTGAGGGTCGTCTTATACACGGAAGTAAGCCGAGGAGAGAACCGCGTGGTTGCGAAACTGCCCAGTGGGGGGCGTCTTATACACGGGGCCGTCTTATAGACGGAAAAATACGGTAACTGATTTGATGCAGAACAGTATATTTATTTAGCCATATTATAAATATCAGAGCAAAATAATTGTCTGCTTCTCTATATTTGTGGAAAGTTATCCAATAAAAAACACAGATTTCCTTAATGAGGACATTTTAATGGCAAATTTCTATTTCCAAAGTCCCCGTGACTTGGACTACCTTACCTATTAGAGGCTAAAGTAGAGCATTGAGGTCACTTTATTTACACCTGGGTTCCTTCCAAATCAAAATGTACAAAGGATGTTGTAGTATTTCGAATGGAATAGTACTTTGACTTTTAAATTACTTCAGTATGTTTGCTGGCATGCTTAAGTGCAGTTATGAAGGCATCACTGTTTCATGGGGAAAAAACATTAATTCATACAGCTTTTATCTGCTTCTTGTCCTATTTTACATTTTTATGAAAACCTAGTAGTGTTAGTTGTACTATCTAGTATATCTTTAGGCATCATCATCATCATCATAGTTAAGAATGTGTTATTTTGACTTAATAAGAATGGATGTAGATTATGCAGGCTCCTGTTGCAAGCTTCATTTTTAATTTTCTCCTTTTAGTTACATTAGTTTCAGGTTAAAGTAATGAAGGGTAATACTTTGCTATAAAGTAGCTTTTTAGGGTGTGAGGCAAAGCCTATTATTGTGTTCTTTCATATCTGCATATATATTTGATAAGCAGTAACTTCCCAGACTTTGGGTTAAAAGTTCTATGCAAAATTTCCTGAAGTTTTTTGCTAGGGCACATTTAAAGGAACAGCCTGAAAATCTAATTTTTTACCCTGTCAGTGTAAGGCAGGATTGGGGAACTTTGTGGCCCTCCAGATGATGTTGGACTGCAACTCCCATCAGTCCTAGCCAGCATAAACAATGGTAAAAGATGATGGGAGTTGCAGTCCAACAACATCTAGAGGCTCACAAGTTGCAGAACTTTTCCAATCATTTTGAAGCCTCTAGGACTCAGATTGGCAAAAAGTGTGAAAGTTATAGCTCCAAATTCTTATATCGAACAGGTGGAAATTCTACAGAGAATTTGTAACCCAAGGTCTGGGGAGTTAATTGCCTACAAAAAATATAAAAAATTGAGATTACTTAGTTCCCAGGAGGGTGCCACGAAATTAATTTTCTAAGCACTTTTCCCCCAGTTTTCTCGCAGCCTATTTTTATATTGACATTCTCATTCATTATATTAGGGCTTTTTAAAAGAGGTTTGTGGACTTTCCTCTCTGCTGTTGATTTTTCCTCTAATGTGCATATACAATGAATTCCTCACAACATGCCATTGTCTGATCTCATTTTTAACAGGTATTAAACCTCTCAAGTAGGAATGTTTTAAAATCCAGAAGTGGGCACAGGGAAGCTGTACAACATTGCCAGTTTGCTTCGGCTGGAAAAATACTTATTTCAAGCTCTGATGACTCAACTATACAGGTGTGGGAATATTTTAAACTATTTGGGAATGTATAGTTTCTGAAGAAAATTGGTACAATCCAGAAAAATGTATGTTTTACTTGAATCTCATTGAAACTGATGAGATGACCAGGGTTTTTTTCTATTTCAATTATAACCTGTGGCCAATCCTCCATTCTACATTTTCTAAACTTATAACATACAGCACCTCAGAATGAGGTATCATGAAAAGGTAAGTTTCTAATCTGTAGTAGTTCTGTTCTAGCTTAGTGAGATTATTTTAGAAAAGTGTTTTGAGACTTCTGGCTTCAAACTAACCAATGATCTTATGAAAAAATTGATGCTACATGGCAGTTGCTGAAATTTAATAATGGGAAATACACATTTGAAGCTGTTTGAAGCTCCTTTCTGTAAAGGATTGCATACATCAATTTTTTAAAAAAATGAGAAGCCAATGAATACGAAGAATAGATGCTGTCATATTTTTTAAAGCTGAAAATATGACAATTTCAGACTATTAGTTTCACTGCTTTTCAGATTTCTTTTGTTCGACTTCTGTCTTGTGGCCCATACATACATTTATATCCAACTGACTTCATTGGGACATACATATGCTTAGGTGCCATAAGACTGCAAGTTAAGTTCATTATTTTCTTCTAGTCACTTGAAGATTGAGAGGTATAACTATAATGTGTTTAAAAATTCATCAACAGGAGGACTACCTGTGGTGAACTCCCTCTGTCAAGGTATCCCTCACACTCCAGAACAGGTCTTTTGCTGTAACAATTGGGAATTAATAAAGGAATCCCCCTGCCCACAGGTCCACTAATGTACTTAGCATGGCGAGTGCCCCACCCCCTCTCTGGTGAGGGCAACAAGCCCTAGCCCTCCTCTAGAACTTGAAGCTGGGGAATGTGGGGCAGCGGGTCATTCCTGCAGATGTTCTGCACTTTGGAAGTGATTCAAGCCTTCAGGAGCACAACACAACAGGGATAAAATTGAGCATTTCTCCTGAGCTGGGAGATGATGTTCTGTGCTGCAGAGATGTTGGCGTTTGTAGCTGGCTCTCCCCTTAGGGCTTCTCATTACCTCACACCAGTAACAGCAGCAGCAGCCCAGCATTCCAGTGATGAACTTCCGTGAAGGAATAAATGCCTCACCTGTCCAGGTCCTTTCCAAAGTATTTATTACATAACATAAAGAGAAAACATATCTATATACAGAGCATTCTGTCCTCTCTGCTCCCCGCATCCATTAAGCGAGCAAGCCCGAGTGAGTCAACGAGCCCGGCTTTAAACAGAAAAACACACCTCCCTCAGGCACACCCAGATCAAAGACACCTGTAGATAAGGGAGCAGGTCGACTTACTTCAAGGACACACCTGTTTCAAGATCATTTCAAGTCTGTTGCTAGAATACAGCAACAAGAGACACTTCCCTTTCAGCTCATAAGAACAGATCTGTGGGACCAGGCCAAAGGCCTATCTACTCCAGCATTCTATTCCCACATGGGCCAACCAGATTCCTATGGAAAGCCCACAAGCAGGACATGAATGAAATAGCATCCTCCTGCTCGTGTTCTCTAGCAGCTGGTATTGAGAGGTATATTTCTTCTGAGACTGAAGCTAATATATTACCATCATGACTAGTAGCTTGATAACCTTATCCTGCATTATTTGCCTTATCCTTGAAGCTTGGAAGGATGACGAGCCCGTTGTCACACTGATCTTCCAAGGCATCTTGAGCACCTCAGAAGCACAGTGTGATTGCAGGTATGACCCCCTCATCTCAAGCTTGGAGTTTGTGAAGAGGGCTAGGCCTTGTTCAGGTTGTGTTACAAGGCTCTTGGAACACCTCTGAACTATAACACAACCAGAGGAATCTCTTGCCCTTCTCCAAGCTCCAGGTTTAGGAGAAGGGCCGGATTCATCTGTTTTGCATTGTGCTTTGGAGAGGCATTCTTCGCATTCTGCAAGTGCACTGTGACAGAGATGAGCTCAAATCCTCCTCATGTGATTGAATTGCAGAATGGGGCAGGGGATTGTTCATAACCGAGTGCCTCTGAACAGGGCTGGATTATCCATTGGGCACAATAGGTATAGTGGCTAGAGCCTACAAGACCCCCAAGGGGTTATGAAAAAGTTTGGGGCCTACAAAAAGATTCAGTTTAATTGAAGCAAATTATTGTTTGATTTACTCATACAGGGATAATACGCCTTAAGTAAATGTAAATTAAGCATTAACCTTGAAGTTCTTTTTCTTAGTTAAAATACAGATTATGTTTTCAACTTTCATTTTTTGCAAAATGAAAAACTGCAATGGAAAATAGTGCAGGTAAAGATAGTCCGATCTTTATACATTTCAGCTTTGAAAAAATGCTTCACAATTTGTTCCCAAAAAGGCAAGATACATTCTAAAAGCAATGTTGACATTTGGAAAACTTTTCACCAACTTGTCCATTATTTCTACAATGATAATTTCTGCCACAGACTTCTTGTCTGCATACATACAGGAGAACAATAGCAATTCATCTATGAATGCATGTTTGAGATCTGATGGGCAGGTATCTAAAAATGCCCTTGCTCGAGAGGCCACTTCATCACTGGACATAAACCTAACCACAAGAAAACTAATATTACAGGCCTGTGGCTCGCGCTGGCTCAGCTTGTCTGAGCATGGAAAGCTAAGCAGGGTCAGGCCTGGTTGTTACTTGGATGGGAGACCCCTCCTCTAGTTTCCTGCATTGAGCAGGGGGTTGGACTCGATGGCCTTGTAGGCTCCTTCCAACTCTACGATCTATGAAATCTATGAAATCTAAACCTTTCATTGTGTGTGGCATATGCTGCTTGCTGTCTGCCCATCTCAATGATAAGTTTATCCATTACAGGATAGAAGGAATGTGCGGAATTTGTGACTGACACTCAAACCAAGTCAGTATTATCCATGCCAACTTCATTAAAAAAACATGTTCTCAGTCATTTGCCTTGTGTATTCTTCTTGTAATTGGGTGGTGTGAGTTTTTTTGCAGCAGCTTTCTCATTGAGTTTCCCCATCACGACAAGCCAGCATGGGTTAATTAATCCTCAGGGTGCTGTGGCATGTGCCAGCCACCATTTTGAACATGCAAGCCCTGGCTAGTGGTTGCTGTGGGTTGTTGTGTCGTGCGAATTTGGATAGCGTGAGTTGTACAAGGGTTAAACAACCCCCGCACAACCGATGGTCTGTTATGCGTCACCAAGAATCGCATGACAAGCCACGGCAACTGCCAGCCAGGACTTGCATATTCAAAATGGCAGCCGGCACACACGACAGCACCCCAAGGGTTAAGTGACCCATGGTAGCCTGTAATGACGTGCAAACTGGCCCACTGGCTAATGGTTAGGCAAGGCTTTCAGAGCTTAGCCTTGCCAAATTTTGTTAAGGGTGGGTGTAGCCATGTGTCCTGTCCTAAATGGCCAGTGTTCCAAACCTTTTGAAAATTGATAGGAAAAAAGGGGAACTACATGGCATTTTCCCCCTTCCTTGGAGACAAGGGATAGGACCTCTCAGGCTCATTGTTTCAATAGCACTGTTTCTGATAGTTCTTCTATGTAAGAGCAATTGGTGGCAACAGCACAGGTCACGAGAAGGACAGAAAAGTGCAGGTATATTTAAATGGAAAGATATGAATGTGAATATGAATATCTGGGACATTGGACTATTATTTTAGTTTCCCTGTGGATATTTTAGACTAGGTTCCCAGGGCTGTGCCCCACAAGCCAAAGGTAACATACACATCACCCCTGTGTATAGATACCATGGACCTATACCATGTAAATATTTATCTATAGATGTATCCCGGGGGGAGGGGGACGATTATAAGAGTGCCTAGGGCCTACCAAGACTTTAATCCAGCCCTGCCTCCAAAACTGTGTGACATCAGACAAGGATAAAACCCTCCCCTGTTGAGAAGAAGCTGGCTCCTATCACTACAAATTTTGGCTGGCTGCAAAGGCCAGCCAAAGTTTAGAGATCACAGAATGTTCCATTTGGTAGGAAGATGGGAGAGCAATAAATGTAGATATAAATTATACAAAAAGGAAAAATGTAGTAAGCCCTCACTTCTTAAGAATAATACGATGGCCCAGTCCAGCCTGGGTATAACAAAGGATTCTGATGGAATATAAACATTGCATTCTAATATTTTGGAATGTTTCATAATGAGGAATACCATTCACATAGTAAGAGGTCTAAATTTCAGTTTTATAGTGCCTTATGAATAAGTAGATCAGAGTTCATGAAGCCGCTAGACTTTTGATCCCTTCAGAGAATTGACAGTTATTCCCATGATGCCATTCCAGGCTGTAAATTATGTATATCAATGTCTTCATACAAGTGCCTCTGGACACTATTTTTTCCTTGAAAGAAAAACTAGAAGAGAAACAGTCAAGGATGAATTAAAATAAACACCCTTCCTTAATTCATGTTCATGTCTGTTTTAACCAGGTATGGAATTGGCAATTGGGGGAATGCATTGTTCTGAAAGGTCACAAGGAACCCGTCAAGAACTTTCACCTTCTAAAACACTCAAGGCTTCTTTCATGGTCATTTGATGGGACAGTTAAGGTAAATAATAAGTGAACGTCCTGCAACTTAGATTAGTGCCTATAGCTAACTTGCAGGAAAGCAAATGCAAGTAATGTGAAATTTATATTTTGTTTTTGAAGAGCCAAAGGAGTATCCATATAAGATAGGAGTCCTTTTAACTGTAAAATACTCAGTGGATGAACATTACTTTCACGTTTTTAAAAAAGCCATCCGCTACTGCATATTTGTAAAGCAATAACTTATAGTAGTAGATTTATTCACTTGTAGATTTTAATATTACAGCTCTGGAACACAGTTACTGGAGAGCTAGAAAGAGATATTATTTGCCATGAAGATGCTATTCTTTCTTGTGCTGTTTCACCTGATGCCACTATGTTTGCTACTACCTCTGCTGACAAGACTGCTAAGGTCAGTAAATATTTACAAATGCCCTTAAAATATAGGGTTTGATCTAACCAGAGAAAACCACTCGTATACTCTATTTATTTCAGCAAGAGGGTTACACACATGCTTAATTCTCTGTCATTGAAATCAGTATGACCTTAAACATGCCTAACTCTAGCATGCCCTATGATGAGTGGGCAACTTCAGAGGTCCAGGGGCCATATTCGACCATGCTGAAAATGGGGCAGGGTTTTTTAAAAATTAAAAAATACATAACATTGTCTGGAGCTGCTACGGAGCACCAAAAAGATCAAACTTTGCTTGTGTACAAGCTAATTTTGACCCTTTTGGCACTCCAGAGCTTCTACGGAGTCTCAACGGGATAAAAATTAGCTTGCAAACAAGCTAATTTTGACACTTGGTGCTCTGTAGCAGCCTCAGATACCATTTTGGCTGCGGGGCTGCATGCAGCCCATGGGCCGCATGTAACCCAACCCTTCCCCATGCACTGTCTGTCTAACTAGTCATTAACCCTTCTAAAATACAATAGTATACTATAACCCAGTCCACTGTAGATGCAACAGCTGTGTGCAGAGGGTCCCCTGAGAACATGACATGGCTTTCCCCCAGCTTCTTCCCCTCCAGCCCTCGCCCCCATCCCCATGATGTCTGGTCAAATTCTGTGTCAGACTGTTATGGGGAATTTGAGGTCTGTGCACACCTTCCTTATCCCCATCCAGCCTATGTGAAAATGTATTTGCATGAATGCACATATTCACAGGCATCGGGGTAAAACACGTATAAACACTTGGGGGTTGTGCTTGGTGCTCCTGCAACTCATGTGTAATATTAAACATACCGTACATTTATTGATGTCAGGCCTAGGGGAATTGATTCTAGGCATGGATACTTGGATCCCTTATGTCTTTGAACTACTGCATGCCCTAATCCCTTTTCATTCCTTCATATTGGATCAGAGGAGATGAACCATTTTTAGTCATACCACTTAGCTCTTTCAGTCACCCAAATTTACTCTTGCTTCTGCCCAATGAATTATTCCCCATTATCCAAATCATTGGATAATGGGGAAGCACCAACTAAGAGTAAATGTTGGCCTGGCATACTTCTAAGACGTGTCCTAGCTTAAAGCCAAAACGTCTCCTTGAACTGTCGGTTAGTGCTTAACCAAGGAACTATTAGGTTTTTGTTGGGTAATTTAAATCGACATTTCTATTCTTACACAAGTAGTGTTTGTTTATAAGAACACCAGGGAAAATATCAAGTGCAGACAATTAGAAATGAAGAGAAATCAGTAATAAGAACTTAAGGGACCCTGCTGGAGCAGACCAAAGGTCCATCTAGTCTAGCATCCTGCTTGGCACAGTGACAGGCTTCCCGGAAGGCTGTGAGCAGGGCTTGAAGTCAACAGCCCTTGCCTGCTGTTACTTCCCAGCAGCTGATATTGAGTGTTCCATATAGAAATCATGACTGTTGTAGCCATTGCTAATTCTGTCCTCTGCATTTGTGTTACTGAGGGACCTGACTTGCTTCCATTTTAAATATACCCTAGCAACTTGACTCTAGAAATCTCCAACTTGTCTGGGAGGGTAAATCAAGCAGAAACTTGGGGAAACCAGGATGAGAAGCAAAGTCACAGTGTACACTGGCTATCTTCATTTAGTACATATGACAGCTTTCCCTCGGTATCTAAAGGGGCGTGAAACACCTGGAATATGCAGATGCCTTATTCTCTGCCACGTTCCTAATCCAAAAAAACTTTCCAAAGTGCGCCCATTTGAACTGGCCATCCTAGTGCCCTAATGAGGGGAAGCTCCATGCCTAAGGCATAGTTACCACCAGTAAACACATTAACAGTCATAAGCATCCAACAAAATAAGGACCTGCATCCAAAATATGCACACAACCCTTTTTGCACATAGAACCTGTGCACAAAACACCTATGGCAGGAAAGCCAAATCCTATCCCCTTCATCTACATCCTCTCTACCCTCTTTTGAACCTAGGTGGTGGTGGTGGTGGTGGTGGTGGCGGCGGGGAAACTGAGTTTTAAAACAACAAGCAGGGAATCTGCCTAGTGCAGTTCAAGTTTGACAGTTTGCATTTCTCCTGCCAAAGTTTGCTTTGCGGACCCTCCTTGCCTTTCCCTATGTTCCTCCCCCACCTCTATCTTCCTTACTTTGTACTCTGCCTAGTCAAAGATCCAGGCACAACCTTGTGTTTTCCTCTCCCCCCCCCCCCATGCCTCTATCCAAGAAAGCTCTGCACAGGACCAGGCTTGAGGAGCCTGAAAGGGCTTCACTTTCCCTGAGTTCCCCATTGCGTAGTCACCAAAAACAACCTAAGCAACCCCTGTGGCCTGGTACCGGGGCGTGACTTCCTGAACTACTGCATCCTCCAGAGAGAGGGCCCCCGTTCCCCCTCCACTTTGGAATAGGTAATATCTACACCCTGATTTGTGTCTCCATTTCACCAGATTATATTTTCTCTGGCAAAGCGTTATTTATACTCTTAATTCCTTTCTCCAATCCAGTTAGGATCTCCACGTGTCTATCTGGCATCTGCCGCCCTCCCCACTCCTTACTTGGTATTAGGTTCCTCTCACATCTACTTCCCCTCATAGATTTAATGAGATATCTGCTAACCCAATCTGAATACTGCTTTTAATCTTTTTTTTTTTGTAATAAATTGCATATTCTATTATTCTAAACTCTGGCTTGATTGTCTGTAGATTTTTTAAACACCTGGATACCCCAATTACTGTGGCAGAATGCTGTGATCTTTGGTTAAAAGTTCCTTGACACATGTCACTTAGATACACATGCATGGTTAGACATATGTAGACAGTGAATGGCACTTGTCTAACCTCCTTTTAAAGCCATTTGAGCTAGTGGCCATCACTATATCTTCTTGCAGTGGAATCTGTTAATTTTTAGTCATACCACTTAGCTCTTTCAGTCACCCAAATTTACCCTTGCAAAAAAGAGTCTTGTGCAAAAAAGTACTTTCTTTTGTCTGTCCTGAATCTACCGTCAGTGATTTTACTGGTACTATGAAAGAGGGAGAAAAACTTGTTTCCACTTCCTCCAGACAATGCATATTTATAAATCCCTATTTTGTCCCCCTTAGCTATCTTTTAACCTAAACTAAAAAGTCCCAAACAAACCTACCCACCTGATCATATTGTTTGCTCTTTTCTGCACCTTCTGCCTGTGTAGGGAATTTTAGCTTTCTGTCTTAACAGTTCGGATATCTGAGTGGATGAGGCCCAAATGTCTTTTATAGCTGGAATGTTCACAATGAACCTAAAGTACTGAAATATAAGTTAAGCATTATGTTTAATATTTTAAATCTTTAGATATGGAGTTTTGAAAATTCATCAGTTCTCCATAAGCTGAATGGTCATGAAGGCTGTGTGAGATGCTGTGCTTTCTCCCTTAATAATGACTTGTTGACCACAGGAGATGACAATGGAGACATACGGGTATTCCACTTTGTTGTTATTTTAAAATGATCTATTAATAATTTAGTGTAAACAAAACTGTAACAGCTGTGTAGACTCATGATTTTTGCACAAATTAGTTGGTGGCAGCTGCCTGGTACTGCTGAGACTTTGTTTGGATGGCTGTGTTCTGGTTTTGGCCCCATATTACAAGCATGTTACGTTGAGAAGGGTTTCAAAGGCAGTTTCAATTACAACAAAAGATAACTAGTGATGGGAAGAAAGGATATGTTTAACTCTAAAGAAAATGAGATGAATGGAAAATTGAATTTTAAAATCGTAGAAGGGTAATATTCTAATATGAAAAATTAGAAGGCAGTTCTTCGTTGTAGGAACCATGAGAATGTCAAACATTTAATTCATTTTAAAGAGAACCAACCTCTTCCAAAGCCCAATCCCATGCTTATGACTTACGAATGTGTGACTTACTCTCTGCTTCTGTTTTATTTCTTGCTTGTGTATTGCTTCATGACGCTTGCCTCGGTGCCTCGTTGCTTACACTTTTATGTCATTCTGCTTGTATCAACTTTATCCTGCCACTCCATAGAGCCCCCATCCTTTTTAACATGTGACATTCTCTCAAACCCAAATGAAAGCATATAGGGAATGCAATTGGGAGTAGTGGGGTGTCAGTGTGCAACTAGGTAGTCACTGTTCCCCTGATGGCTTCAGTTTTGCCCCTAACCTGAAATACCAAGGGAAAGTATGGCTGCCTGGAGCCTATGTTGTAAGCAAGCCCAATATGTAAGACCTCAGAATGTCACTACTGCTTCTATGCCATGAAAGGTAAGGTGGGAGCCTTAACTTACAGTTTCAATACTCTTTGTGCATGAGTGAATTTGTGTCGGCCTTAACTCTTCTCTTAGAAAATCTTGAATGTCTGTAAAGGAAAGATACAGATATGAGTTTAAATTTTGCCTGAATGTTAGAATACATTAGCAAACTTGTGAAGGTTTCAAAAAACATTGTGGACAAATATGTCAGGAAAACTTGAGTTCTAGGATATGCTTCTATGTGGGTTTGGGAAACTTTCTGCACCAAGATTTTTAAAATTTATTTTTATTATAAGTATTTTTATATTGCCCTTCAATTATATTCCTAGGGCAGTTTACAAAAAGAATGAAAGTTAAAATGTTTGAACTATAAATATAACTGCTCTTTTGTTTTGTCTTGCTTGTGTCTCAGGTTTGGGATATCTCAGGAGGTGAGCTACTTCACCTCTATTCCCGTTCTTCAAAAGATGAAGGCGAATCAGCACACGGAGGTTGGGTAACAGATCTTTGCTTTTCCCCTGATAGTAAGATCCTTGTTTCTTCTGGGGGATACATTAAGGTAAGCTCAACAAAAGTACAATTATGTTTTTGGAATTTATTTTTAAATGTGTGAAAAATGTAAGTTATTGACATCACTATATACGGTAGCTAGTAAATTGCCAGAATTTTAGCTTATTACTCTTTGGTTGCAAATAGAAAACAATTCAAATATCCCAAAGATTTAGAATAAATTTTAAAATTTAGTGTTGTATCAGTCAATCTTCCTGAACAAGTATCAGAGGCAGTATGCCTATGTATACCAGTTCCTGGAGAACATGGGTGGGAGGGTACTGTTGCATTCATGTCCTGCTTGTGAGATCCCGTGGGCAGCTGGTTAGACACTCTGTGAACAGAATGCTAGACTAGATGGACCCTTGGTCTGATCTAGCATGGCTCTTCTTACGTTCTTAATAATTCTGTTCTAAAGCCTGAGTCTGAGAAAGGAGTAGTATGCATATAGCTCAGTGGGGAAAAATATGACCCAGATTAGTGGGTGTCACATCTATGATAATGTTGCATTCAGATTTTATGTCTTCCTAATGGGAACATGTTTTCTCTTCCTCCTAGTGGTGGAATGTGGATACTGGTCAACCCCTACAAACATTCTACACAAATGGAACAAATCTTAAATCATTGCACGTGTCCCCAGATTTCAAAGTATGTGTGACTGTTGATAACCTTGGCATTCTTTATGTGCTACGGATTATGGAATAAATCTGTTTAAAGCTGATTATGACAGCTTTTGTAACACCAGTGTTTTGAACCAGAAGCAGATTCTCCCCAAAACTGTTTAACTTTCATGAAACTGTGAAGTGGTTTTTATTCTGGCACACATTACGTATATGGTACATTTGTAAACTTTTCTGAATCAGCATACATTTCTTTTGTGTTTGATCAGCATTATTAAGTTTGATTTGCATCTTATAAGTAGCTTTTGCCATGGTTACTTATATTGAGAACATTTATACAAAGTAGAATTATAATAATCATTGAAAGGAGTATGAATGATAATTGAAAGAAGTATGATATGCTGAGATGCAGTCATTGATCTAATAACAAACGTTTCTGAGCCAAAGAAGTACAGTTCTATAAAATACCATAAACTGCTGTTTTACCATGTGCAATTTTGTCTTGAGGCATAGGGTATCTTTAAAATAAAATAAAAAATCTTGTTGTTTTATATGAATTGTAACAGCCTCAGTATACAATGTGAATAATTAAAACTCGTATACAATGTGAATAATTAAAACTCTGTAGCATTAAATGAAATACTGTTGTATTACTACAAGAAGGTAGTGGATTTGTGCTTCTCAGACACAGTATAAACTCAGCGTTGTTTTTCAGTATTTCCCTTAGCATAAATCAGACTGCAGTTCTCTGAAGTCAAATTTTCCACAAAGTTATTGGAGACTGACTTATGTACTCCTTTTTGGATCAAACAAAAATGTCAATGATTGCCAGCTCTACTGAAAGTGCAAATAAAGTAAATTAAACCTTGCTGAAAAGCATAGGTTTTCATTTTTAATGTAATTTTTTGGGTATATAGGATTTTTGCAAATAATTTTTTTCTGATAGTAAAATCTGTTCGTTTAAACGCACCCTTATATATAAAAAAGTATAGCGTATCTGAGATTTTTCTAGATCTCAGGTTGTATTTTGTCAACCTTGTGACTTCAAATATTTAATAGAAAATCATAATATAAAATTATTCCTGTTGAGTTGTAATCTTTAGACAATGTGTTGCACCCCATTGAGCCAAATTCTTGTCGAATTCTACCATCGTCTTAATGGCATTGGAGCTAGTTCAGTGAAGTCAGAAGGTCCAAGTTACAAGAGAAGAGTCCTCAGTGTGGCTCTTTCCCATGCCAGTGCCTTTCAAGTTTGCGAGCACACACACTATATCTGGAATTTTCACGATTGATGTCAGTAGAATTCCTGAACAAGTTGAGGATTGTAACCTTTGTGCTTGTAAAGTAATAATTGTAATTTTCAAATACAAAAGGAATTTGTACTAATAATTCTACCAACAGATTAGCATAACACTTGTTTCAAAGTGGTACAGAGTAACCTCCTTGGATGGCCATCCAGGAGGGGTTAGGTTGTGGTGAGGGTCCCCCTCCACCAGCGGAGAGGGGCTCCGCCGGCAGGGAGCATCTGCACTGGATGTCCCACTTACGCTGATGGAAAGCTTCATGGGCATAAATGTATCATCAGCAGTAGGCTCCAAAATGGGGCACAGCTGGCTTTGCATACACTGGATCCAAAGCCCATCCATTTCCCCAAGAGGGGTCTGCATCAGGCTCTTTAGCTATGCCAGTCTGGACCTGGCAAAACTAATCTCTTTGCTTTCAAATTAAAATGGGGAATTAAAAAAGCACTACCTAACCAACTGAAAAGCCACCCCACCCCACTTGCCCTGGCTGGCATGAGCCAGCAAGGCTTTGGAAGCAGTAACTGATCTGCCACTTCACTTTCCTCCCACACCACTTAGGATTAGACTGTTAGCCATCTGAAGAGCCATTTCAGTACTTTTTATGTTTTACATTTCAGATTAAATTTAACCATTGCCTTTTTGTATTTGCCAAAGTTCATTCTCAGCAGCTTTAAAATCAATATTCTAATTGTCTAGGATAGCCTTCACCAACCTGGTGCCCTCCAGATGTTTTGGAGTACAACTCCCAGCATTTCTAGCCACTGGCCATGGTAGCTGGGGCTGATGGAAGTTCAAATCCAAAACATCTGGAGGGCCTTAGGTTGGCGAAGGCAGCTTTAATCTTAATTTGTATTAATCTTAAATTGTATTAATGACAAAATACACCATAACATACAAGTCCAGTTTAACTTTGCCTTTGGATCCACATATTTTTTCTACAACAGATATACTAGAACAACATGTTGGTGTTTTAACTAACAATATCCTTTGGATTCTTCTTCTTTTTTAAAAAAGAATTAATTGAGGTGCGGCAGCTCATAGAAACTATTTTCAAGGGACGTTCTTCAAATGAGATTATTTAAACAAAATTGTGCTGGTGCTATCTGTTGCAACCGAAGATAAAGAAAGCTAGATAATTAAACTGGGGATCGTTGGTCTATTACATTTGGAGGGAGAAATTGTTTCCAGTTTATCTGGCATTACAGGAGATAGTGGGAGTGCTAATAGCAAAACTTTTGCTTTTGGCTATACTGTGCTGCTTTTGTGTTAATTGGAATATATCTGTGCATCAAGGGAAGTTGCTGAATTTGCTGAGCATGCTGAATTTTTTAATGTTACTAAAACTTTTCCTTAGCAAAGTTGCTGGGTTTAATTAAACAAGTTGATGCATCTTTAAGCAATAAATATTTTTATATAATACAGAATTCTGTGTATTTTTTTCTGTCTTCCTCTGTTCATCCAATTTGCTTCATTTTCATAACGGTGCCACCTCCCTTTGAATTTTTTTCTTTTCTCATATTGACTACAAGGGTGCAGTCCTATGGCATTATCAATGCTATCAATGGCTACTAATCGTGATGGCTATATATTACCCCCAGGAACGGAGGCAGTATGCCTGCCGGTACCAGTTGCTGGGAAACAGAAGAAGGAGAGTGCTATTGCACTCCTATCCTGTTTGTAGGCCTCCAATAGGCATCTGGTTGGCCACTAAGCTCCACTGAACATACCAAGACTTACTTCCAAGTAAACATGCATAGATTGTGCTGCAACTAGGTCTGTCTTCTTGTCTGCCGAGGAAAGAGTGTTCTTCTTGTGCCAAAGCTCAGTGCTTTAAATCCAATGTTGCACAAGTGGACCTCTGCTTACGCAATGGGACTTCCCCATCTACATGCCCCCCTCCACATGCCTGCCATTCAGGAAGGCAAAGCTTCCTCCAGTGGTCTGCACTGCAGTGAATGTCACAACAATGGAGGACAACACCCAACTTAGTAGCATAGTGAGGGGCTGAAAGAGGTTCCCACCCTTTGTGTATATGTATGTGTAACATGGACCTTGACCTCTGTTGTAAGAAATGCAACACGAAAAACTGCCCAGTTGCAAAGTTAGTGGCTTGAATCTTAACAGTGTCTTCCAACCAGCAGAACAGAAACTGCTGGTAGAAGGGATTTTCCCTCACCCCTCTGCATGGCCCCCAAATGTACTCCAGAGGGTCCCACATGACTCTTCGTTGTTTCTTTTAACATCATAGTCATTGAAACAGTCTTTCATAGTAGAGGGCAGTTTTTCATGTTGCATTTCTTACAACAGAGGTCAGGGTCCATATTACAGAAGCATATTACACACCAGGGCTGGGGAACCTCTTCTGACCTTTCCTTCCTGAATGAGCTTGGGATGATTCCAATGCTCATGCATCTTATTTATTTTATTTATTTATTCATTCATTCATTCATTCATTCTCCTACTCCCGTTGCATGCTGCAGTACCCTCTGTCCCTCCTTTGTTTATATTATCCACAGTTTGCCCTTCTATCCAAACTGGTAAACTACGGGTTGTGCTGCAAACCAGAATTGTAAACTCGGGTTTGATACTGGTTTGCAATCCTGTTTTGCAGTGCAAGCACAAATCACATGGTCAGTTTGAATGGAAGAGCAAACGATACATGATGCAAACCAAAGAGGGAAGGAATTGCAGCAAGAGAGGGAGAGGGCTGGTATGAGGACTGTTCTATGGTTTATTTGCATAGGACCAAACCTTGGTTTAAATTTGGCTCAGTTCAGAGTCCCTGGGTGTCCCCACTGCTTTAAAAAGAAAAGTTACCACCTTCTGAGTGTAGGGAAAGTTGTCTGATGGGGTTTTGTGCGATGTCTGAATTCCCTCTCTCTGTTGCCTAGTGACAAGCACAACCATTTTATATCCTCCAATGTGAGCAGAGTGGTTGAAATGGCATTGCCGCGTCTAGTGGCTGCTCTCTGACATTATCACAGGACGTGAGAAAGCCCTCTGCTCTGCCGTTTTGAATGACCCTCCACTAAAGAAATATTTTTGTTCTTTTCCCTCTCTAGCCTCCCTAGTACTTGAATGTGTCTCATAAACACTTTTAAAAAGCCATTTTGCACTGTGGCAAGGCAGTGCTCTGGCGGTAAATCTATTTCCCTTCCCCTCTTCTTTAAAATGGAATCTAACTTCATTAAAAAGGAGGCTGGAGAAATACGACATTCCCAGCATTGTGACAGAAACAAATCCTTCATCTGGAAGCAGCCTCAAAGAGTGGTAACAGAACTGAGATGGTTCAGGTAAATACCAATTATTTTTCATTTCCCTTGGATTAGAGCCCTTGAGAGCTTGAAAAGCATTGGGGTTTGGCCTTGCTATCCACAAATAAAAGGGCATTGCACCTCTTTGGTTTTATATCTGTTTGCTACACTGCCAAATGACTTAAATTTAAAGCTGTTGAAGATTTCAACTGCTTGAACTACTCCCTTTTCATTTCAGAAGCCAGGCAAAACTTACTTACACCGTCACAGATGTTGGGCATGGCATGCTTGCGAACAGATGAGTGCTACCCAACATCCAAAAATAATAACACACTTTTCCTGTTTGTGTGCAGATATGGAGGTTCCATCTCTGAAAATGCTGACTGAATTATCCATAGCTGACCACTTGAAACTAATATTTTCAAACCTTTGACACAGCAAAACAACATCACCACTACCAAGTATCGCAGGACCTGCCACTAGGAAGTGCCTGTTGGCAAACTGATTGCATTGTGGATATCAAGAAGAAGTTTGTTAATGTTTTTCTTACTTCTTCACTACCTGATGTAGGAAATGTAGTTTGTCTTGGGAATGTATTGATTGCGAAAGCAATGAAATTTGATGGCTGTGCCTTCAAAAAGCTTACCTAACTGATTTTTTTCTGCTTCATTTTGGTACATGATACCCTGCATTTTGGCAGAAGGAGAGCCTGATTAGTTCATTGCAAATTTTCCAAGAGCTCATGGTATCAAAATAGAAACTAATTACTGAAGGAAAAAATGTGGATAATGACAGAAGAATGATTTCTGCATTCTTTCAATTACCTCTAACAGTACAGTCCTTTTTTTCATTCAGTAGCTAGGATTTTGCTAATCTATAGATTTTAAACTAAGTATCCTGTCCTGACGTAGGGTTTCTGATGCAGAGCTTTATGTGCACTCGGAAGGACATGCAGTTCCTGCAAAAGCCGAATTTTCCATTCATTGAGGGAACACCTGTATCCCTTGCATAGAGATGAGTGCATAGAGCTTTCCCCACAGTTGAAGTGAATGATAAAGTCAGGAGTGCATTGGAACTCTGCTGCAGTTACAAAGAACTATTAGATCAAGGTGTAATTATTTCCAAGCATTGAATCTAGGACTAGAATGAAGTCTTATGAAGAATAGGTGCGTCACTTTGAAGCCTTTGTAAACAAAGCATGTTTGACACCAGCAGTGGTTTAAAACTGGTTGCAATGTACAATCACCATGGAGAAATCACCATGGACATCTAACTAATCCTGAAAATAGTTCAAACGTTGTTATCTTGTTGCTTTGTCCTGGCACTGTGCAGCGGTTATGTTCTCTATAATTGGGGATCAAAGGGAAGTCTTCACACCCACATACAACTCTTAATGCGTTGGTAGGCTATCGGCTGAATATAACGACAATGCAAGACTAGCTGGACAGACTTTCCAGTTGATACTCTGGAGGATAGGCCCTGCACCTGTACCGGTCCTGACTGGGAAAGAAGTCTTCACACATCTGCTGCCATGATATGCACAAGAAAGGCTACATAACTCTTGAGTATCTACCCTTGCCCATGTCCATGGTCATGCTCAAAACTTTCCTATCTCTGCCCTACGCCACCCACTCTTAACTCCTCTTACCTGACTGCCACCCACCCTCCCCTCCCTACAGCCCTCCTGATTTTACAGAGATTGAGGGAAAATGACTTGTCCGTGGCCAGAGAGTAAGTTTGTGGCAGAAAAAATATTTGTACACCGTTGGCCCGTGACTGACTGGGCATATTCGCATATCCCACCAACCCACCCTAGCAATAAGCAAACAACCCATGGTGTGCTCCACAGACAATTGGGCTCACTGTGGGTTGTTTGCCCCTCCTTTCCCCTTGGTCCTCCCGCAGGTATCCCAGGGGACACCACAGCAGGGCCGGCTTGTCTCCCTGCTGATTTTGGCTCGCCGTGGCTTCCCCACCCCCTTTCCCCACCCCCTGAGATCACGAAGTCCAGCTTGACTGCTATCTTTCACAATCTCCATTTTGACAGCCACTGACAGCCCTTTCAAAGTGCCCAAGTGGCACCTTGGAGGGACTGTCTGTCTGTGGTTGGCAAACTTTTTAAAAAAATTGTGCACATAACGTACGCAAAAATTTTCATTTTATATTTATTTTAATTACCCACGTTTGCTTTGTCAGGGTGGCTTGTTGCCCTCAAACAAGCCAGCCTGCGGGAATGAGTCCCAGGTTTGCATGACCCATGATTGGTTGTCGTGTCGTGCAAACCCAGTCACCGTTAATGTTAGTTCCCACTGTATAAAAGAAAATGAGAGAAAAGGATGTGGCTAGTGGCAGACGAGGAATGTTTTGACTGCAAATGCTGAAAGGGTTCCTGTGCCAAAAATAGTTAAGTAGATAGGAGGAGGTTGGGGAGAGCAGGTTATTTGCAGTGCTCCAGAAATGCCACTCTGGAAATGTGAATGTAACTGAGTGTCTCTCAATACATGGCGAATTTTATTTCCCTTTCATTAAGTAACCACAGTCAACAACATCCATTTACCTGAGATTAGGGAGGAGGGCATCCAGCCAGATAGGTGCGATTTCCAGCTTGTCTAGAGCCCTGCCACCTCTTAGTTTAGAAACACTGCTGATCCTGGAAGGTGGGGAGAAGAGCAAAAGGGCTGCATAGGATGACCAAAAAAAAAATTTAAATTGTGGGAAGGGATGGTAGAAGACAGTTATAGCTAAACACGGGTTTGAGCAGTGGGGGTAGGGAAGTGTGTTTGATTTTGTGCATGTGAATTGAAAACAGGATTTATTTAAGGGCTATTTATGGAGGAATGTAAAGCAGTGGGGAATGTGATGCAGCAAGGCTTTCACGAGAAATATAAAGGTGAAGGAATGAAATAACATTTCAGTTCCATACAAGAGGGAAACCTCGGCTTCCAGCTAGTTCTCTTTGCTCTGTACTTGCCAACCCGCTAAAAATCCTACGATGGCATCCATTCAGGAGTCCCTACTGCTGCTTTGGCAAACAACGTAAAAAGCACCTGCTCTTCTGGCTACCCTCCAATTAGCAGCATTCAGGTAGATGATATCATCTATGCCCCACCCGCACCCCCTTCTCGTGTCCTTCAGTCCCTGCTGAGCAAGTGCTCTGCCTTCACACAGCTCTGGCTGTCCTCAAAAACGAGGGGCAGAAAAAGCAGCGTCTGTTTTTGGGGCTGATGTTGGAAGAAAGGGCTGGTGGGGGGGGAGCACCAGAAAGGGCCATCACGCCATTGTTCTCAATGCTGACTGCACACATGATTATCTGAGGATATGCACACATCTGTAAATGACGCAAGTAAAATAAATGGTCACTTCCTTTTCCTGGAAGCCAGCCCAGACTTGGTTTCAGGACAGAATGTATTGACATATGTGCACTACTATGTAGTAGGCTTTTTCAGGCACACAGAAGAAGAGTGGTGGTTTATGTAAGTTTTATTTCCTGAGCAGGGCCACTGCGAACGCTGTGAACAGTGATGGGGGCCACCACTACTAGTGGATGTAGGGAAAAAAGATCTCCCAGCTTAGTCACTGGTAGTGTGGAAGCCAGAACACGGTAGAGCTGACCCGTATGGCAAAATTGGTTCTTGACTTCATCTATGTATTAGCAAATGCATTTCTATATGCCACTTCAAATACCTCCTTACTCAAAGTTTTCTGAAAGTGGGTTTTTTTGTGGGGGGGAATCACCCAATTCTTGCTGTCTAAATGTAGTATTCAGTTTGATGCTCCATTTGCTATTGCCACCCAGATTTAAATTCACTCAGTTCAAGAATGTCAAACATTACCTGTAAACCACAATTTCAGACTTTTTAAAAACAAGGTACAGTAATACCTTAGATTGCAAGTAACATGGTCTGAGAGTGTTTTGCAAGACAAGCAAATTTTTAAAATAAATTTTGACTTGATAAACGAGCAAGGTCTTGCAATACAAGTAGGGATGTAACCGCTTGCCTCGAGCGGGCATAGCGGGCCTGAAATCGGCCCCGCCAGAGACTCGCTTTGATATAAGAGTGTTTGGGATTACAAGCACGGTTCTGGAACGAATTATGCTTGCAATCCAAGGTATTACTGTATTCAGGATTTTGCTTTTCTGCAGCCTTCTATGGCTCAGTCCTGTCTCCTCTTCCTTTATCTCTGTGGTGCCATCATCTGAATCCCATGGCATAATCTCCATAGAGTAGATGTATATGTGCATATAAAATTTACAGATATATAGATTATATATCTATAATTAGCATGGCTAGTTTAAAATATAATGCATAGAATTATTAGAATAATAATGCTTTTGAGTTCTTCTACAATTCTGTCTTGAAGGAGTGAGAACTGGTCAGTCTGAAAATAGAGGTGGTTTTCTTGGCATAAGCCTTGTGGGTGAATTGGATACATCTGCTTCAGTTCCATTTGTGTCAAACTCGCCAATTACTGCATTTTCTTTGCAGCATGCATTTACTTTGTTCCCAAAAGATACCTGAATGATGAATCATCTTATTTCTCAGCAAAGGCAATTGAACTTTTGCTCAAATAGCATTGTCTTTCCAGAAACATCACATTTTCACAGAGGAAGCAGGAAACACACCGGTAACTTGATGTATCAGAAGTCAAAATTATTCAGAATTTGCTTAGAATATTTTTTATAACTTTATGTGTGATTTGCAAGCTTTTATTTATTCTTCAGTGATAACTAGAGATAGTTTGATTTATAGCTATTACATGCTATAATTTGTGAATGTCTCTGATTCTCAGCTGACTTACTAATCAACCTCTGTGAATAGACATATTTCTAAGGGTGCTGGTAATGCAAGTTCCAATGAACCAATTCTAAATGTAAATGTTGCATTTATTTTTTTAACAGTTGTAAATAACTTTTCTGGGTTCAAGACAGAATTGGCTAAATTTAAGAATATTTTGTGAGTCTGTTTTGGGTCCTCATCTGTGTCACTGAAATCAGAAAATGATTTTGCCTTCTCCTATAACCTTATTGGTTGTTTTGTTTTTACTAATTCAATTAGATTTACATTACAGGGGCCTCCAATCTGTTGGGCTAGTGGGCACAATTGGAATTTTGAGTGTCATGGGCACTCTCACAAAATGACTGCCACTGGTGGAGGCAGCTGCAAGGCAATTAATAGCAAATAATTGGAAGTTTCATATAATTTGAAGTTTCATACTTGAAATTAAATAAATATTTAATGTTCACAAATCTTCATTAGTATTCTTTCATGGTGGTATGTGTAGCTTTGTGTATGCATCACAGTGACACCCAAGCTATAGCTAGATATTTTGCTTCAAAAAGCAAAATTGTACTCTCAAAAAACCAATTAACTGCATTTTCAATCTATTATGTGCCTTGCAAAAATACTGCAGCTGTTCAGAGCAGAATCTACCGCCAGTGAAAGATAATTTTCTACCACTGAAGGACTTTGCATTCTGGGGACTCCATTCTTTCCAAGCACTAGGTAATACTATATAATTTGGTTTCAATTTACTTTTTAGCCTAGTTCAACACATAAAATTAATATCTGGCTTTGCTAATATAAAAACTATCATGTTTCTCTTTACTTTGGCTTACCCCGGAACACATGTGTTTCACCCAAAGCAAGAGGCAGATCTGAATTACAGCCAGCCTTTGCTTTCAGGAAGGGTGGTGGTGGTGGTCAGCCATTACTTCTTTGTCCCAGAATGGTAGGTGTAACCTGATACCTGCAGCACCTACCAGTGATTCATTCATTCAGTCTGCAATCTCCATTTTGAGACTGAGTCTAAACTGCCAACCTCATGGCCACAACATCTGGCCTAATTTTTGGATGTTTCTCTTCTTCCCTGTCCCATTTTTTTACCACCTCACCTGATGAAGAATTCTGGAGAACCTGAAAGCTTGCACACTCTTTTATGGCATTTTGGTTAGTCCTAATAAAGGTATTGCTGAACTGTGGATTTTGGATTATTTTCAATCTAGGCTCTGTCCTGATTTTAGAATGCATATACTTGTGATAAATTACTACTGGCATTGGTGAACTTTCTCCTGATTACTGTATGTCACAGTATCTCTTGGCTTTCTTGCAGACTGTTTTCTTTCTTGTGCTTTAGGATGTATATGTGTATGCATACCATTTTTCTGCTAAAACTAGTTGTATCTGTGGTAATAACTTTAATTTTTTGTTGAAACTATGCATAAATCAATGTCATCACTTTTAGGGATAGGAAAGAATGTTGTTTGGTCCACATTTTTAAGGGAACCAACCTACATTGCACTAATAAGTGGATTGGAACAGTTAGTGTGGATTGTGCACTTTTGTTCTCAACTCAAATAATTGTGTACAGAAATGTGTATATTAGGGAAAGCATCATACAAAAATGCATATATTCAAGCAAGTTGTGTCCACAAATGCGTGTATTAAGGGAAGTTACATACAAAAATGCAAATATTCAGGGAAATTGCATATAAAATTCGTATGTTAGGGGAAAGTGCATACGAAAATAAATATGCTTTTTCATACAGCTTTTTTAAAAATTGTAGGCTGATGTAGAAGTTGGGTAGCATAGACTCATGACTGAATGAATACATGTGAAACCGATAGAAACCGGAAATAGCCTAATTAATCCATCTCTAATCACCTCTTAACTAATGCAGGAATGCAACTTCCTGCATTATAATACTTCAAATGGTTAGCTATACTTTTCTTTCCTTTGTCTGTAGAGCAGCATTGTGTAGATTCTTATATGGTACAGATACCCTATAGAGTTTCGTCCTAACTCCAGCAGCTGATTGCTCTTTCTCTCCTCTCACCATCCCCTGGGGGCGGATTGTGTGACCCATGCACAACCTGCAGTTCAGTAACAATTCAAGCTGAGCACAGGGGCTGCAAGCCAAAACTGAGTTTAGATAATTTAAATGGCATGTAGATTTGAGCTGTCCAGAGGAAACACCCACAGTTCAGCATCAAATTAATTTAGAGACTTTGATTTCAGCAGACTTTCTTTCAGGCTGTCTTTTGAATTTAAGTCAAAGCTCACCTCTTCTCTCATATACCTTTTGTATCTCTTGGCAACATACCTATGTCCACTCAGTTGGACAGGCATGAAGCTTTGGCTTCATCTCTGATTGCTCTCCTGGACTTCCCACATTCAGCCTGTCACCTAGTCATGCCCATTTTCCCTATAAAACATTCTGAAAATATGGCCCTCTCTTTCTGCTCCTGTGGTGAAAACGGATTCACACTGTAATTTCCCCCTCTCTGGCCTTTGGTTATTGTACCTTGACCCTCACGTCTGTACAGAAGTCTACCAAACCCATTTGCTTCGCTGGACGCTCAGAGCATGCAACATCCCTTCTTAAATCCCTGCACGAGCTTCTTTTGGATGTAGCTCAGATTCCTGACCCTTACCTTCAAAAGCTCTCCATAGCATTGTTGTCCCCTTATCTCTCTTCTCTTCTCTCACATCTAGCCCATGATCTTTGCTCCTTCAGTTTAAACTCCCTAAGCTGTCCAAAGGTCTCTTGCTCTCTGAAACATGCCATGCATTCTCCTTTGCTGATCCCAATGCTTGGAAGTGGCTCTCAGCTCCAGCTGCATGACACTGCTTTGCACTCTTTCTTTAGATAGCTCCTCAAAACCCAACTTTTCCATGAAGTCTTTGACTTCAACTCCTACTGAAACTGTCTTCAGTACATGTAACAACTGAGGCCATTGGAAGGAGACGAGGCAGCACTCAGGCACCCCTCCATCATGCCTGGATACAGCTCCAGCCAAGAGTCCCCCTCCCCCCTGCCACTGCTGAGGCCATCAGAGGGACAGGGAACAGCTGTTCTCCCACTGTGTCTATGACCTGTTGAACTTTGCAACTGAGTATCTAGTGCCTGAATTTGCTTTTTTTCCTTCTCCCTCCCAATCCCCTTTCCTTTTGTGTCATGTTTTGTAGATTGTAAGCCTATGGGCTGGACTGTCTTAAGAAATATCTTTGTAAGCTGCCTTAAGAGTCATTTTGGCTAAAGGGCAGGATTAATATACTATAAATAAATAGCCACTGTTTATCCACACATCCTTCCTCTTTCTCCTCTCCTTTAATTAATTGCCTTTCCTGTGTAGAATTTTGGATTAAGCTCTTGAAGACGTGCACCTGTCTTTTTGAAGTTACTTTTAAACTGCCATACATTGATTGTAACCACCATATAAATTTCATAGGTTTCATAGCTCATAGAGTTGGAAGGAGCCTACAAGGCCATTGAGTCCAACTCCCTGCTCAATGCAGGAAACTAGAGGAGGGGTCTCCCATCCAAGTAATAACCAGGCTTGACCCTGCTTAGCTTTCCACGCTCAGACAAGCTGAGCCAGCATATGCCACAGGCCTGTAATTTATTATGTTGTTGTTGTTATTTAATTAATTGATGATGATGATGATGATGATGATGATAAAATAATAACAACAACAACAATAATAGCAGCAGTAGGTTAGATTAGACGTTGTCTGTGTTGTATTGCACTGAAGAAAGACACTCTGCATCCATCAAATTCTAGCATTGGCCTGAAGGAGTGAATTCTTGCCTTTTTGCCAACACAAGTCTCATTATGTGAGATCTGATGAGCCACTGATTCAATGAAGTGGTTTGCAGGATCAGACCATTATGTTTTTCCGCACTCAGTCACTTTAGCCATCACTTCAGAACAACTAGTGTTCAATATTGGGTCTACTAAATTCTGCAGAAGTCAGTACTGACTGTACAACTTCAATTTATTTTGTGTGCTTTTATAGGATATAAATAATGACAAAAATTACAAAATTTATAACTGGAAGCCCAAGCATATTTACATAGAAGTATTTGTTGCAGTGAGGCTACTATTTACTTTTCTCCTATACAATATTCCTTTTGGTACTATGTTTTTCAGTGTTTACTGTCAGCCTACTACATACATATCAACAATGAATAGGCAGAATATGTACAAAGAGCTGATTGGTTCAAGAAAATTGAATACTGTATTAAAAGGTTTTTTTCTCTCATTTAGCGCTATGATTAGGTTCAACTAAACCATATACAATTTTTAATTTTAAATCAAGTTCCATTATCAATTTTGTTAAAAATTCAGTTGAGTGTAACTGAAACCTTTTAGTTAAATATGAAAGAATAATAAAAAACATTAAGTCAACCACACTATTCATCAATATCTCTATAATGATGTTCAAAATGACTCACAATTTGACTGGATAGAATATACATTAAAATGTCATTTTTTTCGCCTATGATTGATATTTTTACTGTGTTAATTCATTCAGTTCCACTGAAATATACATGTTGTTATACAAATACTCCACAAAGACATTAAAAAATTAAAATACTTCAAAGAAAATCGTAAGTAAATTTCATTAAGTCAGATGTCAAGCCAATGCTCAACAGGTTGTTCTGCGGAAAGAATGTATTACTTTGGATTTTTTTTTTTCTTTATTTAGGAAAAAACCCCATTGAGTTGCATTTTTCATTAAAACCAGCTTTCTGAGACAGAAAATGTGATAACATTCCCAGTTTTGATTAAAACCATCTTTCAGATTGTTAAAAACTCAAACACATGGCTATAATAACTTGAAAAACTGTGTACAGTTGCATGTACCTGTAGTGCAATTGCTGGGCGGCTTCTGTTTTATTCCTAGATAAAGTGAAGCACCCAGTGTCTTGATGCCCCACTGTTTACCACTGTTGCAAGTAAGCACAGCAGCAGTTTATTTAACTTTAAAATAAATCCAAACTCTCTTCATAATTAATGACTTCCTTTATCATAAATATGCATACTTACTATTATAGTTTTCCTCTCTCCCACAAAAATATTTAATACAAGGTGCATTTTCATGCATTATTATATTAATTCCTCTTTTTTAAGCCATTCCTAAAACTCTGATTCATTGTCACACTGCTGTACAGAACCTCATTTCTCTAGAGAATTAATCGGCATGAAGATTACATAAAACCAGCAAATAACAAATCAGGAAAGCTAATGTCTCGCCATTACTAATTTTAAAAATATATTAAGCAGTAGAATTTATATAGGACTCCCATGATTTCATAAACATTTCTCAAAGTTTGTACTAAATAATCTGGGTCTGTTTCAATTTAAAAACTGCCATGTTTGAAAATTAAAAAAAAAAAAAAAAAAAAACCAACCGCAACTGAACTTTGTTGTTCTACTAAAGCAGCATTAATGTTTTACCTTTGTAAAAGTAGAGCATTATAATAAGAAATTAAAGAAAGCACTGTGGCGAAGTCGTAAGAGAAGTCCGTGCATGAAAACAATCTCCCACTCCTCTTGTGGGCTGTAACTGAAAAGTCTTCACCCCCATGTCGTTCTTCTGTCAGTGCTGCAGGAAGAACAATCACCAGAAATGACCAGCAGCCTGTTATTTTTATTTTTTCCATTTTTATGTTTTTGCTAGTTTCAAGGCCACTCATATAGTGCAGTCTTCCCCTCTACTAGACTGAAGAGTTGCCGTCAAGGAAAGGCTGTGCTATGACTGCTTTGAGTGCAAGGCACAACAAGAAACAAGAGGACAGTTCACTATCAGAATATTGTGGTTTCATACTTGGTATTAATTCCTCTTTTAGCTTCTTGTCCTGGTTCTACAATCCATGGTAGGTTGGCAAGAGTCTTTTGTTCAGTAGGATCTATCTGCTTTGAAAGAGATAAAAAGAAACACAACAATGCTTTATCTACTCTGATTACTGAATATTAAAACAGTGCTCAAACTGGGTCACAGTGGCACATCATTATGCATGTACCATGTATTGCTTTCCTGGGGCTGCAGTCTATATTCTATTTTATCATGGTGATCCAAGGGGACACTGATTCATTATTTTCACTTTTGTCCTAGTACTGGGCTGGTGGAACAAGAGATATGTCTACATTAAATCGACAGTTAAACGTGTATAATGGCAAATGTTATCAACCTTTATACTGTTTTATTCTCAGTAACATAAGCTCATGTCTGGGGACGTGACTTGAAGATCAGGTTTCAAGGATCTTTCTCCCTCTCACGTGCCTGTAGCCCTAATTCAAATATGTGTGTACATTGCTTTGTCAAACAATCTTACCAATCGGCTATTTCACAGGGAGGGGCTGAATCCAGCCAATATACATTATCCCTTAATTTTCCTAACTGGGCTAAGCATACACATCCCTGGCAGCTTGGAGGAGGAACTGCATGTGCACCACCCATTTGCATGCACAGATCCTCATTTGTCTAGCGATACGCACGTGGAAGCATGCCGTTTCATGTGTTCAGGTCATCAAGTGTTAATGGCATCTACCATAGGAACTGTTTAGCTGCTGTAACCCATTTCAGTAACTAGAATCCCTGTAAACCTGTGCGGGAGCTGGAATTTGAACCCTAATTCCCAATCACACACAGGCTTTTACGTGCTTCCAGCCAAACATACTTGGAAACCCTCTTAAAATCTTTGTGCTGAACACACACAGGACTGCAGAGGAGCCCACTTGCCTGGGGATGTTGGGGCAGGGGTCACATGCGCGCACCCCCCCCCCTACACAGTTTTAGCCCTTGCATATGCAGGCGAACACCCAAACAGGGCTAATGTCTGCTCACTCTGCTCAATTCATGGGTTTTTTGTAACTGCCTCTTCTATGCCTCTAGATTATGATCCGGTTGCCTTTGGGTCTGGCAGTTGAAGCTGAAGAAGAATTAAGACCCCCCAGGATAGCTGACACCCAGCAGAAAGGGTCAGTTGGTCAGAGAGCGCCTAGAAAAGTACTACCTTTTCACTGCCAAGGCATCCTAAAGGGCTGGGAATTGGTTGCAGCTGGGCCAGTTCCTTGAAAGAGTGTTTGTCTCTCCCTTTTCCACAGATAAGATTTATGGCTTGCCTGGGGGAGGAGCACTTCGTGTAAGTTGAAGGGCAAGAGGCAAAGGGCTCTTGCTCTGTGTCTCCCAGCCTGTAAACCACAGAGATCTTCAGAGGAAATGGCAGCAGTGGAGGAATCCTGCTGGTTGGAAGGCATCTCCTCCCATTTTCCACCTTGCCAGCTTTATCTGCTGTGTGCCTGTGTTGCAGCGTGAGAGAGACTGATGTATAGCCCACCCTGTAAGGATTTTTATCTTCAGCTGTATGGTGGCCATTTTGAAAGGCTGGGTGTAATTTCTTGGCCTGGTCCTTCAGTTTTTTTTAAGGATGGGGATGAACCTGCTCTTACTTTTTGTTTTTGCCAACCAGGCTCCAGTGTGCGAGGAGTTGTGGAAGTGGAAGTTCCGCAGAGGGTGGCCTTGCTCTTTGCCTCTGTTTTCAGCTGTAAGACTAATGGAAGGGTACTTTAGTCAGAGATTGAATGGCTTGGAGGCTTTAAAGTAGCTTCCCCGGGCCATAGAGGGAGGGGGAATATTAAGCCTTCTTGGAAAGTTTAGAAAATGTTGGCTCCCCTTAGTGTCTCCTGCTGCAATACTTTATAAATATCTTGGGTGGGGGGCAGTGTGTAGTAGCTGTTTTACGAAATGTCTGAGAAAAAAGGATGTTTCCGAGGGTCAGGGGGCAGCCATTACGAGGGTAGTGGGCAGATGAATGATGGCAGGGGGACTGACCTTTACAGGAGAAGGGGGGATAGCCAGGTGTCATTCTCTATTCCTTCCAAGTTATCTGCCAACCAAGGTCCTGTCCTGGTGGGTATGGTGGCAACTCCTCTCCCCCAGTCCAAAAATGGTGGTTTTGAATGCCAGATCAGTAAGTGGGAAGAACATGACCATCCAGGATCTGACCCTGGATGCGGAAGCTGTCCTATTGGTGCTGGACAACTTCAACATCCATGCTGAAATGCTCAGTACTTCACAACCTCTATGGCAACCATGAGGTTGTCCCTAATGATCTTGGGCCCCAGTCATACAGCAGGATGTACTGTAGACTTGTGTTTTTTTGTTCTGGATAAGAAGAGGGTGATCTGGATATGGAGGGACAGTATGTGGTCTCTTTGTCATGGACAGATCACCTACCTGGGGGGCTTTAACTAACAGGAGCTCTTGACCTCCACAGGGGCGAGGGACCTGTTACAAAAGTCTGCCTCTGGAGCAAGATGGACCTGAGTGGTTTCCTCAGGAGTTTCCCGCTCCCTCAACTGGTGATCCTGTCAAAGCCTTGGTTGATCTATGGAAGAGGGAAATGACCCAAGTGGGTGATACAATTGCTCCAGAGCATCCTCTCCTTGCTGATGGAGTCATCATACAAACTCCCTGGATTTCCAGA
The DNA here is from genome assembly GCA_021292165.1 of Shinisaurus crocodilurus. Lineage (NCBI taxonomy): Eukaryota > Metazoa > Chordata > Lepidosauria > Squamata > Shinisauridae > Shinisaurus > Shinisaurus crocodilurus. The sequence goes on from CM037879.1 coordinate 246,998,632, forward strand.
GAGCTCAGAGTGATGAAGCAGCAGGGACAATACTAGAACCCATATTAAGGACTATACTGTGATGATGACAGCTGCATGGAAATCATACCTTAATGACATCATTGCATCTGCCTCTGTCTTGAGTAGGAAAAAAATCAAGGACCAGAGAGAACTGAGGATGAGGAGCCGACTGTGATGATTTTGCTAGATACCTTGGAGAAAAAATCTGCTCCATTGCATCTGCTCCAACTTACATGTCATGGTTATAACAGATCCTAGCGATGTATCTTTGATTGAGGGTTGTGATGACTACGTTTCAGTATTTACAGTCTGAGGATGTGGACAAGATCCTGGTAGTGTAAGACCAACCATGTACACACGTGATCATTCACCATCATAACTGATTGAAGCAGCCGAGAGGAGGCTTGGAAGTGTGGTGGATGCCTCCTTAGAGAATGGTGTAGTTTCATCTAGCTTTAAGATGGGTGTTGTAAGACCCTTGTTCAAAAAGTTCTCTTTGGACCCCACCGTGTTGCCATTAGGCAAGGTTTTTGAAAGTGTAGTGGCATCTCAGTTCCAGAAGTTCCTGGCTGGAAAAAAATGTTTAGTCCCATTTCATTTTGTCTTCAATCCTGGTTTTGGGTCCGAAACAGCTTTGGCCATCTTGGTAGACTATCTTTGCCAGGAACTGGACAGGGAAGAATATGTCCCTGTTGGTTCTGCTAGACCTTTCAGTGGCATTCAGTACCATTGCCCATGGTATCCTTCTGAACTGCCTGGTACGCTTGAGATTAAGAGGAACCGTTTTGTGTTGGTTCCACTTGTACTTGTAGTGTTGGGGGACTGCTGTTTGGCACTTGGCCATTGGCTTATGGTGTCCCACAAGGATATCTTGTCTCCCATGTGATTTAACATTTACAAGGAACCACTGGGAGATACTGTCTGGGGATTTTCATGTGTTGTCATCAATATGGGGATGACACACAACTCCATTTCTCATTTTCAGCTAACACCAAAAAAGCTACTGATGATCTGAATTAGATGAAGTAATAGGCTGGATGAGGGTTAACAAACTGAGGTTTAATCCAGACAAGACAGAGATGCTCCTGGTCAGTAAGGAATAGGACTCTGGAACAGGGATTCAACCTATTTTGGATGGGCTGGTGCTCCCCTTGAAGAATCAAGCTTGCAGTTTGGAGGTGATCCTGAACTCTGCTTTACACCTAGATGACCAGGTGGCAGCTGTGGCAAGGAGTACGTTTAGCCAACTGAGGCTGGTCAGAAGTGGCAACAGTAACATATGCCTTAGTTACATCCAGGTTAGATTATTGCAAGTCACTCTACATAGGGCTACCTTTTAAGAGTCTTAAGAAGCTTCAATTGGTCCAGAATGCAGCTGCAAGGATGTTGGTGGGCACATGCCCATGGGATCATATAACACCTGGGGTGGGCAACATGCAGCTTGCCGCCCCCTGGTGTGAACCCTGCAGTGCCTCCAAATTAATTTTTTTTAAAAGAAAATTGCAAATAAAATGGTGCTCCGTAGCAACTACAGAGCACTAAATGGGTCAAATTTAGTTTGCAACCGAGCTAAATTTAACCCTTTTAGCCAACAATTTTTTTTTAAAATCCCTAGTGCAGCCCACTGGAGAGATTCAGGGGTTGCAAATGGCCCCTGGACATCACACGCTTGTCCACCCCTGTATTACACCAATCCTGCAGCAGCTGTACTGGTTGCCAATTTGCATAATTAAAGTGTTGGTGATTACCTTTAAAACCCTAAGTGTCTTGGGTCCAGCATACGTGAGAGATTGTCTCCTCTCATATAATCCTGTCCAGTCCCTAAGATCAAGAAGAGAGGTCCTTCTCTGTACCCCAGGTAGTGTGGAGGCACAGTTGATAGCAACAAGAGATAGGCCCTTCTCAATGGCTGTACTAGAATTGTGAAATGCATGAAGCACAGATGGCCTACTTTCTGGCTGACTTTTGACAGCTGATAAAGACATCTTTAATCCAGCAGGCATTTGCCTGCCTGCTACATTTCTACTGTTTTATGTAAAGGTTATGTTTTATTGGTGCTCTCTACTTCTGTTGTATTTTTATTGTAATTTAGTATATTGTGATTTTAAAGTGTTGCACGCTGCCCTCAGTAGTGCATAGGCCCTAAGAGGGTAGGATACACACACACACCCATAAGAAGCAGTCTTCATTTGCTGATGAATTTCATCTACAGTATTAGGACTGCTATTAAACACTGGAACAGCCCGCAGCAGAAAAACTGGAGCATGACTGATATTAGGTACATAAAAGTCCTATGCAGGTGTTTGCTTGCTTATGTGTAGGGCTAAAGTGGGGAGGAGACCGCGAAGGTCTGAAAAGGACTCTGTAATTGGCTGAACACGTTTACAGCGCTCCTGTAATCAGAAATCCTGCCTTATCAGGGTTTCTGATCACAGGAGCTCTGTAAGCGTGTTCAGCTGAATACGCTTACAGAGCCCTTTTCAGATCTTCATGCGGAGACATTGGGGGCAAGGCTTACATTACCCCCTTGCTTACATTAGCCTTACACATGGGCAGGCCAATGCCTGCATAGGACTACGGTGAAACTGACGTTTAATTACAGGTCATTTACCAAAAACTTTAGCATGGCTGGGATTGCCTTTTAGAATGTTTTAAATATCAAGGTTTTGAAATTATAACATTCCAAAATACTGAATTTCTACAAATCTCACACTGGATTTGGAATAGGGTTGATAACAGCACATCTTAGGCCAATAGCTTTGTTGACCATAATTCATTCCAAAATGCCAGTAGCAACAGGTTTCTTCTGTATATTTACATTCCTTACTCACCACAGATTTTCGAATGCTAACACGTGGTTTTGGGATTGGTTTGGTAGGTTTATTATCAAAGCTTTCAGGAAGGGTTGAAGAATGGCCTCCTTTTCGAGCTTGAAGTGCTAGTTGGTAGGCTACTTCAAATGCCTGTCCCAATGTGAGAATTATTTCATAGGCTAAATTCTGGAACAGCAATAAACAGCAGCATTAAAATGAGTTAGTTTGAACACAAATTTTAAACAAATGTATAAAATGCCCCATATATAGGGCAGAGTTGTCTATTTCTGGAAAGGTCTATAGAAGACACTATTAATACCTAATTAGTACAAATGCTCTGGAGACAACATGCTTGATTTCCCCCCCACACACACACACGAGATGTGTAGAATGTGCAAAGTGTGAACATCAGTCATTCGCTGAGCATGAAGTCTGTGATCCAGAAGACAATGGGTACGTTCCAATTTACTTATGACTAGATCCATTAATCAATGGGGCTTAAGTTAATCATGACTACATTAAGTCCTAATGATTCCAATGGGTCTACTCCATAGATGACTAAATCTGGAACCAACTCAATGCGAACAGGACTGACTGAGTGCACAGAATTCTGCAAATGGTGTACAACACTTGGTGTTGGCTTGCACAGTTTGCTTATTATGGGCTTGCTTATTTAAAAAATCTAGCCTGCTTTATATTAAATAAGTAGCTCACAGCAAAAAAAGTGAATACTAAAAACATCAGAATACAAAGTAAAAAAACCCCCAAGTACAACAGGACCACATTTGGTACTGGTTTTCCAGATTTAGTTTCTTCTTCCCTCTACCCCCACCGGCCCAAACTTGCAGTCTTTTGGACGCGCACAGTATTGCTGTTCTCTGCACAGAGGCCTGTTTCAGCACGGAGTTCACACGGACTATTGGTGAATCTGTCCAAGTAACTGCTAAACAATACTGTCCATCCAACATGTCATACCCTCCAGCACTCCACAGATGAAAATAGGGACATGTGAATTTGTAAGAGGTATGGTTAAGCGACATGAAGGTGTGATCAAGAGGGTATGGCCAGGCAACCAAAGGGCATGGACAAGTACAAAAGTTATTAGAGGAAACACAAAATCTTATATATTATAATTATTACCTTATTATATTATATATTATTTTATAATATTTTATAAGTGGCTTTTGTAATATTTTTTTTACCTTACTTAAACCCTTAATTGTTGATATCTGGTGTTTTTCATGGGGGGGGGGGTCAGTACTTGCAAGGCAATCTCTTTTTGTTTTAAAATGGTCAGGATTGGCACAAATTCAACAGGTGAAGCTTACCCACCCACCCCACACCCCCAAACATGGAGCCTCAGAGGGGAGAAGTTCCTTGCATTTCCTTCTGACACTGTAAACTAACCTGCTAGAAGCACAGAGTCAGCTCTGTTAGAAAATGAAATCTTTGGCAATATAAAGATAGGAATCATGTGATAAATTCCCTCATTCACCTCTCTCTCCCTCTGTCCAGGCCAGTGGGTGCAGCCTACTTTTCAGCAGGTAGAGTGTGTGTGCGCACGCACACACACATCCTCCCAGCGTCTGTCTCTCGGTGGAGCTGTTCAAGCCTAAAAAGAGCTACACTTAAAGGGCTCATGCCATGGGCAAAATTGCAGCTAAGCTTGCAGTTTTAGCTTAGCTGCAATTTTGCCCATGGCATGGCCCCTTTAAGGAAAGTTTAAAATGTTTAAATTCGGGACTCTGCATGACAAAGTGAGAAGCTGGGACAGCTTAACAGTTTTTGTCACAGTCTCGGGAATTTTTGGGGCAGTTGGAGACTATGACATGTACCTAGTACTCTTGACACAGGCCAAACAGGCCTGAGTCTAAGATTGTATTTTGAAATAATGTGGATGATAGATTTTGGTTCTATTCTATATTTTCTTTCAATATTGTAAGCTTATATTAATTTGTATTATTGAGTTAGGTCCACTGGATGGTCATAGATCAGTGATGGCGAACCTATGGCACGCGTGCCACAGGTGGCACGTGTGGACCACTCTGCCGACACGCGAGCCATAGGTCACCACCAGCCATAGGTCACCAGCGGCGGCGTGAGGCAGCGTCATGCTGCGCGCCGGGGCTCAGGCCGTGATGTGGCGGGCGGGGCCTACGGGCCTACCTGCTGCCTCCGTGCCGGACCCGCCGCCGCCCGTCGCATCATGTCCTGCGCGCCAGATCCGCCGCCCGTCGCATCATGTCCTGCGCGCCAGATCCGCCGCCCGTCGCGTCATGTCCTGCGTGCCAGATCCGCCGCCCGTCGCGTCATGTCCTGCGCGCTGGATCCCCGCGCTCTGTTTTTGGCGGGGGGGGGAAACCAGGGCAACAGGGCTGTTTAAGCCCTGTTGCCCTGGTTCCCCCCCCACCAAAAACAGAGCGCAGGGATCTAGCGCGCAGGACATGACGCGACGGGCTGCGACGGTGGGTCCAAAGGCGGCGGCGGCTTCAGCGGCGCGGAGAACGCTCCGCGCCGCTCAGAAGAGCGACAGGCGGCAGCAGCAGCTTCAGCAGCAGTTTGAGCGGCGCGGAGAATGCTCCGCGCCGCTCAGAAGAGTGACGGGTGGCGGCGGCAGCAGCAGCTTGAGCGGCGCGGAGAACGCTCCGCGCCGCTCAGAAGAGTGAGATCGGGCCGCCGCCGCCGCCGCAGGAACGATCGGAGGAGCCCAGGTAAGGCTCGTATTACATCCCTGCCGCGCGTTCCCATGCAGCCGCCTCATTCTTGCCCCCCAGCCGCCTCATTCCCTCCTAGCCAGCACCTCCTCCTCCTTTCCCCACATTCTCCCTGGCTTCTTCACAATCCCCCCCCCCCTTTCCCCCAAACGTATCTAAATTACCTTCAGGCTATGTGTACTATTTAAAACATTTGAGTTGATGTTTTTTTCAATAAAAAACTGTTTGTATCATTGAAAGCCCTGTTATTGTGTTTTTCTTTTAAGACAAAAGATGTTAATTAGTTCAGACAACTGTATGAGTTGTTTTTACTAAACTAAAACCCCAGTATTCAGGTTTAATTGCAGTGTTGGCACTTTGAAATAAATAAGTTCGTTTTGTGTTGCAGTTTGGGCACTCGAGCTCAAAAAGGTTCGCCATCACTGTCATAGATGCTTTGTGCTTACTAATGTATCTGTGAAACTTTGGTCAATTTGTAAAAGGAGCCGGAATGCTTTGCTTCTTTGCCCTACTAGAAGGAGACTGAGGCTTGAACTCTGCCTCACTCCAAGGCATGTTTTGATTGTTTTCCTGTGTTATCACTAAGAGTCCTTGTATGACCTAGGGGAGAATTAGTTAGCAATTTCCCAGTATAAATTACTCTTGCAGGCAGACCATTAGTGTGAAGAGGATGCTTAAACCAGGCACCTCTTCAAGGGAGAGTACAGTTGTAAGTCTGGGGGAAGGTGTGAAGGGAGAATGGATGACTTTTCCCCCACAGGCAAAGCCCAGTGAGTTGGAAGAGGAGGAGAATGTGCTGAAGAAAAGATGATAATTTGAGTAAAGGACATGGGGGGGGGGGGCTGCATTCCAGAGGAAAGAGAGCAAATGAGGAAGTAACTGTTGCAAAACTTGCAAATGTTGGAAGGATGACAGCTTTACGGGGTGCCATTTGGTTGCCGGGTTGTGCTGTGCTGCAGATCCTTTCTCAGGAACCAGATTCTGGAGAGGACTGTTTGTAAATTTGCAACTCTTATCTACAAACAACTACAAAGGAACAACTCTTGCAACTCTTATCTACAACAATCTACAAACAACTTCCTCCATAGGAAGTCCCTCCTTTCTGAAAAAGATAGATAAATTTTATTTAGGTCACAGACCAGAGATCCTTTCTGAAAAAGTCTAAGAACTGTGCCAACCCAGAAGCAAGTTAGAGTTGCCAACAACTTCAAGGGTCACGTGCACCGGTAAACCATCTTCCTTCCCGTCCACCACCCTTCCACGTTCTACCTAGATCTGGCCAATCTGGGTTGCGTGAGTGTAAGTATGAAAGGTTTCTTTTGGGATTGTTAGAATAGAGATTGTGGGAAAGGGGAAAAAGGAGACTGAGTAAGAAGTAGGGGCTTGGCCCCCATCTCCTTTGGAGAGGCCAGGCTTGTTGTGTCTTTTCCAGGGCAGGCTTGTCTTTTCCCATGAGAAATGAGTGGGCGCATCACCAACGGGGCATGGATAGCCTTCGTTCTTTTCTCTCAAGGAAACTGAGGGCAGTGGGAAGGCGCACAAGTCTGAGGGGCAGAGTTTTAGGAAGCTGGGCCTAGGGGTAAGTCTCAGTCTACCAGCACAGACTTTTTCTCCTCCTGCTGAGTAGCAGGGAACACTGTGTCTCACACCTCCACCACTAATTTTGGCAGTCTTTGAGGAATCAGTGCTAAGCAAGGGAGTGCCATCTGGATTGTGATTGGTTGCTGGCTGTGTCTGTCTGCTTGCTAGTTGTCTGTATTCTGTGTTTTGCTTTCTCTCTGTTCAATGATTGCTCTTTAATTAAATGCTTTAATTGTTTAATAGTTTACTATAGCAAATCTGGTTTATTAAACAAAGTTCCTTTCCTTTCCCTTAAACTGGTGTGCTTATCTCCACCCCTAAAAGATCCCGGGTTTGCTCAGCTGATCAACTGAGGTTTTCCTGGTTTGAGTAAAAAAATGTGCATCACACTCACACTGCTTTCCTGAGAATGCCATTGTTTAATTTTAAACCCAGCAAGCTCAATTCCAAGTCAAACTGAAGTAAGCATTACCTTAATTTGCACTAGTCTTGCAAGGGGGGAGAGCTAGTACTTCCTGAACAATTGTGTTTACTGTTCCCATTCCTTGTTGATCTTTGACTATCTGCAGGGCCGGATTAAGATAGGGGCTATTGGAGCTGCAGCTCCAGGCCCCTACCCTGAAATAGGCCCACAATCAGGACCGGCGCCACCACCAACCTGGCTGCTGCTACTGCTGCTGCCGCCGCTGCCGCCGTCGAGGAGGAGGAGGAAGTGACGCGACGGGACCCCCGCGCTGTTTTTTGCCGGGGAAACCATGGCAACAGGGCTGTTTAAGCCCTGTTGCCCTGGTTCCTCCCGCCAAAACAACGCGGGCGGGGCTCCGGAAGCGACACGACGCGGAGAAGGTAGGTGGCGGGGGGGTCAGGGGTGGTGGTGATGGCGGTGGCGGCGGGAGGCGCAGCGGCAGCGAGCGGGGGGCGGGGGGAGGCGCAGCGGCGAGCGGGACGGGAGGGTGCGGGGGCGGGCGGGTGGGTGGGGAGGCGGAGGCCTGGCAGGGGCGGTGCAGCAGCAGCGAAGAGGAGCGCAGCGTTTCTGCGCCCTCTTCAGCCGCATGCCCTCCTCAGCACCAGGCCCATAATGCTCTTAATCCGGCCCTGACTATCTGGCCTCAATGTGATGCTAAGATTGCTGTATTGATCTGGGATTATTCTACCGAGTGGTGCACTAGGCCTGCTCTCCTGACTGGTTCTTTCAAGTCACTGCTTCAGATGTCTCAGTCCACCCTGTACTGCAGTACGACAGACAGTAACAGAGAGACAGACACATTCACAACAGCTTCAGTGAACTTAGCCAGAAAATCTAAGGGAAATATTGAGAGTACACTCTAAATTTAGTGGGTTTCTAGCTGCAATCCTATGGTCCCTGGAACATGTCTTAGGGGCCATAGGATTTTTCAGATCTCATCTCTGAGGGCAGAGAGAAACGATCCTATTGATTGACATTCATTGACATTTCCCAAAAGGAGTTGGTTTATTCATTTTGATTTTAAACTAGCCTTATCTCAAGGGCTTATGGATTAACCCAACTATAATAAACTACAGAAAATAGAATATAATCAGTATAACAAAGTGTGGAGGAAGGGGGGGCTGGCTGGCCCGCCACACCCCCACCCTTTCCTATTCCAAAGGAACCAAGACCCCCAGAGATCTCAAGGTACCAGATTGCCAGACTCAGCTGTCTGCAATCCTACTTGGATCTCTGTTGAGGGACTCGCCTTTAATTCTGTAACTTGGATTTAGATACTGAACCAAGCAGAGCAATCCACAAACACCATGTGGGGTAAAACCAGGACAAGGTTTATTCTGGTTGCATTTTACAACAAGATTAGGGAAATGAGAGAAGCACACAAAATAAAGAGAGAGACACGTTAGTACACAGTAAAGCTGCAAAACAATAAAACCTGATTCCTTAATATCTCTCAGGCACACACCTGTTACCTGAGGGTGATCTCTTCAAGGGTTAAATCCAGCACAGCCTCGCTGCCCGAGGGAGATTACCACACCTACCCGAAGGTCTGAGATGGGTAAAACTCCCACAAGGCTTGCCTTTACTAGAGCCCTCAATCCAGCTAATTTCACCAGGAGCTGCCTGGGGTCCTTGGCTTACCGCCATTACCACAGCCGGGTAGAACAAAGACCAAAACCCACGCTTTGGGAAATATACCTTTTCCCCCCCTCCCCTCCTCTGCTGCCTCTTAGCCAATCACCATGCACCTCACCTGGCCAGGCAGGGGGAAGGGAACTCATGACTCATGGCTTGAACTATTTACATATGAAAGCCCTAGGCCAGCTTCTCCAGGCATCTAGGTGCCATTCGAGGCTTTCGTTTCCTCCCAGCCCCCTCAACTGGCCCCACTTGGTTTACACATGAGGAGGCGTGTGCGTGTGTATGTGTGTGTGTGTGTGCATGCATGCAGGAACCCCCAAGGCCCCTTTCTCCACATGCTAACTATGCACACCCCACCCCAGCCGGTTCACACATGAGGTGTGTGTGTGTGTGTGTGTGTGTGTGTGTGTGTGAACCCCCACAAAGGCTCTTTTCTTCACACAAAGCATAACTTAAAATCACCCAATATCAAGTTAGCTCTGCCAAGCTGCAGAACAAATAAGTCTGTGCAATGATTTGAAGGATGTCTCATCTTTAGCGAATCTTCAGGGGAATAGAATTGTGGATCAAGAATGAATGGGGCTTGAGGCAGTGCAATCCTATGGATGTATACTCAGAAGTAAGATCCGTGGAATTCCTTATTCTGAGGAAAGTGTGCATAGGATTGCAGTGTTAAGTTTCAGGAATCAGTAAAACCAATGGAAGCCTACCTACTTTCAAGCTGAAGTTCTGTGGGCTTCAGAAGCTCATGCTTTTAAATTATAATCCAAGATACCAACACCCAGAGTTTCAAGAAAACATGAAATTATTTTTAATATGAATGTCCAGGATATGCTAAGACTTAAAATACACACATAGTCTAAACTTTTATTTCTGCCTACAAATGAAACTTCAGTGTGTTCATTCTGCAGCAGGGATCCTAATCCCAGTAACACCTCTGCTTGTACAGCAGAGAATTTCGCATCAAAATGATAACATGTTAATTGTGTTTCTAGGGTGCAATCCAACTGGATTGCTGCCCGCTAGCCAGAAGCATCCAATCTCAGAGGCTTCTGAGAAACTTATGCCCTGCCAGTCTATTGGGAACAGGAGCCTGGAGGCTATCAGGAGAGGTCAACCTATCAGGAGCAGTTTGCCATAGGGTGAAGGGAGGAAAGAGGGAAAGAGTCTGCACCCCCAAAAACCCCTGGCAGGGGAGGGGACACCCACACACACCTTGGCTTGGGAAATAGGGTCCTTGATGTATGTGGCTGATCCCCAGCCCCACCCCACAGTTTTAAGGGAGTGTGCAGCCTCTTTCTCTCCCTCATTAGACTCCATGGGGGAGGCCGCATCCTGAAAAGTCATGGTGGGAGAAACACCAGTCCCTTCCTGAGGACCCTCTTGCTACAAGGGACCTCTAGAGGGGGTGGGTGCTTCCTCCCACCAGGTGATTTTGGAAGTGTAAATATCTTTCACTTCCCTGCTTCTTCCTTTGGCTGCCTGCTGCCTTCAGCTGGATTTTAAAGGGAATCGGGGAGGTGTGGTTGTTGTTTATTAAATGGCAGTCAAATTTGGATTGGCTCACAATTTTTTTTTAAATAGCTCTACTTGCATCTGTGCCAATGTGCTGTAAACAGGGAAAGTCAAATATTAAAATGTGGATGCCTTACTTAATTGCCTATTCAGAAACACAACTGATTCCTTTTCCCTTGCTTCGCTTTAGCAGAGACATTTAAGACGTCCTAGTAGCCAGGATAGTCTCTGGTAATGAGACATGAGGCTTTGAACCAAAACGTGATCACCACTTCTTAAACCCAATATAGTTCTTAAGGCAGGAAAGGCAAAAAATGGTAGGTTTGGTTATAGCTGATTAGCATACTGGAATAACTAGTAAACTACAATAAACTTTGTCTGGATTATTTCTTATTACTTTCACTATCTATAAGATGACAAAAGGACTGCCTGACAATGGCCTTTATTATACTTTAAAATGTAGTGTTAACATTCCTTTTGCCTCCTCTCAGAATTTCATCATGAAAATAGTAGCTGTGACTTTCCTCATTTCCAATTTAGACACTCCATAATAGAGGCTATGTGCAAATACCCCTGGCATTTCTCCTCTTCTACCCAATTGGTATTTGAAAAACATATTTGGGAGTGGAATTCCCAGTACACTGTGCGTAATTTAACTATCTGCATACCTTTACTCATATTTGCCAGCCATAATTGCACTGTAGAAATGCACACAATTTTTCTCATTATGAGAGTTAAAACAACTAGGGAGCTGTTACAGAAATAAGACTTTTAAAGCTTCAAGGCACAAATTGGAATCCTCAATATGGTGGAGGGTTCAATCTACTACTATATTTTTCAAAAATAAATGGGCAAGAGTCATTGACCTTGAACTCTTCTGCCAATAAAGTAACCTCTGTGCAAATTTTATTTTTCAAAAGCCTGAATTTTCATTCTTTGTTAACAGCAATTTTTCCTCATTGCCTTCAGAGCATATTAGAGCATAAGGTAGAAGGGCTCAGTACAGGACTGCAATAAAACCATATTGTCTTAGTTAAATCCAGAGATCCTTTCCTAGTCTACGTACACAAGAAAAATGTGATACCACTGTACAACCTAATCCAAGTTGCTTTATCTATTAAGTTATGAACAGGGAAAAGTGTGGCACCAGTGCATAGAGCATCATAACTGATAACTATACTTGTGTATATTTTGTTGCATGTTTCGTGACAGTCAAAAGGACTGTCAAAATGCACACAGTGCATAGATAAGCTGCGGAATTAGTTACCAGAGGATGTAACAATGGTCGCCAACTTAAACAGGTTCAAAAGGGGAATAGACAAATTAATGGAAAATAAGGGCATCAACGGCTACTAGGCATGCCTCTGAACACAAGTTGCTGGGAGAGTACTATTGTGCACTTGTCCTGTTTGCAGCATTCCCATAGACATCTGGCTGGCCTCTATGGAAACATAGTGCTGGACTAGAAAGGCCTTTAATCTGATCCAGCAGGAATCTTCTTATGTTCTTACATGCATGGGGAAGATGCAGCTAATTAAAAGGTTCTATTGTTTTTGAATTAAATTTCGGCTGCAATACGGCAATGATATGAAGTAGTATATTAAATTTGTAAATCGATGTTGTCATGTGAATATTTTACATTTTTCCACATAAACTGGAACTGAAACAGTTCAGCTGTGCTGACCAGTAAATTATATTATACCAGCATCAGTCCTGAACAATGTTCACTATAGCTAAAATTGCATCACAAAATTTAATGGCTTGACTCCCTGGTTACACTTTTAATAACTTCCACTTCTCTGCTAATTCACATTCTAAGTTACCCATTATAAAGACTTCTAATAAAAACTATGGAGTCGCAAAAAGTAAGCGATGAAGTAGAAAAGTATAAACGAACCACATCAAAGGCTGTGAACACATGGCAGTAATGGTGATTTGTCTTCAAGTCTTTTGTGATGTAAGCAAATGTAGAGAGGTCTTCGGGGTCTTGTGCAGCACAGGAAATGTTACGAATTTCATGTTCAGCAATAATATTCTGAATGTAAGGGAAATAACTCTCAGTAATCACCACCAGAAATTGTACACAGACAACCCCTTAGATACTTATTCAGCCGCAGTTTGAGAGCATGAACATCTGGGGGAGGCGGGGGGTATTTCATAGCACTCATAATCATCAGACTGGTTTACCAATGGAGAACTCATTACTCTCAGTCCAACAGATAATATGCTAGCACAATGTTAAAAAGATTAGTCTCTGTGTTTTAATTCAGCTAGAAGTAGAATGTGATACATCTGCAGTCCAATCCTATGCTGATTCATAACCCATTGATCTCCAAGTACGTAGGTTTAGGATCACATCCGTAAACCATGGCCCTCCTCTTCTTTCACTACCACATTGTGATACTGATGATCAGGGTGACTAGAGAGCCATAAGAATCAGTTCTTCCAGGCTTTCTATGCATGCTTGTCAGTGAACTGAGGATTCTATCCTGCACTAGTGACTGTGTGAGGATGAAACGAGGATGTGGTAGTTATTACAGATTAGTAGCCCTATAGAAGGCAAGAGCATCATATTATATTTACCGCTATTGGTAATTTGTTGTTTTTTATTCAGAGTTGTTAAATACTTGAAATAAATAAACAACAAATAAAATGTACACCTCAGTTTAATAAATTAACGTGTGATTCCCCTGTAGAAAGCCAAATCCTTTTTCCTTGTTCGTAAGATATATTCTGTTACAAGAGTGAATGATACATATCCTTACTTTCTTGAGGTTTTCTAGTTTAAAATAAGAATTATTAATACAGAAGACAATGTGGGAATTCATTTCAATTTATGGTGCAACAGCTTTCTGCAACAGGGATGTGGAGAAATTAAATGAGCCATACAGAGCAAGGAATGCGGTCCAGATTAGGGTAATAGACAAGGACGGATGCATATAATCACTTTGCATAACAAAGAAGATTTACACCTCTATAATGCATTCAGCTTCTGTGAATGTTATTTCAGATAAAAGTCACCAGTATGCATTTGTTTTCTTTAGGCTAAGAAACTCAGAAAGAATGCTATTACCACAATCCAAAACTCTCCTATGTGCATTGCTAGCACTGGGCCGAAACATGTATGTTTCATCCATCTTTTAGTTCTTAAGCATGTGATTATTTTCTGAATCAGGACCATTGTCAATGTGTGCCATCATTAATCTGTTGCCCCCATGACAAATTAATTCTGAGAGACTATCTCTTACTGCAAGTATCAAGAGACCTCATTGGAATATTAATTTAGCCAACTATTTTAATAATATATACAGAAAACTGTAATGAGTCAAATCTATGGACTTGTTTTATAGAAGACAATCAAAACTAAGAAAATCATAATCTAGCCCACTATTAAATCCTCTTATCTCAAATTGTTGGAGCATTTTAAAAACTATTATTTCTGCATAAAGTTTTGCCTATGGAGAACCACAATCAAATTAATGATTATGCCTTAATGAGTGCTAATTTGTAAAGATCTTTAAACTCAGTGATGTTTAATACTCATTTAATTTTACACTACTGTGAGCAAAACCCAATAATATGCCTTATTGTTATTTTCTTTGTTCTTAGTTTCAGACGTGTTGGATTAAATAATATGGACTGTTTCACATTTACAGTGATACTAAAAAGCAGGGCTTCAGTTTCCTACAAATAAAAGAAAAATATTGCCATAGGATGTAGATCGTTTTAGTACTGCCATTAAGGAAAAAACAAGGTTTTCAAAATTAGATTTTTCTAATTCTCAGAAGGAATTAGAACTAGAAACATTGCTTGCACTAAAACCACTATCTGGTTTTAAAACTCAGTGGGCTTCATGGTTTTCAATGTATGTTTCAAACTCAGCTCTGGTTCACTGAGAGGTCTTCTAGAATTTGAAATCTCTCAAGTGAACATGGCATGTTTTGAGTGTATTTACAGTATTTATAGCTCTGTGTGAAATGAGCAAACCTCCTGAGGGGGAAAAAAAAAAGATTTAAACTTCAAATCATAGAACTGCGGTCTTTACATAGCTAGCTTTCACTCTATGAAGCACAAACAATATCACACAATTCTGTCATTTAGAACTCTTTAGATCACTACAATCAGCCATATTGGCTACTGTGTTCCTTTAGGAAAAGCATGAAGTGACTGTCCAGGATCACTCAACCAAGTGAGAGGTAATATTACATTTCATTGAAATTAGTAAAACTGAAGTGCTAACTGCACTTTTAATGGACCTCAGATATGCATAACTACTATTAATTGTGCCAGGATGCATCAAAGAGGAATTTTTAAAATAACAAGAAGATACCTACAGCAGCCTGCAGATTAACTGATGTTAAGTAGGGATTTCTGGATGCTGAGCCTTTCTTGTTCACAGAATGTACAATCTTCCTTGAGTCAGTACCTCTGATGTAACACTGCTCACACAACTAGACTTCCCACAGTTAAATGCATGTGTCATTTAGCTTGTATTGCATTGAGTTGAGCACACCTATTGTTGAAACAGTGTAACACCAGAAATCATGATGCTAAGCCAAAATTGGCATCTGGCATCACAAGTAGATATATTCATTCACTACTTATGACTAAGCTATAAAGTAGTTCAGCATTATGCAGTGAACCGCTTTGGCACTCTTCTGTAACATACAGCCCCATCTATTTAACTGTCCCTCATGTCTGTTCTTGGAGCCTTACCCAATACCAGACAATTGTGTGTGGGAAATGCAAGTTGTTACTCATTTGTGGCATTTATTCACTTAGTGCAGCCTTCAATGAGAAAGTACATATTCTGTTTCAGGGGTGGGCAACCTGTGGTCCTCCAGATAAAGCACAGGAAGGGATGACTATGAATGCGGAGCAGCCATTTATTATAAAATAACTGAATAATCAAAACAAACCTACCTTATTTGTCGCATCAATAAATTTCACTCCCTTATAAGAGACAGATAAAACAATAGTAGGGACTTTCTTCATTTGTTCTGTAGACTTCTGAAATTAAAAGCAAACAAAAATGTTGTATATTGAACCATGTCTGTCTGTAATTTCCTTTCTTCCCAAGGTAATAATACACTACCTTTATCTGTAAGGAATAGGAAATAATGACATTCTTCTTTACATATTTGAATATCCTATTGCTGGAAATGAATGGAGTAAATTGCAGATAGACACACGTACACTACATAAACACAGGTTGAATTCACACACAATTATTCTTTTTAAACTTCCAAGTGATAATAAGTCCCAGGGCATGGTCTGAAGGCACGTGAGGCAGCCACCATGCTGAAGCTAAGCAGGTCTGGGTCTGGTCAGTGCTTGGAAGGGAGACCACCTGGGAACCGCATGTAGCCACCTTGACTTCCATGATGGAAGAAAGGTGGGAAATAAATGTAATAAATTAATAAATAATAAGAGGGTAATACAAAAAAGATTGTCTTTGCTTTGGCAAAGCAGCATTACTTGGCTACTAATGTAATTGGACAACTGAATTTACATGATGTTATCTATTCTGGTGCTTACTTTGAGATGTTTGGCATTATAAGTGCAAATTTATTGCTTTATAATTACTTACCTGATTTGTTTGTTATGGCCTATGGTCAAACAAATAAAATTATTCACTACCTAACAATATACTGCTTTTAAAAATTTAAAATCTTACTGTAGCACAGTCACTGATAGCAGGGCCATAACTCAGTGGTAGAAGCACCTGCTTTGCACACAGAACTCCCAGGTTCAATCCCCAGCTTCTCCAGGTAGAGCTAGGGAAGAATCCCGCTTGAAACCCTGGAGAGCTACTGCCAGTCCATGTTGGCAGTACTGGGCTAGATGGACCAATGGTGTGATTCAGGATAAACTAAAGCAGCTTTGTATGTTCCTAAGATGTCACAGGATAACAGGGATTTTGACAGTAGACAAATACTGTCACAGAAGAAAGCCCATGATTAGATTTCTTTCCTAAGCAGATTTAGTAAACAGGAATGTTCATTAGTGTCACAACATGACAACCCACCCTGCGAATAAGCTATATAGTGTGGGTTGTTTGTGAAACAACCCACGGTGCACCCAACAGACAATCGGGCTCACTGTGGGTTGTCCTCCCGCTTCTCCCTCAGTCCTCCCACTGGTATCCCAGGGGACTCCGCGGCACAATCTCTCTTGTCTCCCTCTCCCCTTGTCAACCACGAGCCCTTTTTCCTATTGACTGTGTCCTTGATGCTTGTAAGCCTCCAAACTCTGGAGGCTTATGAGGATCCAGTGCCAAGAAGGAGGAGCGGTGGAGGTGATCTCCACCTCCCCACTCCTCCCACTTTGCAATTCAGCTAGATGGCCACATGGGAAGAAGAGGGAAGGAGGCTGGAATACCCCAGTCCAGTCAGCATAGCCCAGTCTCCTCCCTTCCCTGCCCCCTTTACCCTTTCTCCAAGGCTGCTTTTCTGACCTTGGAGAAGCAGCCAGTGTGGTTCTTTCCATGGCGGCTGCAAGGGGGGAGGGGGATCAGCACATGGAACCCCAGCTCCGAGGTTGGAGCTGTCTATGGGCCATAAGATCATTCTCTTAATCTTGTATATTTAAAAATCTATAATTTTTTGTGCTAACGTTGCCTGACTGACCATTTTCTCTATATGTATTAGTGTAGAACTGCTGAGGTTTCATTCAGCATTATAGACACTTTTAGAGCTACTGCCCCTTCATGAAAAATAAAGTCCTGATCAAGGATTTCTGCAAGAGAGACTAAACCATATTTATTTTATTTATTTTTAATTGTAATAATTTGCATCCTCAAAGTAGCTATCAGATAAAACACTAAACAAACACTAAACAAATCACAATAAAAAAACAAATTACCGTAATGTACCAGCAGGACAATAAAAAGAATAAAAATGATTAGTTAGCTCCCAAAAAGAATATTAAAAATATCTTCCATTATTTCTGCTTATTAGTTCTACTTTTAGACGGAATAATGATAGGCATTAAGCTTGATGATCCTTGAGTTAAAGTGCCAACAGTTTTCCTACTTCTTCTTAATATTAATAATGTGTTTGCTTGAGCACCAGGAAAGAACATTCAGACTTCACAATGAGAAAGATTTAGGTTATGTTTTACATATTTAATTGACATCCTTGGAACACCTTTCATGATCGGCTGCATTTTTTGGTTCAGAACCTGCTTCCAAGTTCCGTAATTGCTATATATCTTCCAAAACCTACATATCAGCCTCTTATTAACACTTCACTGTGGACAGAAACCAAAAAATGAAATAAACTGTGACCACTACTTAAGTTCAATTGGTACGCATTCTTATTTCATAAACTGATGTGTATATATGAATTGCAGATCAAAACAATTACAGTAGTGAGCTGATAGTCTTTATTCTCATCTATAGGTATTTTGTTGGGAATCTGCCAGTGACACAGACCCTCTTCAGGGGTTCAAGCCTCAGGCAATCAAAATCACATGAGGCGGAGAGCACAACTGTGCTCATTGGTCCTGCCTGATGTGTCCATGTTGCCCAGCCCCGCAGTCCTCCATGCGTTACGATGGGAACGTCTGAAGCGGACCACCCACCAGATGTTTTGGACTTCACCTCTCATCAGCCTCAGGCAGCATGGCCCATGGTCAGGAATGCTGGCTGTTTGTTATAGTCAAAACATCTGGAGGGCACCAGGTTTGGGAAGGCTGTTTTAGGAACATAAAGTTATGCATAATACATATTTTAGGTTCCTATTTTATGTCTGACCAGGGAGAACTTCAGAAGTAGTCCCTGAAACATATGAACAATATGAATTGTCCTAGTAGCCAAAAGAAGCAGGAAGAACTAGAGGCAGAGGAAGACTGGCATACAGCACCTGTTCCTGTTTGTCAGGAAGTTTATGGAAATTCCTAAACTTGTTCCTGTTTGTGGGGTGGAACTTGGGGAAATCTGATCTGAAGGGAAAGTTATTGAAATTTTATTTGGTTGGGAAAGTCTCAGCTTACGAATGGTAAGCAACCATATTTAATTTAAGAACATTTAAGCAATCTCAACTCATTATTTGAAGAGTGACATTTTATTCACTTTTGTAAATAATTTACGTTAATGAACATGCTATTTTTTGTTCATTTTGAAAGGTGGCCTCCAGTGGAAGTGTCAATCCCATGCCTATATAGGAACCACCAGGCTACTGAATTTCTTTCAGGTACAGAGGGTTTATTTTGGTGGCAGCAGTTAAAAGGTTTTATAGCTGAAGCAGCATTCCCTAGTGATGAGGGCTAATTGAGAACTTTGTTAAAACTTTATTAAAAATTATGAGTGAGTTCTATAGACCCAAGCCTCAACATTAATTTAAAAAAAAAGAAACATAGGTGAGATAAACCACATCCTGTTCCATCACATCTGGCAACAGTGGCTGGATAACCTACAGTGTTCTGCTCATACATGGGTTTTAGATTAAAACTACATTAATGGACTGCTACAGCATCTAAACAGAACAAGCCCGGAAACACAGGACTCCATAGAACAAAACCCAAACTGTCAAGAATGCACATTTTCTTCCATATTATGATATAGTGACTCTACTCACGTTGGGAATCTAAGCATGACTTGGAGCATCCCTAAATGTCTATCAGTAAAAGATACATTAGATGAATAATTGTAATAAGGAATGGAAGAAATAACTATGCTGGGAATCTTACAGGGAGGATTAAAAAAAAATCCCCCCCCCCAATGGCATCATTAATTCCAGACATTTTGCTGCTCTAGTCTTTCTATCTATAAACACCTTGTCTTAAATGCTAAAAGAAAATATTTCACAATCCAAAACTTCAATTTTTCAGGTAAAAACCAAAAACACTCCTTGGGGGGAAAAAACCTGTTCCCCCCAAAAAAAAAATCCTCCCCCCCCATACCTTCACAACTCTATGCCCAACCAGCTGCTGCTGCTCTTTTCTAAAGGAGATGCTTCAGTGGTGCCCCTGGACTTCTCACTGCTGAGGAAAGTGCAGAACTGTTTGATTTGTGGTATTTTGTTATGGGGACTAAGCAGGTCATATTCCAAGGCACTTAAAATGGTTCACCCTCTTCCTATAGCAGGGGTGCAGATCCTCCAGCCTGCAGGCCTAATCTGGCCAGTGGGGCACCCCAATCCAGCCCACGGAACCTCTTGGGGTTCCTCCAGGAGGAATCCCCTTGGAGGGCTTCATCCTCTGGTATCTTCAATCTCCAGTGGAACCCCCACTGTTCTCTCCAATCAGAGATAACAGCGGGGGGGGGGGGGTTGGGGGGAACTCACCTGAGCTGAGAAGGGCAGCTGCCACTCTTCTCAGCTCAGGCAAGTCCCGCCATCCCCCATCCCTGTTTCTATCTCCGATTGGACATAGTAGCAGAGATGTGGGGCACCCAGGGCAGGACTCACCTATGCTGGCAAGACTGGCTGCTGCTCTTCCTAGCACAGGCAAATCTCATGCCCCCACCACCCCTCCTGCTATCTCAGATTGGAGGGAACAACGGGGTTGTGGAGCGGCCGGACTCGTCCCGTGGTGGGAGAAGCGGCTGCTCTCCCCAGTGCAGGCCCAAGTAGCTTTGTACAGCACCTGAAAGCGCACAAGGCCAGGGACTCTGCCAGCACTGGGTGGTGAGGCTGCTCGTCCTCATGCAGCCTAGTCCCTTTTTCCATGCTGGGAAGAAGCACTGAACTCTGTGTCTCCTCCTAGCACAGAGAGAAGAAGGGGGAAAGGGGGGTGATGTCAGGGGGTGGGGCCATCCCCACTGACATAATCCAGCCTGGTGGGGAGCAATCCAGCCCTCCACCCCAAAATAGTTCTGTACACCTGCCCTAGAGGGTCTCCGAGTTCTACCAAAAAGGGGGCTTAAGAGTATCCGGTCCTGGGAAGTTGCTATTCAAGCTCTCCATCAAAGAAATACTTGCGCTTAAGTAGGTATGCCTTCACGATATTTTGGATGTGGGGCGGGGGAGAATTGCAAAATTATAGTTTTATGGCTAGGAAGATGCACAAAAATCCACTGATTAAGAGGTAGGAAATCCTCCACCTGTCTCACTCTGCCCCTAAACAAGAGTATTATATAATGCACTTGCATATGAAGGGTTTAGTGATGATATGAAAAATGACCAGATTATAAGCATTTATAAAGAACATTATAAAGACAGGCCTGTGGCTCACGCTGGCTCAGTTTGTCTGAGCGTGGAAAGCTAAGCAGGGTCAGGCCTGGTTATTACTTGGATGGGAGACCCCTCCTCTAGTTTCCTGCATTGAGCAGGGGGTTGGACTCGACAGCCTTGTAGGCGCCTTCCAACTCTATAAAGAACCCTAACGTTGTTTTAGTTAAAGAACAAAATAGGTGAGATTAGAGGTATAATGACACTTACCTATCACAGTCATTTGGAAAAGTAATAATTTCACTCACCCTCATTTTTGCACAGGCATCCTGCGTTGATTCTGTTCCTCGTAGCTCTTTTACCAACATAGAACCTAAATACTTAAAAGACATAGAAGCAATTTGTTTTCTGTAATTATAAAAAAGAGTAAACAAATCTTCAGGGTCAACTAAATATGTAACCTACAACATTCTGCCATTTTTCTTTTTTCATGTGAACTCCTCATAATATTAGGTTTTCAAATGGAGAGCGTTGCACCATGTTTTATATAGAACTTAATTTATTAACAGTACCAGCAAGTACTGCAATTGTCATGTTTAAAGTAGAGAAGCAACTGCAGAAGCCATCTTACGAAAAATGCATCAGAAAACAAAATGAACCATTTACAATGGCAACACTATTGTTTGCTACCTATATACCTGCTTAATTTATATTAATGCCGGATATACAAACAGATAATACTCTCCTTTAGTTCATCATTGTGTTTTTAGGAAACAGTGGCTGAGATGAATTATAAAAAGAATTATGTGCAAAACGTTCAGGAGTATAGAGTCCAACATTATAATACTGCATAAAATGTAAGGAGTCCCAGTACAATTTCATTAGAGTGAAACTGTGTTTTGTTTAGGTTTTTTGAAGTTGTACAAGCATTTTAATATGATGCTGTTCAAGATTTGAAGGGGTTTTTAATAGTTCCTTTTAGAGTTTAATCTGCTCTATTAAGCAAATGGTAGATTTAACAAATTCTTTAAGGCTTTTGAGAAAATCAAGTACTATTTTTTTTTAATAGCACCACTTTTAAAAATAGCAATAGTGCTGTTTGCTCTAAAGGTGACTTGCAACAGGACACCCCCCACCCCAGTACTTCTTCATACAACACATACATTATTTATGGAATTTATCATCACAAGATGTGGTGATGGTCACTAACTTGGATAGATTTAAAAGGGGCTTGGACAAATTGATGGAGGGTAAGTCTATCCACATGATAGCTAAATTTCTCCATGTTCAGAGGCAGTTTACTTTGAGCATCAGAAGGGGACAAATGACAGTGAAAGCTGTTGACCTCATGCCTTGCTTCTAAACTTCCTAGAAGTTTCTGTTTGGCCACTTGTATACAGAATGTTGGACTAGATGGTCCTTTTGAACGAGATACATCAGGACTCTTATGTACATCCATCCCGCTCCACCCTCCTACACACACATATATACCGTACCTTTTTTAGAACTTTATGGCACTTTTGGATGCTTCCTTAATAAAGAATAATGTCTGTAACTTTTCGGAGATTTAAAGAAAAAGGAAGCAATTCCATCTGCCTTCTATTCACAATATTGTGAACTCTTTTACTGAGATCATTTTGTTCCTGCAAGAAATCTAATATTTACAGCTGTGTAGAAAAAGACTACATGACATGATTACATGATAAAGGTCATTCCCTAAATTGGACAATTTTCAGTAATTCTAAAATGACATTGAGATATGGCAAACTTACAAATGCTTTGTAATCACATGACTGGAAGATGAGTTTCTCTGGATGATGCTGCCAGTACTGCACTGGTGTTGATGCTGTTGCTTCATTAGGAGGTCGTAAGGTGATCGATGGTTCACCCCAGTCTCCAGTCTGAAAATCAGATGTATTCCAAAAGCAATGTAAGCTAAAGGGGGAAACTAGCTTCTTAAAAACAGCTCTCTCTGGTTGTAGCCAAATTGCACTGGTTACATATTATTTACTGAATGTGCCATCAAAATAACTGATGAATGCCATGTGGACAGCATTTCTTACTGCAGTATACCCTCTCATCTGAATTTTCTAGCTAGTCCCAAATAAGCAGATATTATTTAAATGGAAGTACTGCTTGTGCAGGACAAACAGAATAAAATAAGTAGCCAGACGTTTCAGATAACAGG
This sequence comes from Shinisaurus crocodilurus, assembly GCA_021292165.1. Classification (NCBI taxonomy): domain Eukaryota; kingdom Metazoa; phylum Chordata; class Lepidosauria; order Squamata; family Shinisauridae; genus Shinisaurus; species Shinisaurus crocodilurus. Next base: position 247,021,662 of record CM037879.1, read on the forward strand.
GTTGAAAAGGGAAGTCCTACTAACAGCCTGATCCTATGCATGAGTGTTGAATGTCTTTCAGCCTGAGGGCCAAATTCAATTTCAAAGAAGCTCTGGGGGCTGCATTCCAGTGATGGGTGGAGCCAAAAATACCAGCCTATTGTAGCTTAAAGCTCTTCCTGCCAGTAACTAAGCCTTAGGAGAGGCATTTCAACCTTTCAGAATGGGGGAAAGGCTGCACAAAAGCTGAGAAACCACCCACAATGGGGGAAGGGGGTGGGGTCAAGGGAAGGTGGGAAGCCTGGTGGGCCAGATTGGGACCCCAGGGGGCCAGATGTGGCCCCTGGGCCTGAGGTTCTTCACCCTTGATCTACGCAACTGCAGCTATGCAACCAGATCTTATGCATATTTACTTGAATGTAAGCCCTACTTTGTCCAGTGGAACTTAGTCTCAAGTAAGAGTGAATAGGATCGGAGCCTCAGGTCACCCTGTGCACTCTTGCTTATGTGTAAATCCCACTGTAATCAATGGGACGTACTTCTGAGTAAACATGATTAGGATCTAAATACAAGTCTGTTAACTCAAACTGCCACCAATGATGCTTAAATTGAATTAATTTTCTTAGGGGAAGAAACATATTTAAATTGATTTAACAAAACAGTTGCATTTGGAAGGTACTTTCTAAAACTACATTACATGACATTTCAAAATTCAAAACCATCACTAAAAAAAATTAAGTCACTATTTGGTCATCTCGTTTTGTGTGTTTTGTCACAGTGCAAATTAATTTATTTACTTATTATAAATATATCCCGCCTGTTTTCCCGCAAGGACCCAATTGCATTCTCTACTCACTGTTTTTCAACTGGGTTGGGTAGAATTGGCAATAAATTGTTAAACTTACTAACAATTATCAACGAACTTGAGAAATAAGATATAATAAAGTAAAACAATTGAAAAGCTATTGAAAGCATATGAGAAAATTTCAGTCAAAGAAAGTACCATTATATTTCTCCATCCAGGCAGAGCAAACAAAACACCCATTATACATCCATTTCCATGGGGCACACAATAATGACAAGACAGAAGTTTGTACAGATCTACAACGATAAGCACAAAGTCAAATGGAAGGCACTGACACTTAGTAACCTTCCAACGTGAAAACTAAAGCAGGATTGCAGAAAACGAGACAACCAGAGACAACTTTGTGCCAACATTACTGCCTTTTCTCTGAAGCTGACAGTAATGTAGTTCATGTGGTGCTTTCCTTTAAAAGTGCTTTTAGAGCTGTCTGGAATGACCTCTTGCAACAGTTAATACCCTAGTTCAGGAGTGGGCAGATTCTGGGGCTGGGGATCCACATAGGCTAGCATGATTAGGATCTAATCGCCAAATTCGTCGCCAAAATGCCACGGCGCGCGCAGCAACAACAAAGTGGGAATTTTGCTTCTAAACAAGGCATCTGGGGAGCACACACCTTATTTGAAAGCAAAATCATGCTCCTGGACGGCTTCTGGGAGTGCGATTCTGCTTCCAAACAAGGTGCATACTTCCTGCATACCTTGCTGTGGAACAAAATTGCTGCTTTTTGCCACCCGGGCAGCAAATCCAGTGGTGAGGGGCAGCTAAAAGGTCAGGGGAGGCACGCAGCCCTCAGGCCACAGGCTGCTCACCCCGCCCTAGCGCTTTTCTGAATGAAGGGATTATTTTTGGCGGGAGCAGGGCATCTGCTGCACAGGCCTGACAGAGACACTCCAAACTTCCAGCAGATCCAGCTTTTTCTTGATGCTGGAAAATGCTTCACATGCAAAATGTCTGCCAGTTGACTAGAGACTAATAATATAATAATACGGTAGTTAATACTTAACATTTATATAGCGCTTTAGGGTGTTCATACCGCTGCACATATATTATCTGGTTGCAATCATGACTATCAACATTAAACACTTCCTTGCCCCTTCTTCCCCACAGCACCCCAAAATGCTACGCAGAGGGACAGGGGGACCCTGTTGAATGGGGTAGGCTGAGGGATCCCAGAAAATTGGACGGCACTCTGCTCATGGAAGCGGCCACTGCCTGGATGCCAAATCCTTCTTCCCTTCCTTCCTTCCACACCACAGCCTGGCCCATTCAGCAGCCTCTCCCAAAATGCTGCGTAGCAATTTTTGTGGGCGGTAGGGACTGCCTTGGAGAAGGAGGGGTGGGGAAATCTGCTTCCACCAGCCCAGTTGCCACATGCCTACATCTGGATCCAAGCCTGCATTAGAACAACTCTCCAACTTAGAGCTCATTCACATGTTACGGAGCAGGTGTGCCACATGTACACTGGCATTCCTTTAGGGAACCCTGTAAAGGCACAGGTCTCGAAACACCCAGGGGCACACAGTACATATGTACACAGGGCTTGCAATTGGCCAGGACTCCCTGCCTGGAACACACTGCCTGTTTACAGAAAATGTTCCCCTTCACGCCTTTACAGTATTCGCTATAGCAAATCCCCATTATGTGTGGCAAACACATATGCCACATAAAATGTCAGTCAACCCTTACTAGATCTGTGGCTCACACTTGAATACTGGGCATGATCCAGCTCAAGGAAAAGTACTTTCAGGTTCATAGATTTCATAGATCATAGAGTTGGAAGGAACCTACAAGGCTATCGAGTCCAACCCCCTGCTCAATGCAGGAAACTAGAGGAGGGCTCTCCCATCCAAGTAACAACCAGGCTTGACCCTGCTTAGCTTTCCACGTTCAGACAAGCTGAGCCAGCGTAAGCCACAGGCTGTTTAACTCTTCCACTGAAATCAATTGGGTTTAGAAGTACTTCACTCTGGCTTTACTGTGCCCTTTAGGAGTTAACACTGTTTATAGAAATGGTGATTCAGTGTAATTGACAAGAAACATTAAAGGTTTGTAGCCTCATTGTCCATTTATTAAAGTAATCTTATTAATGTCACTCAAAGAAATGTGATTATACCCTGAGATTTCACTTTCTTCCACTGGAATGCTCAGCTTGTCGAGACTATTTTTAAGATGTTGATATCTGCTTGTATTAAAGCTCTGATTCAATAACTTTAAGCAAGATAAATATATCCTGCTGTAAGAAAATTTATGCTGAGCATAACTTTAAAATGTAAGCTTTAGACAACATGGTATTAGTAAGAAATGCCAAAAGCAAAAATGGTGTAGCATCTTTCTATAACCCATCATTGAACCAGCCACAAAACAATGGACACAATCCAGAGCCCTCTGTGTGTTCAAGACTTTCATTTCAACATAAATGATTCCTGGCCAACTTGCATGTACAGTAATACCTTGGATTGCAAGTAACTTGGGTCTGAGAGCGTTTTGCAAGACAAGCAATTTTTTAAAATAAATTTTGACTTGATAAACAAGCAAGGTCTTGCAATACAAGGTAGGGATGTAACCGCTCGCCTCGAGCAGGCGTAGCAGGCCGAAATTGGCCCTGCTCACGCCCGCCAGAGACTCGCTTTGATAAGAGTGTTTTGGATTACAAGCACGGTTCCAGAACGCATTATGCTTGCAATCCAAGGTATTACTGTATAGTTTTGCACAGGATGCATAGTTACAAGTGAATATGGAATCCCACAGTCACATAGGTTTACACTGTTCACACCTTGAGATTTTACAAAAAATATCCATATGAGCTGTTCTCAGTCCAAGAGCTAGAAAGTGACGCCTAAAGTGAAAAGAAAAAAATGTCCAGATCTGGAAGTATGTATACTACACAAATCTGATGAAAAAAATACTACTTTTAAACTAAATCAGTAAAATTTACAAAACTAAAATAAGAGTGAAACACAGGAGTATTTGCAATAAAATGTCTTGAAGCCAAATAAATATTGCCTTCCAAATCTGTCACAAGCCAGCCACAGAGAGAGAAGTACGTTTAAGTCCCTTTTTTTTTTAACTGGGAGGTATTTAAGTACACATTTAACTCTCCCCTTAAAATCAATAGGACTTAGAAGTGCATAAGATTCGTTGGATCATTCTCACTGTAAATATTTTAAAAAATATTCTCTGCAATGATTGAAATTGCATTTTTAATGTTTCATTAATAAAAAGGGAATTACTGATTGCAAGACTGCTCTTTGGTGCATATATCATCAGCAAACTTTTTTATTCAGCTGAAATTTAATTCAAAATAGGTACAGTAATTTCCTTTTCATGAGAAATTCTCATAATTCAAATTTATTATCAGTATAAACATATTTAGGAGCAAACTTAAACTCCCCACAAGGACGGCTGAGAGGCCTTAGGAAGCAACCAACATAAGTGCCACTCCTCCAGGGGAGAGGGGGATCACTGGTGGGCCAACACCTACACGACCAAAAGTCCCCCAGTATGGCTGGGGGGACGCCACAGGCATAGATGTACCCCTGGTGGTGTTCTGCCAGCTGTGCAAGGGAAATCCAGGCATGTCAGGGGTGGCCATAGATCTGTCAGATCCAAAGCCACCTTGTTTCCCTAACATGTTTCAAAAAGTGGACCAACAGTATACCAGCCCTGGGACTGGTGTAGTTATTTCCCTACCCTTGTAGGCAATGCAAGGGGAGAAGAAACGGTGTCCTGCACGTCCTGCCCTCGCTGCAGTGAAATGGCAGGACGCTGGAAGCGGTGGTGGTTCCACCCACACGTCTCCCCCTCTTTACTTTGATTGTGAGATAGGATTGTCCTGCCCAATATTTCAGCTGGGTTCCTTAGTGGGCCTGTAGGCCACACATCCCTTAAGCCAGGGGCAGGCCTTCCAGGTGTTGTTGGGCCGCAACTCCTCTCAGCCCTAGCCAGCGTAGCCAATGGTGAGGGATGGTGGGAGTTGCAGGCCGACCATAGGGGCGAATGCTCCTTTCTAGTCCTCCTCGATCTCTCAGCGGCTTTTGATACCGTTGACCACGGTATCCTCCTGGACCGTCTGGAGGGCTTGGGCTTGGGAGGCACTGTATTGCAGTGGTTCCGGTCCTTCCTCTCTGGAAGGTATCAGAGGGTAGTTGTCGGGGAGGAGGCTTCGGACCCTCGGCTGCTCACTTGTGGAGTGCCGCAGGGTTCCATCCTCTCCCCGATGTTATTCAACATCTACCTCAAGCCGCTGGGAGCTATCATCAGGAGGTTTGGGGTGCAGTGTCATCAGTATGCGGATGACACGCAGCTCTACCTCTGTTTTAAGTCCTCACCGAGGTTGGCCGTTGAGACCCTGTCCAAGTGCCTGGAGTCAGTGTCTGGCTGGATGGGAAGGAACATGCTGAAACTGAACCCCGACAAGACCGAGGTACTTCTGGTGGGGGGCAAGGGAAGGTTAGGGGATGTTGACCTGGTGCTGAATGGGGTACATCTACCCCTGAAGGACCAGGTCCGCAGCTTGGGGGTCATTCTAGACTCCCAGCTGTCCATGGAGGCTCAGGTGGCAGCTGTGAGCCGGGCGGCGCTGTATCAGCTTCATCTGATACGGCAGCTGCGCCCCTACCTTCCTAATCACCTGCTCCCATCAGTGGTTCATGCCTTGGTCTCCTCTCGCCTAGACTACTGTAATGCGCTCTACGTGGGGTTACCCTGGAAGACGGTCCGGAAGCTTCAGCTGGTACAGAACGCGGCGGCTCGCCTGATTAAGGGCAGCCGCCGGCGTGATCACATCACGCCAGTGCTTAATGAGTTGCACTGGCTACCAGTTGCTTGCCGAGCCGAATTCAAGGTGTTGGTTTTGACCTTTAAAACCCTACATGGCTCCGGCCCAGCTTATCTCAAGGAGCGCCTCCAGCAACATCAAGTAGGCCGCTCAACAAGGTCTGCCACGGACGGCCTTCTTCTTATCCCATCAGCCAGAGCAGCCAGGCTGGTGGGGACTAGGAAGAGGGCCTTCTCTGTGGCAGCCCCACATTATGGAATTCCCTCCCTAGTGACCTTCGCCATGCGTGCCCCCTCCGTGATGAGCTTCCGCTGTGCATTAAAAACATGGCTGTTCAGGCGGGAATATGGGGTGGGTTAGGTTTTTAATTTAAAAAAATTATATTGTTTTAATTATTATATTTTATTGTGTTGTTTTACTGTATTTTACTTGTACATCACCCAGGGTGGCCGGGTGGCCGGCCAGATGGGCGATTAATAAATAAATAAATAATAAATTAATTAATAAATAAATAAATATCTGGAGAGCCGCACATTTCCCATCCCTGTCTTCCATCTTCCCCTAATGGGTGTGAGGAAGCAAGTGAAGGAATAAGTTCAGATGGCATTCTTCATCCCTCTCAAATACCTAACAGCTAATCAGAACTGTCATCATCATCATCATCATCATCATCATCATCATCATCATCAGTATATAACTGTCAGAGCAGACAGTACTTTCCTCTATTAGGCAGGCAGAACAGTAGCATGACTGTAGAGACAGATGCCCAGGTTTTCTGGGAGTTCTAGTTCTAAGGATCTAGGCAGTTTCCCCCCTTCTGTTGCAAAGATGAGCTGCAACTAAAAGCTGCATCATGAGTTTCTTGTGACACTAATATTAATATTTCCACTGGGGGGGGGAAGTATGTGCATGCTAAAACATGAATGGGAGAATAAGTTTTTACTTTGCATATGCATCAGGAAGCAATAACATATTTAATATACTCTGGAAGTGGCATACAAAGATGATCTTAAGGGAGGCTAAAATTCAAAATACAGTTCAAGAGATAAGGGCATTGCTTCAAGACACATCCTGTGTCTAAAAATAAGTGCAGATTGCTTAGAAGTGAAGACATGCTACAAGATGCCACCAAGTACACACTGACGTGACTCAGTGCATTTTAAAATTGAGGCAAATAGGCCTGAGAGTTTAAAGAGAGGATCCTTCTTGGTCACAAAAAGGAGAAGGCACAAAAAAAGTGTGAAATTGCAGAGTTTATGCAATTTACACTGATTTTCGTCTTTGAAAGCGAACAAAGACAATCACCTGGAACACAAGTTGAAGGAAAGATGAGGGCTTTAAAAAAATCAGACTTTGGAGCTTTAAAATTTGCATCCAGTTACACAAAAAACAAGACGCTCATTGCACACTATGAAAATGAATGTATAAACACATACAGTCCTGGAAATTATTGGATGTTACACATGGCTTCTTGAAGTCTGAAAAGCACAGCACCAGTATCAAGTATTAACAACAACAAGGAAACACATTGAACAGGAATACAGTGACAACGTAGCCATTTATTGAAGTATCTTACATTATGAACCTGATGGACTGCTGTGTAAGGATATCCTGCATTCTGGTTGGTCCATATCTCACAGACAGAAGACTGCTAATATAAACAGAAAACTATATCTCATCTTGTAAATAGTAAAGCACCACAAACATCCCCAAGCCCAGGAAGAATAAGAATTGTGCCCAGGGGGTGAGGGCAAATATGACTGCAAGATTTAAAAGAAGAGAGAGATTTAAATTGGCAGCAGCTGTTAATGCCCTCTTTAATATATTCGCTGATAAAACATATTTTGGGCTTATAGAAAGAAAAACATAACTCAAGGATTTCAGAGTGAGCGAGTTTCACATCTATTCAGAATAATAACACCATTTATCCTTCAGTCATATCTCAGTCTTTGATTTGTATTCTGTAGCTGAGAAAGTTTTCAATGTAAATTTACATAGGAGGAAAAAGCTAAAATAAACAAATACTGAGCATAATCAAATAAGTGTTGTTGTTGAGCAATAAGCACTGACATCAATGGTATTTGTACATAACACATGAAAGATACTAGGTTCAGTCCACCAGAGCAAAATAATGCACAACCTCTAGACATTTCAATGGGAAAGGCACAGAAAGAGTCAGCAGAGCTTAGTAAAGCGGACCAACACCTTTAAAAAGCCATATTGGCTGCAGTAATTAGCAAAGAATATGTAAAATGGAGTAACAACCCATCACTTCTTCCCAACAGTTATTTGGAAGGCAGAAAGCTAGAATTTATTTATTAATTTGATTTATACCCCACGTTTCCACTAAGGAAGTAGCACTCAGTAATTCATTACGTGGGTGGACTTTATATGTTTGGAAATTCAAAAGTAGCCAAGATGCACAATACAATTACTGCAGCAAAAGTAACACAAAAAAAATCAGATTCATATCATCTGACAGCACCTGGTATATATTTCTTTATTTGGACACCACAAACAAATCCAAGATAATAGCTCATAGTAGCTGAAGAACTAAAATAAGCATCAGATGTAGTAGCTACCCACAGTCTCCTGAGCAGGCGGCAACAATGAAAGGCTTTAAACAGATGAGAAATGCAACTACACAATCTCTGGAGTAGCTAGCAATTAATACATCAATAGCTTAACCACAGATGTAGAGCATAGCCAGCAGTTAAGACAAGCAGCAGGAATTTAATATTGGTGTCTAAATAAAGCCTATGTTCAAAGAGACACAGCTTCCTGCAAGAAAACTGCTATTGCGCTTATTTTTTCCTCTGTGAAATCTGGATGGCTCACACTAGCTGACAAGCTCTATCACTACTCAAATTCTAAGGACTGCCAGTGGAGGCTGCCTTTCTCGAAACTGTCCAGAAAGTGTTCCTGCTACTCAATCCTAAGAACCTGCACCACAGCAAAGAAGTGTTATCATGGGGCAGGGCACAGCAGCCATTGAGGCAGCCAACGGTCACAATCAATTGCACTGTGTAAACAAAATCAGATCTGTAGTAATTTAATATTAGCATATTGGATACAGAAATGTAAGTGTGCTGCTCATTCTCTTGAAGAATATAAGACTATTGTAGTGGTTGCTTCCTCAGTATGTTTTTGGCAATGGAGTAGTTGCAACTTGGACAAAGGTTAAAAATACAGGCCTCCAGAGCATGAAAAAGGCAAGATGACAAAAGGTTTGAGGAAAAACAATAGTTAACCATGCCAAATACCCTCAAGGGGTAGAAAATAAAGCCAGCATAATCTAACACTTGCACTTGTGGTACATAAGAAAGTGTGAGAGATACTGCTTTAGATTAGAACCTCTGGCCACTTAAAGACAAACTGGAGAGGGTTCAGAGGAGGGCAACAAGGATGATAAAGGGACTGGAAACAAGGCCCTATGAGGAGAGACTGAAAGAATTGGGCATGTTTAGCTTTCAGAAGAGGAGACTGAGGGGAGATATGATCGCACTCTTTCAGTACTTGAAGGGATGTCACACAGAGGAGGGCCAGGATCTCTTCTCGATCATCCCAGTTTGCAGGACACGGAATAATGGGCTCAAGTTACTGGAACCTAGATTCCACCTAAACATCAGGAAAAATTTCCTGACTGTCAGAGCAATAAGACAATGGAATCAACTACCTAGGGAGGTGGTGGGCTCTCCCAGTCTGGAGGCATTCAAGGTGCAGCTGGACAATCATCTGTCAGGGATGCTTTGACCTGGATTCCTGCGTTGAGCAGGGGGTTGGACTCGATGGCCTTGTGGGCCCCTTCCAACTCTATTTTTCTATGATTCTATGATAAAGAGTGCCATTTCATAATGGAGCTGTGGTAACCTTCCACTTACAGCCTTAATGTTTTGAAAAGGGTCAGGATAACCAATGCAAAGCAGACTTTACCTATTCCCTGTCTAATGGTCTGCCTTCTCTTTTTCTATCAATGCAGATGTGCTCAGTGCACAGTGCAACATATGCACAGAGAATGGAGCCCTGGCACCTAAGTCAGCACAAAGAAGAGGTACCTTGCATGCCTCAGAGTATCCTTCTGACAGAGGATCCAACTGCCTTTCAGAAAGCTACTTACAATAGTTAGCAGCATCAAATCTGTTTTGAGAGGGGTGTTTTAAAGAGACTTGAAACATTCCTAAAGAAGATCTAGCAGAGTTCTGAAGATAATTTCTTCTGACTACATTAATGCCTAAGGCTTATTTTACTCATTAACTAGTTCTATTTCTGTTAATGTTTCAGTGGACAGGAAACAGACATGGCACAGCAAAAATTCTGTATGGATGAAAATGCACCCACAGGAGTCAGATGTAATATTCAAATGGGTGCTTTACCATATAAAAACAGCAAGAAGGAGGAACCTATGAGAGAGTTCGCACGACATGACAGCCCACCGTGGGTTAATTTACCTGTGGGGGCTGTTGCATCACCTGTTTTAACATAGAGGTCATTTGCCATTTCCACTACTCAGAGAAATTATATTGAACACGTACCAAAAGTGGTTCTGCATAAAAGTGCCAAAAGTTGAACTGTGATCTCTCTTGCATTTCCAGGGTCACAATTCCAGGTGGAACTCGGGACCAAAACAGATGTGATATAAAATAATACAGCAGGGAGTGGGGGCAACGAGATTGAAATTTTGATGCACAGAGAGCTGTGCTAGACCCTTCCCTTCCCTTCCCTTCGCTGCTTGCCTTATCAGGGTTCCTAAGTGTGAAGAGAGTTCTACTCACGTTCAAGCGATCATGAAAAGAACCCCCTTTCAGACCTTGCTGATTCAATACAACAAGGTCTGAACTGAGGAGAGCGAGGCCAATGCACTGGAGACGTAGGGGGTGGGCCCAGCGTGCACCCCAACCCTCTACCCCCTTTAAGCCCTCACACATTCAGGCGAATGTGTCACACTGTGCTGGGCGCCCGCAGGTGCCATTTTTGCATGGTGCCCATGGCCACCAAGCTTTCTGTAGCTTGTTGTATCATACAAACCCAGGCGGCAGGGGTTGTTTGAGGGTTAGACAACCTTCAGATAACCCTAAAACAAGCCATGGGTTATTTGAAAGTTGTTCAACTCTCAAACAACCCCTGCCATCTGGGTTTGCATAACACAACAAGTCATGGCAAGCATGATGCAACAGCCCCCACAGGTAAATTAACCCACGGTGGGCTGTCATGTCGTGCGAACTCTCTCATAGGTTCCTCCTTCTTGCTGTTTTTATATGGTAAAGCACCCATTTGAATATTACAGCTGACTCCTGTGGGTGCACTTTGGTTACAAATGGTATCCTGTAGGGCTACAAGGGCACATCTTCCATGATACCAAATGTTGGCATTCAGGTTCTGAAAGGCCTGTGGCTGCTCCAATCATGACAAGGCACTGCAGTCATCACTTGTGATTAAAAAAGAGCCGAAGGTTTGCTGCATTTGCCTGAATCCAGCTTCATCCTCACACTTCATTCACCAAAATGGCATTCTCCTCTATTTGAACAAGTTTGCCCTAAGGTTGAGATGAGCTGGTACATGCAGATGGCCCCAAAACTATTGCAAACTGCTTTCAAATTAATTTCCATCTAGCTGAACAGGAGTTGTGCTTTTTTCCAAGGGCAATTGCTTCAGGTCCTTCCTGTCATTCAACATGTCTTTTACAGGCTTACATGTCAGTCTCGGTGCTTATCCGTCACAGCAGGATTTAACCTTACAATTTGAATTCCAATGTACTGAACATGCACTTGTGCAGTGAAAACCTTTCCTGACTGACCACTTCCTCCTTGCTGACAATGTCACTACAACCCCTTCTCAAGCTTAATATCTTAGAAGAAGGTGGGTGACAGAAACATTTTGGGTCAAGAGCATCACCTTGGAAAAAGCATGTATAAAAATACAAATAGAGTATAAACTATCTTCATAATGAGAAAGTGAAAGGAAGTGTTCAGATTTTATAGACTAAGAAATCAGCTCATGTTTTCCAAGTTTCAGGGTTGTCCAGTTTTTTCTACTTGCAAGTCAAAGGGTAAGAAAAGTTTGGTTCTCTAGGCATGCCTACAGCGAGGTGCTATGATAGAGGAAGCAAATTAACATGCCATTGTAGAGAAAGAGATCACCACAGCTTAAATGCAGATGTAAAGGGAGCCCCATCAACTAATGGAGCTTTCTTAAAAAAAATGGTCAAGTGCTGAAACTTAAGTGTTTTATGGATCAAAACAACAGATCAAGTTCAGTGGAACTGCTTTGAAGGAAGCAGTCTGAGTGCTTTATAGAATTAAGTTCCTAGTTCTGTCCCTCTATATTCAACACACAAGATATTTTGTTTAATTGAGCTAACCCTAGGAAGGAAGAATTATATGTTTGGAGAGTATTATGTCTTCAGGTAGGAAATAATAAGAGAGATGCATCAAAGATGGTTCACGAATTAAAATAAAGTATTAGGGACTAGAAGGAAAAAGAATGAAATATTCAGTGATACAATGTGCATATATAGAACTGCTCAGTAATATTAAATTTTGTATTGCCTATTCTGACATTCAAATTTTGGGACCTTCATAGAAGCTCTTTTACAGAAAATAGTAACTGTTTTGTTCTTCTATTCTTCTCTGCAGAATTAATTGAAGTTGTCTTGTATGCTAGAGAGGATTCCCCAATTAGTTCTGCTAGTAGGTTAAGAGAAAACCTAATTCAGCAGGAGAAAATCATATATCAACAACATTTTTCTTTGAAAATTAAGAAGTAAAAGTCAGTAGATCACGCTGATGTTCATAGGAATGTTCATCTGAGCAAACAAAACTTATCGGATGCCCTTGGATTTTCCAGAGGGAATCACAATTTTTCTTCCTAGCTGCAGATATATATATGTCTTGTTAATTGCTGTAAACCGCCCAGAGAGTTTCAGCTATTGGGCGGTATAAAAATGAAATAAATAAATAAGTGTGTGTGTGTGTGTGTGTGCGCGCGCGTGCACATGCATGTGTGCACGCGCATGCATGATATGGGCATTAACGTATTTTCCCTGCCAGGCTGAACTGCTGAAATACCGTAGTCAATCTCTACTCGTGGCTAGGCCAGACACTTACGTAGATGTTTCTATCAGGGAAGAATGTCTGCTCAGTGGAGTGAGCTATGCAAGTCTCTAACATGCTTCATGAACTCAACTGGCCTCCCATCTGTTTTGGGTGCAATTCATAGTTTGGTTTCTGATGTATACCATGAAGCATTACAGCATGGTTTATGACTTGGCCTTCAGTCATACTGTGCACCATCAAAGAACAGCACGTATCACCCCATGGCACTTCTGCTGATAGAAGCTCAACTATACTGACCTTTAGAATGAAATATGGCATATCTTTTTGGTCAAGCATATGCTTGATTTATGGTAGTCAGTGTATTATTTATGTCTGGTTGAATGAATGGACAGGCTGTTTTCAATTGTCTTTTGCAGAGGGTTTAGTGTGCAGGTTACAAATCATTAAATAAATACACTGGAAATTTCAACACCCACCACAAAATATACAATAGCCTAAAAGCTCTTTTATGAAGTGTTAACATCCTGCATTCTAATTGTAGAAATAGCAGTTTCTGCAAATTCTTTTGAGTTGTTCTCGAGCAGAAATCATAGCCAACTATTCTGTAGTGAACATATGCCAGCCAATTTTAATCCAGGTATTTCTCTCAAAAGCTATGAAAGAAAAGAATCTTTATTATCAGGTGTAAAACAAAGTGGCTTAGCGTGCAGCTAACAAGGGGCAGCATCCAGTACTCCCCATGTGCTGGTGGAACCTACTGCTAGTATAATGGGAACCTAGCTGTTCCCAACGCAATCGGAAATGAGCAGAAACATTCATTTCTGGAATGGCGCAGCTCAGCGGAGCTCACAGAAGGGAGCTCCACTGACCTGTCCCATTCTGGAAATGAGCGTTTGCATCCATTTCCAGGGTTCCTTTAGGAAGTGCCAGCTCCTGTTGCACTAGCTGTGGATCCTGCAAGTGCAACAGAAGCAGTGGAGATGCAGTGGCAGTATTGGATACTGCCCATGGAATTAACTCTTAGAGCGGATCAAAATAACAGAAATGTACAACAACTGAGCAGTTTTTCAGAGATGATGAACTAACAATACTAGTCCTTTTCTGAAATTCCTTAATAAGAGGGAATAAAATTACAGAAGTACAATACTATCTACTAAACCCTAGCTCTCATAAGCACATCAGGACCTCCACTAGAGGATGGAATCACAAGATCTTTTTTCAACAGAAAGGTGACTTTCCCCCCTCACTTGATGATGGTTGATACTGTGGCATCAGTTCAGTAGGAGTGACTTTTGAAGCTTGCTAAATTTGAGTTGGCCTGTTTATCATGAATGCCCTTCCTGAACCATTCACAAAACTAGATTCCAAGCAGGTATCCACCAAGAGAACTTTATTTTTTTTTTAATCCCACAGATGGAAATCTACACTAACTGAATACAGTCAATAGCTTCCAGGTGAAGGAAAGTATTTCCAGTAGGTTTCAGGTTTATCCAAAAATACATGAGAAATGGACAAAGTCCATCCTACTAGACCACCTCCCATGTCTGACAGCCTCTGGCACACCAAGGTGACAGTGATATTGCCACTCCTTGATACTGGAGCATGTGCAGAGAGACTTATGCTAGACCTCCCTGTGTATGTGTGGAGTGTATTGTGGCATCCATTCCTGAGGCTACAATTTACTCTGTAGTTTGGGCAGAGCTGAATGGATACATTTTACCATTTACCAAAACTATTTGGGATGGAACAATTAAAACGCACTCATCCCTAAGAAGTTGATGGGGAAAATAATTTTCCCCATTGATGGGGAAAATATCTTGGGTGACCTCTTTTTTTTTAAGGTTGCTGTTAAGAAATTGGTATTGAGATTCCTTCTATGTGCAGAAAAGGGCAGCAATGTGTTCAACATCATTCCCTCGATTTCCGATGTTCAGGCACAAGTGCCACTCCTTATGTAGCCCAAATGGCTCAAGAGGAAGGTATAAGCAGTCTTGGGAGAACCCCAAGGTTTTCAGAAATACAAAACTCTTTAGGGAAAAAACCCCAAATCAGCACAATGAAGACTGAACATGCTCAGTGGCCATGGAATGGGGTATTGTGGAGGAGGGTGTGGCTGTCACACTGGCATTGTACACAAGAGCATTCTACAGTGAAATATTTTGTTGAAGGTCCCTCTTGTTTGTAGGACTAAACCCCAACCATCAAGATGGCGTAGCAGTATCATTTATTCCTCAAAGAAATAAGTTATCCATCATTAACAAAAACAAATCTTCTCTTCCTCAAACAGAATAGTCTGATTTCTCATCTCCATATTATGCACCTCTCTCAGGCCTGCTAGCATACAAATAACTGTAGAACTAGTTTACAGAGGAGAAGGCCTCTACAGAGTACTTGTAAAAAGCACACTGGTAGAAGAGGATAAAAGAAAAGTTACCAAATAAATGCAAACAAATTCAGTTGAGAAGTCAGCATATATTTCAGGAACATACTGCTATGGAATAATATTTGAAAATATATACTTTTTCAAAAAAGAGTGGATTTACAACTCTAGCTCTAACAAATTGTAACAACAGTTACAACAGTTTCCCAACTTTACCTGTGCCATCTGTCTCTCCAGTTTTGACCGGGGAATATCCTCAAAATAACTGTCATTTCTTCTTCTCCTCGCATCCCCCTGCATGATAATGTGTGGTACGTCCAGTGAGCCACCAGTAGTGTACGTGCTTTGGCTGAGTGAAGGAGACAATTGAGGAGGCGTGTGATTACCACTGGGTTCCTGCATAGAATTAGAAAAATATGACAGCATGACATAAACACTGTGTGCTGCATTGAAGCTTGTGAACAATGCATGCTCCCTGTGCCACAGCCTTCCCTCCTCAGGGGGAACTTGCCCACAGGTTGGGACTGAATGGAAGTGCTTGCCACCACCTCTTTTCTTGTCCTGTAGCCCTGAGGAAACAGGACCGCAGGGCTCCAAGCTAGTTAGCTGCCTAAACTGGGAGAAAGCTCTAACTGCACCCATCTCTACGAGCCTGCAGCATGCATCCTCCCTGTAGGCATGAATCCAACTATCTCCGGTAGTGTTGCTAAGTTGTAAGGCACGTGGGAGAGTGGGGGAGAAACCCTCTCCCTTGGTTTTGGTCCAACTCCAAACCTCCACTCCAGATTAAGAGAGAATGTTTATTAAAGAGAATATCAAAAAAGGTGAGAAGGGAAGTAAGGATACTTGAAAGAAAATAAAGCATAAAATGAATCTAGCTAGCCTACAATGAAATCTTGGAAATAACTTGCTCACACATGTAGCGGTCACTGGAAAGTAAAACACATACATTCTTTTTGGCTGGGAGGGGTGTCTGGGTTTCTGAGTGGCAGCATGCCCTGATGGCGAAGGACCCCAGTGGTCACAACAGTGAAGAACCCCAGATCATTTATTAGGTTTGGCTAGGCAGGGGTAGGCAACATGGTGCCCACAGGCACCAATGTCCCCTAGATGCCTTCCCTGGTGCCCATTGATACACCCTATTCCTCCCAATTTGTAGTTTAAAAATATTTGTATATTTTCTTATAAAATATAAGCATGGATTGCATCAAAGCAAAGTGGGTGCCTCTGGCTGCAGCCACCTTAATTTCACAAGAATGCCTCTGCGCAGGTTACTTGTCCTTTGTGACCAGCCATGCCCACTCATTGCAGCCATTTTGTGGTTGTGCCCACAACAGTTTTTCAAATTTCCAGATGTGCCCACAGTCCCAAAAGGCTGCCTGCCCCTGGGCTAGGAGGTGCCAGCAACTGACAGCTGCTATGGAAATTAGTCAACAAGCATCTAGTCATGTAGACAGGAAGAAGCGGTTCTCACCTTGCTGGGCTGAGAGGTGAGCTAGCAAAGTGTTAATTTTAAAAACGGGGTGTCTTGCTCAGCTTGGCATCTCACAAAGGCTTCCTGGTTATGGACTGAAAGCCCGGGAAAGACGTGAGAGGATGAGATGCAACGCATGGAGGTTGCTGCCTCAGCTGATTACAGGGAGGGCTAAACTGCCAGCTTTGCCAGCTTGCAGGGCCTCATGATAAAGCTAAAAGTGTAAGAATTGCTACTGCAAGAATCACTTGCACTACTGAATTCCTGCTGGTAATAAGTGTCCCAAGTGCTGCTGGCATATGGATGTCGCACACTCTCAGATCTGTGCACGTCGACCTGACTACGGGAGTTCCATCAACGGTGTGGGCTTAGAAATACAAGTGATTCCTGCACCTTACATTGACATTAGTAATGTAATATCTGAATCAGCCGTAACTCTCTATTACAGAACTTAGGGGCATTTCCTGAATTATTATCAGAGAAATACATTAAAAGCTGTCACAGGAAAGGGAATATAAATTTCTTATATTGCTGAAAAGGCTGCACTGCAAGACTATCCCAAATGCACAGATAAATACAACTTATTTATTGTTGTAATGTTATATTATCATCACAATTATTCTTATTCTTGATGATGATGATGTTGTTGTCGTCGTCAGTCGTCGTCGTCGTCGTCATCATCATCATCATCATCATCATGAATAAAATATGTACTTAGCGTCATAATACCTAGCATTTATATAGAACTTTGAACACTCTGAAGTGCTTCACGTAATTATCAGAGTAATATTTCATTCTAAAGCAATTTTGCAAAGCAGGTCAGTATTGTTTTCTTCCAACAATGTATAGGACCAAAGGAAAAGTAATTTTATTGTTCTATGGCATTGCAGCATCATATTAAAGGGGCACAGGAATGCTCCTTTAGTTAAAGCAAGAAGCAAAAAAATTCCACCATTATAAGCCTCAAAATTCTATTGCTTATAAAATGACACCTTTTAAACTAATAACTTGAAACTAGGCATCCATGATCTACTTGATGGGATGTACAAACCAATCTGATAAAAATTGCCACAGGTACAGCAAGCTAAAAGTGATGAAAATGGACACATTTACCCTTTTTTACTCCCAATTTCTAAACAGGCATATCATATATTTCTTTCGAACGCTGGTGAATACTACTGATGTTCTCAGGCTTGTTGTGCGAGGCAATCCTTCATTGGCTTGTTAATGTTCTGAGCAGCAATTCAAAAGTTATTACGGTAAGCTTTTCCCTGCCCTATTAAAGCCTATGAAGCAACTGCTGGCGAAGACGTGTAGTGCTGCATGCTGAGTTTCATTCTGAAGCAAGTAGGCTGCCAGTACTCCAATATTTGCAGAGGGGTGGAATGGGATGGGATGCACAGGTGGGGGGAAAACAGAAAGATCAGACCCTCACACTACCTTTCAGAAGGGTTCCAATCCCTGCTCTTCTTTTCTTTATGGTGGGGCAAGGAAATGTGGGTATTGTGGTCCTTGAGCTGCAATTCTGAAGGCAGAAATAAAGTGTGATGGCCCCAATCCCTGCTGTTCCTTATTGTGTGGTGGGAAAGTGAGGGACATGCAGGGACCAGGCCCCACACTAGGGCATTCACCTGTTACACTGAATGTGCATTCGCACCGTATATACGCTTGTTCAGATGGTTGTGAATATCTAGCCCTGTTCAGGCATTAAAAAATGAAGGGGAGATGGGGACACATGTACCGGGTCTGAAGAGAAACTGTAACTTCATTCAGCTGAGCGTAGCTGCAGACAGTGCTACGTGCAGGGTTCCCATTCATGCCTGAACAGGGGCATTGTTGTCTTTGTGAGTTCATACCTGACTTGTACACAGGTACTAGGATTCTGCTTAATCCACGGTACAGTTCATGCGTACACATGAACTTCTATAGAATGAACACACATACTGTTGTGTGAATTGATGAACGCATTTTCATGAGTGTTCACACATTATAATCAATACATGTACAATCTGTGTACATATGAACACAGGTTGTTGATGTGTAGGCATGTAGTTATTCACATGTAACATTCAATATGTGTACACACTACACTGTACCCAGATTGATCTAAATATGAACAGGCCTGTGGCTCACTGCTGGCTCAGCTTGTCTGAGCGTGGAAAGCTAAGCCGGGTCAGGCCTGGCTATTACTTGGATGGGAGACCCCTCCTCTAGTTTCCTGCATTGAGCAGGGGGTTGGACTCGATAGCCTTGTAGGCTCCTTCCAACTCTATGATCTATGAAATCTGTATTTACGTATCTGTAAATATGTAGTCATTCACATGTAATGGGTGTACACATATTCATACAGGGCTTTCTGGTAATAGTTCCATACCTTTTTGCCCATTGAAGGGCATTCATCGTTCACCTGGAAGAACATGTGACGGAATGCTTTTAAACTTACATTGCTGCTGCAGTCATCAAGCTTCTTGATTAACAGACAGTAGAAATAAGGAATTTTTGGATGTTGAGGGACACAGCAATCCTATGCCCCCTAGACAGTGTTTAGAGGGCCATAGGATTTTCAGGGTCCCAGCTCCAACGTCGGAAAACACCCCCCCAACCTCAGATTTGGGACTCTGTGCTCGGATCCCCCTCCCCACCCTTGCAGCTGGCGTGGAAAGAACTGCGCCGTCTGCTTCTTCCAGGTTGTAAAAGCAGCCTCAGAGAAGGGGTGAGGGGGCATTCCATGGGGCGGGAGGGAAAGTGGCACTGCCAAGACACGACTTAACCCCAAACCTTACCTCAAATCTTTTGAGGGGTGGGGTGTGGAACCTGATCCTTTCTGCATTTCCCTGTTTTGCAGTTGCTTTTAGGCTGCCATAGTGCCTTTCCCATGCATTCTGACACCCTCTGTTCCTTCCCTGACCTTTGCAAACTTTGGGAATACTTTGGTCCCTTCCATCATCTCTTTCCATCCCTCCCTGCGATTCCCAGTGCAATTATCAGGCAGCTGCTTTGAAGTTCTTCCTCTTCTGGAACTTGGTTGGAACCATCACTGGTAAAGTTTTCTTGTCCTATTTACTTTTGAGTAATCATGCGCTGGTTATTTGGCAGTGCTACTTAAAAGTAAATATGGAACAGAATGGGGTAGTTTGGGGATGCTCACTGGGGAGGATTTGCATATTGATGCTCAGGATTTCTTCTAAATAATGCAGGCTTACGTCTCAATAGACACAGCATACACTTGCTTACTGCTGTGGACTTACTTATGAGTAGAAATGGAAAGGCATTGGGATGCTCACTGCATCAGCAAAGGAGTGGGTTTTCAAATTGCTGCCCAGGTTTACCTCTGTGTAGACATGCATAGGCTTGTTGCTGTGGTGTAGAGGAGGATGGGTGTGTCTTGGAAGGGGAAATAGAGGCATCACCCAGCAGACTCCTACATTTTAGTCTAAAACAGTAAGACTCAAATTTGGCTCCTCCCAGTTTGCCTTTGGTCCCTCCCACCAATGGAATGCAACACACACACCCCACCAAGACCCTTCCTAGATTGGAATGCAACCCCTGGGACAAAGAAGGTTCCCCACCTTTGTTGTAAGTGAGCACAATTTGTGACATTACGCACCATTAATAACTGTTTAGGCGTCATCTGTAGCTCCCAATTTCCAGGTTTTGAGGAACTTGAGTCAACATCAGATAGCCTTAACTTTTCTCTTAATCAGACAGGATTTTAAAAAATTATTATTAATATAGTAATAGAAAACTCAGTTCTCTGAGTGCCAATCCTTATGAAGCGAAAATGGCACCATCTACTCATAAGAGGGATATATCAGCAGGTTTGGAGGAATCCAAAGGTTTGGAGAAGTACAAACATCTTTAGGTAAAAATAACTAAGGCGGTGAAAGCACAGAAACAGTCTAATAGGCGCACTTAGTGGGCACTGAATGCTGACTGACAGCTGGGGAAATAGAGAAAACTGGGGAAGGGAAGGAGAGAATGGAACAGAGTACAACTGGCTAGCTGGAACCCTGAATAAGAGCACATTTTGTTACGGGTCCCACTTGCCTTCCTAATTTCTCTCTTCTGTTCTCCAGTTTTGTTTCTTTCCCCGAGTTGCTCACTGCAACAGTAGCTATATGTACAATTCCTCAGAAGTGGGAGGGCACCTCAATCTGCAGAATTCTCTGTCTTGCTAAGAATGTGGCCTACTACAACTTTATGTTGTCTGTTAACAATTTGGATGTGGATATAAGATACTAAAAAGTTGTAATTAATAAGAAGTAATTAATACAAAGAAATAAAATTTGTTGCGTATATGTGATAGGCCAGCCACAAGAGTGAAAATATCAATGTGATTTCAAAACACTTTTTAACAGAGGAGTGGGGGTGGGGAGGTGTTTATGTATGAGGCAAAGACAATGGCTTGCAATCTATCATGTCCTTCTCCTTTACAAATTTACATTTCTCAAAATCTCTAGAAAAAGAGATAACATTCTAAGGAACTGGCTATAAGTAATTTACAGTCCAATCTAATGCATGCTTCCTCAGACCTAAGTTCCACTGTGCACTAGGACTTATTTGCTAATATGTTTGTCTAGGATTGCAGCCTAAGTGATGAAGAACCACATTCAAATACTAGTGATGATAAAATATTAGAGTGATGTTTTATGGCATGGTGATACCTCAGGTACTAAATAAAGACTAGGTCCCAAATCACAGTATTAGAAAAGAATCATATGATATGCCATGAAAATTGTTGAAATTAGAAGACCTAGTAAGTTTAATGCAATTTATAGAACGTTGTGTGGAGAAAATTCAGTTAGACATCCTAATTCAGTAAAACATTAGAATGAACTGCATTAAGTACTCAAGCAGATATACATGTTGATGTTGTTAATTACACTGTGTGGGGGGGAGGGGGGTTCAAGCAAAAAACAAAACAAATAGCCTCAAAGCAAGACCTGCTGGCAAAATGCAAACCAAACAGCCTTATAAAAATGAATAAAGGAGAGCGCCATAAACCCTATTTGTGTGGGTAGTTACTAATTACTCATTCTTTGGGCTTGAAGATTTTTTTGGTCATATAAATACATGCTTGAGACTTTACAAGACATCCAAGCACATTTGCCACTTACCCTGAGGGTTATAGATCGTGGTGGTTTCTGAGGCGGATCTTCGTGAAGCCTGTCTCCCAGTGAGGATAAAATGCGTTTTCGATGGCCAAGTAAACTGATTTTTAAAACCTGAAAAACACAAAGAAGCTGATGTACAAACAAATCTGTTAAAAAAATAACCAATGAATGAAGAACCTGGGATAAAAATGCACCTGTACAGCTATTAATCAGAATATTATCCCTGAGTCTGAAGAGAAGAAAAGTAATATGTGGAAAAGCACATAATAACAGAGAATCTGCTCGTCAGAAACCAGGCAGAAGGAATCCAAGGTCGTGAGATAGAGAATGAGACAAAAAGCAACCAGGTAGAGCTGTCAGAAGGGTAGAGAAATAGGGAGGAGGAAACAGTCAACAGGGAAGATAGAGGACCACAAAATGAACTCCATAAAGGAAAGGAGTAAATGACACAAAGAAGAAAAAGGCCTCAAACTCCTGGTTTAGCATTTTAGGACTGAAGTGGAACGGAAAGAAAGATACCGTGCACAATACACGCCTTTTGATGTGCAGAGTGTTTGCTGCAGAAGCCCCACAATCATACCCTCCCTTGAGAACGAGACATTAGAGGAAAGTGGGCAGCACAGTCTAAACATAGATTCATTGTAGACAGTGGGGTCCAGTGTGTATGGCATGTGCACCCAATGCCTGAAAAATTATGAATGCAGATACATGCTCTGAAAGTGCCGACACTTTCAGCCTTGTGCCAAAAGTGTCGGCACAGTTTGCACAAAGTATGTTGAGCAAACTATGGGTTGTATCCAACCCTGACCATCTGCCAGCAGAACAGAAATTGCTGGAGGAATGGTTTCCCCCTCCTCCCTGCAGCCCTCCATCATCCCTGGAGGGTTGGGGGACCCTCTGGAGTGGATGCGGAAGGCGAGTGGGGGTCTGCAGGGGAAAGAGAGCAAAAGGAAGGAAGTTCAGTCACATGAACGGAAGAGCACTCACATGATGTTGGATTTAGGCCTATGTACTGACACAACTCCCAATTCTGAAACAGAGTTGACAAAGTGCAAATGGATGCTGAGTGGGTATATCCATGCTTTGACATCAGCGTGACATCAGGGTTAGACTATCGTGATGTACTCTACATGGGGCTACCCTTGAAGAATGTCTGGAAGCTTCAACTGGTCCAAAACGCAGCAGCTTAGCTGCTAATCAGTACATGATATCGTGAACACATCACTCCAATACTAAAAGATCTGCACAAGCCCTTTTGAAGACAACCTTGCTTAGAGAGATCCATTATGGTCAGTCATGTGGGAAAGGACTTTTTTGAGTGTTGCTCCCAAGTTCTGGAATGCACTCCCTCTGCAGTTTCGAATGGTCCCCTCTCTCTGCATTCAGGAAGGGGGTCAAGACACATCTTTTTAATTTAACTTTTACAATTGTTGTTATGGTTTTTAAGGTTGTTTGTAACATTTTACTATATTTTTATTTGTTCATGATTTTTGTTTTTTGAAATTTTGTAAACCTCCTTGGCTGCTTCCAGAAAGGTAGTATATAAATTTATTAAATAAACAGTAGAAGAGTATGGACCCATATGGTGGTATATGATATCTAAACCACAGGGAACATTTTAATCCACAGTATTTGTTTCATACAGTAATACCTTCGATTGCAAGTAACTTGGTCTGAGAGCGTTTTGCAAGACAAGCAAAAAATCTTTTAAAAATTTGACTTGATAAACGAGCAAGGTCTTGAAAGACAAGTAGTGTCCCGCTCACACCCGCCAGAGACTCGCTTTGATATAAGAGTGTTTTGGATTACAAGCACAGTTCCAGAATGAATTATGCTTGCAATCCAAGGTATTACTGTATTTGGTATGGTTTTATTGTCAGTCCTCATCTAAAGTAAATGTCATTATCCAGAACATTAAATCCCTTGAATTATGGAAATAGATAACTCTGTAGAGAAAACATCTGATACTCACATACACACCCATCCTGGCAAGGCAACTAAGCATTATTACTGCCAATTTCTGGTGCTTGTTACTAAAAAGAATTTTGCAGTTGATCTTCCTACAGAAGAAAATCCTTCTGCACAGGCTAAATTTTTCTTATAGTGCATTAGGAAGACATATGCAATTTCACTGGAAAATATGACATGCCCTACAAAATCCCACCGTTCTGTTTCTGCTTTCCTGCAAATGAAAAGTTTTAAAAATGGCTATTTATCTACAGAGAATGTTATTTAATTGTGATAATAAGATTGATTTCAATATCTAGTAGTCAATGTTCACGATTGAGTTTGGTCTAAAATAATGTTTTAGTATAATTCTTTCCTTGTTTGGGAATTACTATTATTTTTGCTTCATTCTAGGATTCTGGAATGGCAGAGGGCGGCATTTGCTTCCATTGAAAAGTCCTCTCTTGATCTGAAAATATAACTACTATAGTAAACACTGAAGATATTAGACCACAAATGCTCCATTTATGGGGCATACCCCCACCCCTAATTGTTGCAGGTAAAGCAGTGTAAACAGCTCCTTCATCCATGGGGCTGTTCTGCCATAGCCCCTTCTGGACTTTAAAGGTGTACATGACTGATTGCCTTTACTGATATGTATGCCCAGTGACTTGCATGCTTCTTGTCGCTATCTGTTGTACATGAGATACTATATCATCTCTTTGGATGTCCTGCCCCTCTGCCCTAACCACTTTCACTCTATTATAATATTATTGAAACTATATAGATATGTCTTAAAAAAATAAACAAAGACACTATTTATAAAAACTAGTTTATTATGTTTTTGCATACTTAGCTGTATGGATGTTTATTAGGGGTATTCTTATAAGTTTGGCTTCTTATTAGAAAAGGAGGCAGCAAGAATATCATAGGAATTAACCATGAGGGGAACATATATGCATTTTACAGATAGGGGAGAAACAGAGATGACTTGAGAGATGTGAATTCTCTCTTTGTCACAAACACACACGTGCAGGACCCTCCCCTCTCTGTGACACCTACAAAAACACACATGCAGCAGCCCCCGCCTCTCTCACACACGCCTCTTGCAGACAGAAGAGATCTGCTCCCACTGTCACAGAAGACACCAACCTGCACATTCAGACTGCAGACATACTGAAATAGTTCACTTGAAAATCTTTGCTATCATATATTCAAATCTCTTTCAGCACCATGAGAGCTAAACAGTTACTAAAAAAAAACAAAAACAAAAAAACAAAAAACCCTAAAGGAAGCAAGCTGGAATTCTCACGATATACGTACACCAGAGGTGTCAAACAAACATGGACTAGAGGACCAAATTCCTTATCCTGTAGATGTATGGAGGTCTCACTCATAATTATTCTCCAAAAAATACCACTGCCATCTGAATTTGTCAAAAAAACAAAAACACGATGTCATTTCAGCAGTTCTAGTAAGCATCAATTTAATCTAAATTTGACATTTAATTGTAAAAATTAGACTAGAATCGATAAGAATTCCAATGTATCTATTCGTAAACAGCTATAGCTTGAATACAATAACAAAAAATTATTATACATAACACATTTGCCTTGCTGTGTTCGGGGGGGGGGGGCTTCAAGAGAAATAATTTACACATACACAAAAGCTACAAAACAAGGATGTAGCTCCCCACCCCATCCCTCCCCACTCCAGACACACACCAATGGTAGACAAAGATGCTGGGGCATGAAGTAGTAGTAGGCAGGGATGGGGACTCGGACTCGAGGACTCGACTCGTGAGTCGGACTGACTCCCCCCTCTGACTCGACTCGGACTCGAGTCCCAATATTTTTAATGGGACTCGAGACTCGACTCGGGACTCGAGACCAAGGACTTGTCAACATCCCTGGGCTGTGCCAGAAGGAGTGGAGAGGAGCGCGATCACTGGTGAAGAGCACATGGAAGCGAGGCGTGCGGCTGCTCGGACACGATGGACGGCTACCAGGAGCGCAGCCCCAACGATGTGTTGAGATTTATTTTGATTGATGTGTTGTTGTGGGGGGTTGCCCCATGTTGGAAAGTCCCTCCGTCCCCCTGCAGCTGATGGTGGCTGGGGGCACAGAGTAGATCGCCTGCCACTCTTACGCATCCATACACGGGGCGCTGGAGAGTTGAGGGGGTGACAGAACCATGGCAGGTTATAAAAAAGCGAGTTTTAACTAAGGCTGCACAATCCCTCCCCCCCCCCGATTTTGGCTTTGGAGGGCCCCCCCCCCGTAGACAACCCCCCACACAGGCACAGACATGTACTAGAGACAGGTGAGGTTAAAAAACAACAACACGCAACAACAACCCAGCCACACGTGGCGAGGCTGCAAAACGCGTGTCAACAACCTCACCGTTCCAGAATGGGGGGCCAAACATTTAGAAAAAATTGTGTTCCTCAAATGCATCATGGATAAGTTTTAGGAAGTACAGCAAGTTTATTTTTTAAAATCATTTTCCTAAAACGCAACCTTTCTGACAATTTGGGTTTGGCTGCCTCTGCCTGCCTGTTGGGGTTCCCTGCCTCCTCTGCCTGCCTGGTTATTTTGGGTTTGTCTGCCTGGTCTGTTCTTGCCAAAATCAGTTGCAGAGTTTTGAAATAAAAAGGCACACTTGTGCCTAGAATTTATTTAAGCCACACATCTGAAGTAGCCTTATTTTGTTGGGGGAAAGCCCCATTGATTTTAATAGGGACTCGTGGAGTCAGTTTTAGGAGTGACTCGGGACTTGGGACTCGGGAGTCACCATTTTGGACCAAGGACTCAGACTCGGACTCGAGTCCAAAGACTCGTGACTCGACTCGTGACTCAAGACCAAGGACTTTTCAACATCCCTGGTAGCAGGTCAACCCCCTTGCTTAGTAACCTTGAAGGTGGCTTAGCAATCTGTGTGCAGTGCAGTAGGGATGCCACAATCCACACGGTTAAGGGCCTTATAAGGCCTCTATGGGTGCAATCTTATGCAATTTTAGACAGAAAAAAGGCCTACAACTCCCAGCATGTTTTACATAGTTTTACATACCTAGTTCTGAATGCCAGCATAGCTGGCTGGGGCATGCTGGGAGTTGTAGGCCTTTTTTCTGTCTAAACTGGCATAGGATTAAGCCTTAAGTCTTACGTTCAAAATCCCTGATAGAGTAATTCAGTCTTCTGCACATTATCATAAATAAAAATCAGCTGAAAACCGTAGATAAAATTATTCCTCAGAAATGTTTTATTCCAACTACAGGTGAAAGAAGACCTAAATATATATTACATATTTTTACTCACAAATTTAGTTTTAAGCTTTACAAGATATTTAAACTTTCAAGTTCAGCACTATAATATAGACCCATTTCCAATAAATATGCCTTTCCAATTAGTTGTGGCAAAGTAGAGTCACCTCAGATTCATTAATGAGTTAAAACATAGCAGTATATTGCTACCCACTTCCCAATTTTATAAAATTGGGAACATACTATACAAACTCCATATTATTATTATTTTTTACAGTCATTCAGAACTATATAAAACACTGGGATATTGAATTCAAGTCACAACAAGTTTTGACAGAATGGGGCGGGGGGGAAGGTTTGACAGAATGGGAGCCAGCAGCAATGGCATAGTTCGTTCCTTGCTAAGGAAAAATGAGGTTAAAAAACAAAATCACAGCTATACTTCTGACATATACATTTATTTTCCTAAAT
This sequence comes from Shinisaurus crocodilurus, assembly GCA_021292165.1. Lineage (NCBI taxonomy): Eukaryota > Metazoa > Chordata > Lepidosauria > Squamata > Shinisauridae > Shinisaurus > Shinisaurus crocodilurus. The sequence continues at coordinate 247,048,983 of CM037879.1, forward strand.
CTATATTTCATCCATAAACATTTGCCCTAGGCTGAAACCCAGCATCCTTTACACAGTGTAATTGCTTTCATTATTTTGAAAAATAAATATGGCTGAACCATTAAACTTTAAAAAATGAATGCATGCATGCTCATTGCAGGGCTGATGGAGGAACACTGAGGTTGCAATCCTATACTCAGTTTCCTGAGAATAAGCCCACTGAACTCAATGGGACTTACTTCCAAGTAGACATCTTTAGGATTGCACTTAGAATCTCTCTACCAGGAAAACAGCTAGAAGATATGAGAAACAACTCAGAGGGAAACATGTAGATGTTGTGCATCCAATATTTCTTGCTTGGACTCAGGACTAGTAAAAGTGACACTGGAGGGAGCACCATGCCCAACCACAGTGAATTAGCCATTCTTTATTGCAAATGGCGGCTCCTGGGATAACTATAGAAACAGAAGGCTTGTGCCTTATTAGGCATAACCTTTATGTATGGCTCTTTCAAAGGAACAGGATGGAAATGCGAGGAATTTAGCAAGCAATGGTTGCAAGTCAAAAGATATGAGACAATGTGTCATGACCACCTCCCAAATAAGTGATCAGCCATTATTGCCAACAATCTGATTGGGGGGCAGCATGTGCTTAGCCTTGGCTCCTTGATGCAGCCTTTCACTTTGGAGATATGCAGACACGGTGCTGTCCCAGCCTCCACTGCCAACAAGCAACCTTGACACAGGAACATAGGAAGCTGCTGGGCTGGATGGACCATAGGCCAGTATTGACGACACTAACTGGCAGCACGATTCTTTCTCAGGGTCTCAGGCACGATTCTTTCTTTGCCCTATCTGTAGATGCCGGGGATCGAACCTGTGTTCTACCACTGAGTTCTGGTTCCTCCCTATGCACGTTAGGGTGTGAACCCCCCACTGTTTACTGCTCAGTGGCAGTACTGCATACATACTACCCTACCACACAAATCACCACTGACTCCAGTAGTGCATACAATGGAGCTTTTGGAATCTTTTTTTTCCTCATAAAATTTTATTTCATTTGGAAATAAAGTTAACAAAATAAGGGCAAGAAAAAGAAGACAAGTACATAAGCAACAGCTAGTGTCAGAAAAACCCACGATGAACCTGATCCAGACTTCAGGTGGGGATTTTGTTTTGTTTTTGGCGTGACTCATAATAGGCTCAGGGTTTCTGAACTGAGGGAAATAGTTTCCAAACCTCACCTCCAGTTCTTTGGTGCCACCACTATTGGCCTTGCATTTTTAAAGTGTGCTTTAAGGTCAGCAGCTACAATTTCATTTGTTATTAGTCCATAGTCATCCCATGTAGGAGAGCAATGGTACCTGGGAATTATGCACATACCTCTCTAGTAGGTAGCATAGGGTTAGCTTAGGTATACTATGTCAGAGTCTAATGTGTCCTTGAAGCAGAAAGGACTGAGGCAGCAGATCACCTGTGAACAGAGATTCTATATGGGAATATAACTTGTTAAAGACGGGCGGTGTGCCCAAGGTCATAAACAGAGCGATGAGAGGGGAGGAGTTATGTGCTGTATATTCTCTCCCCGCTAGTCTTTATCTCTTTTTTTTTCTGTGCCATGCAAAAAGAGCCTTGCACTGATTGTATATAGCTGTAAGATGTAATGAGTCTATACGTGAAAAACCTCAGTAAAGTTTCTACTGATGAGCTCACATCTCCTCGTTATTCTTCGAGCTTGCACACAACAACTCCCATGCTGCAGCAGAGTTTCGACATACTATAGGAATATAAGTATACAAGCCCTAGGTCATAAGTTATAAATGCCTACCAAAAGCCTATAGTATAATCACAATTGATGTCAAGTTGGCATAACTTAGCCTATGTGCAGTGTGGGGCCTGGAAAGTTATAAAAGAGGAACTTAAGAAGGTTAGATATCAGGAGATATATCAAATGTAGTTAAAACAAAAGGTACAAGAACATAACAAATGAAGGGGGGTTCTGTGAAAATGATAGGTTGCTTATTAGTACCTGTGGTTCTTCGAGTGGTCATCTGTGAACTCACATATATGGGTTATGCACCTATGCAGAACAGTCATCTGGAACATTCCAGAGCTAAACAGAATTTTAGGCGGGAGCTCCACCCACCTCCTCTGCGCATGCTCTGGGCGTGGCTCCAGCCTGCCTCTCAGCTCCAAGTCCACCACAGTGGAGGAATAAAGAAGGCGAGGTGTCAAAGTGGGGAGGCAGGGTGGGTTGTATGAGTTCACAGATGACCACTCAGAGAACCACAGTTACAGGTAAGCAACCTGTCCTTCTTTGTGGTCTCTGTTACTCACACATATGGGTGACTGAAAAGCAAGAGACTTATCAGAGGAGGGAGATGTCATGCCAGAAGTGAAGAAAGGATCACTCTGTCAAAAGCTGCATTGGTGCGAGCTCTGATATCCAGGCGGTAATGTTTGATGAAGGTAGAGGGCTGAGCCCAGGTCACTGTGCTACACAGTTGTGGAAGTGAAATACCTCTGAGGAAATGGTAAGGTGCTAATATATATATGTATTTGCTAGGCTTCTAACTGGGACCAGGTGTCAGGACTGTATTTCATTCATACTGAAAAAGCTTCCTTGGCTCCTGGCCTTATTCTGAGATGAATTCGAAGCACCGGCACTTCGAATTCATCTCAGAATAAGGCCAGGAGCCAAGGAAGCTTTTTCAGTATGAATGAAATACAGTCCTGACACCTGGTCCCAGTTAGAAGCCTAGCAAATACATATATATATTAGCACCTTACCATTTTCACCACCTCAATGAATTTACCATCCTGGTTTCTTCGTGAGAGAGAACACATTAAGACAATAATATGTGCTAGCTCTCATCAAAAAGCTACCTAAGAAAAATCATAGCTACATACAGAAAAGAGCTAAACATAGGAAGTTGCCTTATACTGAATCAGACCACTGGTCCACTGGTCAAAAGCTGAGTATTCTTTAGCAGGGATCAGGAACTTCCACCTCACAGGCATAATCTGGCCCATGGAGGTTCCTCATCCAGCTCATGGAGGCTTTGGCTCTCTCTGTGGGCCCTCCCCATTCCCCTTCCCAAGCCCTGCCCCCTGGAGGCTAGCTCCACCCCTTAGAGGCCACTGGGGGTTTGGGGCAGGGTGGGGAATCCCCCTGTTATCTGTTGTCATTGATCAGAGATAACAAGGGGAATCATATGATTTAGCATGCCACTTGTTCTCACAATTGGGAAGGGGACCAGCACTGTTAAGTGCTTCGCCCGCCCCTTACCTTCTCCCATTGGGGATGATTATTAATCTTTGTAAGCCACTCTGAGAGCCTTTTCTGGCTGAAGAGGTGGGTATAAATGCAATAAATAAATAAATGATGTGGTGTGGCCAAGCGTCCCTGACTGAGACGGGCTGGAGTGCTCTAGTCAGCTCCTCAGTCAAGACTTTTTTTACCCATATCATGCCTTCCCCCACTGGGGAGGATGAGTGTGGACAAAGTGGGCCCGACTGAGGCAGCAGCTGGAGTGCTCCTCCAACCCCTGCCTTGTTTGGGGCAGCTTTGCTGTGCATGAGTTTTCTGCAGTTGGGAAAAGCCCAGGTACAGCAAAGCTGATTCCTGGCACTTCAGCCGGTGACCAGATGATGTCAGGGGTAGAGCCACACACCCTGATGTGGAGGTGGTGGCGGCGGCTGGTAATGCTCTTGATGTTAGGAGCATGGTGACATCCCCTGACATCATCCAGCCCATGGAGAGCTGAGAGGGGTGTCATCTGGTTCCCCACTCATAATATGTTCCCACCCCTAGTCTAGAGGGATTGGCAGGGGCTCTCCAGCATTTCAGACAGGGAGTCTTTCTCAGCCCTACCCGGAGATGTCAAGAACCAAATCTGGGGGCTTTCCCATGCAAAACGTAGGCTGTATGTTCTACCGCCGAGCTATGGCCCTTAAGCCGTAAGCCTTATATTCTTGGGTTGGCTGATACTAGCAAAAATGGCTGGATATCTGTGTTTTTAATTACTAGTTGTTGTTTTAAGTGTTGTAATTTATATATATTAAATGTTTAAATGTTAATAGTTATACATAACCTTTCCTGTATAGTAAATGAAATCCAATCTAGTTATAACTAGAGCCAGTGACATCCCCTGAGAGCCAGTGTGGCGTAGTGGTTATAGTGTTGGACTGGAACTCGGGAGATCCGGGTTCTAGTCCCCGCTCGGCATGAAACTCACTCTGTGACTTTGGGCCAGTCACTGACTCTCAGCCTAACCTACCTCACAGGGTTGTTGTGAGGATAAAATGGAGAGGAGGAGGAGGATTATGTAAGCCGCCTTGGGTTCCTTGCAGGAAAAAAGGTGGGGTATAAATATAATAAATAAATAAATAAATAATTTAATGAATGGCTTCTTGCAAACATGTATTAAGTACATCTCAGAAGTGCAGAAGTAAATGTAGAAAACTAAAACAAAATCACTAAAATAAATGTCTAGAAACTTTAAATATAGAAACAGCTTCAGGATTGTTCTTGTTTGGTAAGTAAAACTTTAAAAAATCACAAAGGTTTGTCAGTTCTAACAAAGGCTATATTATTGGGCATCTGATTAGAATGGTTTGCCCAGTTCTTTCTTCTTGGCATTGAACATTTAATTAAGGCAACTGCGTGAGAAGATGTGCATGTTCTAAATGGAGTTACGATTTGAATTTATCTCAAATAGTGCAGGCTACAATCTGTTTTACTGGAATTTTTCACAATGCTTAGAGCCACTAGGGAGAATTTACTTAGCTTGGTATTGGGTGCCTATTATTTTTTTAAAAAAATAGCTGTTTCATTTGCAGCCGTTCCTCACACTTCTTCTTTGATAATATTCTTTCTTTCTCTCACCTTAAGGCATTAAAGGGAAAGATATTTTGAGAAAGACTGTTGATGTCCCCTCTTTGCCCCTAGCAGACTTAATCCAACTGGCCTGCTGTGCTCAGAGAGCCTGTTCTCTCCCACCCACAGTGTTTCTTCCTCACAGATTAAGAGTCAAAGAACAGCAGGATGCCAGGCAATGATGTGCAGTGCTAACTGGCATTGGCTGGCATTGTCTTTCAAGATAATAACTGTAACCAGTTTAGATGGGATTTCTGAGAATGCTTGTTGTGTTCCTTTAGGCTATGTTTGAGGAAACTTGCTTATTCCATTCCTATACCATACAAAACTGTTGATGACGCCACTCATTTCCAGCTTTACAAATAAGTTTTAATGTTTTAATTTTACATTTTCTCTTTGTAGTATGATTGCACGGCAACTATAAATACTGTTGTTAATAAACAGGTTCAGGGGGCATACATTCAACTCACAGAAAGTCTTTCCTTATAGTTGGAAATCAGGCAGATGCACCATATTTTTTGCATCTTTATTCCAACAACAGCACAGCCTATGCACTCTGCGTCTCACTACATGGAAAATGGGCAACCTCACCAATTGTCCAACAAGGTCCTACAAGTAATGACTGCTTCATGCAAACCTTCCACCCAGGCTTTGTATGCTGTCAAGTGGAAGGCCTTTCTGAAATTTCTTGCTCCAACAAAACAGGACCAAAAAGCCTGTGGTCTACTGAGTATATTGGACTTTCTTCTTTCTTTGCCATCTAGAGGTCTATCTCTTTCCTCTATCAGAATTTACTTAGCAGCCATATCAGCTAATCATGACAATATTGAAGGTTTCCCTCTCTTCTCACATCCTCATCTTAAACAGTTCCTGAAAGGACTTGCTAACATCTATCTACCGGCCTCCCTACCGGTCCTGGCTTGGAGTCTGTCCATAGTAGTAGTAGCAGCCAAACCCTTTGAACCTCTGGCAACAGCTGACCTTAGGCTCCTCACAATGAACGTGGTTTTCCTCGTTGTGGTTACTTTGGCACACAGAGCAAGTGTACTATGTATTCTAAGGCATGACCAACTTTTCATAGGAACGAAGTAGTGCTACGCTCGGACTGATCCTTTCTTCGAAAGGTTGTCTCATAATTCTATCTAACTCAGGTTATCATACTACCAACTTTCCTTCCTCAACCTACCTCCCCAATGGAGGTCAAGCTTCATTCCCTAAATGTCAGAAGAGCACTTTCATTCTATGTCCATAGAACATAATCTTTTAGGAAATCTACCTATTTATTCATCTGCCACACAGGACCCAAGAAGGGTCACCCAGTGTCATCTCAATGCTTTGCCAAGTGGGTGGTTTCAGCCATACTTCTCACCTATCAGCTGGCATGCTTAGCTTACTGCCCCCCTACAAGTATGGAGTCACTTGGCTAGAGCAATAGCATCCTCTGCCCCTTTCCTCAGAGGTATTTCACTTCCACAACTGTGTAGCACAGTGACCTGGGCTCAGCCCTCTACCTTCATCAAACATTACCGCCTGGATATCAGAGCTCGCACCAATGCAGCTTTTGACAGAGTGATCCTTTCTTCACTTCTGGCATGACATCTCCCTCCTCTGTTAAGTCTCTTGCTTTTCAGTCACCCATATGTGTGAGTAAGAGACCACAAAGAAGGACAGGTTGCTTACCTGTAACTGTGGTTCTCTGAGTGGTCATCTGTGAACTCATACAACCCACCCTCCTCCCCACTTTGACACCTCGCCTTCTTTATTCCTCCACTGTGGTGGACTTGGAGCTGAGAGGCAGGCTGGAGCCACGCCCAGAGCATGCGCAGAGGAGGTGGGTGGAGCTCCCGCCTAAAGTATACCTCCTGTACCTGTTGGACTGTCTTCACACATACTAATCGTCCTGATCACTGAGATCACCATCTGAGGCTCTCCACCTTCTGAGGTATGGGAGGTGGTGACCAGAGAGAGCACCTTTTGAGTTGTGATGCCCTGCCTCTGGAATGCCTTCCCTAGGAGACTTGCCCGGCACCTATGTTGCTTTCATTTTAGCAGCAGGCAAACTATTTTTTTCATTCTCCCAGGTTTTTAAATTTTAAACCTGTTTAGTCACTGTGAAAGTTTATTTGCTCTCTCCTTTTATTATATTACTGTATCTTCTGTTTACTTCTATTTGATCGTGGTGATTGTAGTGTGTGTGTGTGTGTGTGTGTGTGTTTTATCATCTACTGTTCATTGCTGTGTTTCTTGTAGTGTTTTTTATCATTTACTGTTAGCTGTACTGGGAGCACTGTGCTGCTGAACGTTGCAGGGTACAACTTAAAACAGACAATATGGAGGAGGAGAACTTACCTATATGGGATGGGGAAATGCTGAGAACTTTTAAGGCTATGAGCCATATCCCCAAATTTTCACATGGCTGTATCTTGTGGCTTTCCCACACGTGTGCTATTTTATTCTGTGGTTCTTTGGGAGAAGACATTTGGCTTTCCTATCAAATTCCCCAGTAACTTATCATTCACAACTCCCTTATAGCACACAATAGTTTTCAAACTTATACACTGTATTTATCTTAACAATAGAAAATTTGGTCTTTGGTCTAATATTTCATTGCCGACTCCATTGTCATGTATATCTATGTTGGTATTTCTCAAATATTTTGAGTTCAGATCCCTTACTAAACTTTTCCCCCTTCTGGTATCCTGAACCAAATACTAATTATTATTATTATTATTATTATTATTATTATATAATATTTATTTATCGCCCATCTGGCCGGCAACCGGCCACCCTGGGCGATGTACAGACAGTAAAATACATAAATACAATAAAATACATTAAAACAATATAAAAATTTTAAAATCTTAACCCACCCCATATTCCCGCCTGAACAACCAGGTTTTTAATGAGCGACGGAAGCTCATCAGAGAGGGGGCATGGCGGAGGTCACTCGGGAGAGAGTTCCACAGTACGGGGGCCGCCACAGAAAAGGCCCTCTTCCTCGTCCCCACCAGTCTAGCTGCTCTGGCTGAAGGGACAAGGAGAAGGCCATCCGTGGCAGATCTTGTTGAGCGGCCCACTTGGTGTTGCTGGAGACGCTCCTTGAGATAAACTGGACCAGAGCCGTATAGGGTTTTAAAGGTCAAAACCAACACCTTGAATTCGGCTCGGCAAGCAACTGGTAGCCAGTGCAAATCCTTCAGCACTGGCGTGATGTGATCCCGCCGGCGGCTGCCTTTAACCAGGCGAGCCGCCGCGTTCTGTACCAGCTGCAGCTTCCGAACCGTCTTCAAGGGTAACCCCACGTAGAGCGCATTACAGTAGTCTAGGCGAGAGGAGACCAAGGCATGAACCACTGATGGGAGCAGGTGATTAGGAAGGTAGGGGCGCAGCTGCCGTATCAGATGGAGTTGATACAGCGCTGCCCGGCTCACAGCTGCCACCTGAGCCTCCATGGACAGCTGGGAGTCAAGAATGACCCCCAAGCTGCGGACCTGGTCCTTCAGGGGTAGATGTACCCCATTCAGCACCAGGTCAACATCCCCTAACCTCCCCTTGTCCCCCACCAGCAGTACCTCGGTCTTGTCGGGGTTCAGCTTCAGCATGTTCCTTCCCATCCAGCCAGCCACTGCCTCCAGGCACTTGGACAGGGTCTCAACGGCCAACCTCGGTGACGACTTGAAACAGAGGTAGAGCTGCGTGTCATCCGCATACTGATGACACCGCACTCCCAAACCTCCTGATGATAGCTCCCAGCGGCTTGAGGTAGATGTTGAATAACATCGGGGAGAGGATGGAACCCTGCGGCACCCCACAAGTGAGCAGCCGAGGGTCCGAAGCCTCCTCCCCGAGAACTACCCTCTGGTACCTTCCAGAGAGGAAGGACCGGAACCACTGCAATACAGTGCCTCCCAAGCCCAACCCCTCCAGGCGGTCCAGGAGGATACCGTGGTCAACGGTATCAAAAGCCGCCGAGAGATCGAGGAGGACTAGAAAGGAGCATTCGCCCCTATCCAAAGCCCTCCTCATATCATCCACCAAGGCGACCAAGGCCGTCTCCGTCCCATGTCCAGACCTGAAGCCCGACTGGCACGGATCTAAATAATCGGCTTCATCCAAGTGTGCCTTCAACTGAGCACCCACCACCCGCTCGATCACCTTGCCCAGAAATGGTAAATTGGAGACTGGGCGAAAGTTGTTTAAATCCTGGGGATCCAAGGAGGGCTTCTTTAGAAGCGGTCTTATTACTGCCTCCTTGAGGGCTGATGGCATCACTGCCTCCTCGAGGGAGGCATTCACCACCGCCTTGATCCCCTCACCCAGTCTCTCCCTGCAGCTCATTATGAGCCAGGACGGGCAAGGATCAAGCAAGCAGGTGGTCGGCCTCACAGATGAAAGCACCTTGTCCACTTCATCAGAAGGAAGAAGCCGAAACCGATCCCACAAAACCGGTCTGCCATTGGCCTCCTCCCGCTCACTCCCTGTATCCACGACGCACGATATCCCACTCCTAATCTGATCGATTTTATCTGCGAAGTGCTTCGCTAAAGCCTCACAGGAGGCTCTAGACTGTTCCAATGGGTCCGGAGCGACTGGACCGACCAGACTCCGGACCACTTGGAACAGCCTCCTGGGGCAGCACTCCGCAGACGCAATGGAGGCAGCATAGAAATTCTTTTTTGCTGCCTTCACCGCCACCCGGTAGGCTGAAGATGCAGCTCTAACCAGTGTTCGATTGTCTTCGGAGCGGGAATTTCGCCATCGGCGCTCTAGCCTTCTCACCTCTTGTTTCAGAGCACGCAGCGACGGAGTGAACCATGGCGCCGCTCGCGCTCTGTTTAGGCGAAGAGGGCGCTTCGGAGCAACTCGGTCTAATGCCCTGGTGATTGCAGCATTCCAGTCGTCCACCAGGGTCTCGACCGAGCTACCGTTTGTGTGCTCCAATTCCCCAAGCGCGTTCAGGAATCCATCCGGATCCATAAGACGCCTGGGGCGGACCATCCTAATAGGTCCCTCACCCCTGCAGAGGGGTTGTGGCATCGAGAAATCCAACCCCACCAGATAGTGATCTGACCATGACAAGGGGGTGGCGGATATACCCCCGATTTCCAGATCATTTCCCCCCTCTCCAGAAACAAAAACCAAGTCCAGTGCATGACCGGCTACATGGGTAGGTCCAGTTAATACAGGGTGCAGCTCCCAGGAAGCCATGGTCTCCATGAAGTCCCGAGGTGCCCCCGTGAGGACAGCCCCCGAATGCACGTTGAAGTCCCCCAGCACCAATAGCCTGGGGGACAACACACGCACATCAGAGACCACCTCCAGCACCTCGGCCAGGGAGTCTGTCGTGCAGCGGGGTGGACGGTACACGAGCAGAATCCCCAGACTGCCCTTGGGACCCAACCTCCAGTACATGCACTCAATAAACTTGGTCTCCCGGAGAGGGAGTCTGGTAAGGACCAAGGACTCCCGATAGATAACAGCCACTCCCCCTCCCCGTCCCCCAACCCTTGGCTGCTGGGCATACGAGAAACCAGCCGGACACAAGGCCGCCAGAGTTGGAGCAGCGGCCTCGTCCAGCCAGGTTTCCGTAATACATGCCAGGTCCGCACCCTCATCCAGGATCAAGTCATGGATGGAAGATGTTTTCTGGGTAACGGACCTGGCATTGCACAACAGCAAACGCAAGGTATGGGGAGGAGCCACACATCCCCCAGTTATCCCTTGGCTCTGGGCAGGCCCGGGACAAGGGATAGGTATTAAGCATCGATCCCTTGTCCCCCGCAGTTGGCGTGGCCTGCCCCTAGCGTTCTGCCAGCGCCTGCCGCTCAACAGTGGTATCCTGAACCAAATACTAACTACAGGTGAATGCCCAGCCCAACTGTGTGAGTGCACACAGTTGTATACCTGCAAGGATCTGTAGGTCAGGGCACTAATCCAACACTGGCATTAGAAGAGGAGTAGAGCAGGATATGTCTATCCCTCTAGAGACGACACACAGGGAAACATAATTAAAAGAAAATAGTAGCTATTTCCCAATCAGGCTGGGATTACAGACCAAGCATCTATACCTTAGCTGGTGGTAAGAGGAAGGCTCTACCAGGCCTCAGGATCCTGTCCCTCTCTTGAACTTGGCATTCTCCTCCAGGGGTACTTCCATCCCAAGAGGGGACCACCTCACATCACTGATCTGTGTAGTCTCTAAATCAGGGCTCTCTAACCTTGGGTCCCCAGATGTTGCTGGCCTGCCGGAGATTCGTCAACTTAGCAGTATCTTGGAATTTAAAAAAGCCATAAAGACTGATCTCTTCCGGCAGGCCTATCTGGCGGAACTTTAGGATGCTTTTAAGATGTTTTAAAGATGTTTTATAATGTTTTTAAGTTGTTTTAAGATGTTTTAATAGTATGTGTTGTGTTTTGATTAGTTTATGTATTTTATATTTTTGTTGATCCCCAGCCTCGATCTAGACAGAGAAGCGGGTAAGAAATAAATTTATTATTATTATTAAGCAGGGGGGGGGAGCAGACTCCCACAAATCCAATGTGGATCAATAAGGATCCAATGCTAGGAGGTATTCAACCCATCTATACCTTAGCTGGTGGTAAGAGGAAGGCTCTACCAGGCCTCAGGATCCTGTCCCTCTCTTGAACTTGGCATTCTCCTCCATCCCAAGAGGGGACCACCACTGATCTGTGTAGTCTCTAAATCAGGGCTCTCCAACCTTGGGTCCCCAGATGTTGCTGGCCTACAGCTCCCAGAATACCCAGCCAGCATGGCTAATGGCAAGGGATTCTGGGAGCTGTAGTCCAGCAACATCTGGGGACCCAAGGTTGGAGAGCCCTGCTCTAAATTAAGCCCCTTGCTATATTAGCCAATTTAGCCAATAAAGGTCATACTATATTACAAAACTGTTTCTACTACTGCTGTAACAAATTTGTATAAGGTTCAATTTTTCAATGAAAATGTTTTACATCATAATTTGGGAGGGAGCTAAAGGGTCTGTGAAAAACATGTGACCTCCCATTCTTCCCCACATTTTTCCACATCTGTTTGCAGCTGTTGTTTCCCTAATCTGCTGTTGCATTGACATCTTTTTTTTTAAAAAAAGTACTTCACTGCACGATCCCGGCCCATTAGGAATACTGCAGTGGACATGATGACATCACATTGCCATGTAACAAGTCAGCTTTCATTATGTAATGATGCCACTGAAAGAAAATGAGGCCTTCCCAGTGCCCTCATGGATCTCTGTTGACCCTGGGCTGATGTGCCCTGTTTTGCCATGTTACATTAGCAGTTTCATTGTTTCACCAGAGCTTCATGGTAAGACTTTCACCTCAATCCATCTTTAGTTCTGTGTGATTATATTTTGACTAACTGGGGCAGAAAGTGATGGGGATACACATTTGGATATACATCAGAACATGCATTCCCATTTAGGTTCTGCCCCAACCACTAAAACAATGCACAACTGGACTAGGGTACTGAAACATCAGTGTAATTGCCTTAGCAATGTGGATATGACCTGTCTTCCCACCACCCCATGCCTATCCCTTTGTGAATAATTTCATACAGTTTTGCACAGGGCTGCAATAATTGCCAGAAGGGGAGATGTCAGATGTATTTCACAGGGAACAAAAAAAAAGTTTGCAAAATTCACACACACCTTTGTTTCAGCTCAGCACTCATTTGTACAGTACACAAAAATAAAAAGTGTTCTAATTAGAAATGCCCCAAACAATGCAATCGAGGGGAAATGGCAACAATGCTTGAAACACTGCTGGAAACTGACAGCTTTACTCTTGAAGAAATAAAAGACTAATAATATATTTGATGGAAAGCAAGAGCTAGGTATATTAATCAACAATATCTAAAGATGTTTTCACACTATCTTCTTCTTAGCATAAAGCAGAAAACTGATAAAAGTAACTCACCACAGCATCATGGTTGAAGCAATGATTAATAATGAATCAGATGAGTAGTTATAGTAAACTACAAGAAATTTATAATGTAATTTTGGTATTTATTCAGTATTCTACATAACCTCTTGGGATGTTTTTATGTATACATATTTCTTATATGAACGGCAACATTAAATTAATTGTTTTGTGTGAAAAGTAAATTAATTCTAAGCCCTGTTAATTATAGAGCAATTATTCAACTACTCAGTACACATCCAATTTATATTATTTAATGCAGTGTTTCTTACATGTTTACAGTGAAGGTACAAATGGTATGTGGGAAATCCACTTATGATGCAATCCTATGCAAGTTTAGACAGAAAAAAGGCCTACAACTCACAGCATGCCCCAGCCAGCTATGCTGGGAGTTGTAGGCCTTTTTTTCTGTCTAAACTTGCATAGGATTGCACCTTTAGAGCACAATCCTAAAGGATTGCCTCTCGACATATAGAGGGCTCCAAGATTGTAGTCCTCTGTCTATCCTATGCCCTCTGTCTATCCTAGGCATAGGAGGAGGAGCCAGGCAGGGCAAGAGGAAGACGGAGGTGAAAACATCTCCCGTTCCTAATGTTCTTTACTGTTTTAGCTAGATGAGCCCCTTGGCTCATCTAACTTACTTTGTAGTGAGCAGGATGGGCGATGGAGAGGCGTTTGGTCCTGCAGATCTTGGCCTCTTCTCCTCCCCACTCTCCCGCCCCCCTTTCCCACTTCCTGAGCTCTTCTGAAGTCACTGTTGCGACCCTGGAAGAGCAGTTGCCACGCTGCTTTCCATGGCTGCTGTGAGAGGGTGGGGTGGGGGAACTGCCTGATCTCGGATTCCCCCTCCCAAGGTCATAGCAGTGTCTATGGCCTTGGGAGGAGGGGATCCGCCATAAACTATGGTCCCTGAGATGTTCTCACATGAACCATAGGATTGCTCTGTTACAGAAATTTTGCCTATTCATTTATTTATAAATAAGCCACAATTCCAGTACAAAAGTGTTCAAATCACTTCAACCATGTATCAGCTGAAATACAAAACACCCAAATATAAAAATGTGGGAATAATAAAAGTCAAAATTCCAAAATACCAACTAGACTTAAACGATCAGCAAATGCAAAATAATAAATATTTAAAAATTCTTAAAACCTATCTAAATAATCAGAGACACAGAAATCTGAGCTTTGGGTCTGTCAGCATTTTGGGGACTAACTTTTTCTGAGGATCTGATGTAGAAGCAGTGAACTTTGACTGCCTTTTGGGTGTTTATGCCAGCCACCACCTAAGCTCAACCTGTATATTTCTAATAAACTGAAATATTATTTTGTCAGTATGCCTCCGATGATCTCTTTTCAGAGTAACCAAACCTGGGTAAGCGCCCAGTCCCTGAAACTTCTCACCACTCAGAGAAGATAGGTGAGGCTAGCCCAATAATATTCATGACATGAGCCTTTTGAGTACAGTTAGGATCCCTTTTGAATTTAATTTTTAATTTGGGTCACCTTAAAAACACTGGGTTGGATCCAGACTTAGTCAGACTTAGAGTATCAATGTGACTTAAGTTAGTCATTAATAACTTAAGTCCCAGTGATTTCAGTAAGTCTAGCCTAAGTATGACTAAGTCTGGATCCTATTAACTGCCAGGGACCCAGATGATGCTCCTAGAAAGGTGGGAATTGGTGAATGTCTAGTATTTTTCCAATTTCCAGAGGGGTAGCCATGTTAGTATGTTCTAAGAAAAACAAAGGGTCTTGTGGCAACTTAAAGACCAACCCATTCATTCTAGCATAAGCTTTTGTGGACACTGTGCACTTCATCGGATGCATGAAGTGATAACCACAAATTGGCGGATTTACATACATATGCTTGTGTTGTGGGGTGGGTGGGGGAGATATAAACTGTGTAGTCAGAGGAAACTGAAATGCAGAAAGTACAGACAGTGATAATTACCTTAACAGTTGCTAGAATAAATGTGTTATTCTTTAAGGTACAACAAGACTCTTTGCAGCATTCCAGTAATTCTTGAATAGTCCTCCCTATGTTCACTTAATGTAGATTTAAAGTGGTGCAAATGTATGAACACAAAATTCTAGATTTTGTTCAATCCTTGACCTACGGCAAGATATCGTAGAACAAAAGTCTTCCCAACATATTCCTTTCTAAGCTTTATTTTTTAAAACAACAGCAACAACAACAACTGAAAGCAGAGATTCTCAGGAAGGTGAATTCTATGGCCACTGTCACATTCTGCACTTGTCTTGTGCTCCCACTGGATCACAGCATAACACAGACCTTGCCCATGTACACTAAAGGAAAATGTTCAGAGGAATGATCAGATTCTAAAAACAATATATGACTAACAATAAATGTTGTTTCATTTGTGCCTTTAACACAGTGAAATCCGAGATTGCTCTATAAGCTCCTCATTCATCTGTAATTATCCAAAAACATGTTTGTTTATTTATTTATTATATTTATACCCTGCCTTTTTTCCTGCAAGGAACCCAAGGTGGCTTACATAATTCCTCTCCATTTTATCCTCACAACAACCCTGTGAGGTAGGTTAAAACCACAAGATATACAGAAAACCACGGACTCCATGTTGAAGGCATGCGTGCACACACACACACAGCTGTATTAAGTTATCTATATCTAAAGATTAATTAGACTAGACAAAAATAATCCTCCATCAATTCCAACAAGTCTACCTGTTCCTGAAGGAGAAAAAGAGAACAATGTGATTTCACCAGCCATTTCCAGTTATACAAAAACCAAAAATGAAATATTTAGAGTCTGGGTAAAAAGAGGCATTATTAAGAGGACTGTATTAACTCAAGAAAGTGAAGCAAAGCTTTCAAAGTCCAGAGAAATCGATTTATTGAAGCAATCTAGAACATTTTGTTATGCCTGACACATTTCAAATATGATATAATTATTCACCACAGGCAGTTGTTAGTAATTTTATGTCTCCTGAATGAGATACACTCTCTTGATGAGAGAGCTATCTCATAGTTGAAAAAACCAGGAACAACAAACTATTCTAGGGTGCTTCAATAAATAGATTTCTCTGCACTTTCTTGGACTGGTGGAGCTGCTCTCCTTTTTTTCTGAACAGGAATTCAGCACCATTAGACAGCAAGAAAGGCGCTGTAAAGAGGAAAGAACAAGCAAGAGATAAGAAGTGCATTAAGAGACATGGCAAGTGATTTTTGTTGATATCTGGAAATAATGTCTATCCATCAGAAAAGCCAAAAAAGAAGTTGCCAAGAGATGGGGTGGCATCCCAGGATGGAAAACAAAAGATTGGATAAACACTTGTCAAGGATAGCTTGGGTGTAATTAATCCTCCATAAAAGGAGGATAAATTAGATGGCTTCTTAATATCTCAGCTCTACAGGTCAGTGATTGATCAAGACATTTGTGTGTAGAATGCTAGAAAAGCAGAATCAGCAAGACATGTATTAAATGTGAGGGAAAGTAATGATTTGTGTTTGCCTATTGTCAGTATCAGAATACTATCATCTATATGCAATTTCACATTCCATCCTACTCAAATGCTTTTCATCTTTCACTTTCTCTCACTCTCTGCAATTCTAAATTCCTATTTCAAATTTGTTAACCTTTTCTCTATAATTTCCCCTCTACCTACTCAGTTTAACAGCCCACCCAAATTCCTTTTCAAGTAACTACTTTATTCCATGTCCATTTTCTTGCTTTACTCCCTCCCACCTGGCTCAGCAATTTAATCTGAATTCACAGCTCATTCTGCACTATACCCAGATTATGGGTTGGAAGAAAATAAGAAGAATGAAATTGAAGCATAGAGGGGTAAAAAAACACTTGAAAAGATGGAGAAGATAGTACAGAAAGAGTTGGAGGATCCATAGTGATACATTATCACCTGACTGATAACAAGTAAAAGTAGTCCTCTTTTATACTGCAAATTAACATATGTTACACACACACACACACATACACACAGTGGTTAGGTTCTTAAGTTGGTTCTGCTTACAAAAAGAAAACGATTTTTCACGACGCTTTCACCTAGGGCCAATTCACATGACACGGGAACCACGGGGGGAGCGGCCGTCCCCCACGGTTCCTGTGTCATGTGAATGGCGGCCCGCGCATCCCCACGGGATGGTAGGAGGGTAAGCCCCTACCATGTGTGCCCGCCCTGCCATGCGGACAGCAGGCGGCTACCCCGCACAGGCCTCCCGTGGCCGCACAGAGATGGCAGCCCAGAGCAGCCAGAGCTATGGCTGCTACGGCCCGTGGGCCGAATGGCCCCGTGGCTGGCCAAGCAGAGGATGCCGGCGTGCAGGGCGCGCAGCGACTGGGCAAGGCACCGCCACCGGCCAGGGCCGGCTGCTGCGCCATGGTTGCCTGCACGCACCATGCTTGCAGCAGTGCGGCCGCCCTTGGGCGGGCAGCGCACCGCAGCCATTGGACTTCCCTGGCTGCTGCCTGCTAGCACTGGGAGGGCCGTGCCGTGCCGCGGGGGCTGCCGGCTCAACTGCAGTCCGCCCACACGTGTGGGGCATGGACCATCTGCGGCACCCTGCTGGGCCCTGCAGACGGCCCCGTGGTGCCTCCCCCGCTCACCTCCTGGGTCGTGTGAACCGGCCCCTAGTCTTCACCCCAGAGGATTAGTTAAAAGTACAAGACAACGATAAAATTCCCATAGTCCTCTTGGAAGAGGTTTCCTTACAATATGAAGTTTCTGTGCCTTAATCATGCATTATTAAATATATGAGGCCTTTATTGTGCGCTCATGATCCCACACTCACGGGGGTTTGTGGCCACGACATCGTCATCCTCCAGGGCTTCTCCATGTTTTTGAGCCTTTTTCACAGCTTTTTTTAGAGCGAGGAAAGTCAGGTATTAAATTTGAAATGCAGAACAAACCGGAATGAAAGCCTCGTGTATTGTTGCAATTCTGCTATACTGTGGCTATACCAGAATTGCAACAATACACGAGGCTTTCATTCCATGTAACCTTGTGGTTGGGAAATATAATATATAGAAAGGCAGAGTAAGAAACCCCCGGGGGTGTGTGTGGAAACCATGTATAGGACACACTCTTCTTCCCACAAAGGAAATGGAAGAAGAAGCCTCAGTAAGGCAGCAGGTTAAATGCCTCATGTAGAGAAGCCCATAAATAAACTGATTGAATATATTTTTCTGTTATCTTGCTTGTGTATTACCGCATACATAGTGTTTAATAGTAGATTTCATTGTTTGATTGAAAGTCAATATGAATATGCAGTGAAGAACAAAAGTGGAATTATAAAAACTATGCTTTGTCATTTTTAACGGTTGAATATGTCAGTTCTTACCCTTATGAAAAACCATTCAAATCTCTTCACTAAATGTTGTGCTCTGTAAAAGCTGAATTTAAGAAGAAATACTGTAGCTGTCACAATGATCAATAAAACTTTAACATTTAGGAATTATCCATTAACAGCATTCCGTATTAGTGTCTGTCAACTGATACTTGAAGGTCAGAAATCAGCAAGCACAAATCATAAGCAGGCAACTCAGACACAAGTTTAACGTACGGGGTTCAATCGTTTAGAATTTTCTTTGCTAATACTATCATATCTCTGTCAGCAAGTTTCACCCTTCATTATTCACTTCTTCCTCTCCTCCCAGAATATAAGCATTCCTTATTGTTTTAATGTTATAATATTTTACTGTTTTTAATGTTCTTATTTTTATTGTGCAACAGCTTTATTGTTTTAAATTGCTGTGCACTGCCTTGATGGCTTTTTCGCACATAAAGCAGTATATAAATATTAATAAAACATTAAATATAACAATTATGCTATGAAAATAACATGGAAAGCTGCATTCATCTAATCCTTGTCTAGATTGTAAAGTCCTATTAATAAAGGAGACTCCAAATAACCTAATATAAAATTGCTGCTTTCCATGTAAATATTTAAGAACAAACCCAGGGATGGGGACTCGGACTCCAGGACTCGACTCGTGAGTCGGACTGAGTTCCCCCTCTGACTCGAGTCCCACTATTTTTAATGGGACTCGAGACTCGACTCGGGACTCAAGACCAAGGACTCTTCAACATCTTTGGGCTGTGCCAGAAGGAGTGGAGAGAAGTGCGATTGCCGGCGAAGATTTTATTTTTTAAAATCATTTTCCTAAAATACAACCTTTCTGACAATTTGGGTTTGGCTGCCTCTACCTGCCTGCTTTGGGGTTCCCTGCCTCCTCTGCCTGCCAGGTTATTTTGGGTTTGTCTGCCTGGTCTGTTCTTGTCAAAATCAGTTGCAGAGTTTTGAAATAAAAAGGCACACTTGTGCCTAGAATTTATTTAAGCCACACATCTGAAGTAGCCTTATTTTGTTGGGGGGAAACCCCATTGATTTTAATAGGGACTCGTGGAGTCAGCTTTGGGAGTGACTCGGGACTCGGGACTCGTGAATCACCATTTTGGACCAAGGACTCGGACTCGAGACTCGGGTCCAAAGACTCGTGACTCGACTCGTGACTCGAGACCAAGGACTCTTCAACATCCCTGAACAAACCCAAAATGGCTGAATACTGTCATTCCCTCATACTGCTAATGGGTTTTTAAAAATATGTTTTAGGCCCTATGGAGGTCCCACAAATGAGCTGGGATGGGAGGAGGTTGGGCAAAAAGTTAAAATATAACTTTGTACGCTCCCAGTTCTCCAAATCCTCAAAACACACAAATAGATACATATGCTGAAGTGGTTTACCCACAAAGCAGAGATCTAGCATATTGGAGTCTATCCAACTGTGACCCTGGCTTGGCTGTTCTGGGAATAGATGGGTGGTGACTTCGAATGGCTCTATTACTGCTATGTAATAGTGCCATGTATGTAGGAGGCCACCTCTGTCAAATAGCCCTTCACACTACTCCATCCCAAGATCTGCACAGCAACCTCAAGGCATCAGTACTCTGCAAGACCTTTTTTTATTATTTTCCCAGGCATTTTAGAAACTGTTTTAGTGCTTTTAGATATTGTGCACTGTTTTATGCCTGGTGCAATTTTAATCTGATTTTTGTAGTTGTCATTGCATTTTGTTTTTACTTCATACGCCACCCAGAGAATTTCAGTTATTGGGTGGTTTAAACGAACAAGTATTGTGCCCTGAAGTGCTGAGGGATCTTCAGTGCTCAGAGCAGGAGGTATACGTACAATTGTCAGGTATGTCTGCATAGTTTATTACGATGATCTGGAGCAGGAGATGTTGTTTGTTTCCACCCATTTGGAGCAGTTATCCACTTAGAATGCTGTGAACTAAGTTCACAGTAACCTCTTGTGTTTAAACTTGAGGACAGTTTACACTGGGACACAACAAGGGCCTGTGGCTGCCTTCCGGGTGGGTGAGCAGGCTGCCATTGGCATAAGACCAAAAGGTACACTATAGCATGGGAGGGATCAAGTTTATCTTCTTTCGGGGGGGGTGGGGGTCAGTTCATAAAATAAATTCTGTGCCCCACTGACAAAAATAAAAGTGTATCTGAAAAGAAATCCTTAAAATGTCTAACAAAGGTTTTCACTGCCGCCAACATGTTTTTATATTTTGTGCCTCATATAGACCCAATTCATTATTAATTTCACTGCAAGCCGTTTATATTACTGAGAATTAGGATAGACCCATTTTAAAAAACTTGTAGTGACAAAAAATATATATCCAAGTTTCTATAGCAACTAACAAATCATATGAACAGTTCACAACATTTACATCAAAATAAGCTAGATTTTACATATAGAAAGTTGTCATGAGAAGCTACCGTTTCTTCTTACTATAACAAGTGAAAATTCACATTTCAGAGACTGTTTTTACCCTATAAGATACATAATTGTTCACTATGTGCTTTACTAATTGCATTGTCAGAACAAGAACAGATGTGCTGAGTACAAGATCAAGATGTTTCAAAGGACAGGTCAGTAGTGGCTTTGTATCTCTGCCAACTGAAGCCCCAGAGCAAGTGATAGCAGTTGTAGTGCTATTCTCAGGCAGCTGTTCCTATAGCTTAGATCACTGGAGCATAAGGAAACCAGTCCAACCTCCAGCCCTACAGCAAAACATAACAAATTAAATGTATGGTGCTCTCCTCCATAAAGGAATAGTGTACGATAAAACAGAGTTAAGACAAATATTTGGAAATTAAGTATTAATCGGAACATTTTAATTGTTATTCTAATGTTGCTCTATTTTAAAAGTTGTCTATACAAATTCCTGTGCACTAAATTGAAAAATTGTTAACTTACTCTAGTTCATTATGCACTGAATGAAGATGCAAATAATTTTGCCATGCTAGTAGTATTATATTTTTCATGCATTTTAAAGTAGGGTTAATGGGTAGAAAAGCAATTCAGAAGGTTAGATGTTTTATTAACTTAGATATTAAGAATAAAATCCTGCTGGTGGAAGGAAATATTTTCTTCTCCATCACATGTTGATCTCAATGTAATACCAGGATAGTGGATCTCACTAAAGAGCCTATTCTGCTTGCCTACTGGACCTGGATGCTGCTGAACCAGCAGAGAGAGAATGAAGGTAATGTACATATTCTAATTATACGGTCTAAACTTCCATCATCAACCAGACTACTGAACTTTCCCCTTATATAGTGAATTAGATGTAATGTTAGAACTAGACCCAACATAATGTCCTGCTATCTTTTATACAAGACCACTTTCACACGGCATTTCATTGTATAGGTATTTTTCCGTATTTCACTTCAGAGTATCCCAGAATAAGAAAGTCTTACTGTATAACACCCTGTATTTGATGCAAACATCTAGGTAGGAATCTTTTCCAAGCTCTGAATACAAGTGTCTTGTTTGATTAAAATTGTGTGTTATGGGTTGAATCATCCTGAATGCTAAAAGGTGACACCTCCAGAGAAAACCAGACAAGGACCTAATTAAGCCTCTTTACTGAATAAACCATCTCGGTAGACTGATCCAGAGGCTAAGTGGGAAAGGGTAAGATAATAATAAAAATGGTACCTTCATACACGCACTATTGATAAAAGATTTAAAGCTGGTATTAATTACCATTATATTGACTTACCAGCTGAGATCCAAAGCTTTTCATTTAGGTAGAAGGAAACAGCTGAGATGTTCTCTGTAGAGAATGAGTAGCTCATCTTTCTCCTGCTGTACATAGGGTGGGATCGGACAACACTTTAAGCCCAGAGTGGCTCTGTAGCCACTTTGGGCTTAGAGTTTCCTGGGGCCCCTACTGTGCTGGACTAATGATCAGGCACAGCGGGGGTCCTGAGGCACCTCCTCAGTCAGTCCTCCCACTGATATCCCAGGGGACACCGCGGGGGCATCAAGGGGAGAGGGGAATGACAGCCGCCGAAAGTGCCCATTCAGCATTTTCAGTGGCTGTTATCCAATTCCCCGCCCCATGCTCCTGACCATGGCTTAGCGTGTCATCCACATTCGGATGACACGCTAAGCCACTGAAGGTTTACTAAATCCTAGAACAAGCCATGTCACCCCAGCATGGGTTATAAACCACCCCGCGGGAAGTGACCTGGCTTCAGACGACACACTAAGCCACTGTGACTTCAAAGCCAAGGTGGCTTCGCGTGTTGTGTGAACCCAGTCATAGCTTCCTATAGCTCTTAAACATTCTTGGCTAATCCTGCGTGATATTGGCTTTCAAGGAAAGTTACTAGTTTGGTTACATTACATGAGCTGGTGTGTAGCTTCTGATCTGACTAAACTGAACATTTTGCAACTTTGATCATTTCACCCATTTGTCAGTTTTTTCTTGCTCATCATGCAGGGAGTCTTTTTCTTTTTGGTTATTCTCCAAGGATGGAGTCCTACTTTGAAGTAGGACTATCACACACAGTGAGATTTATTTCCAAGCAAACATGAACAGAATTGGTCTACAAATTATATCACAGTGAAAGCTGTAAGAGACTTTGTCTTGTTCTGATTCTAATTCTAATCTGGACAGATTGGCACTTATGGCTGTCCGATATGTGTAGTCTTGCCTTGTCAATGTCTCCCTTTCACAGCAGTTACTGCTTCGGTTACTGTGTTTTGTTTTATTTTCTTAACTGTTGGAAGTATTTGCACAAATTTAAAGGGAGGGAAGTAAATGGAGGGGAAATTGGCACAAATTTAAAGGCTTGGCAGTAAAAGGAGAATTTTGCACAACTTAAGTAACTGCTACAAAAGGGAGCTGTGAAAATGGGGGGAGCCAATATCTCACCTTTTTGGACTTGCTGGAGACTCAGGGAAGTGTTGAATGGAAGCAGGACAGTGACAAGTGTCAGTTCAAGTGAGGATTACCTTGCTAAGTGGGAGATATTGGTCCCCCACCCCTTTTGGTGCACTTACTTCTCCCGCTTTCCCCCCCTTTTCCCTCTCTCTTAGTATTACTCCCCCCTCCCCCCCAGTCTTTGGCAACTGTGCACAGATTTGCCTATATGCAGTCTCTCCTTGTCAATTTCTTTGTATGTTACCTACTGAACTTCACTCTTGCCTTTGACAGCTGAAACTTACAGGGACATTGACAAAGCAAGACTACACATATTGGTCAGCCATAAGTGCATACTTGCACACTTTCAAAAGACCAACAAAAATAATAATAGTGGGGGGAAATTACAAAAACATTTTCACAATTTTCTGGGACCAAAATAATAATAATAAAGCGGTGGCGAATAAGTGATGGTCCCTCCAATGTGCTGTCCTGGCCATCAGTGGAGGGGCAGTCATTGGCGAGGAAGGCTGGAGGCAGCACAGGTAAGATCGCAAAGAGCGGCAGGGGTTCTTGCCGCTCTTGCTGAGCGGCTCTGTAGCTGATCCCAGTAACCCACAATAAAATTACTTTCCCGGGTTCGGACAACATGACAGCCCATCATGGGTATGCTAATTACTAGAACAGGGGTTCTCAACCAGGGGGGAAATTTTAGGGTTTCAGGGGGGAATTGGGACCACAGACTCAAACTGTTGGAATACTGATCTTTCTACAAATTACAATTCTACAGATTGTACACAATCTACAGGACATCACACCTGATTGTATGGCACAGATTAAGTCAGACAATCTTGGAAAGGGGGGAATTACATTCTAACATATGGTGAAAAGGGTGCATGGGGCAAAAAAGGTTGAGAACCACTGTCCTAGAATAGGCCATTGGTTATCAGGGTGGCTTCTTCCTGAAAATTAAGCCACCCTGTGGAAACTGGTCCGTGTTTGGATGACACAAGAACTCATCGTGGCTAGCTGCCCTGATGGGGTGTCGTGCAAACCCAGTCACAGTCTAAGGATGCCATCTAAAAGAAACAGATAGATTCCAACTACTACTATAGCTACAATAAGAGATGGATACTGACCATTATACTAGCACAGTTCTGTTGATGTTTTCACAGAATATTTCCTGAAGCCAGAAGGATTACTTATGAAGATTGTTATTAGCAATTTAAACTCACCTAGTGTTTGTCAAAGTCCCTCATACCAAAGACTCCTGAGCAAACTTGCAGTCAAGGGATAAGAGGAGAGGTCCTTATGGATTAGTAACTGCTTAAAGAGCAGAAAGCAGAGTAGGAATAAAAGGTCAGTTCTCAGAAAGGAGAGATCAGTCATACAGTGGTAAGTTTTGAAGTGCAGACCCAAATTATGAGAGTCCCCATGGTCATGCCCCCAAGGAGAGTCCAAAAATGCAGGCAGCTGTATGGATCTCTGTGTGTGTGTGTGTGTGTGTGTGTGTTCATTAGGTTCATATTTTATTAGGTTCAACTAACAGTCATAGAATAGTAAGCTGTCAAAGGGCAGTGTAGTGATTAGCATGTTGGCTTTTGGCTGAAGAAACCTGAGACTGCGTGACAAAGGGAAAGAGAGCAACACAACATGTCCCCAAATGGCATAAGACTACCAGGTCAAGATTATCCAGGAGTTTCTTTTCCCAGCACCAGGAAGAAACATTTCAACTCAAAGCCAATAAATGCATTCTATCTGTTCTTATCTCCAAGAGGAGCAGGACCTTTGTAAAGCTAATGAATTTTAATTGCCCATTCAAGACCAAACTGCCCCAAAATACTGTGCACTGGGTTAGCTCATAACAATGTATTCTTCCTTTGAAAATCCATTCCCCCCTCCATCTACTGTGAGAATTGCAACTAAGCTCAGAGGGAACAGGGAAGTTGGAGAGGGTAGAGGTGGCAGATGATTAATCAACTCTGTTAATCAAAAGGTCCCAGCATTTTGGCCCCTCGAGCCCTGGCTCGTCTACACCACTGGGAGGAATGTAAACTATGGGATCCCCCAAGGACCTATATAGGGACCGGTGCTTCTTAAATTGTTCTTGAATGATTTGGAGTTGTGGGAGGAACTGTAGCTCAATGAGGGAGGCTGTAGCTCAGTGGCAGAACACACATGCTTTGCATGCAGAAGGTCCCAGGTTCAATCCCCAGCTTCTCCAAATACAGCTAGGAAGGAATCCTGCCCGAAACCCTGGAGAGCTACTGCCAGTCAGCTAGATGGACCAATGGTCTGACTCAGTATAAGGCAGCTTCCTATGTTCTTATGGAGTTAGAGGTGAGCTGTAAGGTGGCCAAGTTTATTGATGACACTAAATTATTTGGTGTGGTTGAAATGAAGTGGGGCAGCAAGGGGCTCCAAAAGGATTTCTCCAAACTGTGGGAAACAAGTGTTAAAATGGTAAATGCAGTTCCATCTATGTACGTGTAAAGTGTTGTAGACTTAGGCAAAAAAATCCTATCTTCATATAGAACCTAATGGGGTCTGAGTTGGCGGTGATCTTGGAGCTGAAAATGTCAACCTGGTATGCAGCTGTTGTGAAAAAGGCAAAATGGATACTTCTCCCTCTCTCATAATGCTAGAACACAGGGTCACCCAATGAAGCTGAATGGTGCAAAATTCAGGACAGAGAAAAAGAAGTACTTCTTCACACACCACACAAGTGAAGCTATGGGATACATAATGATTTAGTTAGTGTAATGTGGTTTGAGAAGAGATCCTGGAGATCGAAACTGTGTATAGTTAACCAGTTCACTGTACTCTTGAAATATGATATAAATATAAATTAAGTCCTGGATAATCATCTTTGACTTCTGTTTTGTATAATGAACAAGTTATTGCAGTAAAAGAACAGCCGGGTGATACTTTCATTTGGATAAACTCTGGAATTGTCTCAGTTAAGAACATATTTAATAACAGAGTATTTGAGATCTTGGAAGAAATGGATGAACTATTAATGAAAACAGGATCCCCTTGTTTCAACTTCTTTTCAACTAAGGCATAGGGTTAGGGTTCCTATTAGGAAAAATGAGAACCTGAGACAAGAGAGTCCACCTGAATTAGAAACATGGGTAGAGCAATCTAGAGGGCCATAGGATTCTTCGGATTCCCAGATCTGAGGTCGGAAAAAAGCTCCGACTCAGAGCTGGGGATCTGTGCTTGATCACCCTCCCCCCCCCCCCAACAGCTGCCATGGAAAGAATGCGCCAGCTGCTTCTCTGAGGTCATAAGACTGACTTCAGAGAAGGGGTGAAGAGGGTGTTCTGGGGGGGTGGGGAGGGGAGGAGACTGGGGCTGCCAGGCTCCAGCATATCCTGGTGGCACTCCAGCCTCCTTCCCTCCTCGTCTGAAGCGCCGCAGCTAGACAGCTGAAATCGGCCATCTAGCTGATTTGCAGGGTGGGAGAGCATGGAGGCAAAGATCGCCTCCATCCCATGCTCCTCCTGCCCTGCATAGGATGCCTGTAATCCTCCAAGTCCAGAGGCTTATGGGGGGGGGGGCTCCCCATTGGATTGTGCCCTAAATGGCATTAATTCTGAGTTTTAGTAAAATTTATCACATTATTATAAGTGCCATTATTCTTATCAAATTGTTATAAGTGCCATTATTAAGCGCCATTATTAAAGCTGCACATATTCATCCTGATCCAGTGGTCCTGCTATGCACACAGAGCACCGCAGTTTGCATTCATGGAAGATTCCCCAACAGTGATGTTAACTGCCTTGTTTGCACCGGGTTCTAGGTATGCTGAAGCATAGAGCTGTATAGCTATGGTATTACAATGAAATGAAGAAAACATATTAAAGGTTCTATATTATTTTCAGTAGTATTTAGTACCCTGCATACAGTATACATAGTGAGTGCTGAGCTAATTATTTAATTATGAAAGGGGTTAAAAGTATTTGAAAACAGGTAAGAAGTATTCACAGAATGAAGGCAATCACAGAGAGAGGTCAGTGATCCAACTGGCCAGAAGTATCCATATAACGGATACAGCAAATATTGCCCTAACTCTCAGTTGGCCCTCAGTGGCTTGCTATGTAGCCATATCTAACTGGACACTGGATACATTTTGTCATATTGTTCACAATGTGATCCATGATTGGCTTGTATCACCCATGTGATTAACAAGGAAGAAAAGAAAAATGATTTGAAGGGGAAAATGCACAGAAGCAACTAAGGAGAGGGAAAACAATAGCAGCCAACAGGTTCGGGAAAAGGTGAACATTAAGGAGTTTTCAAGAAAGATCCAAATTTCAAAAGCTCTAGTTTTGCTCTGAAAACCAAAATGGGAAAACATTCAATACACTAGACATAATTTAAGTGATAATGCTGGATTATTATTTTTAATTGAGCAGCCACAGCTGCCGGATGAGACCTATGTCAAGTGTAGCCAGATATTCATTGGTGGTTTCCCTGGTTTCAGCTATGTATGCCTGCTAGACTGAAATGAGTGCTGCAGAATGAAAGAAAAAGCAAAGCAGTAATTATTGAAATGTGTCAATATCCTACCATTTGATTCTGCAAAATGGTAGCATCATGTGTTCTAAGTAGTACAGGAATAAGAGTCCTCATTTACAAGAGAGAAAGTTAAGACAAAAATCTAGGAGGGAGGACATGTAAGGCAGAACTTCTTTTCAACTAAGGCATAGGGTTAGGGTTCCTATTAGGAAAAATGGGAACCTGAGACAAGAGAGTCTACCTGAATTAGAAACATGGGTAGAGCAATCTAGAGGGCCATAGGATTCTTCGGATTCCCAGATCTGAGGTCGGAAAAAAGCTCCGACTCAGAGCTGGGGATCCGTGCTTGATCACCCTCCCCCCCAACATCCAATCCTTCCTACGTGCTAGCGGGATCCACCACTAGCACAATGGGAAGCTAGCAGTTCCAGAAGCAGCCGGAAAGAGCAGAAACACTCATTTGTGAAATGGGGTAGGTCAAAAGGGAGCTCCACTGACCTGCCCTATTCCAGAAAGAAGTATTTCTGGGGTTGCTATAGGAAGCACTAGTTCCTGTTGCGTTAATGATGGGTCCTGTGAGCACAACCGAACTAGCAGAGGTGCAGCGGCAGTATTGGATACTGCCCATACTACATATAGCACCACAACACTTTTTTCATTACCAATACTTACCTGATACACATTCTTGATTTGCATGAGTTCTGCCTGGTAAATCATACCCTTTTAGCTATTACGCTTGGCTGCACAAGTAAGGAGGGATGGATCGATTGGGGGTTGGTGAAACTGGGGATGCTGGGATGGAGGAGATGGCGAGGGAAAAGTCAAGCCGCGGCTTGCGCTAGAGGCACTAGTCAGGCGGGGGCTGAAGGGGGGATGGGGGGAAGATGCTTTGCCATGGCAGCAACGAAAAAAGCCGGGAGAAAGCTGCTCATATCACAGGCGGGGATGTGGTGGGGCTGGGTGACAGACACAGATCGCTTTTTCTGCTGGGTTTACAAAGTAGATGGGCTAGGAGGCAGGACGGAGAGGGGCTGGGTGACAGGTACAGATCACTTTTTCCCACTGAGTTTACACAGTAGATCGGCTAGGAGGCAGAAAGGAGAGGGTTACAGTTTGCTTCAGGAGGAGAGAGAGAGAAAGCCCGCCTGGTGCGCTCAGTGGACCAATCGGGAAGAAGCAGCCGACGTAGCGAGGGAGCGAGTGATATGAACTGGTTCACAAAGGCCACTGGGATACGTGACGAGAGTGGGAGGCAGAACGGGGTCTGGGCAAAGCCACGCTGGTGATGAGCAAAACCACGCTAGCAATGAGAAGGGGCGATTGTCTGTCGCACCCACGGTGGTTCAGCAATGGCTTGTCGTGTAGTGCGAACCCACCCATTGTAAGGTAATAGTTTGTCCTGATCTACATTTAAAACAACAGCGGCATAACAATCCCTTTAGAGAGGATTGTCATGAGATATTAATAATTAGCAGCACCACTTTAACAGAAAGATGATACGGGGAAAAACACAACTAGGACCAAAATTGTGGGTTGCTATTAATATCTAGGAAGATGTGCACTTTTTCAAAGGCCTAAAAAAAACTTGCATGTAACAATGTGTATTTAAAGAGAATAGCTTTGAGATGGTCACTCCTAGGTGTTAGTTTCAAATTACAACACTGGATGTGAGAGCCACATATAAACTCACTGCGTGGCGGCTTTAAACACACTCCAGTCTCAGTTTCAGGAGTATGAAGCCACCAAGACTGATGAAACCAGTACAACAGGCCACTCTCAACTAAAAGACATTTAGGGCACAATCTCATGTATATTTAGAGAGAGAAATGTCCTACACCAGTGTTCTCCAACCTTGGGTCCCCAGATATTTTTGGCCTACAACTCCCAGCATGCCCCACCCAGCTATGCTGGCTGGGGCATGCTGGGAGTTGTAGGCCAAAAACATCTGGGGACCCAAGGTTGGAGAACACTGTCCTACACCATGCTTGCTGGGGAATGCTGGTTTTTGTAGGACTTTTTTCTGTCTAAACACGCATAGGATTGTGCCCTTAGCCACAAATCATTTCACATTGTTTTATTAAATGCAATGTTGGAGTCTCCATACATTGCATTTCTTGAGGAAATTCAGTTTCCTCAAGAATTTTCATCAACAAGATTTTCCATGGCTCTTCTACTTTTAACTGAGTATTTTCAAAACAGATTAATATTATTTTCAGTAGATGCTAAGGGTGGATAACATGGCCATTCAAACTGCAACTTATTACAAGATTATTGTGCAGCCATCTTATAGCAGATAACCATGCATATCTCAATTTTCTGAAAAGTAGAATATGCATTCCAAATACTAGCCACCCATTTTTAAACATCAGAGATTCCAATCACAGCTTGGCTTGTAACATGTGAAGCTTGTAGTACCAATTGCAAGAATAGTATATACATACAATGTGGACATCTACCAAGTGGTGCTTGGAAAATAGTTATTTTACAATGATAAAATAGTAGCACCATCCATGTATTGATACTGGAAGGATGAAATGAGACTGTAATCAAGTTTGAACACCATTACGGTAGGAAAGCCACAAGGATTTCACAGGCTTCTCTTGTACATGATCCCTCTATCTCCCTTATATTCTGACAACTATATTTTAGATGGCCATAGGTTGAAAAACAAACAAACAAAACAGTAAGTGCAACCTTTTCAGCTGCAAAAAGAACAAAGACAACCTATGGACTTAAGGCACAATCCTATGCAAGTTTAGACAGAAAAAAGGCCTACAACTCCCAGTATGCTGGGAGTAGTAGGCCCTTTTCTGTTTAAATTTACATAGGATTGTGCCCTTAATCTTTAAGTCACCAAGAGAAGGCCAGGATCTGTTGATGTTAATCAAGGATGCAAATAGATTGTTATTATATTTTCAAATATCACAGAAAGCAGAAAGATCTTAAACTGACTAGTTGGAGGCAGAATAGAGTTGGTGAGATACCACAGGGGATCCTGGAAGCTACTGCTGGAATGATAAATGAACAATGAAAGAAAAACTCTTGACAGAATACCAATTAGTAATGAAAAATAAAAACACAATTTGTTCTAATATATTCCCATTTTTACACACCCAACTGTATGGATTTATAATACTCTATTTATAATACTGCTAGCTGGAGGGGGGAAAAAAACCCTACCAAACACAGCATGGTCATAGCTGCCTTGGTAGAAAACTGATTTATCCAAGAGAATAATCTAATTGTGTCCACATGGTGTAGAGAATTATATTTTCTTGTAGAAACTGAATAAAAGAATCCAGCCATCCCAATAATAACTTCTTATACATTTTATATGTTACTGCTGCTAACAGCGACTCATCTGTTCTCCCTACAAATAAAGCAATACAGTTCTACCTTGTTACCTAGCAACAGAGCATGTCACTGCTACTCTGGAAAATAAACTTGGGTTTAAGTCAAGAGACCATTAATAAAGAACACCAAACAATCCATTCAAATGTTCACAGTTGTGTTTTTTTAAAAATGGAAATAATGTTTGACAGATGTTTTTAATATGGCCTTTGCATTATGATTGCACCTTCATAACTCGGTCATCCAAACCAGCCAGCAACATGCACATGGTTAATGCTCTGAGGCCTCTGTAAATATTTAGATCTCTAAAACTAAATCTTATCACAAATATCCAGAATAGCTGTGAAGTTTCATTCAGGCAGCTAATCATCCTGAGGGAATGGCAATGTCCCCTTTTGTTCTTCCAATACTGCCTACACAAGGAATAAGCAATTCTGAACCAAAGAGAGAGATGGTGTGTGAGAGAGTGGCTCTAGAACTGTTTTGTCAACCAGATCCGCAGAGCTGTATAATAAAATCACAAAATAATATGAAGTTGTTAGCAGAACTCCATTTGCAGCCAGCATGTTGGAAACATTCCAGAAACACACAGTAAGAATGTTTTAGAATGTGTGATAAGAAACTTAATCCATATGAGCACACAAAAGGTTATTGTGCAGAAATACAAGGGTGTTGACACTGCTGCTCGGAAGCAGAGAGGCACTGCCAGGTCCCACGGTATCTGGCAACCTTCGGTATGTCACTTTAAGACACTCAGCTAAAGTCAAGCCAAGCAAAGGCGGGAAAACCTGACAGGACAATCAGCCAAGCAAATTTGCCCAAGGCAGAATAATGGTGAGTCACATATGCAAAGCTGACATTGACTATTTTAATTTATTATTTATTTATTTCTTACATTTCTATACCGCCCAATAGCAGAAGCTCTCTGGGTGGTTCACAACACTTAAGGCGGTAAAACCTTTCAAGTCAAAACTGCGCACAATCACAGACCCGCCCCTGGCTGAGCGGGTAGTAATTGGCAGTATCAATGCCCCCCCCCCCCCGGAAATTGCAAGTCCAGTTGCAAGATCAAGAAATTTCAAATATTTGGAAACATTACAATTCTGAACAGCCTTGGGTGCAAACATCACCTTGATTGTTTTACTCACCCCAGATTGCCCTTTTGGAATTTTTGATGGTTTTTGCAAGGAGTCATTCTCACTTTTTTTTGGCAACCCAAAACTGCTTTTCGACTCTCCTCTCACCAACACCTATTGTCCCTCTGAAGCCTTCGTGAAAATGGTTGAAGAACTCAGGGCTCCAAGCCCTCAGTGTTCTGGTAACCTCCAACTGGTCCCACTCTATTGCTGAAATCACTAAGGTCCTGTCACCTGAGGCAGGCACCTTTCCCTTAAATCACTTGTTTCCGGTGTTCCCAATCAGTTCCAATTGGTTGTGTTGCCCACTGTTGGTGCCAGTACCCCACACTGGTCCAACTCCACTGAAGTCACTTGGTTTTCTGGTCTCCCCACTCCTGGCAGGATTATGCCCTCGATCCTCGGTGCATGGCAGACTCCAGAGTTCCACAGCTTCCTACCTTGGAGACAACTAAGCCAAGGAACCACTGTGTCAAGGAATGCTGGTGTTCAGCCATCCCATTTCACTCCCTTTTTGCCCAGACTTCCCAGAGTCTGGCCCATTTAGGTCCCCGCTTTGCCAAAGCATGGGCAAGGTCTGTTGCCATTGCAGTCAGTTTTTAAACAGACCTATTTTTCTTTGCTGAGTTTCAAGGCACCCCAGCTTTTGGAAGAATCGATTGAGACCCAAGAAAAGATATATTTCGAAGCCCTATCCTATCTTCTGGAGGTTTTCTGTCTACAGAGTGTAGCCTCGTCCTCTGTGCTCTCTTTTCTGTTGTGTGAGTCTGTCTTTTTACAGTACTTGGTTGGGAGCCCAGCCACATTTGTGCAGGCTTCCGCTGGTTGACTATTTATTTATTTATTTGAAGTACTTTTATGCCACTCCTCAGCCAAAAAGGCTCACAGAGCAGCTTACATATAATCAATTCAACAAGAGTAGTGGGAAGACTTGCAGCTGGGCCTCCTTGGCATGGAAACCTGCTCCTGTCCCTTTATTATCAAAGCCACTTGTGATCAAACTAAACTCTCAAGAATTTGCCTTGGCATGGAAGTCATTTTTCTGACTTTTTCTAGATAATAAAGGTACTGCACACAAGCACTGGAAATTGGAGCGAGTGTCTGAAATAGCTGAAGGTTACCTCCATCCTGACCCCTCCCTTTGTCACTCAGACTGTCCATCAAGACAAGCCTTGAAACACAACCCATTCTCATAGCCAAACCCCACATGATCTTTTTGAAGAAAAGTGTCAGTTTCCTGCACCACACACACACACACACACACACACCTCCACATGTGTAAACAAGTATAATCCCAGCTGGAGGTTGAGAATCCCATGCAAATGTAGCTTCCTCTGATGGCCCCTGACGCCTCAGAGTCTCCCATGTCTTTGATGTCTCTGCGCCACAGGTATTCGCATGCAAATGTGGCCCAAGCACTCTAGTCATGGGCCACCGCTCCCCTGCCTAGCCCAGATGAAGTTCATCCTGATTGGCCAAGGACAGCCAAGCTACGGAAAGGAGGGGTGGGGGGGGAGTCTATACTGCCGGCTGTGGCTTCTGGGTTGGGTTGTTGTTTGTCTGGACACAAAGACGTGCAGAGTAGGGTTTTTGCTGAGGCAAACCCTAAAGAAGACCAACTCCCAGACAAAGAGAGTAAGTGCCTGGGTATTTATATAGTAAAGGAAGTAGTATTTGTTTGTTTGTTATTTTGTAGCTCTACTTGTATGTATCAAAGTGTCTCCCCACCTTTCTCCCTCTTCCCTCATTCCCCACCTTTTATTGTAATCTGTTTACCTTAAATAAACTTTCCTGGTTTTACCCCACATGGGGTGTGTGGTTCCTCTGTGGTTCAGTGCTAAATCCAGTGTATAGACCCAGGGCAAGGCCCTGAGAGAATCAGGTCAAGACGGCAGAGCTAAGGCTGGCAGTTTTGTACCTTTGATCTCTGGTCTTGAGTAAAGGACCCGTTGGCAGTCCTTCACAATCTTTTTCTCCTCCTGTTCTTGCAAGCTCACCTACAAACCTTTCTCCTTCAGTCTTTCTATCTCCCAGTAGTGCTAGAGTCCTGAACTGGATAATCCGCAATCTCCGCAATCTCCGCAACTCCCCTCAGAACCATGAACCCAACCCAATCAACGCGGATGATCCACATATGACCGCAGCCTAGTCCCTTGTATTGGTATTGCCACCGAAAGGATTCTAAAGCTAATTTCCACACCGTTTGAATGTAGTGTTTGGACCTTCACATTGTCCGCCTCTCAACTGTGTTTAGTGGCTTACTCTGCATGTTTGTGTTTGTCATCTATGAATTAATCACCGATATTTTAGAATTCTGTAACGATTCTTGTACCAGTTAATATCCACAAAAGCAGTCAATGTACATTTTAATTCTTGTGTGTTTAATAAAATTCCACATTTTCCAAGAAACATGTGTATGTGTGATAGGGTTACCAATGCCAAGATGCGCTATTGCCAAGGTTAAAAGGTCCCTTAATGAATGCATGTCTCAGAACTTGTGCTGGTTTGTACACGTGTCTAGAGAACACATTTTGGACATTTTGGAGACTAACAGCAAAAAGGCTGCTCAGGCCCAATTTGTATGTCAAAGGTTGCTACTTTCTAAAGCCCAATATATATTTATTTCTTCCTACCAGCTTGTTGCCTAGAACATCTGTTGCTGCTGGAGACACTATCACTTAATAGCAATCGTATGAAGATTATCCATTTAGATAGTTTCTGAATGCACATCATACGTTACCATGTGTCATAAATAATCTAGGCATTTTACGGATTTATTTAATACTTCTGAGAACATCTGCACAATATATCTTGACCCCTTGCTATGCTGATCCGTGGGAAATAAAAGTAGTTTGGTGGACTGGTGAAAGGGGAAACACGGCATTACTTTGAGTAACAACTGAAATACAGAACGTAGGCCCAGTTCATCTGTATGGAACAACATAAAATATGCATCAGGCATCACAGAGCATCACATGTTCTCTCTAAGGTTTTCTTTTTTCATTTCTGGTTTCACATAGACACAAAACAAAGGGAACAGTGAAGGTCAGATCTGGAATAGGTACATTAATTTGGATGGCAGACATCACATACATGGGAGTATTTCTACATTTTCTTCACTGGAAATTATACACAAGCAGTGCTTCTTTTCTGGAGAAAAGGGTACCGGAACTCTTGGATTACATTTCCTCGGAGTAGATGGCGATTAAATTGTAATGTAATTAAAGAAGAAAAGGTACTGGAACTCAGTTCCGGTGAGTTCCACCAGAAAAAAAGCCCTGTACACAAGCATATAAAAATTCAAAATCACAATAAAAATCACTAGAAGAATGTCCTAGTTCTGTTTTCTACACTTATAATGATAAGAGTACATTATTACCCAGACTGGTAGCTCTTGTTGAAACCAGCTAGATGATATACATTTAGGGGTTTGTGTAAACATCCCAAGGTAATTTTACCAATTCCTATGAATGTATTTCAGTAATGCCTCTATTCTCAGAGGTCTGAAAACAAATCTGTTACTTGGCGGGCACAACCATTTTGAACAAGCATAATTTTTATGGCATAGGTTTGATTTACATGACCACAATGATGTCAGAATGTGGACAGAATACACCTAGACTGAGGTTTATTCATTTTTATAGGTACAACTAGGTTTACAGCCCACCGAGTCCCTCAGGGTGACTCACTTAAGAACAGGAACACTTAAGAACAATAATTAAAATAACAATGTAATAACAATATACATAAAAGTCCTCATAAACCCAACAGCACTGATGTGAGTAAATGCACAGTCTACAGCAGGGGTCCAAAATGAAATCAACACATCAGTCGCTAGGGGCCTGGTGGAAAAAGAAACTTTTCATAAATAATCTTCTAAACGAGTCAACAGAAATGGCCTGGCCTGGGTCAGGCTCATGGTAATGCAGTCATGTTACTTACTTTAAACCAGCAAATACCATCTGTCCAAGTGAAGAGAAGCTCCTGCCAACTTGGAACACTAACATATTGTGTTACCTGGACTTGGTGCTCAGTAACACACTCCTGGAAAAGGGAATCTGATTGGACCACTGTTGGCTGTTGAGGCAACAACCAGGCAATAGGCCTGTTGAGGCAACAACAGCAATAGAAGTCTTGGGAGATGAACTTCGGGCGGGACAGCTGCGGAGCCGGAGTCACACCAGGTCAGCGCGGGGGGATTGCGGGCAGACTCGGTGTCGCTTTCCTCGGCGGGGGGGGGGGCGCGCCTCCGCCCGCCATCATGAGCCAGGGCGCCTCCGCCCGCTTCTCCTCCGGCTCGCCGCCCCGCCTGCTCTCCCACCTGCTCTCCCGGCGCTCGCCATCTACGCCTCCGTCCCCGGGCAGGCGCAGGCCGCGCAGCCGACAGCGGGGCGGGGAGGAAGGCGGAGGCTCCGTCCCTTCCTCCCCGGCGCCTCCCGCGGGGATGCCCAAGCGGGGTCCTCGGCGGGTGCGGGGCAGGCGGCGAGGCCGGGCCCGAGCCCGGCTAGAGGAGGGGGGGGCAGCCGCCGCCGCCTCGGGACCCTGCCTGCTGCAGGGGGCGGTGCCGCTGCCGCCTCACCTCGCCTCCAGAGCGCACACCGCGGCTGCCCGGCCCACGACTCTGGCCGAGATGCTGCTGCTGCCGCTGCTCCAGGCCGCAGATAAGGGGGCTGGGACGGCTTTTACTTTGCTCGGATCTGCCCCCCCCCTGACTGGCTAGGGCGCCAAACGCCTTGCCCGGTCCTGGCTGGGAGATAACTTTTTACATCTCTGCTCCCAAGCCCCTCCAATAAATTCCACCACCAAGAATATGGAGCTGTTGATACTATCTGCCCAATAAGGCCTACAAGACTCAAAGAAGAGTGCATATGAAACTCTAGTGAAAGATATTCCCCACTTGAGTGCCAATTTTCTTGGTGGAAAAGAAGAGGTACAAATCAAATCAAATACATTTTAGAAAGTTGTAATTGTTGTTGCCCAGTTTTCCTATATGAACTACTTTTTTGCTGGAAAGTAATAATCATTCTAAATCAATGTTTTTTTTTAAAAAAAAACAACTCAACCCAACCTACGTTTAGCTGTGTGTGGTGGGCTGAACAACAGTGCAGTAAATAGGAGCCAAATTATGACATGTTTCCAGTGAACTCATTACAAGGTCACTTCACCATAAACTCAGCTCAGCCCAGATATGCTAAATCTCACCATAAATATGAGCAGACCACCACACACAACCTCATTCTTCTATTTCAATATCTACTGCTTTGACAGAATCAAAAGTATTTTCATTCCTGACTCAAAATATCTCCTTTCAAGAGAAAGAGAACCATAGTTAATGTAATGCCCAAATCTCTTTTGGATTGGAAAATTAATCTGCAGAAAGACGCATAAAATCAGCAATGTATGATCATCAGTGCCACGTGAATGTGGTGTCAGACAGCTAGCAAAAACAGAGGATGAGGCCAAAATAGCAAATACAATTAATGACACTCTTGGCGCTACAGAATTGGGAGGGTAATGATTCTGCACTTGTTAAACAGGTCAGTCACCTGATGGCTGAATTCTAAGTGGACAGGATGCAAATGAAAGTAGGAAACATATTCTGACCACTCCAAAATCAGTATCAAGAAACATCTGAACAGGGAAAATGAATTAGCAAAAGAGGGATATTGCTGATATTTAGTATATATATGTTGTATAGGCAACAAATGCAGAACTCAAACAGAAAATAACTGAACATCTTTTTTTTCCTTAGCGATACAGTAATACCTCGGATTACGAGTAACCCGGTTTGCGAACTACTCGTAAGACGAGGAAATTTTTAGCACAAATTTAAATTTGAAAGACGAGCAAGTCTCACAACACGAGCCGCTGCTGCTTTCAAATGTAAATTTATGCTAGAAGCATGTGGAGGCGCCAGCAGCCAGCTCCCCATCAGGGAGCCCCTGGGAGACGCGGCGTGGTGTGGCCGCTCGCTGGGCCGGCGCCTCCCACTGCTTTGCCGAGTCCCGTGGAGGCGAGGTGCAGCCGCTCTTTGACTAACTGCTTCTGCCTTTTCATATATAGTAATACCTTGGATTACGAGCATAATTCGTTCCGGAACCATGCTCGTAATCCAAAATACTCGTACATCAAAGCGAGTTTCCTTAGCTGAGTGAGCGACCACACTGTGCCTCGCCTCCACGGGGCTCCCGGGAGCCGCGCCTCGCCTTGCTTCCACTCGCTCTGCTGCCGCCTCGCGCACTGCCATGCCAGTTCCCGGGCAGGGAAGCGGCACGGCAGCGTGAGGCGCCCACAGAGCGAGCGGCCGCGCCACGTCATGTCTCCCTGCTACGTGTCTCCCTGCGCCGCTGGTGGTCCCGTTGCGTCACATCCGGCCCCGTCAGTGATGTGGGGCCGGATGTGATGCAACGGGACCGCCAGCGGCGCGGGCGGCTCACCGCAGGAGAGGCGAGCCGCCGCTTGCAAAGATAGAGAGCGGCGGGAGTGGCTCCACGCATCTCCCTGCAACGGAGCCGGCAAGTGCTTTGCTGGCTCCCTGGCAGGGAGACGCGGCGCAGCCACTCGCTCTGCAGGCTCCTCGCGCTTCCGTGCCGGTTCCCTGCCCGGGAGCTGGCATGGCAGTGCAGCGAGGCGCCAGCAGAGCGAGTGGAGGCGAGGCGAGGCGCGGCCGGGAGCCCGGGAGCCGGCACATCAAAGCGAGTTTCCCCATTAGAAATAATGGGAACTCCGCTGATTCGTTCCACAACCGTTTAATCACTGCTTTGCCAGCTCCCTCCATGGGGCTCCCTGCCAGGGAGTCGGCAAAGCAGTGATTAATGGTTGTGGAACGAATCTGCAGAGTTCCCATTATTTCTAATGGGGAAACTCGCTTTGATGTACGAGTATTTTGGATTACGAGCATGGTTCCGGAATGAATTATGCTCGTAATCCAAGGTATTACTGTATATGAAAAGGCAGAAGCAGTTAGTCAAAGTTAATGTAGACATGGACCTTACAGGTATTTTCTAAAGGATTTTTAGCTCACAGGCCCATGGCATGCATTTCTCAAATGGGAGCACAAATAAGGTGAAACCTGAGAACCAATCTTTATGAATTCTATACATATTCTAAGCAAAACTAATGAACAACAAACCCAAATATAACTGTATTAAAAATGGAATCTTACATGAAAAGGCTAAAACAAGTACTAAGAATTCAATTCATATCAGAAAATAATAGATTTAGGGAACAGTCCTATAGCCTGTGTGGTGTAGTGGTTAGGGTGTTGGACTAGGACTCGGGAGATCCGGGTTCTAGTCCCCGCTCGGCCATGAAACAGTGACTTTGGGCCAGTCACTGACTCCCAGCCTAACCTACCTCACAGGGTTGTTGTGAGGATAAAATGGAGAGGAGGATGAAGATAATGAAAGCCGCCTTGGGTTCCTTGCAGGAAAAAAGGCGGGGTATAAATATAATAAATAAATAAATAGAGTCTGAGGGGTCATAGGATACTCAGATTGGCAGATCCAAGGTCGAAACAGCGCCCTGACCTCAGAGGGGGGAATCCATGATCCATCCCACTCCGCCTCACAGCCGGTGCAGAAAAAACCATGCTGGCTGCCTCTCCAAGATCAGCAACACAACCTCGGAGAAGGGTAAAAGCGGGCATTTCAGCATGCAGGGGGAGGAGGAATGGAGAGGCCAGGATATGAGCTATCCTGGGGCCTCTCCAGTTTCCATCCCTCCCTCTCTGATGCTTTTGCTAGATGGGCAAAAAAGCCTGTCTAGTGAAAATGCAGGGTGCAAGGACAGGGAGGTGAAGGTCGCCTCCGACGCTCCTCCCGCCCTGAACAGGATGAGCATAAGCCTCCGAGTTTGGGAGCTTACAACCATCACAATAGTATTGTGCCCTTAAGCTATAATTACTTTTTATCATTATTCATTTCACTGATTTTTTTTTAAAAACAAATTGAAACTCAGAACTGGCATAGCATCTCACAGTGTAATCCTAAACATGTTTACTCAGAACAGAAGTTCTATTGAGATCAATAGATCTTACTGTTTTTAGGATTACAGCTTTAGTGGTCTCAATTCACTAGAATAACTGCTTGCTATCTAAGGGTGCTTTCTGCCTTTAGCCATCTGGCTGTTACTGCAGTACATGACCAATTCATATAACCAAGCATGCATGATGATAGACTGGGACACGTATATCTGTGCTGCAAACCGTGCTCACGGAGCAGTGATTATGTGGTTTCTTTCCTAGAAGCAAAACTTGAAACACAGGCCACTACATTATAATTTGTGCTTATGGTGAAGAAGTCATACAACCACTTTACCATGAGCACATTTCAGGGCAGATCTCATCAGCCCACATACTCACCAATGCCTATTTGGTTTTAAGTTTTAATGTAGTTTTAATGTTTATTTATTTTATTATTTAAAATTGCTTTAAAGTTATGTCCTG
The DNA here is from genome assembly GCA_021292165.1 of Shinisaurus crocodilurus. Classification (NCBI taxonomy): domain Eukaryota; kingdom Metazoa; phylum Chordata; class Lepidosauria; order Squamata; family Shinisauridae; genus Shinisaurus; species Shinisaurus crocodilurus. The sequence goes on from CM037879.1 coordinate 247,089,460, forward strand.
AGCTGCCATGAGTAATAATGAAAGCTGGGATACAGATGTTTTAAATAAATAAAGGTGCAATCCTATGCATGGTTACACAGAAAAAAAGGCCTACAACACCCAGCATGCTAGGATTGCATCCTAAGTGACCTGCCTGAAATTTAAGATCTGCTTCAGACAGAGACTCTTCCCTGAGTGCCCCACCTTCAGGGTTAGACAGGTGGCAACTAGGGATGCCTAGGAATTCAGTCTTTGCAAATTCTGATACACAGTGACCTGATCTACACATCTTGGACCGATGTGTAGCTCAGAAATTCTCTGAATGTTGTGATCCAGTTCTCAGCAGTTTAAACGTATCCAAAATTTGAGAGAAAATACACATTTAAATACATATAGATGCATTAGGAGTACTATTTTTGAGAGGATTTTGTAAATTGCAGATTAATGTGAAAATGGAATAGAATGATAGATTTTTAAAAAATAGATTCACCCATCTCTAGTGACAACTGGAGGAGAGGACTTTTACAGTGGTTGATCCCTGGTTATACACTGTTCTCTCCAGGTAGATTTGGCCGGCACAAGCTCTTTTCATTATTTAGGTAACAGTTCTTATTTTCCACAGTTTTTAATGAGACTGTTCATGGCTGCTGTTTTTATTGCTTTATTCTCTGTTTTTGTAAGATTTTAGACTTCATTCTGCTGGTAATGGTGGTGATAGTTGTTTTTTTAAACTTGTGCATTATTACTGTGTTTTGTTGAAGATGTAAACAACTTTGGATATTTTAATGAAGATAGTGTCTCAAGTTGGCATGAGATTACTGACAGACAGTTTAGTGCTTTCTGTACAGAAAATGATTTAGTTAGTAACAACACTAAATCCAAAGTAGTGGTATTTGGTAAGAAAAACATTTTGCACAAATGGGAATAGATTCTAAAGAAACAGAGCAGGTAAAATTGTATTGCTATCTTGATATTCTTTTTTTTCTGCAGGCTCTTGGAAATAAATGAAAATGAACTTTAAATCAGTTGCTTGTATACAATGCTTGAATTTTAGGTATCTGGGAAAATACAGCCAATTTTAAATGTCTTAGCCCATTTGGGGGAAATGTTGAGCCACTCATTCCCTAGTGCATTTGATGATCCGTATCAGTTCTGAAAAGTTGTAAACATGACTTAGGATGCAGTCCAATTGGGATACCCGTAGCACTCTAAACTTGGAGGATTACAGGCATCCTATGCAGAGCAGGAGGAGCATGGTGAAGGTTGCCTCCGTGCTCCTCCCACTCTGCAAAACACTTAGACAGCCAGTTTGGGCCATCTAACTGTCACACGCAGGAGCAGGAGCAGGAGCAGGAGCAGGAGCAGGAGCAGGAGCAGGAGGGAAGGAGGCTGAGGCACCGCCAGGATACCTTGTATTGTGGTGGGGCCGGTCTCTTCCTGTCCCCTCCCCCTGGAACTGCCCACAAAACCTCTTCTCCGAAGTTGCGTTTGTGACCTTGGAGAAGCAGCCAGCATGGCTCTTTCTGAGCTGGATACAAGGGGGGGATGTGCTCCGAGCTCGGAGACCCAGCTACAAGGTCAGAGTGAGTTTCCAACCTTGTAGATGGGTCTCTGAAAAAACCTATGGCTGTCTAGACACTGTCTAGTACTCATAGGATTGTGCTGCCATTAGTAATAGAGAAGCTTTTCAAACTTCTGTAACTGGAAGAATGCAAATCCAAGCCAAGAATTCACATCATAGGCAAAAGAGAATAAAGAGTCAAGGGGACGATAGAATCAGAACAGACTGAAATTTGTTTATTAACATTATTGCTATTTAAGAAATGCAAATGTATTTAAAAACAACCACCACTCCAAACTCCCCATCCTTGTCACTAATTTAGTTAATTTTATTTCCACTTTCCTTAGCCAAAGAGTTGAGCTAGAACACCTCTTGGTCCCTTCTAATTCTATGTACTCCACTCAGTCCAGTATTCTAACATGCTATAACATAACACTAGTTTCTATACATACCCTTGTATTTTAACTGATTTGTCATACACATCATACTTGATGGAACTTGTCGTCTCCCAAAACAACAACAGAAATAAATCTTCTAGACCAAATAGAAATATGCAAGGGTGAATAGAACTTATCAATAATTTTAATAAAAACTGGGTAGTTGATTTGTATGATGACCTTAAATTGATGAAAATCCTAAATGTATTATTAACTAAGAATACTAGATAAGGGTATAATTAAATATATAGAAGAAAATAATGGCATGAATAATGTAGAAGCAAGAAAACCTATTGGACAATATCTAATACTGCCTCTGCACCTCCTCTCATTCTGTTGTGCCCACAGGACCAACTGCCAGCACAACAGGAAGCTAGCTCTTCCTAAACCAACAGGCAAAATGAGCCAACATGCTTCTTTCCAGAGCGTGGACACTGAACCCTTATCCTCAGAGTGTTTCAGCTCATTTCTGGTTGCTTTAGGAAATGCTAGCTTCCCATTGCACTAGTGGTGGTTCCCACTGGCTTGCAGGGAACATTGGATACTGCCCCACTTACTATGATGACTTTTCTATGGGCGCATTCACATGTCCCGCCAACAAGCCACAGTGAGTTGGTTGTTCTGCAAACAACCCATGGTGCGCTGAACAGATGATCAGGCTTGCCATGGGTTGTTTGCCCCTCCCTCCCCCTCCTTCCTCCCACGGATATCCTAGGGGACACCATGGCAGGACCAACTTATCTGCCCTCCCCCAACTGTGATCATGAGCCATTTTTGGCTTGCCACAGCATTCATAATTAAGTCAGATGACACCAATCTTATTTTCCTTTATAGATGTTTTAAATTAGTATCTCCCATCAATGAAGATGCAAATTTGACCTATATCCATCTTGCTTGAAAACCTGCATTTTATTTATTCATTTATTTATTTACATGGTCTGCAGGGGATAAACATGCCAGTGATTGAAGCCCATGTGACCCTATCTGATCAATAGAAAGTCTGGTGGTGTTCTTGGATCTGTTTCTGGAGAAACAGGCCAGAGCTGTTGCCTGCAGTGCCTTTTTTCGTCTTTGGTTGATCAGGAGGCTTTTTTTTAATGGCCAGATTGCACCATACTGGTCATATGCTTCTGTAACTTCCAAGCTGGAATATTGTAATGTGTTCTATATGGGGCTGCCATTGAAGAGAACTCAGAAACCTAAACTGATTCAGAATGCAGCTGCCTATCGCCTTCTGGTGCTAGAATGTGGACACCTATAAAGGCCAGTTGCTTGTACCAGTTAACACTGATTGCCTATGAGTTTCTGGGCCCAATTCAAAGCACTGATTTTAACTTTTCAACCGATGTGCTGCCTGGAACCCTCATAGCTTAAGGGCCATCTCTCTTTATATCAGTCCGACTAACCAACTGACACCTAGTCAGTCAGCTCTGCTATCTGTTTCATCCATATGACAGGTCCAGGAGGCAGTTAGGGATTGGGCTTTTCGGGTAATAGCCCAATGCTGTGGAACCACTCCTGGAACAAATTAACAACACTTCCGCACTGTTATCTTTCTGGAAAGGTTGTAAGGCTCTTACAAGGCTCTTTCTGGAAAGTCTGTAAACAAGTACAGCCGCCCAACCTAAAAAGGATACCCATCAGCAACAACAGACCTCACAACAGAGGTGGAAACACAGGAACCAGACCCTGTGGCAGACCCAGATGCCAACTCTGTCCCCATGTCTACTCTGGCAACACTATTACAGGACCTAATAATGCCATCCACAACATCAGGGGGTTTATAGACCTGGTCATCTTCCAATGTGATATATGCCATCACTTGCCAGCAGTGCCCGAGTGCATTCTACACAGGGCAAACAGGCCAGTCTCTTCGCAAAAGAACGAATGGACACTAATCTGACATGAGGAATTGCAATGTTCAGAAACCAGTGGGAGAACACTTCAACATCCAAGGACACCCTGGGTGGGTTCACACAATCACAGAGGGAAAATAAGCCATGGTGGCTTACTTTCCCTCCCTGTGCATGCCGGTCGCGAGACACCTAATTGCCATAATTACCCGCACCGGACACAGGTTGTCATGACATCTGAACCCAATGAGGGTGGGTGCCTGGGGTGGTTTACAAACCAACCTGAGGCCCTAGAACAAGCCATGGGTTTCAGGGTGATTTGTAAATCACCCCAGCTACCCACCCTCACCAGGTTCAGACGTCACAACGACCCACGCCTAGTGATTAAGCTAATTAGGCAGCTTGTCACTGGCATATGAGGGGAGGGAAAATAAGCCACCATGGCTTATCTTCTCTCCATGATCATGTGAACCTAGTCTCTGTGAATGACCTGAAGATGGCCATTCTTGAATAAAGCAATTTCAAAGACAGATACCAGTGTGAAATTGCTGAAGTATTCAACATCAGAAGATTCAACTCTGTTTCCTGTGGTTTGAATAAGGACAAAGGATTTTTTATCATGCTACATATGGTAATCGGCTCACCATTGCAATGATGTCTGTGTTATCACCCAACAATGTTGTGTGAATGGCAACTGTTAAGGCAACCATCGCTGTCTGTACTTTTTTCATTTCAGTTCCCTCTGACAAGTTTATATCTCCCACACCCACACCCAGCATCTGCCTATAGATCTGCCAATATGAGGTTAACACTTCATGCATCTCATGAGGTGGACAGTGTCCATGAAAGCTTATGGTGTGATACATTTATTATTCTTTAAGGCGCCACAAGACTCTTAGTTGTTTTTGCTGCATCAGAATAACATGGCTACCCCTCTGGAAATTATAAAATGTGTGTGTGCAAAAGACACACAGCACAGTCCTAAGCATGCATACTCAGAAATATGTTCCATTGAGTTCAAGGAGACTTACTCCCTAGTTAAGTGTGATTACGATTGCAACTGAACATTCTTAGGGCACAATCCTATGGGGATGTCCATAACCTTCTGAACTTGGAGGATTATGAGCATCCTATGCAGGGCAGAAGGAGCGTGGAGGTGAAGGCTGTCTCTATGCTCCTCCTAGCTCTGCAAAACAACTAGACAGATGATTCCAGCTCTCTAACTGTGGCACTTCAGAGGGGGAGGGACAGAGGAGAGGGAACAGAGAAGAAACCCCAAGAGCCACCTCAAGCACCACAAACAGTTTGGAAGCATGCTACAATACTCAGGGTGCAATCCCATTGGGATGCCCACAACCCTCCAAGGGGTGGGGAGGGCACTCCAAATGTGGAGACCCAACTATGAGGTTGGAGCGATTTTCTGACCTCGTAGCTGGGTCTCCAAAAAATCCTATGGCCATCTAGATGCTGCCTAGAGGCCATAGGATTGCACTGCCCATGACTGGAACTGAGCCACAGGCAGCTACCAGGAGAGCCATATAAATACATGGGAAAGGGAGTCCCATTAACCTAATGGTGGAGATATGCCACAACTGTGGCCTTAACGTGTGGCCTGAAGGATCCCTGTGGCCCAGAGTAGATCGACTGGTGGACCAAACCTAGCAAACCTTCAGTCACTGAGGCTATAACAGAGGGAGAAAGACCTCCCCCATGAATGCTCCTCCTCCCTCAGTTGTCACCACCAGCAGCCATTCCAACAGCCTGCAAGGAGGGAGATGAGAGGGGAAGTGGGGCCATTCCACCAGCCCTGCAGAAAGACGACTTCGTTTTTACTGATTGTATGTAAGTCAGTCCAGGAGCCCATTTGTCTGAGGAGTGGGACAAAAAATACTTTAAATAAATAAAATCAATAAGTGGCTATCCAGGGGGTGGGGATTACTCACCTGGGAGTTTAACTGAGTAATAGTGTGCAATGATCTTTGGGTGCTTCTAGACAGGTGGCTCTTAGCACTAATAAACAATTGCTCTTCCACTATAGGCTACAAGCAGAATTACAACTGGCTTTCCACGCTGTGCTTCTTATGTATATACAGCTCTATGTTCTGTCCTTAGTGTTACTGTTCCATCATTTTTAAGAGGCATCATTTTTATGCAGCTCAGTACATGTCCATTATAACCTTTGCAGTGGGCATGTGCTACATATTTTATTAGTTTTTAAAAATGATCTTTTAAGTAGTGCTAAAATGCTTTCCCAGCTATATTTTTCAGATATTAAAATAGAGAAACACCACTTAAGTGAGATAACACTGACTATCATGCCATATATTTAAAAAAAATATTGTGGAGGGACCTTTCTAGTCACTGCTGTTTTGGCAAGGTGGTTAATGAGGTCCCCCCCCCCCATCATTTAAAAAAGTATAGTATTATAGTTTTGTAGTGCTATAGCACTCTGTCATAAGTGATATCTTGCTATTTAATTAAAAAAAATTACAGCCGGAGAAAAAAGTTGTGCTACTTAAAACATTGATTAAAAAATTAATAAATGGGTGATAAAATGGCACCGACCACAAAGGTTGTTGTGAGCTTGTGCTGAGCTACAGTAAGTTCATCTGCCCAATACATCACTGATCAGTTAAAATAATTCTTCTTTTTAAAAAGACAGAAGAGTAACACTAAAGGCACCTACACCTGTGGAGATTGTGCTACTCTTCCATCCTTCTAAAAAAAAAAAAAAGTCAGACTTTTTGTGGTTAAAAAAAAAAAAGACAGAAGCAGCACTGGAAAAATATGGGTGGTTTACAAATGAATGATCATGTCATGCGGAACCTCCCACCCAAGAAAACGTGAGTGAATGAGTCACAGCGATCCTACAGTAAACGTCTCGTCTGGAAGCATCCTTTCTCCACTATTTAATTTCATAGCAGCCCATTACTGGAAATCTTCAAATACCAGTGTGGCGTAGTGGTGAGAGTGTTGGACTGGGACTCGGGAGATTCGGGTTCTAGTCCCTGCTCAGCCATGAAACTCACTGGATGACTTTGGGCCAGTCACTGACTCTCAGCCTAACCTACCTCACAGGGTTGTTGTGAGGATAAAATGGAGAGGAGGAGGAGGAGGAGGATTATGTAAGCCACCTTGGGTTCCTTGTAGGAAAAAAGGCGGGGTATAAATATAATAAATAAATAACATAAATACCCTTTTGACAGATTTAAACATCCCAATGGAGGAAAAAAAGCTTCTCCACCCCCCTCAAAGATGGCTTTCATGTGTAGCTGGCATGGGTAAAAATTCAAGTGTATTTTTGAAAGTACAGTATTAGAAGAATTATCACACGTGTTATATCTTAACACTGTTAAGATTTCTTTTTAGGATACATTGTGGATGTAATACCACAGTAAAAACTGGTGAGTAACTTAATTACAGCTTGAATTGAGGTGGCAAATGTGAAAATGCACAAGGTCCACAGATAAATGACTGACTGAATCAAGAATGGAATATGCTGTACATGATAAAGCTTACACAGGGTAAAATCCAACATAAATCCAATTTAGGGTAGACCCATTGAAATGAACGGGACTTAAGCTAATTACGACTAGTTTGAGTCCCATTCAATTCAATGGGTCTACTCTAAGTAGAACTTATGATGGATTTTACCCTTACAGTGCAATCCTATAAATCTCTACTCAGACACAAGTCCCATTGGATTCATGTACTCCCAGGTATATGGTATAGGACTGCAGCCTTAGCTTGGTTTAGAGAAGGTAGGGAAAGGGTAACTAGTATAAGGGAATTTACTTAAACTGGAAGTTGTTACTTTTTGGAATGAAAGTTTTCAAAAGAATACAGCTATTGCAATTTTAAATTTCTGAGGTAAAAATCAGTAAAACTAGTATGATTGAAGGAACATATTTTCGTTTATTATTACTTATTGTATTATTTGTTTTTCCTTGTTTTCTTTGTAATGGAAATATTGCAATAACAGCAACAACAAAAAAGAAACTTTTTACAATCATAACAAGCATCTAGGTAGTAGCGATTTTAATCATTTCAATCCTATACCCACCTACTTGGGAGTAAGTCTAAATGAACTGAATGGGGTTTGCTTCTGAGCAGACATGTATGAGACTACACTGTCAATCAGTTGCAAACCTACGCCATCTGGTCCAGTTTTCAGGATCACCACTAAGCTCTGATTTTATTTTTAATATAATAAACATTTGTTATCTCAGTTCTCCAGTACACTCATCAACTTCAAGCTAATAAAAAATTTATTCAGGCTGCAATCCGATGTACATTTTCCTGGGAATAAGCCCCATTGAACACAGTGGGACTTATATTTGAGTAAAGATGCATAGCACTGCAGTATCAGACGTTTTGCTCATCATAGCTATGACTGATGTCATTGCTTTTAAAAAAATACTTTCATTTTTAAGACCGATTAAATCATCGACAAATTTTGGGTAGTTGTCGAATGTAGCATTCCTAGTCAACGGAATTTAGGTTATTACTTGGATGGGAGACCCCCTCCTCTAGCTTCCTGCATTGAGCAGGGGGTTGGACTCGATAGCCTTGTAGGCTCCTTCCAACTCTGTGATCTATGAAATCTATGCCAACACAAACCCACTGATTCATAGGCTTGCTTAACAGAACGTTTGTGAGTTGCAACTTTACAGGCCAAATTCAGAGATCTCCACCAGTGGGAATCCCATCAGTTTCTGAGGATACTATGCAGATGGAGTATTCTGAATATTAGACTGACTATCTCTTCTTGGTTCTTTTAAAAACCAAGCTACAATTCCTCATTTTACTTTTAATATCATTCAACCTTTTTTCTATTGTTATACCTCTCAGCTGTTTAACATTAACAGCTGAAAAACTGAAATTGCAACTCTAGATTTATTTTTTAAAGAGTTGTTCTTATATGCCTTCTGAACCTTAATACATATCAAAAGGATTAACCACTATAACAGTTAAAAGCTCTTCTTGTGACTAAGCTGGCCTTTTTGAATAATAAAGTACATGCCCTTTATACCAATCAAAATGAGTCAGACCTTTTATTTGCATTAATTATTTCAGGACTCTCATTCAGCAACAACTTACCCAAGCATATCTTTATTCAAGCAAGAAGCAGAATGCAAGAATACTCATTTGGGAAAAGTGAAAACACCTGCCTGGAAGCATAACCTGTATGTATTTATATGTGCATCAAAGGGGAAAGACTAGAACTCTACAGCACAAACTGTGAAATAACTACACCAAATATCATCAGCTAAAATAAATAGATCCCCATTTTTAATGTTGCCATTAGAATAGAGTTTTACAACATACTGATAATTAAATATTGTAGGATCACATTTTCCTGCTTTGAAAATAAAAGCCTATTTACTTTTTTTTTTTTTTAAGCCTATTGAGATGGATTGAGAAACAGAAAACCACTTTGTTACCACAAGGTTTCATTCCATTTACTGTACTCCTTCAGCAGACCCTCTTAACACATTTTAGGGCAATAATGATTATTAACATAAATCCAAAATAATTGTTGCTTTCTGTGTCAAGGGATTACTTCAACATTGGCTTATGGCTCCTTAACAATACTAGAACTGCTTACCAAGGAACAATGGCATGTATTGACAACCATATTGCCAATGCCAAATATAAAGGTTTTAATATTTACAGTGCTGTTCACAGTGCTACTTGATATCATGCACACTAGAAACTGTTGTCACCAACCTTTTCAAACCAGCCACTCCCCCTCCGAGACATGTGCTATAGTCATATGAAAATATACATCAGTCCATGTGCTAAAGCTTCCAGAGATCTAAGTGCTTTATTGCTTTGTTTGGATAAAACACCTAAGAATGCTTCATACATTACATTTTTTCCCCTACACAGATTTTTGTGTGGAAAAAGTATGTGTGAAGTACAGTGCAAGTATTTGCTGAGAGTACACAGTTTGCAATAAAATAACACTTGCTGCACACCTCACAGAGGGTGATGTACATGATTTGTTCCTACAAAGGATTACACACACACACACACACACACACACGCCTACATACATACAGTTGTAATATATGAAGGAGCTCTCTGGATCAGTAACTACTTACCCTAACCTAGTCCCATTGAAGTAAATGGAACTGCACCACTGTAATTGTTTGTACAGCCTAAGAGAATTCTACCTGTACAAATTGTTGTCTTGTTGTCACATGGTACTATTCCAGTAAGGCAGATATCAGGAGTTATGTGCAAATACAGGGAAATACATTGATTCCATCCCCCCACCCAGTTCAATGCATTCAGAAGGCAGACCAAAATATGAGATACTTAATCCATGTTATTTAAAATCGCAATATTTCCATGTTTACAATGAGTTATGATTTCAACCTGTGGGTGTATCAAATCTTTAAAAAGGCCATCCAAGCCAATTTCTTTGAAAGTATCTAAACAGAGAGAGGACACAAATAGCATTTCTGTAAACCTGGGACTCCTCCTCTTCCACTCCTTGACAAGTTTGAGACCAAAGCAAGTGTTAGCAACCCACTGAAAACGGAACTTTACAATGTAAATGCTGACACAACCTCCACCTCCCCCCCCCCCAAACAATTCCAGACTCTGCACGCTGCGTTATTGTTCTCCAGGGTGTATCACTGAAAAGTACATGTCCACTTTTAATGACTGCTTAAAAAAATATATGAATGGAGTGAGCACACAGGAGATCAAGCTTTGCCAGCACCGCCGTCCCCCGCCCCGCCCCTCCGCTCAGTAGCACTCAGAGGCGATGAAGAAAAACTCGCCGCCGCCGTCACCACACGACAAGACCACTTCCTTCTGGTGCTCTTTAGAACTACATGGCATGCCAGGCACATTTCTCTTTCCCCCTCCCTCCCCCTGTCGCTCCGCATCTTTTTCCCCCCTTTAAAAATGCTATTTTTAGGCACCGGCGACATTCCTGAAGACCGATCATTTGGAGAGATGGAGGGAGGGGAGGGGAGAGCGACTGCCCTTTGGAGCTGATGCCCACTTTGCTCCAGCGCCGAGCTGGAGCAAAGCAGGCGACTGGTCTGGAGGCGAGACAAGCAGCCGGGTTCCTCCTTCTCGGCAGGCAGCCCCCTCCTGGCCGCTAGTCCAAGCTCCGGCCACGAACGGCTGGAAGCCGACAAGCGCCCCTCGGCAGCCACTGTCCTTGGCCACTGAGCCCGGACCCTCTCGAGCCACGCCATGCCATGCCTGCGGCGGCGGCCATCCCCGCACTCGCTTACTCATCAGCTGCCCGCGCGGTCGCTCTCTCACTCTCACCTAGGCGCAGCGAGGCGGCGGCGGCGGCGGCGGCGGCGGCCGTGCCAACAGCGAGGCGAAGCGCAGGCGGGCAGGCGGGGGCCGAGAGCCCAGGCGGGGATATTGATATTCTGCAGCGTTTATCCCTCGCCTTTGTACATCTTCCTTCCCCGCCTTGTGGCGAACGAGGCAGGGACGCCGCAGCGGAACCGAGCCGGGCGCAGCACAGCTGAGCGTTTCCCTCTCCCCATCCAGCCGCCGGCACCGCCGAGCGAGGGAAGGAGGGAGGGAGGGAGGACGAGCGAGAGGCAGGCAGGCAGGGAAGAGCGCGCGCGCCCCCGCCGCCCATCCCCCCGCCCCACCGCCCCGTTTTCCTGCGCTCCCACCGCGTGCTCGTCACGGGACGGAGGAGTCGCTCTCTCCAGCTCGCTTCCCCGTTCTGTCCCGCCGCCGAGAAGGGCCCCCAGCCGTGCGCCACTCACCGGGTTTTCCCGTGCGGAGCGGAGAGGTCCGGGCGCACGCCGCGCTGGCTGCGGGCGGGCGGGCAGGTTGCCGATCTACCGCTGCGCCTCCCCTCCCTCCTCTCGCATCCCCTGTTACTATGGATATTCGCCGTGTGTCTCCTCCGCTCCCGCCTGCACAGGGAGAGGGAAGCGGCTGCCAGGCTGCTCGGCGGGCGCCCACATACCGCCGCCCAAATGACCCTTCCGCTGCAGCGGCTGCCGCTTCGACGCCCTCGCCTCTGCCGCCAGAGGACTACTTGTCACTATCCCGCCAACACCGCGCTCTTCCCGCCCCCTGAGGTCGAGATAAGCAAGGTTAAAGACATCTGTACTCTGTGTGTGTGTGTGTGTGTGTGTGTGTATACACACACACACATACAGATGCATACACATACCACTACGGTAGGGGCTCACGCAGAGAAGAGCAGAATGGCCCTCACTCTCCTCTGCACTGTAGATTTGGCGAAAGATACACCTTTCTCAAGGTACCGTTTAGGCAAATACCAGCAGTCTAGCAATGAGCGTGAGGCACAGCCACACAGGGAGGCTCAGGAAGCCAGATATAATTCAGTAGTAGTGGATTCAAACCACCCGGAGTATTGCAGTGGCCATTTAAGAGCATACTGCGTCATACCTGTAACCAGCGGAGGCTGGCGTATCCACTCCGGATTGCAGTCTGAACTTTTAAGGAGCAATCTGTGGTGCTGAACCTATTGGGGGGGGGGGTGAAGTTCAGCACCACGGATAGCTCCTTTAAAGTTCAGACTAAATCCCAGAGTGGATACACTAGCCACTGACATCGGAGCCACCATAACTAGACAGAAGGTGCTTCCAGACAACACTTTTATGGTACCATTGCTATAAAGGGGGTTCAGACATCTTCTACTTGTAGTCTGCCCATTTCCCCACCACTTCTTCCATCTTTTCTCTTACCGCAGATAATCCGTTGAGGAAAAGATGGAATAGCTATACAGTGCTAGGCATGGGAGAACCAGGGATGCTCAAGCACACAGAAATTCTCCATATTTCACTTCAACGTTCGATTTGGCTTGCTCCCATTCTGATTTAACACCTGTTTTATTTTTGGTTTATTCAAATGGGGAAAGTGCACATTTGACATAAAACATCTGGGGAAAATCATCCAGAGATTTGATGTAAGGAGTCATCAATTGGCAGATGACACCCTGCTCTGTTTCTCCTTTTTAGTGGAATTGGGTGTGTTGGAGGAAGTTATAAACAGGTGTCTGAGGTCAGTAATGGACTGGAAGAAGCAGAATAAACTGAAGCTCAGTTAAGACAAGATGGATATACTGCTGTGGATAGTTCATCTGACAAGAGATATCGTATTACGGGGGGAGTTGCATTCCCCCTTTAAATAGCAGGTTCACAATTGGGGATGCTATTAGATTCAGCTCTGACTTTAGATGCCCAGGAGCCATCTACAGAAAAAAGTGCCTTTCATCAGCTACAGCTGGTATGCCTGCTGTGACCCCGCCTGGACAGAGATACCCTCACCACAGTTATCCTTGCTGTGGTAACATTCAGATTAGATGACTGCAATGCCTTATATGTGGGGCTGTCTTTGAAGGCTACTCAAAAACTTTAATTGGTGCAGGACACAGCAGCCAGATTACTGGCAAGAACGAGCTGTATATAAAACATCTCACCCATGGTCAAGTATCTCCACCAGCTTCTTGTGTGCCTTTGAAGCTTGGGACCTGGGTATTTATAGTGCACCTTCTCTGATATAAACCTGCCTGGTCATAAAAAAAATTTCAGAGGCCTTTCTGCAGATGCCTTTAGAATAAGGGTGGACAACTTCTGGCTCTCCAGGTGTTTTGGCCTACAACTCACATCAGCCCTAGCAAGCATAGTCAATGGTGAGGGATGATGGAAGTTGTAAGCTGAAATATCTGGAGAGCCAAATGTTTGTTGTGATATGTATCACATTCACAAGCTGGAGCACATTGTTTACACATGGAAGGGACAGAATGGCGGGTAAACAGGTTTATTATGTCTCTCTAGAATCTTGTGTTTTCGCAGGGGTTACTAAAGTGTGAGAACAATATGAGCTGGTCACATGGTTTGTATGTTCTGATGACGTATTAACTTGTTTTTCTGTCTGAAGCCATTTTAGAGAGGAGCAGGACTGTTCTCTCTCTTCACTCTTTTCTTCTGACTATTGCTTGCTGGACTTATGCAACAATGTAACGTCTTTGCTGAGGTGGGGTAAAGCTCAACTTGCTCCACTGGAATAAATGCTTGCTATGCATTGTACTCTGCACATGGACTGTAACTAGGAAATGTATACTCTGTAGAATATTACCTTGCTAAGTAAATAAACAGGTAGAATAGACCTGTGGAGTTACAGAGTTTTTTTCCTTGCTATCTGCAAACGGGGGAGCTGGCTGCTGGAGTCGGATTACAGGCTGGAAAGCTGGCTGGCTGACTGCAACCGAAACGCTGCACACTGCGCAGAGAGAGGGGGAGAAAGATCTGGATTTCTGTGTGTCGATAAATGGGCCTCTACACACGAACAGGATTCTTAATCTCCCATCTCGCACACACGGGGCTCTGCTGTCACTCACGCGCCATCAATGTTGTCCACCCCTGCTTTAGAAGCTATGCAGGTATTAACTAGAGAAAGGGCCACTGTGGGACAGCTTCCCGGGAGATGTTTGCCAGATGCTTTCTTTGCATAATTTTAGGTGCCAGGTTAAAACCAATTTATTTGCCCATGCATGCTTTAATTTTACTGCTGCTTTTACGTTCTTATTTTTATTATGTGTATTGTTTTATGCTGTGTTTTACTGATTTTGTTGAATTTATAATTAGTAATTTTACAAATGGGACCTGCAACAACATGTTGCATTGTGGAGCGTCCTGTTCAGTGATCAAGTCAATCAGCCATGCCCTCCTCCAGGATAGTCCACTCCATTCCCTCTCTCACCCAGTTTTCTTCTTCATTTTTAACCTCCATGGTCACTGGCATACCAGCATATAGCCGGTCTGCACTGGGCTATTTTGGGGTTCATTTCACCTAGGGTTTTTTTCTAAATAGTTTTTGTACTTCTGCAAAACTTTGGGTGTTTTTTGTACTTCCGTTTTTTTTACTTCTGCAAAACCAAGCCTGCTGATACCTCCCTCTTGTGCATGGATAGTGCTGTTTTGGCTACATAAGCAACAACGCTCATAGCCTAAACATAAGAAACAGAGGGAATTATTGTATTTTAATGATACTTTTAAGCCACTATGGACATTATTTACATTAAAGGGCAGGATATAAATGTTTTAAATAAATCAATAATGAAATCAAGAAGTGGGGTGCTAAACAAGAAGAAAAGGTGACAGATTATGTTAGTATCAACTGTGTCATCTTATCAGGCAATTAGCAGCATATTGCCCAAAATTCAACAGCTCAGATGCATCATAAGTCTGCCAGTGTAAATGCAGGGATAAGGGCTTTCTCTACTCTTCTTCACTTTATAGTTAGTTCATGACATACAGTGAGGAAGCCACCTTATACTTAAATCTATCTGTCTGTCTGTCTATCTAGGAATGTTCAGACAAGGCCTCAAAGAAGAGCCAGATGAAGTTGATATGTCTTCATCATAGTTACAGTACAGCCCCCCGAAGTAAAGGAGAAGTGATGAATTAACCATTCATATCCTGTTGGGATGTGTGTGTGAGGGGAGTATTAGGCTTTGTTTGCACCAATGCTCTTCTCACATAGCAGTTTGTTTCATTTTCAGTCCTTTGCTGGCCCAAAATAATGTTCAACATTTCTACAGATGCATATCCTGTCCAAGGATTTTTATTTTCAGTTAATAAATACTGAATTTGTTCAGTTGCCCATATGCACCCCCTAATATGTGTTGTGGTGTGTGTTGAAAAAAAAGGGGGGGAGTGGATCTTAAAGTAGGTAATTTCCAACACTGTGGAGTAGCCAGGGTCTGGCAGGACCCAAGTTCTTCAGTGAAGGATTTCACTTTTGTTAGCAGACAAACTTGCAATCTGGTCATAGTTATCAAGTACTTCTTTAACTCTCTCCTACTGAAATCAATGGGACTTACTTTGGCTGGACTAAGTCCTAAGCGGATGGGTGCAATAATGCAAATCCCACCCTCCACCTCCCAGAAGAAGATCCAGTTGTGAAGGAGGCAGGGCCAGTGCAAGGCAGTTTGGTGCCCTAGGCAAGATCAGATATTTAGCAACCCCCCTTCCCACTTGAGCCCTCCCTCCCTATTTCTGGCGCCTCCTTTAGCCCTGTGCCCTAGGCAGCTGCATAGTTGGCCTAATGGTAGCACCTGCCCTGGAAGGAGGAGTGTAACAGTGATGAGGGTAGAGTGGAGAAGAGGCACCTACAGATGCGGAGAGGCAGGGTAAATCTATTTGCTTTCTCCAACAGCTTCAGTTTCTTTTCCTTCAGTCAAACAACTTTGTTCTACATCAATGTGTAAATAAATCTTTTATTCAAGACATATAAAATTCAAGAATTAAACAGCTACAAGTAAGAATCCCACAGGATTATTTACTTCAGTAAATGCACTCCACTTAGAAATAGCAACATCTCTAATAAGGAAAATGTAGCAAGGGAGTTAATTGCCTGGTAATTTTGCTTGTACGGAAATGAGTGCAAGGGCCAGCACTGGTCTCTACCAATTTGATCTTTTCTCTTAACCAGTGCTTTGAGTATTAAAGGTAAGAAGATTATGAAACAAGATGAAACTAATGTTGCTACATTTTGATAAAATTACAAAATTTCTCAATTCCATTATCTCCCCCCCCCCCTTCCCACTTTGGTTAACTTCTACTGTCTGTTTTCTTCTTCAACAACTATACTTGCTCTACTGAAAGACTCTGGCACCAACTCTTGTTTCTTTATGTCCTCAACTTCATGTTTTGTTGTCTTGCTCTTACACTTTCCTATTATTCTTTTACCCTAATTTAGTTATGTTCTTCACCTTAATAAGTTATTCAATCTCCCCTCTCATTTTTACTTTCTTCCCTCTTCTCCTTCCTCTTTTTCTCCTCAGGACTTCTGGCTACTTCATTGTGGACAAAATTACTTTTAGCCATGCTTCAGTTCATAATTAGTCACTGCTTTCCTCTTCCTTTGCTCCTTCTCAGGGATCTCAATTGTTTAGGACATTCTCCTTGGTTTCTTTTTCTGATCTATCCTGTCTTCTTTCATCTTGTCACTCCACATGGTTCCACTAAGCCAGTTTCTTCATCTTCTAAAAGTTCATCTTTTAAAAGTTCTTTCTCATCTACATGTTCAGTCCTTCTGCTTTCTGTGTTTTTTTCCCTTCCTCTTCAAGGCTGATTTTATAATTACTTGTACAATATCTACCTGGCTATAGGCACTTTTACAAAAATACAAATAGTAATAAACAATAAATTATAAAACCAACATCTGAATGGTTGGCATATTTTTGTTGCAAAATTTGGCAAAAATCAAACAGAAAAACCATTATTGATTGTAATATTGATGCCAGCACCATCGTGCTTATCAAAACTGAAATTTCATGTTTAATGCCTCGGCTCTGAGGCTGTATGAAAACTGATGAAATTTGATGAGTTAAATAATGGTCTCAGAATTGGTATTTGAAGTTTAATGAAAAAGTAAAACTCTAAATAAGATGCTGGATTCCAAATTTGTAAATTTCCATGGTAAAGCCACCAGATCTGGTGCAGCTAAGGACTTCGTGGCCATTGTAACAATATGGGGCTTTCTCAACACATCATCAGCCCAATGCCTGTAGCAGGACAGCATGTTTAATTTCGTTTTCTCAACTGGTCAAGAGGATGGTGATCTGAAAGTGGGGGAATTAACATCTATCCCTTTGTCATGGTCAGATACTTCCTATGATTAAGCTTTAGATGCTTGGCAGCCTTTCCCCTCTGAAAGGATAGGGAACCTATTCAAATGGTCCACCCTCAGAGATCATGGATTCCAGGGGATTTTCCAGCTGGTATGGCTGTTGTTCCTGTCAAAGTCCTGGTTACTCTGTGGAATGCAGAGCTGACTCAGACAGCTGACATGATCTTGCCCAAGTGCCCTTTCCCTCTGAGCAGAGCCCAGGCAACTCCTTGGTATGTACCTGAGCTGAGGGTAATCACGCAAAAGGGGAGATGGCTAGAACACAGGTGGAGGAAGACTCGGGCGAAGTACAACCAAGCACAGGTTAGTGCTCATTATTGAACATACTCTGTGGTGCTGAAGGTGGCAAAGAGAGAGTTCTTTTCCATGACCACTGCATCTCAGTGTCAACTAATGGAGCTTTTCTGAGTGGTTCATGGCCTACTGCAATCTGGGCTGGAAAAAGTGATAGTGGAACCCTCAGTAGCATGCTGTGACAAGACACTTTAAAGATAAAAGTTGCTTGTATCTGTCCACAGTTTGTTTGTTTGTTTATTTATTTATTATATTTATGAATCGCCCATCTGGCCAGACATCCGGCCACTCTGAGCGATGTACAGTCCAATAAAACACAGGGGGGGGGAACACACACACACACACACACACAGTATAAAACACAATTAAAAATGGTACAAAACTTAAAAATCCTAACCCACCCCATATTCCCACCTGAAAAGCCACATTTTTAATGCCCAGCGGAAGCTAATCAAGGAAGGGGCATGGTGGAGGCCACTGGGGAGAGAGTTCCATAAATTAATGCAGTCCCATCAGTAGAGGCATCCAGAGCATCAACTGATCTAGTTTTATTGGATTATTTTCAGTTGTTAAGTCCCAAGGATGCAGACAAGGTGCTTGGCCAAGTTTGTGTGCTTGACCCTTACCCTGCCTTGGTTATTTGTGGAATAACCTTTGCCAAGAGAGAAACTGTCATGGACCAGGACTCCAAACCCTCATCCTCAGAGGAGCCCTACCCCTTGTCCTCAGAGGAGGCTCCAGAGTTAACAGTTCAGGAAGAGGATTTGGTCATGGAAAGGCATCACTAGGTTTCCACCTCCCTAGGACCAGTTCACTAGAAAGATCCTGGCAGTCAGCTCCCCTACATCCAGAGAAGGTTGCCTTGCCATCTTCAGACTCTGAAGATTCCAGCCATGAAGACCTGCACATGCCACAGCCACTCCCACACCTTCTCAGCCTGAGGCTGCTAAAATAGCCCAGAATGCACTCCCACATCTTCTTAGCCTAAGGCTGCTAAAACAGCCCAGGCCCCTTACAGGGACAAGCCTCAAGTTAGTGTAGAGGTGAAGCCAAACAGGCTCAAGGCAACCAAACTGCTGCTTAAGGCTCCTCAGTCTTAATCTGCTCCTTGTTGGAGCAACATAGACAACCCTGTCTGACTACCAACCCCAGATATTGTCAGGTGCTGATCTTCCCATCTTGCTTCCCGGAGAAACCTAACCTAACCTTACCCCTGTTAAAAATCTGACCCATAGAAGAATCCTGTAACCCGGGCTACAGCATGAAGTATTGACAGAACCTACAGCTTGAAATGGTACAGGGACAGGGGAGTGAAACTCTATTGATTCTCCTGGACCAACTCTAGAACTGCTACTGACTTCTGGTTTCCCTTTCACTGACCTTAACAAAATGTTAAGACCCAATGAGAAACCTGTATGGCAACTTGGGGACCCTTATTTGGACAGAAGACCAGAAAAAGGAAGAGGCCTGAAGATGTCTCTAACCTTGTCCCTTCATCTAGCTTGTCATATGCCCACCACCATTTCTTTCTTTCCCCCAAATGTTCCAGATAGCAGACCTATCCCCAGTCCTCTCTCCTCCATCAGCACCCTGTAACATAGTAGCTCTCAAAAAAAAAAAGTTCTCACAATAACCAACAATCAATAAATCAAGACAGCCCTCATTTATGTAATTCTAATAGAACAAAAATAGTTTGCCCAGTAAGAATTTGTCAGTAGCAGTTCTGGAGGAGAATAGGGACTCTTATCGCTCCTGTTTTACTGGATACCTTTCACCTTGCTGGCCCTGAGGATGTGGACAGAATCCTTGGAGAAGTGTGACCCAACATGTGTATGCTTCACCTTTGTCTATCTTGGCTGGTGAAATCAATATGGTCAGTCTTGCACACTTAGGTGTGTGAAGTAGCAAATACTTCCTTGAAGGAAGGACATATACGAAGCATATTAAAAGAAGCAGTGGTATGGCTTCTGTTGAAAAAAAGAAAACTTTGGATCCTTGTGGTGGCATGTGGCCTCTCAACTCCAAATAGTGTTGGATGAAACTGATTATTCAGATCCATTCCAATCAGTTTTCATACCATGACTTCCCTCACTGAGAGAGAGAAAAAAGCCTTAGTTGCTCTGCTTGATGTCTTACACTGTGGATAGGGGGAGTGCAACCCTGTTCATTCTTCTGAACCTCTCAGCAGCTTTCAATACCATGACCATGGCATTCTTCTGGATTGTTTATCTGGGCTGGGCTGGGCTGGGCTGGGCTTAGGAGATATGGTGTTAAGATGGTTCCAGTCCTTTCTGGTGGAGAAGTTTCAGAAGGTGTTGCTGGGGAACTTCTGTTCCATCCCATGGCCATTGGCCTGTGGGGTGCCACAAAGTTCTATCTGTCCCCCATGCTTTTTGACAACTACATAAAACCACTGGAGGAAGTCATCCAGAGGTTTGGGCTGAAGAGTCATGAGAATGCAGATGATATCCAACTCTTCCTCTAGTTTCCATCCACACATCCCAGGGAGGCTGTGGAATTCTTGAACCAGTATCTGGAGGCCATTTTGGGGTGGATGAGGGTGAGCAAACTGAGACTTATCCAGATAAGATGAAAGTACTGTGGGTTGGGAAACTGACTACTCTGAATAGAAATTTACAACTTATCTTAAACAGGGTTACACTTCCTCTATAAGACCAAGTGTGCAGTTTGGGAGCCCTCCTAGACTCTGTTCTCTCTATGGAAACTCAGGTGACTGTGGTACAAGGAGTGAGTTTTACCAGCTTAGGTTGGTACACCAGCTGCAACCCTATCTAGAGAGGACAGACCTTGCCTGAGTTATCCATGCACTAGTGACTACTGTAATGCACTGTACATGGGGCTGCCTTTGAAGACGGTCTGAAAACTTCAGCTGGTGCAGAATGCATCTGCCTGAGTTCTGGTGGGGGTGAGGCAGTCAGATCATATAACACCTATACTGCCTGCTGCACAGGTTACCAATGTGTTTCCAAGCCCAATTTAAATTAGGCTTGGAAGCACATTGGTAACCTGTGCAACAGGCAGTATAGGTGTTATATGATCTGACCACCTCATCCCCCCCCCCACTCACTTACCCAACTTTGAGGGCAGTTAGGTGGGCAAGTATGCAAGAAAGGACCTTTTCCACAGTGGCTCCACACCTCTGGAATGGGTTGCCATCGGGGGTCTATCAGGCCCCATCATTGCAGGCTTTTAGGAAGGTCCTGAAGACTTGTTTCTCTGGCTTTCCCCTGATTATGTTTTATTGGTCTGTTTTCTGATTTGTAACTGCAACTATGTTGTAGATTTTAATACTGTCTAGCTCAGATGTTTTATTGCTGGTGTTGTTTTTTAATTTAATTTTATTTATTTATGTATTTATTATTACATTTATATCCTGCTGTTTTTCCTCTTGCAAGGAACCCAAGATGGTTTACATGGTCCTCCTCCTCTCCATTTTATGAATTTTTGTTGTCTTATCATTGTATGGATTTTTATTATATGGGATTTTATTGTTGTAAGCCACCTTGGGAGGGTTCCTGCACTGAAAGATGCCTAGAAATATTTTCAATAAATAATAATTTCTAGTAGCAAACTGCATAGTAAGTTGCATGTATTAATTGGGCCTTAATCAAGTCTCTTGCATTCAGTATGTAGTCAATTATATTTAACACTTATAAAGAGCCTAAAATGTTCTAAGTGTTGCCCAGATATTAAAAGATAAGGCAATCCTTGTCCACATGCTCACAATCTAATAGACACAATACAAAAGGGAAAAGGAAGGAGGAGCGAAGAGAAAAGCAAGCACTGGAGCCGCTGCACCTTGGCTGTTGGATGAGGCCAAGTTGGTCTCCCGTTGCCATGATAGTCATTAAAGTGATTCTGATGGAAGATACCATACCTATTAAGGGGTGGCCCAAGTGTGCCCTGGCTCCTGATTCCAATGTAATGGAACACTTGCACAACTGGACAGTATATATGTATACCAGTATATGTTGACTGGTAAAAATACTGTAATATTGATCTAATATGCCAGTCCTAGAAAGATATTTGCAGATGCTTAGTTTTAAGCATATAATCCTTTGGAAAGAGCTCACAGCAGGATGGTTTCAACACTCTATATTTCTCACTTTTATGAATATTAAATTTACAAAATCAAAACAAAAATGTGATCTGCTCCTTCTCACTTTGCATGTGGAATCATTTATGTACTCACAAAAAGCCAAGCACACACAATTTTGTTCACAAAGGATCCTGGTGAGCCTCTATTAGAGATGTGGTAATCAAACCCTTAATGATATCCTAACCCCATGAAACATTTTGAAAATCCAACAGTGAATGTTTACTGTTCAGAAGAGATTACTTAATTATTGTGCCATTAAACAATGACATTACTTTATGGCATAGTGTTTCACACACACTCTAAAGCCCATAAAATAGAAATAAAAAGGGTGACCCATGGGAGACATTGGTCCTCATCTTGTCATCCAGTCAGCACATGCATAAGAGGAGCTTTACTTTGGGTTTTCTGCAATAGGAGTTCATGCTAATTATGATGCAATGACAAAATGGATAGTTATTTGCAATGGTTGATATGGGCGGCAATTCTATACCCACTTACTGGGAACAAGCCCCACTGAACCCAATAAAGCTTACTTCTAAGTAGAGATCTATAGAATTGCACTGTTATTTAATGAAATAGATCTGCGAAGTAAATAAAAAAAAGAGAATTAATACCAA
This sequence comes from Shinisaurus crocodilurus, assembly GCA_021292165.1. Classification (NCBI taxonomy): domain Eukaryota; kingdom Metazoa; phylum Chordata; class Lepidosauria; order Squamata; family Shinisauridae; genus Shinisaurus; species Shinisaurus crocodilurus. Next base: position 247,111,983 of record CM037879.1, read on the forward strand.
AACAAATTCTGTGATGAAAGGTTTTAAAATTATTATCTATCAGCTTTTATCCTGCTGTTCATCCAATGAGCTCAGGGAAGCTTATCCCATTTTCTTCTTACAACAACTCTATGTTATACGGTAGTTTGAGAGATAAGGACATTCCAAAGCCACCAAGTGAAATTCATGGCTAAGCAGTGATTTGAACACAGGGCTCCTCTGTCCAATACTTGATCCATCACATTAGCTCTGAATGCCTAATCTGAATCCTGAGGCTTTGTTTAATGTTGGGTTTGTAAAGAATATTGTTTCAGTTCTAATTTCTATGGCTTGGTGCCTTTTTAAAATATCACACAATAGATATAGAGATCTGGTGGTCTTTAAATTAGATTACTGCAATGCAATCTACATGGGGCTGCCCTTGAAGACTGTTCAGAAGCTGCCGCTTGTGCAAAATGTGGCAACCAGACTAATAACCAGGACTTTTTATTGTTCACCGCTCCAGAATCTGCTTGATGTGGAGCGGTATACAAATACTGTAAATCATCATCATCATCATCATCATCATCATCATCATCATCATCCTTGGTCTGGGTGGAGAACCAGTCCCTGGGAGAGGAGATCGGGTGGCCCTGGGAGGAACCAGGGTTCATCCTGATCAAGGTGCAGGATTTCTGAAAACCATTGTCTTCCGGGCCAGAAGGGTGCTATTAGAACAACTGTTGCTTGCTCTGTCCAGATCTTTCTGAGCACCCTAGCCAATAGTGGAGTTGGTAGGAAGGCATAGATGCTTTCCCTGGGCCATGATATTTTTAGAACGTTCATGTTCTCTGCTCTGTAGCAGTGGAATCTTAAAAGGAACTAGGGAAGCTTGTGGTTGTGGCATGAGGTGAACAAGTCCATCACTAGTGGTCCGAAGTCTGTCTGGATCTCTTGGAAGATGAAGGAGTTACCATTACCCCTGGATGTGCTGGGCTGAAATGGAGATCAGGTTTTGTTTGGCCCAGAGAAGCAGCAGTTGGGCCTTGTTGCGGAGAAAGTGGGATTTCATTCCTCCTTGGTGTTCTATGTTGACCTTCGTAGCAGTATTGTCCATCCTTATAAGAACATGAGAGCATTGCAGCTGGGGTGTGTGTAAAGTGTTTCAGGGTTAGGTGCACTGCGCTGAGTTCAAGCCAAATGATGCCATGTCCTTTTTTAAAGTCCTGCCAGCAGCCTTGGATGACCTGATTGTTGTAATGTGTGCCCCACTCTCTAAGCTGGCATCCATGGTCAATGTAATATTTTGAGGCTTGTGGAATGGTGTTCCTTCTTGCAGGTTCTGTGGATGTTGACACCGTAGGAATGGATCTTTGACTTGGTGAGGAAGGTATATGCCATGATGCTCTTTCAGTGTGATCTGTGTCTGAAAGGGAAGAAGTAGCCATTGTAGAAGGCGAGAATGTAGGCGTATCCAAGGAACTATGCCTAGGCAGCTAAGCTATTTCCATGCGGTCTGTGGTTCTTCTGTGGCTGAGTTGTTCTGCGTCTCACTTGAGTTTTACTGTCTTCTCTGGGGACAGATAAATGTGGCCCATGGAGGTGTCAATGAATGCTCCTAGGTGAAAAAGGGATTGGGTTGGTTGAAGGTAGGTCTTCTTGTTATTGATGATGAATAATGGTTGAGAGGTTAGGCTTAAGTCATCGAGGGGCCTTTGTCTGGACACAGATCTGAGCAGTAGGTCGTTCAGGTAGGGGTAAATATGTACTCATTTGAATCTAAGATGTACTAGTAGGGACAACATAACTTTTGTGAAGACTTGCATGGCCAAGGTAAGTCCAAAAGACATTGCTTTGTACTGGAAGTGATAAGTTTGGTAAGTGAACATGAGGAATTTTCTGTGGTGTGCAGAAATTGGAATGTGGAGATAGGCCTCCATCAGGTCGACTGAGAATAGAAAATCCTTTGTGGGGAGCTTCCCAGATTGCCTGGACTGTCTCCATGCAGATTTGTCTGTATTTTACATATTTGTTGAGATGTCTGAGGTGCAGTATGGCTCTCCAGTTTCCATCTTTTTTGAGTACGAAGAAAAAGATAGAGTAAAGATCTGTGATTTTTTCTTGATGTGGTACTGGTCCTATGGCTCCGATGTTGATCAAGTGTTGGATCGCTTGAAATTTGATCTAATATGCTGGAGACTGGATGAACCGAGGATGAGTGGGTTCCCAGAATTCTACGGAATAGCCACTGCATATGGTGTCAAGTACCCAGACACCCTCTATTGTTTCCATATCCAACCTTTCCCCCTCTTCCCTGTCCAAATCTCCCTTCCCACATGGGGGCAGGAGTTGCTATCCCGAGGCGGCTGGGAAACAAGATTAGGAGCTCTGGGAGTGGCACCCTTGGCAGTAGAGCAGGGTTCAGGTGAGTCTTCTTGTGAGTCTGCAAAGGAATGCTAGCTGAGAGTGGAAGTAGGCTGTGTGTTTGACTAGAGAGAGCTGGGAGGCTAAGCTGTATTCTTAGATCTTTGGGGTGGGGGAGGAGGAATCAGAAGGGCATGGCTCACACAGGTGCATTTAGCAGGGCGAGTTGGCCTTGCGGCCTGTTTGTCTAGAAGATGGTCGGTTAATTGGTCCAAGACCGTTTTTGTAAGCTAAGAGAGGACTGACTTATCAATTTATGAGATGTTACTGATGGGCTGGCTCACTGGGCTCTATATGCCTGGGTAGTATGGGGGAAGGAGGAGTAGATTCGTGCTTGCTCTGAAAGTGAAACTAGCATTCAGAATGGCCAGCTCAGCTATTGCATTTGGTAGGAATCCACCAGGGGTAGGAGGGAATCAAAGATGACTCTCACCTTTCCCTTTGTCGAGGTGCCAGTCCTTTGCACTGGCGGCCTCCTGATCCTTTCATCTTCTGACCCCAAATCTAGGCTCCTGAGGGGTTCCAAATTAGTTTGAGAGAGGGTGGCATGGTCCAAGAATACAGATACCCCAACTCCCTTAGCTGCCTGTGATCACTTCCCTCAAGGTCAGGCTGTTGCCACATGTAGCGATGTCCACGAGACTGAGCGGGAAGCCAGAGGTAGCAGGCTGAGTCCTTGCTAAGCCTCCCACCCCCGGACATCTGGTGGAATCAAGCTCTGATGTGGGGCTGAAGTTGCGGCCCTGCTTAGCTTTCAGTGGGTAGTTGAAGAGGATTGAGTTGCAGAAAATTGCAGCAGGCAGGACAGAAGCTCTATCCTGGGCAAAAAGCAGGGACCAACTGGCAGACTCTGTCACATGGCCCCTGCTTTTCTTGGGCAATAGAGGGAGTTAACCCATTGTAAGGATGTCTTCCTCACACCAACCTGGGGAAGAGGGGAGAGAGGTGGGGGAGAAAAGAGGAGCCAGCAAGAGAGGTGGGGGAGAGAAAAGAGGAGCTAGAGAGAGAGAAGACAGAAAAGAGGAGCCAGAGAGAGAGAGTGAAGAGAGAAAGGAGAGAAAAGAGGAGCCAGCAAGAGAGGTGGGGGAGAGAAAAGAAGAGCTAGAGAGAGAGAGAGAGAGAGAGAGAAAAGCCAGAGTGAGTAGCACACACACAGGGTGCACATTCATACACACACACATACACAAGCACAGATAAGGAGGGTGCTCCCCTACAGCGGCTAATTTGTGGTGGTGCTCAGGGCACTTTTTCAAAATGCCAAATATGCCCATGGGCCCAAAAAGTGGGAGACCCTGCTTTAAGGTAAAAGATTCATAGCTATAACATTTTAGCAGTGGAACTAGTTGCTTTGGAGATTATAGAATTTGTTTCCTCCAAGCTTTTCAAGAAAATGTTGAACAGGCATCTTCCATGAATGATTTATTACTAGCCACAGCATCCACTCCTAGGACAGAGTCTCTATGATTTTGTGCTTGTTTGGGCAGCATTTCCCTCAATCTTTGAGATCTGCTGTTTCAAATTGGGAGCTTTGTAAAGAACAGGGGAACAAAGATGACAAAGAAGGAGAGGATCCTACCACCATTACCTGGCAGCACTGGGAAGCCTATAGATGTCTATCCATGCATAATCAGCCTGAAGTGGAGTTGTAAAGCCCACATACAGGTATGGAAAGGAGTAGATGTTTGTGTAGGGAGGTAAGACAGGGTTGACATAGATGTAGCAGAAAAGAGTGTCCTGTTCCTTCAAAACAAATAAAACACTTCTTGTGGATTCTACTTTGTTTTCCACTAGAACCCTGAAATCCACCAACTGAAGCCAGGTACAAAATAGTGTCTCAGGAAGTTGGATGTAGAATTGAGGAACAAGGTGCCACTGAGCACATCCTCAGCTCAATAACTTATTTTCAGTACCAGAACTAGAGTGTACACACAAATCCTTTCACTCACAGATCTACTCCTGTCCCGTCCCCCCAAGCCATCTTGATTTCAGCGACGTAATTTAACATGGGGGGGGGGAAGCTTTTTGTTGTCACTATTGTTAAACCACTGGGAGCTGAAAACGCTTGCATCATTTACAAATCACCCAGAGATCTACCAGTATAACTCAATCTACCTTCTGCCTACCCCTTCTCTAGGGCACACCTTACCCATGTCCACAAGGATATGGGTGGGTAAAAACCTGCCGCCCAAAATATCAACAAACGAACAAGAATTCAGATACAATAACCTGATCCTGTCCATTTCAAATCTTCATCTTAAAATGTAGGTGGCCATTCTGAAATTTTCCATGCTTTTCACAAATCTGCTAATGAGCCATGTTTACATGAACAAGCACCACGTAATAACTGCATTCTTCCATAGTTCAATCTTTCCATGTCAAACTATTTGCACTGTCATGATACCTTAATGAACTGGCAACAACTTTTTATATTCTTGCAATATTATAGCACTTTCCTTTTTGTATGAAATTATCATCATACTTCCAAACCAAACAGACTTGGTATTTGTCAGTAATCAAAGAACTTCATGTTCAGACAGGCTTCTGGCCTGTCAAGCCAATTAGGATCTCCTGGTGTTTTTAGTTTAGCTGGCCACTGTTTTTATCCACCTCTGTTTTTATTTGCTTGTTTGTGTATTTTGATAGCATTAAAAAAAAAAAAAAGTATTGTCCTGGGTACCTTACTGTGGAAAGGCGAGGTATACATTTAAATAATAACAATGAGATGTATCTAATTGTGGCTTTACTAGAAGAAAGGTGAGACGTAAAGCAAGGCAGTCAGTTTTTGTTGACCCCCTTATGTACTACAGCCCTGTATGTATTACATAACCATCCCCTGCCCTCAAGAGCAGCTCTTTTGGGGGGCACGGGGGGCTGCAATGGGTAATAAGGGGTCAGCAAAAATCAAGTGCCCCATCTTACATAGCAGAAGTGCTTTCCTCTATCCGAAAGCCACTATTGGATACAGCATCAGCATCATTTTTAACTAAACCTGTCCACGAAACCATCATAATTGTTGAGAATTTATGACTAAGAATCTTAAATTTACAAATTCATAACACAGTACAACTGTGAGCAAAACCTGGGGCTTTCATGGGATGCAAACAATTAATAATAATATTGAAGAAATGGGAACCGCTGAAATTCAAATATGCAGATGGATTATCCATTGATATCTGCTGTTCAAGGTAAGGAAAATAGGTTTGAAAGCAGAAAGCAGGGGCCATGTGACAGAGTCTGCATAATTCAATGAAAATGTGTCTTGACACTGACAGAAAATGAACATTTAGCAACTGCTTTTAAAGTATGAGAAAAAGATACTAGCTTCAAACTAAGCAGTTTGAAGATGTTTTTCCAGACAAGGATGCTAAATCAGCCTGATTCTGTCTATCACCGATACTGAAAGCTTTGCTCCAGATGTGCCAGCATAATCTACATATTCCCTTCATTACATTAAATAAACAGGTCAATATAATGTATTTGTCAATTTAAAAGGGTATGGAATTACTCAATCTATATATATAAAAGAAGAAGTCCTGACTGACTGACTGACTGACTGCTTGACTGACTCATCAACACCCAGCTCAAACCGTTTAATCTAGGAACGTGAAATTTTGAAGGAACATTGCTTTTATGACGTAGACACCCACTAAGGAAGGATTTTTTGAAATTCTGTCCCTAAGGGGGTGAAAAAAGGGGGCAAAATCGCCCCACTCTCATATCTCCTATGGGCAAAACAACAGGGGAGCAGTTATGCAAATCGGCTTCACCTCATAATTGCTGCAGGAGCCAATAGGAGCAGTTATGCAAATAGCCCATACGATACTTAGAATGTTCGTATGAATTCCTGCAGGGGCCAATAGGGCTGGGTATGCAAATCTCCCCTAGGCCATTTAGAATGTTCTCTGAGGGGGTGAAAAGGGAGGGAAACTTTTTAAATGCCTGACGACTGAATGACTGTTGTGTGTGGGGCGTTGTCGCATAGGCTCCATCACGTTTTGACGGATCTACCCCAAACTTGGCACGGTCACTCTTCATCACCTGTAGACTCTCAGGATTAACCTGATTTTTCTTTAAGATCAGATATTTCTGTCAGAAAAGTTTTCTGCTGCCAGCACCCAGCCTAAACGTTACACTTTCAGTCAGAGATACTGTATCTTTTCCATTGCACCAAATCCTAAAATCCACGTGAGCGCAGCTGCGGGCAACAGCTAGTATACACATGTGGCAATTGTACATTCATTTCTTGCCAGCACAGAACCACCTCAGCGGATATATACACTGTTTTCCATGGGCAAATCAGAATCAGGGTATCATAGCAGGCAATTACAATCACTGTGCTAGTAGAGTCTGCACAGAGTTGGATGGACTTTCAATCTGAGATGGTGTTGAACTACATCATGCCTGCTTTCATAGTTATGAAGTGCTTCACTCTTCCTTCATCCTGCTGTGTGGGTAAACACAGCCTAAGAGGTGCAATCCACATCCCTTTAAATACAATGCCAAAACTAACATTGATTTTCATGGATCTAGACTGCTCCATAAATGTGGAAGTTCTCATATCAAAGAAATATCTATCAATCAACTCTTACCCTTCACTACTTGCTTACCTTATTATTACTTCATATAAGACAACCTAAGTTAATGAAAGATAAACTTAGTTAAATGCACTTGAAGCAAATATATTTTAAAATGTTCTTACACAAACAATATACCAGTGATGGCGAACCTATGTGCCACAGCTGGCACGCAGGGACCTCTCTGTGGGCATTCGAGCCATTGGTCACCAGATCGCGAAAAGACTGTCCCCTTCTGCAAAACACTAATGATCTTGTTCTTTCTCACAGTGTGGAACAGAATGATTTTATTCTAGAATTCCTGTAACAGAATTCTTTTCTACATTGTTATCACATTTAAAAGATTTTGAAGAATGATGCACAGAGCATGGCTTGGATGTAAAGCCCTAACAGTTGACCTGAGTGCTGCATGTGTTGCTTTCAAACTAATGGAGTATGAGCCAAGGTTTGACAAATTATCAGCATGCATGCAATAGCAAAAATCACATTAATTGTGCAAAAGCATGCCCAATGCAAACTTTTACCTAATGCAGTGTTTGCAGTCCAAGACATAAAGTGTTTAAAATGTGTTAAGCACGTTTCGTTTTCTTGTTTATCTTGCTCATCCTAGTACAGGTTGACTTTTACTTTTACTAATCTGACACCTGTAGAAGCAGGGAAAGGACTCGGGGTAAAGCTTGCCCCATACAATTTCAGTCTGGCATATAATCATATTACAAGTTGAGAATCCCTTATCTAAAAATACATGTGCCTAATTATTTAAAAAGTTTGTATAAATTCCCTTCAGGCTATGTGTACAATGTAGTACTATAATAATTTTTTGAGTTGATTTTTTTCCAACAAAAAACTGTTTGTATCATTGAAAGCTCTGTTGTTGTGTTTTTCTTTAAAGACAAAAGATATTAATTAGTTCGGACAACTGTATGAGTTGTATTTCTAAAACTAAAACCTCGGTATTCAGGTTTAATTGCAGTGTTGGCACTTTGAAATAAATAAGTTGGTTTTGTGTTGCAGTTTGGGCACTCGGGCTCAAAAAGGTCCGCCATCACTGTAATATATTGTTGAAATCTTAAATATTTTGGTTTTACTTTTTACCTGCTTAACAGCTTAAGCACTGCTTTTTACATTCTGTATATAGTCTAAATCAGTGTAGTGTAATCAAATGTCATAATACAGCATAAATAATTCTTTAGAAGCTGGGGTGAGTGTCAGGACTTATATTCATTCTAAAAGGACATGATTTCTCATCAGCTGATTAAGCAATTCAAGCAAATGGCAGGACACAAAATGATCTGGTTACCATGCAGGGTTGAGATACCAATATTGTGTGATATTGTGCACATTCTATGAGCACCTTCTACATCAGAAAACTTAGATTAACCCAAAGAACATGACTGCAGTCAGGTAGTACATCTGTACAGAGCTTCCCCTGATAAATTAAACAAAACTCTTTCTGCTAATGTTTTGTTCATATTATGCTATTCTTGGCAAGTAATTAACAGGTCAGAAAATATAATCTGTACTTGCAAGCAAAACAAGTAAGTTTTGGTGCTGTTAATTTAGACTGTTTTATAAAAGGGTTTGGAAATCACTAAATTATTCTGAAGTTTATATTTCTCTTAGATTTTTGAAGAGGGAACGCTGCAGGAGTTTTCTATTATATGCTACACTACACTACACCTTTACTTTTGAAGATCATGAAATTACAATCCTTCCAGTTGATAATGTATTTCAAAGTGTTGCTCCCACATGCTTTGCACCAAGACTAATAACTGTCTTTTAAAATCACACTATTTGCACAATCCCTACTTGGACACATCAATCCTATGGTGCAGATTCCCATCCCACCCCCCTGAGGCTGAGGACACAGTTACAGCAAGGGTGTGTGTGTGTGTGTGTGTGTGTGTGTCTGAGTGGGGATTCCCCCCTCACAGCAGCTGCAGAAAGCTCCATGTCAGCTACCTTACCAGAGGTTGAAACTCCCAACATTGGGAAAGGTACGAAATGGGAGGGATGGGGCATGCCAATGGGAGGGGCTGTGGATCTGCAAGATTCAATGGCTTCCCAGTCTTCATCTGCACCTGCAGCAGCAAGATGTAGCTATATGGCCTCACAGGCCCGCCTAGCAGAAAATGGCTTTTTGGAGGGAGGAGAACTGAAAACCATCTCCATCCGTAGGATTCTTGGAGGCTTCCATTGTCAGAACATCAGCCCTTCAGGAGTGTGCTCTTAATATATTATATGAAGAGAATGACCACAGAACTTGAAAAATTAACTTTTTTCTTACCTATGCACTATGAGTTTCTCTTTTCTAACTTGGGAAACATTTTTGCATTATATTTGCACAATGAGGGAGCTTCTATCAGAGGAAACAATCATCTTACACAAGCCCCTTTGAGGAGAAAAATCCATTATGAAGTTGGAAGAGACTTAAGACACAATTTACTAGGAAGCTTTTCTAAGCAAACCCTGTAGTAATGAATGAGAGCTATGCAAGAACATGGGCAGCCTGTTTTATGATAGTCTCAGGGAATATCCAGTAAAATGGCAAACAGATTGTTCCATAGAATTAATACAAAGAAGGTCCTGTCCAGTAAACATTGACATATAAGATCAACTTCCATCTTTCAAACAGAAAATAATGCTATATACTTTTATCTAGTTACTTACAGGTCCAATGTACAAATGTTTGCAGGTCAAAGATCCACTCTAAAAACATCAAACCAAGGCTGATGACATTCTGAAGAATGAGGCTGGAATATATTTTGTATGGAAAATGAAAGGCAAGTAGAATCTATTACAATTCCCCCTTTCCTTCTCTAAAGAAGAAAGCTCTTCATGAGTATGACTTTGACTGACAAGGTGAAACATCAGTTCTCAAAATGTGCATACACTGGATTCCCAGTCCAAGAACAACTTAGCTAATTTTAATGTTATCTCATATGGCTACCCATTGCTGTCAGGCTTTAAATATGAACCTTCCATGACATTGTATGTCAGATCAGGGCATGGTCTTAAGGCACATGGCTGAAGTTAAGCAGGTCTTGGTCTGATAAGTGCTTGGAGGGGAGACCACCTGGGTATCCCATGTAGCCATCTTGAATTCCATGATGGAAAAGAGGTGGAATATAAATGTAATAATAAAAATAATAAAAACCTTTAAAAAGAGACATCCTACAAAACTGTCCTTCAGTTGTCAGCATTCCTAGCAGACATGGTCTCCAAGGGAAGGTGAGTTTTCAGAGTAGAAAGTATAAAACATTTCTCTCATACTTTTGAAAGGACTGACTATGAATTTAATTTTTATGCAAGTATGACTTGCACAAGCTCCTGTTAACCCTTTCCTACAATTCTGTTGGAAATGGTACCTATAGATGGGTTCTTTCCAATGGCACCGTTTCGCTAGTGGAAAGCTTCTGGCACCTGTGGAAACCTTGTTTTTATCCTTGCACTTGGGTCAAATCCAGTATTTTGATTGTGCTTGCGCACGCTGTTGTATAAGCTGTTGCACAACACACTGCACAAGCCATTGTGCAAGCTGATGCACAAACCATTGGAAAAGCTGTTCCGTAAATCATTGTACAAGGCATTGTACAAGGCATTTCCACAAGATGTGACACAACCCATCATGACTTCATTAGACTAGGTGTTGCTTGCACTAGTTGTGCTAGTTCTTATAGCGGTTGTGCAACTGCTAGTGGAATGCCAACCCTTGTACTTTTTCTGCTAGTATAACGTTGGTTATTACGCCTTGAATCCTACAACTAAGCTTCTTATTGCTAGAAATAAATTGCTAAAAATATTGAATGTAAAATTGCTTCTCTGTTGTCTGTTGCCATGTCACATCAGTAAAATGCAAAATATCCACATCATTTGGGTTGCCTGTATCCTGTAGACATTTTCCATAGCATCATTAGTGGCCCTGATGATGTTAGCTTGAGAAATATCCAAGCGACCTGGGCAACTTCCATGAGGCAGAATATTCACAATACACATGAAGCTGCCTTATATAGAGTCAGACCATTGGCCCATCTGACTCAGCACTGTTTACACTGACTGGCAGTGGCTCTCCAGGGTTTCAGACAGAAGTTTTCACTAGCCCTACCAGGAGATGCTGGGGATTGAACCTGGATCTTTTGCACTGCATTCTACCACCGAACTATGGTGGAGCAGATTCGCAATAGCAGCCATGCCACCAAGGCAATGGGTTCATTGGGTCTTTGTACTCCAGGTAATTTAGTCAGAATTCAGTGAAGATGGGGCTGTGAAAAAGTAACACTTCAGTCTTTATATAGTCATTTATACAATAGAGGTAGGTGAGTTCAAGCTGTCCTAAGAGTGCTGCCTTCTGATAAAGCAGTACTATTCCCTATATTTAGAAAGATTGTGATGGATCTGAATATGTTCAAAAACACAATCCAGCCTAGCCAATCCATAAGAATGTGGGAGAGCTCAGTTAATACTCAATATGGGAGCTTTGAGCTGTGATTGTGAAATCAGATTCTGGAGCTGATACCTAATTACTCTGGTATCAAATTTAGCAATGTCTTTTTAGTACAGAAATGGGCTAAGTACCTCTTATTAAGGAATTTCTTAATTCTGCCCCCCTTCCCATCTTACAACAGCACAATTATTTAGGGTGCAATCTTATGATGATGCCCATAAGCCCCGAACTCAGAGGCTTAGTTATGATCATCTAATGCAGAGTGGGAGGAGTGGGGGAGGAAAACTCTGCCTCCCCATTCTCCCGCCCTGCATTTTTGCTAGATGGGCTTTTTTTGCCTGTCTAGCTGAAGTGTTTTGGAGGGGGAGGGAAGGAGACTGGAGAGGTTTCAGGATGGCTCGTATCCCCCACCGGAACAGCCCCTTTACCCCCTCTCTGAGGTCACTTTCCCGACCTTGGAAAGCAGCCAGTGCAGTTCTTTCCATGCTGGCTGAGAGGGGGAGGGGGGGTCAGAGGTCCGATTCCCAGCTCCCAGATCAGAGTGCTGCCTCTAACCTTGGATCTGAGAATCTGAAATATCCTTTGGCCCTTCAGATGCTGTCTAGGGGCCATAGGATTGCTCCCTTAATGACTACTACTCTTTAGTCGAGTTTGAGGAGAAGAAAAATTTGGTAGGATGTTATTACAATTTCGGGAAAGCCTTGATGACATATATTTATTAAATTAAACTCCCTAGTATTTAGAAATCCACCTGACACAGTTCTACAATCCTTACTGCTTTGTTTCTTAACATATTATTCTTCGATGTCCCTTGCAGGTTATTTAATGAGCCTTGCATATAGTTCTTTGCACGCTTCCACTGCCCATGATAACTGGGCTGTTCTTTGCATTTTTAGGACATGCGTTAACATTTTTTGGGTCAAATCTGCTTGCCAGGTTCTAGTTAAGACCAAAGTTATGGGAACAAATGGATACCGCCTCCTCCCCATTGGGTGACCTAGATACAGTTTATTAAGTTTCAGTACCAGTGAAGAGACGGCATGGTTGTAATTAAAATGCTTTATGAACATAAAACACAGTACTACGAAACCACAGAATAAAATGAGTCAAATGCAGAACATACTGTAAAACCCAAGGGACTTCAAGGAACTTAGTTTAGATACAGGAAATAAATGTAATGATTGCAATGCAAGTAACGGAACTACAACCTAGCAACTTTTCTCAAACATTTTGAGTTCAACCCTCACACACTTTCTGCCCTCAGACCCTCCAAACTCTGAATACCAACGATATGTTCCATAGCTGAATGTGCAGATGCCATTACATATCATGCATGTATCTTTTTCTACATACAAGCCTCTATAGGTCATGGCACTACTCGAGTCAAACACTGACATTAGAAGAGGAATTTAAATTTAAACAAGAAGTCTCTGATCCCTCCTAAAAACACACGAACAGAAAAGCTCGCAATACCCTGATAAAAGTGGGAAGGCGTAGACCATTAACAGAGGTATTAGATTTGCAAAACATTTGTCCAAATAATCATTGCTAAGGACAAGAAACATTGTAGCAAGATTGGTATTTATTTATGAGGTGTTATTTTAGCATGAAAAGAACCAGAAGTAGTTTGCAAACAAGTTAAGAACATCGTCCCAGGTACGTATGTGTTCTGGCCTCCACACATGTTGGGCTGTTAAGCTAGGGAGTTAAACTCACATCCAACCCAGTTGTACTTCTGTACAACTAAAATCTTCATCTTTATTTAACATAACATAAACAGTAAGCAACTAATAAATACAGGTTCAATATTTAGTAGTAGAAGGATGAGGGGATGGATGAGGTGGTTGAGATGAGATGGATGGATGAGTTGAAATGGATGAGTGAGGTGAAAAAACAATACAAGGTAAGACCTTCAGGCTGCAATCCAAAGTAGTAACAGAGAACCTGCCTGAAAGAGGTTACTTCCAAACTGAGGAATAGCTGGTGCAAAGCAGATAGAACTGGTGTCCCCAAACTTTTTGGACATGTGAGCACATTTGGGAATTTGAGAAACTGCTGTGGACACTACCACAAAATGCCTAGTCAGTGGATCGCCATTTTGGTGTCTACCTGTCGTGTCTATGGATCTTAGGCTGCATCTTATTTAGCAAAACCTTGTGTCTATTGGGCACTGCAACATCTCTTTAATAAGGGATTGTCTAATTCAGCTAATTGCTGGTGGTGCAATACAGCTAATGCTTCTTTTAAACATATGTTTTGGCAATGTCCAGTACGGTAGTTGCTTCTTTTTGTGAGGAGGTTATTATTACATAGATACATTTAGTACTGGAACAGTCTTCAATATTCACTGATGTACGCAGTCTTTTACATTATTTACCTGCTTCATGGAAATTAACAAATGGAAGGAGAAATGGATTCTCTGAGCCCTTTTGACAACTAAAGACTGATATTACAAAATTGGAAGGAATAACACTCATCTCCTATAATGCAATGGATTGAGATGCTTTCGATATATGAATGGGTGGCATATAGATGCCAACTTCAAATGGATACTTATTTGGATATTTGATCTGCTTTTGTTGAAGCCTATGTATAATTGCTATAATGCTGTATGCATACAAATCCATGTACGTATATTTAAAAAGTGGGAAAAATAAAAGAAATGTAAAAACAATTCTGGGTGCCCGCAGGCATTACAGAGGGGACCACTTCATGGGAGCCATTGGAGGTGCCCATGGGTTCTGATTTGGGGATTTGGGGACCCCTGAGATAGACTATATTTTAATTAGGTTAGCTGAGTCCTTTTATATATGGGATTCAACCTCCCACCTTACCCCAGCAGTTCGTATTTGCCATTATTATTATTATTATTATTATTATTATTATTATTATTATTATTTGTCTTTCATCTTGTCTATCAATACAGGATTGTGGAAATCACTGGAATTGCCATTTTACAGATGAGCAGCTGGGCTAGGAAATTAAAAGACTTGCTTAAAGTCCCCTAACATATCCATAGTTGATCAGTAATTTGAAGGTAAGGGCTTCTGTACTTATTGTGCACTCGTGATTCCTCACTCGTGGTAGTTTGCGGGTGCTTTACATGATGTCATCATCCTCCAGGGCCTCTCCCGTGCTTTCCACACATTTCTGCAGCTTTCTTTTTAGAGTGAGGGAAGTCTGGTATTATCTGAAAATGGCGGAATGAACTGGAATGAAAAGCTTGTGTATTTTTAATATTCCACTATACCACAATGCCACCTTGTGGTTGTGTAATGGAACATATAGAAAGGCAGAGAAAGAAAACACCCCAGAAAAAAAACAAGTGTAAAGGAGCTGATCTTAATCCCGCAAAGAATCCGGAAGCAGAAGTGTCAATAAAGTGACAGGTTAAAAGCCTTATTTAGAGAAGCCATAAGTCTCCAAGATTTCATGTCCAACACACTAGAGCTGCAATCCTATACACACTTACCTGGGAGTAAGCCTCATTTAATTCAACAAGCCCTACTTCTGAGTAGATATGAATAGGATTGCACTGCAAGGCTGTAATCCTATACACAGTTACCTGGGAGTAAGTCCCATTGAGCTCCATGGGACTTGTTTCTCAGCAGACATGTGTAGGATAGCATTGTCAGTGTACTACTTCAATAGTACTTACCAACAGAACCAGAAATTATTCAATCTGTTTTTGAATGTTCCTGAAACTTCAAGACATGAAATTAGCTTCAAGACATGAAATTAGCAAGGTGAATGAGAAAAGCCGATCAGTGCATTTAAAATAAATAGAATGCTAAGTATCAATTGGTTTACAATTTAATATTCCTTCCAAAGACTCCATGAGAAACTCCAATGAAATCAATAGAACATTACTATCTAAGGATTATTATTATTATTATTATTATTATTATTATTATTATTATTATTATTATTATTATTATTATAATCAAGCTATTTGTGTTGCAAACAATTCTAAATGTTGATTTCTTATCTTGGTCCTACCAAAGGCTGTGGAAAGACTGAGAATATAGAATTGAAGAATGTTATTGTCATGCCTTTTACTTTTATAACATGCATTTTAACTACTGGGAAGGACAGGTTGCTTACCTGTGTAACTGAAGGAGCAGCCTTTCCCCCAAAGGAACCTTTGATAGACAGCCATGCAGGCTTGGTAATTGGATGCATGCAAAGTCAGGGCTGCCGTTGAATAGATTTTCCATCCCATGGCATTGAGCTTCCTTCCTTCATGGTCAAGTAGTGCTGCATACAGATTCTGCCTGGGTTTGCTCTGGGAGGACTCCACAATAATAGAATTAGGAAATGGATGGTGAAATAGAAACCAACAGTCCTCCTCCTGTACTCTATACACATTCTCAGTCTTACGAGATGTGCACGGCATGGATGAAGTCTTGTTCCAAGATTGCTTGACAACATGAAGGAGGGCCAGCAACATTGGGATTGTTACAGGTGTTACCAAGTCCAACTGGATTTGTTGAAAAATGGGATCAGTAACTGGAGTTGGCGGGGGATTAATGTCAATACCCAGTGACTTAGCCATTCAAAGCACTTGTCCAGCATAGGGACATTCATCATCAGTTGGTGACAGTGGAATTTAGTCACCTTCCACCACATCCAGAGAAGAAGTGAACATGACAAAGGACAACATAGAAAATGAGTCAGAACGATAGTAATTCTGAATCTCTGATCCAAAGTAGGGCCAGTTGATGCAAGGGGCACCTGCAATGGAGTGGGTTCAACGGTTGGTCTGGAACCACCCATGGCCAACCGTTGAGCCAAAAATGCCAGATGGCAGGACTGATACTGGCTGGGGCAAAGGCCAAAGCTTCGTGGATTGAGCCATGGATTGAGCCATTATACCAGAGACAAAATCACTGTTATCGGTACCGAGCTTGGTACCAACAGTCCTGTCGAGACTGAGGTTGCCAGTGGTATCATTGATTGAGCAGAAGCTGACACCAGTGGAGTCGGTATGAAAGTTGCTATCAGATCCAAGATGGACAGAAGCATGGAGGAAGCTGGGCTTAGGACTACAGCAGGAATGGTTCTCAACTGGTGTGATGTAATCAGAAGTGTAGGGAGGGTAGTGGAAGTAAAGAACCCCATGGAACCAGGGACTTTCCCTCCAAAAAGAACCCAATGCAGTGGATATAATTTGAGGACAGTTGGTCAAGGACCACCTGCATTTTTTAAAGCACCAGAATTGGTGATTAAAGGAGGAGAGGTGGGGGGTGAAATCAATACTGAAGCTTGCTGCAAACCCAATGGAGCCCCTCAGGGCAGTGCTGAAGAAATCTCAGTGGTTGGTTCCAATTAAGCTGAGACCAGCATGGTGAATGAGTGACGTTGTTGCTTGTCTTTCTTCTTTTTCTTAGTCTTGGCCTCAGAGGAGTTCAGAATAGGCCATTTAGGCTTTGGTTTTGTGGGCCTACCCACATCTAAGGATTGACCCAGCATCAGTGGTACCTTGCGGTCAACCCAAATCATGGAATGCTTCAGTACCAATGTTGATTCTTATGTCAACACCCTGGGTTCAAGAGAAGGAACTGCAATGGGAATGGACTCCAGGTGAAGAGGGTGCAGCCAGGTGCACAAGTGATGTTAGTAAAGACATTGATTGAGCCGGCATCAAGCAAATGGATGAGGAAGTGGTATGGAGAGGTAAATTCTGAGCTGTGCAGTCAGTAGCCTTCAGGGCTTATTCCCACAGGAAAGCCCACAAACAAGATGTCCTTTTCACTTGAGCCTGCTTTGTGAAGGCTTGGCAATGAGGATAAGAATTGACCAAGTGTTCCTCTCCCAGGCAGAGCAAACACTGGGAGTGACCATATGGTGGTGGTGGTGGTGGTGGTGAGGCTGGGATCTTGAGTGCCATTTCCTTGGTAGAAAGGCAGGGTACAAACCAAATCTATCAATCAATAAATATTCCCTCTCCAGTCAGAGCATTTCTTCAACACCTTGGAGGCCATAAGCCCCTTAGGCACAGAATGACGACAAAACCATACGGAAATAAAAATGCAAAAGGGAAAAGATATAACACAGGAAAAGATACAGAAAGAATTTAAGAAAGAGAAGGAAAGTAAGTGCTCAGCAGGCCCCAAAGACCTAAGAAGAGCCAGAGAACGTTCTTAATACTGCTGCGGCAGCAGCAGACAAAAAGGAACAGAGCGGGAGGGCAGGAGCCACGTTGTGAGTGTGCACACTGGAGGGAGGGCTCCCACCAAAATTCTGCTCAGCTTTAGAATGTTCTGAATAATGCTCTATGCAGAACCCATCTGGATAAGTCACAGAGACCACAAAGAAGAAGCTTATTTGTCTCAGAACTATGTCAGTTAAAAAAACAAAAACAAATTAAAAATAGCAGCAGGCACGGGGAGGTCAATTTTCATAGGAAGTGCAGTGTGCAGTGAGGGAGATTTAACCCTTTCTTCCCCAGCTGTGCTCCCAATGACCCCCCCCCACACACACACACACTATTAGCCACAGGGTGCTCCCAAGCAAGGCTTTTATTGCACCACCACTCTGCCTCATTAACAGAATTTTACAGGGGATCAGATGTCAGGATCTTTGGCATGTAACCCTCCCCCATTTCCCTACAATTTCTTCCACCTTTTTTCTGACCACCGAAAATTCATTGAGGAAGAAAAGATGGAATAGCTGCACAACACCTTCTGATTGTTAGTGCTAGGAACCCCCTCCCCCAAAACGAGAAGCACTTCTGAGGAAAAGAAGTTCCCATTGGCACCAATAGGAGTGTCCCCCCAGGGCTGATAGAATGTGGTGGGTGTCATAATTGCAGCCGGGAAGGGAAGAGTTAAATCTCCTTTCCTTGCATGCTATAGTCCCAAAGAAAATCCTTGTATGTTCTGAGTTACAGTAATACCTTGGATTACAAGTAACTTGGTTTGAGAGCGTTTTGCAAGACAAGCAAATTTTTAAATATTTATTTAAATTTTTTTGACTTGATATACAAGCATCGTCTTGCAATACAAGTACTGTAGTACGGCTTAAATTAAAAATCTCTGTACAAATTTTTTTGGGGGGATTTCGTTTTGATATAAGAGTGTTTTGGATTACAAGCACGTTTCCGGAACGAATTATGCTCTCAATCCAAGGCATGACTGTATATGTTTAGTATCACATCTAGTTTGGCCTTTATTTGGTTGTCTAAGCAGTTATTTCTCTAGATTGGCTAATCTACAGCTGAACAGTACATCTAATGGATGAGAACCCCAACCCTTGCAAAGCAAACAGTGCATCTTCCCTCTTGACTTTTGTAACCATTTCTTCTCTCTGCCCCTGGTTGTACTTTTCAGTATTGTCTTAATTTTCCATTTTGGTATCAAAATATTTAATATCTGTTATGTAAATATTTCAAAATATTTTATTAGCAATTTTAACTCTCAAGGAATTAATTTAGGTGATAAATTAAATAACTCATTAACTGAATAAAGTAGATTTTAATCCTATTTTTAATTGGAGCTATCCCCTAATAAATTGTATGGTGCATATGGCATAGTTATAAACTATGTACGCTGTATGATTAAAATGTCTTTAAAATGGCATGTTGCACTCTTCCCCTCACCTTTCTGTTTGTTTGTTCCCTAGTGTAACTCAGTTTACTATTTTCTCCAATCACCTGGACTTATTTGCTCTATAGTTCTTCGTTGTTGTGTGTGTGTTTTGTTTTTTTGCATCTCTGCTTTTACTGGAAATTAGTGTGATTTTGTTAGTGTGTTTTTTTAATGGATAGTAAAATGTCAGATCTATTTAAGAGCTGTATCTATCTTAAAGTAGTTAAGAGATGGGTTCCAGGTGCTGTAGAAGTCTGTCTTTTTCTGTCTTAACTCTGCTGTTAACTTTTCCACATCCATAATCCAGAACATTTGTCTCAATAATTCAGCTTCAGTGGTGATGGTGGGGTAGCAGCCTAGTGATTTCTAACTATTAGCATCAGCCATTTAGGCTGCCAGCAACAGCAAATTTACCAACTTTTGTCAATCCTTATGGTCTGTTTGCTTTTTAGGTAAGCTCAGAATGATATGGGCAGGGGAGAACTGCAGCTTTTAATCATGGATCACGTTACCCAAGGTAGCAAAAATCTTGTGTGTCCAATACCTGAGAGTTTTGGACAGCACAGGAGAATGTGATCTTGAGATCTTCATCTTTCCCACACTGTCCAGTACATCCCATTATGGCTAAGGGTCATAGAAAGGAAGATAAGCCTCTGACTACCAATTGTCCTGACTCTACCCAGTCTCACAACCAGCCACACTAGACAGTTGTCCTCTGTTGACTGCAGCCTCCAGGCACTAGTTGTTTGGGGAGCATTTTGAGTAAAATCTGTTTGATTGTCCATCTGCTGTGCCTGGTACATTTCAAAATAGTCATGGAGCTTCTCATTAGCCCTCTGCAGGTGTTCTAATTGTACATGTTGGTGGAGGAATCATAATCACACCGGTCAGTCTTGCCACCTCAGCATGTCAGACATCCATATGATGGATATCACATTTGCATCGGGTGTCTATGTTTATAGACCCCCAGTGTTCATAGGCTTCAATTGCAAAATCTATACACTCCAGTTTTTCAGTGTATAGATTTCATGATTCAAGCCTACAAGTGTAGGCCTTTATGCAGGGCTTACACATGGAGTACAGTGCATAAATATCAGCATACAAGGAATGGGGCTGACTGGTCCAGTTATGTTCTCTGTCACATATAAAATTAGAACATTTGCAAAAGCATTTGGCTTTGTAATTCCCGATAAATCATGAGACATTCAGATGAAACCAGAATCTGAATCTCTGGAGGGAGTCAAACAAAAGTAAACAAAGCTGGTACAAGAGTCACAGAAAGAAGAAGCACAGACTTTTCTAAACTGGTACCTCCAGATATTTTGGTCTTCAACTCCCATCAGCCCCAGCCAATATGGCCAATGGCTAGGGATGCTGGGAGTTATAGTCCAAAACAGCTGGAGTGCACCAGTTTTAAGAAGGCTGCTCTAGCAGGATACATAGAGCACTACCAAAGAATATGAACTTTTAAAAATACCAATTTCCACCAGTAATGTCTGATTTGCATCATTTGCATTATGCTGCACTATTTATTGTAAAATGCACACATTTACCTGTGATAAACATGGGGTAAAAATATAAATACATAAAAATAATACTTTACATTTGGTGTGATAAAACCTTTATTTATTCTTATACTGTATTTAAGATTAGTAGCCAATCTTAAGAGTTAATCAATTACTTAAGAGTCCAGTCCTTGGACACAAGTCCCTTTGTGTCCAATGGAGCTTATTCCTAGGTGCCCAGGACTGCAGCCTTACAGCACAATTCTAGGAATGTTTACTCAGAAATCCACTGTGTTCAATGGGGATTACTCCTCGATAAGAGTCATATCATTGCAGCTTTACTGTAATTTGAAATGTCCTTCCATTCTCTGTCCTTAAATGTTCTATCTGAAAAATCTTCCCATTGCTATTTATTCAAACTCAACATTTGGTTCTTTAATTTCCCTGTATGATTTCTCTTAGGGTAGTGGAGGCTGTCCAACAATGGCAGTTCATTGCAGCCTAGTGCATTTTCCTATTCAGTACTGCCCTATTGGCAGAGGCCATGTGTAAATCTCACTCTGAAAATATAATGGAAAATAGCCACAGACCGACCCCCTTCTAGGAAAAGGATGCACTTTGCACTTTAAAAGTTTCCAGACGTTCTGCTAGCCTGTTCCAGTGAAGGCACCACTTTTAAGATTGTTATGTTACAAGGAAGGGCTCTAATAACTGGTCCCTGTATGTATATATACGGTTAGAATCCCAGAAGTCATTGTATCTTCACACACCCCTTTCCAAATCAAACCAGAATATATTGCTAGGAGATATTGCCTTAACCTACCCCTAAAGGTGAAAGACAGGTTGCTTACCTGTAACTGTAGTTCTTCGAGTGGTCATCTGTGCACTCACACATATGGGCTCTGTGCCTATGTGGAGCCTCGTTTCGGAAACTTCTGTACCTGAGGAATTTTGGCAGGAACCCTCCGCCACTGTCCTAGTATGCATGTCTAGTGGGCTCCCACCCATTCCCTCAGTTCTCTGAGACTAAAGCGGAGACAGAGTTGATTGGACTCCTCGATCCCAACCTTTCATATGCACCAACGCAAACCAGACCAAAGTCAACATTCAAACCCTTCCCCCCCCCCAGGGGGGTCATATATGTCTTTCCATCTCATAGATACAAGTTTACATCTCACAGATAGAGGATCAGTCAAAGTCCTCCAGACTAAAGTCAACATTCAGAACCATTTTTTTCCAGGGGGGAGTCATATATGCCTTTCCATCTCATAGATACAAGTTTACATCTCACAGATAGAGGATCAGTCAAAGTCCTCCAGCCCTTTTCAGGACCATGAAGTAGCTGGAGTCCTTACCATCCTGAAGTTGTGAGACAGGATGGGTAATATTGCACCCTTTGTCAAAAAAGAGAAATCTACTTTCTAGTCAACGCAGGTGACGATGAAGTGATATGTAGAGCATCCAAGGCAGGAGGACGTCAAACTTGATCCTGTAGTCCCTTTGGATGATGGTAAGGACTCAGGAGTCAGGTGTTATAAATGTCCAAGTAGCAAAGAAAAAGGAAGGCGATTTTCTGAAAGTAGGGTGGAAGGAAGAAGAAGAAGGACTAGGAAGAAGAGGGAAATCAAAGACGATGACGGTCAGCGGTGTCTGTTCCCTAGTGGTTAAACCAGTACCAAGCTGCTGCATATTATTGTCTTGGGCTGCAGATGTCAACTGTCTGGATGGACTATCCTGTTGAGCTTGAGAAGGAAAAAAATGGTAGACTGCTTATTCCAGTTGTATGTAAGGCGGACAAGGCTGGTATAGTCCCATTTTCTGGGCTGTGGTTTGGCTGTCTATACAGAGTCCATTGCTGAATCTGTTAAAAGGCAAGTCCTTCATCCCAGATTAAACCTGTTGCAAGAGGCCAGCAAAGCGAAGCCAAGCGTGCATTGTAATGCGACCGTCCCTGCCGTCGCTATGGAATTGCAACCAGTCTGATGTCTTGCTGCATCTATTTGCTAGTAGGAGAGATGGGTTACTTTAGCTTAGAAAACCCTGGTCAGCTTTCTCTTGTCATTCAGCAAATAATCATACAGGGGCCCTATTTTGCCCCAGAGAAAACCACAGTTACCTGGACATCGCAGCCTGATAGTTGGCAACCAGAAAGCATAACGCAAAAGAAGAATAAAGCCGCGTCCCCTTAAGGTCTAATTGTCCATTTCTCACATTCTGTACATGTTGCCTAGTCTTTCTGAAGGAGGCGTCAGAGACAACGGTGCCCTGCGTGACTGTTGCATAGCCTGCAAAGGAGTCGGGAAGAATAGCATCGATACCTCCGTACAGATGGCACTGAACACTGGGTCCTTGACCCGCTGAATGGGCTGCTGAGAGACCCCAAACCCAAGGAGTGTGCCATGAGCAATATTGAGCCTTCAAAAATGGCCAAAAGCCCCTGAAGGGTAGAAAGGGTCTGCAGCAGCATCCAGAGAAGGCAGAGATGAGAATCCTCTCACTCGGATGCAGGAGACACAGTCGGTGAGCACCCCAAGTGGGGACGCCAACCATGAAGAGTGCAAAGGGCAGCAGCAAAAAAAAACCCATGCATTAGCTTCTGGTGCCAGAAACCGGCAAAGTAGTAGGCAGAGGCAAGACTGAGGTCCAGGAGAGCGGCAGAGGAGATGGACAGAAAACACCCTCATCCCATGAAGCATGTGAATGTTCCAATTGCTGATATTGAGGGGAATAAAAAATGTGAGTACTGTAGTACATTTCACACTCTTGTCCATATCTCTAATCCTTATAGTAATAAGAGTCCCTGGCAGTAGGGACTATTCAGACTGCCTGTCTCATTCTGAGATTGACGATCGGGACCAAGTGTAGCGATCTAGTATATCTCACCTCAGTACCAAAGCCTGGGACACTGGCAAATTCAGTCTAGAACAGCAGATCCGAGGGGGGCCCTGGATCCCGTATCTCATCCTCTGACACAGAGGCAGCCACAACAGGAGCCGTAATCGAGACTGAGACTTCGGCTACAGATACCAGAAACCTGTGACAAAGGCCAACTTGGCCCAATCTGGGGAGGCATGCCTCCACAACTCCTTTTCCTTCAGTCACACATCGTCTGAAAAGTTAGGAACTTTTGCTTTGCGATAAAGGGTCAAAACATGACCCGGAGTTGGAGGGTCAGTGCAGCCCATGGTTAGAGACTGAGGTGGCAATGCAACCTGCTACAAAACTGTGCAGCCCATGGTTAGAGCTGGAGGTGGTGATGCAACCCCTGATGAGAACACACAGCCCATGGTTAGAGCTGGAGGCAGTGATGCAGCCTGTGATAAGGCCACTGGATCCACAGGGTCTTTGGAATTTTTCAGCCTTAAATGGTCTGCTTGGTTACGGCGTGCCTGCTTCGTGACCTCCTGGTAGTGGGCACTGGAAACACACAAATCGAGTGCCCATCCATGAGAAGTTTACTTCCATATCTCACACACCTTCTAAACAACAGCACCCTGAGGGCCATAAAGCTTGAGGGAAATGAGCAATTGTGACGATCGCAGAGAGAGAAAAATTCAAATACTAAAAAGTAAAATAAAGTCAAAGAAAAAAATTACGAGAAAATAAAACCTCAGCAATAATTTAAAAAAAACACAGTCAATGAACTAAGAAGTCTCCTATGAGGTCACCACAACAGCAGTCAAAAGAGAACTGAGGGAATAGGTGGGAACCCGCTAAGGACATGCATATACGAGGATGCTGGGGAAGGGTTCCCACTAAAAATCTTGAGCTATAGAAGTTTCCAAAACAAGGCTACACCCAGGCGCAGAGCCCATATGTGTGATGCACAAAGACCATGAAGAAGCAGCTATGGATGTTGGCATCCCCCATAAATGGCTTCATCATGCCCCTGTGAAGATCTCCTTTGCCCAAGCTTCCACACCCTTAATCTGATTGCTCTCTGATACTGTTTGAAATCTGGCAGCATCACTTGGGCTATCATCACTGTGTCACTGCAGCATGGCTACCTTAACTGTAATAAATCAGTTTAAAATCCTTTTCTCCTTGCTTACAATGTTAATTCATTTATAAGCTTCATTTGTTACATTAACAACTTTCCAACTGGGGAATGATCCTTGAAATATGTTCCAAAATTAATGAAAGCAAAATTAGATATGCAAGATGTTTAAAGCATCAAAGTTAACACTTAATTGTATATTTAACTATTTCAATTACATTTGTTCTCAACTGTTCCCATGTACTCCTCTTCTTCTTCCAATTTGTTAATAGATTTCCAAAATAGGACTCAATTTTACACTGAATCACATACACATGGATTTGACCTGGAATATAAGAATAACCTCTTCTCCCAGTTCTTATGCTAGTCTATAAAAATAATTTCCAGACTGCAAGAAATCCATACTTCTGAGATCTAAGAGACACACAATTTAGTTCCAGGATCTTAAATCAACTTGAAACTCTGTTTTAAGATCCTGGCTTGTTTGGAATCTGATAACCTTAATTTTATAGTTTTGATGAAATGGGAAACTATCGTTCATTGGAGACTTCCAGATTTTATTGCCGTGTGCCATGAAGGAAGTGTGGACAACAGGTTCACGCATATTGTTTATTGAGCTGAGATATCATCCCAACACAGCCTCTGTGCTTTTGTTTCTGCTTAATATGTTTTATTTGCCACTAAAATTTTCTTTTAGATAATTTCCCCCCATTGATGTAGAGTACAATAGTTTCTGAAATTATTAGACTGAGACCAGGAAATCAAGTTTAAGCTGTTGTGTATGGCATCCCTCTGCTTACGTTTTTGCTCTGACTCATCTTTGTTGTTACTCCCATTTTATCCGGTTAACTCCTGAAATATGTGGGAGGTTTTAAAATGTGCATCTTCAAGAGGAGCACTTAAATAACAGAGAGATTTCAAGTGGAGTAGAAGCCCTTCTAAGTACACTGTTAATATTGCCTACAATGCCCATCAGACGCTTAGATTCAACCATTACTAATTTGATAGATTCTTATGCATCCTATGAAAGCATATGCCAGATATTCCACCAGCTCTGCTACAAGACTATCTAATTTTTCCTCTTCCCTTCCCATCCCCTTTTCCTTGTGTGCCATGTCTTTTTAGATAATGCAGGCAGGCATTGTCTTGTTTAATGATTGCATGTAAACCACTTTGGAAGCCTTTTGGCTGAGAAGTGGGATAATAATACTTTAAAGAAATAATATTTAGGAATAAAACCAAAGCCTACAAAATGCAACTGGAATATTTCGGTTCAGTTTGAAGGATTTTGGATCATGCAGGAAGGAGTAAGGCTCCAATCCTATGCACTTACTTGGTAATAAGCTGACTATACAAAATGGGACTTAGGGCTTCTCTACACAAGGAATTTATTGTGCATTCGTGTTCCCTCACTCACAGAAGTTTGCAGGGCCTTTTCATGATGTCGACATCCTCCAGGGCCTCTCCCGAGTCAACCATTTTCGTGGTTTTAGAGCGAGGCAAGTCTAGTATTTTCCTGGATGGCCATTATTTGCTACAGAGGGCTAGTGTAATTTTGCAATTCCGCTCTATACTACAGCACCACCTTGTGTTGTGTAATGGAAAATATAGGAACATATAGAAAGGCAGAGAGGAAAAAAACCTCTGAAAAAAACCCCAGTACTCACAGACATTGTAATTAAAACAATCTATACGTAGAGACTAGAAAACCAACAACATTCCATTGCAAGGGCAATGGATCCCTTTGTGTTTTGAAAAATAATTCAAGAAATAATGATTAGCCTAATCAGCTAGCTCTCATTTAGGTCATCAAAAGATTTAACAAACAAGCTGAAAAAGACACCGGCAATTACCTTCTAAATACAGGCCTGTGGCTTACACTGGCCGCTTGTCTGAGCGTGGAAAGCTAAGCAGGGTCAAGCCTGGTTATTACTTGGATGGGAGACCCCTCCTCTAGTTTCCTGCATTGAGCAGGGGGTTGGACTCGATAGCCTTGTAGGCTCCTTCCAACTCTATGATCAATGAAATCTATGTCATTGGCAATTAGGGAGTGGCTGAAAATACAGTCTTTAGAAATTAAAATGGCTATTATATTACAATTTTAGTAGAAAAACATTACTAAACATTATAAAATATATGGACTCATAAAGAACTGATAGCCTGGGTTTACAAAAAGGAAAAAAAAGTTATTCCTTTCTTACCAAGGGTGCTTCCAGACAAGGCTTTTGGCTTTTATTGTGCAATCACCCTGCCTCATTCACAGAATTCTACAGGGGGTCCAGGCATCGGTATCTTCCATTTGTAACCCTCCTGTATTTTCCCACCGCTTCTTCTGTCTTTTTTCTTACCACAGAAAATCTGTTACAGAGGAAAAGACAGAAAAGCTGCACAATGTATTTTGATTGATAGCAGTGGGAACCCTCAACCTGGAAGCACCCCGCCTTCTTCTATATTTTTGGCCCACAGCACATTATCATGCCAACCTATTTTGGGAGATTTATGTTCATGTTCCACTTGTTTCATAAAACTGAATTAGGGCCTGATTCATGTTAAGCAAAAGATTAATCTATGAACAATCCAATCGATTTCAATGATATAATTTCTGATTAAAAATGTTATTTGGTATGAACAAGAAAAGCAGTATCTGAATCCAAGCCACTTTCAGAACTGCACTTCAGTATAATTTCATTATCTTGGCATTATGTGATAAAACTAATACTTAACTGCATGAGTAAAAGGTTATTCAGTATCAATCATTAATTATGCTGCTTTCAAAATGTTGTTCTTTATGGAATTTGAAAATTACACTCTACAACCATGCAGCAGTTTTATATTTATTTGTCTTAGAACTTATATATGTAACAATGTAGTCCTATGCATGTCTACTCAGAACTAAGTCCCACAGAGTTCAATGGGGCTTACCCTCAGGTAAATGAATATAGGATTGTAGCCTAAGAAAACTACACATAATGTAATACATAAATGTTTGATATAAGTTATAAAATATTTCCAACAATGGGCAGGAATAATACAATTCCACTACAATATCATGAAACTTGAAAATGAACTTGTGGAAAATGGCTGATTTTAGCATTCTCTGCTATTTATTTATTTCCCATATTTTAATATTAGAGTATATTTAGATATACCTCCTCGTATATTTTGCATGATTGTATCTTTCATAAGCTGCTTTGGAACTATGCTTGGAAGCAAGGAAAGAAACATATAAAATAGCATAGTCTCCAACTTCCCCGAAAATGCCAGGACCTTGCCGAAAAGAAAACCCTTAAGCCATCACAGCTTCTCACTTTGTTATACAGAGTCCCGAATTCCCCTGCCTCCCACAAGCTACTTTAAGATGCCCTTTAAGGGGACATGGGCAAAATTGCAGCTAAGCTAAAACTTTTAGCTTAGCTGCAGTTTTGCCCATGGCCCCTTTAAGATAGCTCTGCTTAGGCTCTAACAGCCACCCACAGTAAGTAGGGAGGGAACAGACGTGACGTGAAGGTGTGTGTGCACGTGCGCTCTACCTGCTGCCTCTGCTTGGTGAAAAGAGAAGGAGATGGAGACTGCACTCGCTGGCCTGGACCGAAGGAGAGGTAAATGGGGGAATTTATCACATGATTCCTATCTTTATATTGCCAAAGGTTTTATTTCCTAACAGAGCTGACTCTGAGCCTCTAACAGGTGAGATACACTGTCAGAAGGAAATGCAAGAAACTTCCCCTTCTCTCTGAAGCTCTATGTTTGGGGGTGTGGGGTGGGTAAGCTTCACCTCGGTGGACTTCCAGGTCCCAGTGCGTCACTTCCGGGTCCCTGACACTGCATTTATTATGTAAAAACCAAGGTAAACTACCTTAAAACTGCCGCAAATAGCAAATCAGTGGCCGTTTTACGGTGGTTTACCTTGGGTTTTACGTAAAAAAACCCAGTGCCGGGGACCCAGAAGTGATGTGCTGGGGACATTGCTTTCCCTGGCTCCTCTCGTGGGGAGTTGTGCCGAGCCGGGGAAAGGTAAGTTGCATGGAGCTCGGGGGGGGGGGGTTTGAACAGGGCGAGTTTTCCCCGCTTCCACCCCCGATCGAGTTCCGTGCACATCCCTAGCGCAGACTACTGCCATATATTTTGTGAACACCCTGGGAGCTGTCGAAAGACGGAATGGCAGGACCATAAACTGAAACACCAATGCTGAAGCGAAGGAAGCTTTGACTGTCCTCGTGGATCGCTATATGAAAGTAAGCGTCCTGTAGGTCGATGGAAGCAAACCAATCGGTCCTGCATAGCAAGGGCAGGATCGATTGGAGTGTTATCATCCTGAACTTCTTCAGTGTAATGAAGAAGTTGACCTCTTGTAGGTCCAGGACAGGGATGGGGACTCGGACTCGAGGACTCGACTCGTGAGTCGGACTGAGTCCCCCCTCTGACTCGACTCGGACTCGAGTCCCAATATTTTTAATGGGACTCGAGACTCGACTCGGGACTCGAGACCAAGGACTCGTCAACATTCCTGGGCTGTTGACGAGTCTTCTGGCTGTGCCAGAAGGAGCGCGATCACCGGTGAAGAGCGCATGGAAGTGAGGCGCGCCGCTGCTCGGCCACTATGGACAGCTACCAGGAGCGCAGCCCCAACGACGATGTGTTGAGATTTATTTTGATTGATGTGTTGTTGTGGGGGGTTGGGGTTAGGGTCAGACATTTTGGGTTTGGCTGCCTCTGCCTGCCTGTTTGGGGTTCCCTGCCTCCTCTGCCTGCCTGGTTATTTTGGGTTTGTCTGCCTGGTCTGTTCTTGCCAAAATCAGTTGCAGAGTTTTGAAATAAAAAGGCACACTTGTGCCTAGAATTTATTTAAGCCACACATCTGAAGTAGCCTTATTTTGTTGGAGGGAAACCCCATTGATTTTAATAGGGACTCGTGGAGTCAGTTTTGGGAGTGACTCAGGACTCGTGACTCGTGAGTCACCATTTTGGACCAAGGACTCGAACTCGGACTCGAGACTCGGGTCCAAAGACTCGTGACTCGACTCGTGACTCGAGACCAAGGACTCTTCAACATCCCTGGTCCAGGATCAGTCGAAGCCCTCCATCCTTCTTTGGCACCATAAAATACCTTGAGTAAAGGCCTTCCTGTGCAAGATGAGGCGGAACCGATTGAATGGCTCCTTTTCGCAGCAAGGATGCGACCTCTTCTCACAGCAGTGGAGATGGCTGTGTGGTGCGTATACCAATAAAAGGAGGAAGGGTGTCGAACTTGATCCTGTACCCCTGCTGGATGATGTTCAGTACCCAGCATTCCAATGTTATCTTCCTTCACGATGGGAGAAAGTGGGGCAGGCGGCCGTTGAAGTTGATGGTTGGTTCGAATTGGATGCTGCAGATTGGGCTGACAGGAGAGTCAAACTCGCTGCTTTGAAAAGTCTCCACCTCTGCAGGAACCTCAGTACCGTGCCTGGTTGAATTAGCGGGTCGGTGGTCGGGCTGCTGTGCACGCAGACGACCATCTTGCATCCGTTGCCAGTATGGCTGAAATTGGGCCAAAGATGGGAATCGCTGCCAGTGCCTGGGTCTGAATGGTTTAGACGACAGAGGAGGTACAAGACCCATTTTCTTTGTGTTTACTCGTGCTTTCCGCATGGCATCAAGTGAATCGTCTGTGGTAGAATTAAATAGACCTTCACCATCAAAAGGTAAGTCTTCTACTCT
The DNA here is from genome assembly GCA_021292165.1 of Shinisaurus crocodilurus. Taxonomy (NCBI): domain Eukaryota; kingdom Metazoa; phylum Chordata; class Lepidosauria; order Squamata; family Shinisauridae; genus Shinisaurus; species Shinisaurus crocodilurus. The sequence continues at coordinate 247,142,174 of CM037879.1, forward strand.
TGACTTCACCTCTGGCGTTAATGTGGCCGAGCGGAGCCAGGCATGTAGGCGCAGGGCAACAGCACTGATTAGAGAGCAAGCATTGCAATCAGTTTGATGACGAGCTGTGTGTATTTGTTGATGTGACAAGTGAATCGTCTCTTCCTGGAACACTCGTGCCAAATCCCTCTTCTCGTCAGGTAAGTAATCAGTCAGACCCACCATCTTTTCCCAAAGGAAGAGTTGGTATCTTGCCATGGTGGCCTGATAATTAGCCACCCGAAGAGAGAGGGAACTGGAGGAGTAGACCCTACGGCCAAACATGTCCAGCCTTTTGCCTTCCTTATCTATGGGAGTTGAGTGTTTATTGACTGTAACAATAAAACAGATATGGGAAAAGATATTGGGAGGCAAATTTTTGACAGATTTCCCTATCAAACAATATCTACTAAAATAAAAAGAGGGTGCATAAAAATTGGTTCAAAAGTGGTACCTGACTTCGGTGAAGTTGGCAAAAATAAATAAGAATTTATCACCTTTGTGCTGGAGGGGATGTGAAAATAATGGAACACAAATGCATATGTGGTGGGAATGTAGGCAGGTAAACAGGTTCTGGTGCAAGATATTTAAAGAAATAGAAAAAATTACTGAGCAAGAGATATGTAAAACACCAGAATTAGTTTTATTGAATATATTTGTGAATGAAAATAGAGAGGTAAAAGAGAAAACGTTAATTGGCTTTTTGTTGACAGCCGCAAGGCAATTAATAGCAAACAATTGGAAGACAGCTCGATTGCTGACATTATCTAGTTGGAAAAAGAAAATATGGGATATAGCAATTAATGAAAAGTTGACACAAAAGTTAAGAATGTATAGAGGAATAAAGAAAAAATATACGTTTAAGAAGGATTGGCGAAAGTACATAAGAGTATATGAAAAAAAGATTTGAATAGATTAATGTTGATGGAAGCGTATAGAAAATTGTGGGATTCATGAAAAGAAGAAGTTTATTAAAAAATGAAATAAGATAATTTAATATGGATTATGCTGGGGGAGGGATTGGGGTGGGTTTATGTATTAATATTGTTAGGCTTTATTTTGTTTTATTTTGGTGTGTATTTTCTTTTTGAAATGTAATAAAAAATATAAATAAATAAAACAAAGAGAAATAACAGCTGTTGCAACACCTGGATGGAGTGTCTGATTACATGGATAACACTTTAGTTTATGACCTTACTGAAGTTTATAAACTAAACATAGTTTATGGCCTTACACAATGCTAGGTATACATGATACTGTGGCCCACTGTGGTAAGCCACAGTGGGTTGCGGTGCATACCAGTGGCCATTTTGAATATTCAACCTCTGGTGGGGGGGGGTTTACCATGGTTTCCGTGTCATCTGAACCCAAGCAGTAGGGATTGTTGGAGTGGAAGCAATCTTCAGATAACCCATGGCCCATTGTAGAGTTATTTGAGGGTTGTTTCCCTGTCAAACAACCCCTGCTGCCCAGGTTTGGACAGCATGGCAAACCATGACAACCTCCTGCTGTTGGTTGAATGTTCAAGATGGCATTGAACATTGCCTACCATGCCTTAAATAAGCTGGAGTGATTTTGAGAATGAGCCCAATGAAAGATTGGCCAAAGTCCTATCAACTATAAAAGCCACAGTTTTAAACTGAATGAAAGCAAGTGCTAGGGGTGTACTGATTCACCTCACGCGGGCGTAGTGGGCCGAAATCGGCCCTGCTCATGTCCGTGCAAGGCTCACGCGGGCCTACCTGTCTCCGGCGGCAGCTCACCTCTCTGCGGCAAGCCGGCTGCGCCAGCCACGCTGGTCCTGTCGCGTCACTTCCGGCACGCCGGAAGTGACGTGATGGGGCCAGCACAGCCGACATTGGCAGCTCGAGCGGCGCGGAGAACAGCTCCGCGCCGCTCAGAAGAATGAGGCAGGGGGGCCACCGCTGCGGAGAGGCGAGGCAGTGGAGAGGTGGCCCCCCGGACAGGTTCGTGGCCAGCACTACAAGTGTCTCTTATGCCAGAAGCAGCTCACATATCTGGGTCATCACATAGGCAGTGGAGGCTCGTAATACAGGGCAAAGGGGGAAGAGCCCAGGGATGTTGAAGAGTCCTTGGTCTCGAGTCACGAGTCGAGTCACGAGTCTTTGGACCCGAGTCTCGAGTCCGAGTCCGAGTCCTTGGTCCAAAATGGTGACTCACGAGTCATGAGTCCTGAGTCACTCCCAAAACTGACTCCACGAGTCCCTATTAAAATCAACGGGGTTTCCCCCCAACAAAACAAGGCTACTTCAGATGTGTGGCTTAAATAAATTCTAGGCACAAGTGTGCCTTTTTATTTCAAAACTCTGCAACTGATTTTGGCAAGAACAGACCAGGCAGACAAACCCAAAATAACCAGGCAGGCAGAGGAGGCAGGGAACCCCAAACAGGCAGGCAGAGGCAGCCAAACCCAAAATGTCTGACCCTAACCCCAACCCCCCACAACAACACATCAATCAAAATAAATCTCAACACATCGTCGTTGGGGCTGCGCTCCTGGTAGCTGTCCATAGTGGCCGAGCAGCGGCGCGCCTCGCTTCCATGCGCTCTTCACCGGTGATCGCGCTCCTTCTGGCACAGCCAGAAGACTCGTCAACAGCCCAGGAATGTTGACGAGTCCTTGGTCTCGAGTCCCGAGTCGAGTCTCGAGTCCCATTAAAAATATTGGGACTCGAGTCCGAGTCGAGTCAGAGGGGGGACTCAGTCTGACTCACGAGTCGAGTCCTCGAGTCCGAGTCCCCATCCCTGGAAGAGCCCCACCTGACCTGTCCTGCCTAACCTGCTTCTCATTGCATGTGTCCCAAAAGCCTGGATTACTCAAGCATGCCCTCTAGGCTCTGAGCTGAAGAGCAAAAACGGATTGGTTGTGCTCCCTCCCTCCCTTCATCTATCTCATGGCTATAGGGGCAAAGGGGAGTCAGCCCTCAGCCAATCAGACATCTGGAAAATCACCCCATCTCTAATTGTTTGAGAAGGAGATAGGAGAAGGAGAAAAGGGTAAGAAATGCACACTTGTTGAAGGATATGTGTTTGGCATGATTATTTATACAGCTTCTCAAATCCATGAAGCTTATGTAGCTTAAACCTTCATCCTGCATCTTGGGGTGCTTTCCTTACCCCAGACTCACATTCTGTGGTGTAATTTACACATACATAGACCTACAATCCTGTCCTTTTAGGACTTTGCCTAAAACAGGGCAGTAAAAAAATATCCCCAAATTTCAGCCACCTGCCTTTTACAGTTTTCTTTCTATAAATAAATCATGCCTGGGACATAAAATGTCCCAGAAATCTGCATAGGAATAGGCTTTATGGGGGACTTCTTATCTCAAACAACTGAAACAATTAGAGGGGAACAATAGGAAGTCATCCACAGGTCATCTTAGTCTCTTTTGATAGTCAAGAACAATAGCAAACACCTCCTTCAAACAGAAAAGAAATCCACTGAGGGAAAGCTTTGTTATACTGATTTAAAGTTTACAAGCCTCAGGCCTTTTTCAGGCTTTTGTACTGCTAATTGACAGTCATTAGGCCTGTCTTTATTATGCAGATTTCCTGAAGGAAATATTAGGGAAGGAAAGATTAAGTCTGAACTGACCATAAGTAGCTGAAACATGAAATACATTCTTATTCTGATCCTAACAGCTTGGGGAAAACTTTCAGTAAGACAAAAGCCTTTCATATGCACAATTTGCCTTGCCTGAAGCACTTTTTTTGGGGGGGGGGTGACTTGGGCACCCCCTAAACAATGCATGCAGTTGTAAAAAAAAAACAAAAACCAACTGGATGAAGGTTAACCCAAACCCCATGGCCATCGAGGGGAAGGGGTAAATCCTGTGACTGCTGCTTTCATTGGGGCTCTTTACATGGCCCTCAATGCTATTGTTACCACATTACCACCAGCTGGGCATGTAGATGGCTACAGATGCTCATATTTTTAATTTTTTTTAAATATTTATTTATTTACTTAGCGTAGAGTATTTTTCCCACTCCTCACCCAAAAAAGTTACAGGTGCAATCCTAGGATTTGCAAGAAAGAACGCTGTGTCACAACTAGGTATGGTTGGATCTGCCCCCATGACCCCCGTGGCTCTGCTTCTGCTGACCTACTGTCCACCCCACCAGTAAGATTGTCCACAAGCCACCACTGCACATAGGTGAACAGAGTGTGAGCCATGATCCTAAGAAGGTGGAGGTAATTTTGAGAATTAGCACCCCATAATCCACTGCAGAACTGAAAAGGTTTTTGGGAATGGTACAGTATTTGGGCAGATTTCTATCAAAGTTGGCAGAGATACTGCACTCCTTAACTGCTAATGGGAAATGCAACTTGGTATTGGGGTCCAAAACAAGATAAAGCCTTCACACATAAAATTGCTAGCATTTTATGTTAGCAACTGACATACTGTTGTGAGTGCCAATGCTAGCAGCTCCGGATTAGGAAGACCATTAGGGGGAGTGTTCGGAAAACAAATGAGTTAAAGCCAGTAGCCTATTAACAGATGTAGAGACCCATTATACAGTACTCAAATTGAAAAGAAGTGTCTGGCAGCAGTCTGAGCATGTGAAGCACCTCTATGGGCTTGAATCCTTCAAACTAAAAGCAGACCATAAACCTACCTTTAGTGCCACTAATAACCTGCAAAGATTTAGAACAGGTACCAATAAGATGTCAGAGGCTTCTACACAAGATACAGTGCAATCCTAAAGCACAGTATAGACAAGGCAAGACACTTGTAGTGGCAGATACATTGTCAAGGCATCCACTGAAAAATTCAGATTCAGCCAGAACCAGTCCAATTTGTTGAGGAAGTTGAGAATCATGAAACAATACTATAAGCTTCTAAACCAGATAGATACAAGTTCTTACCATCTCTGATACAAACCTACAGGCAGTGTTAAAGTTTGTAAGAAATGGTTGGCCATCACACATGCTATCAGCCAAACTCAAACCTTACTTTGAGGAATGAGGCAGCCTTACAGAGTCAAAGGGATTTGTTCTTTATGGTGATAGAATTGTCATTCCACTGAGATAAGACATAGTAGTGAAACTCCATGATGGCCACCGGGGTATCACCAAATGCAGATAGTGTGCAAGACTGTTCAGTGGCTACAACTAGGTCAGGACTTTAAACTGCTGGTAGCAAATGGTGAATTCTGCCAAAAGAATAAACTCTCTCAGCAAAAGGAACCACTAATAGCCATTCCATTGCCAAAGAGGAGCAGGCATTTGTGAATTACAAGGGCATAAGTACCTGGTTGCTATAGAGTAGTGTGGTGTAGTGGTGAGAGTGTTGGACTGGGACTCGGGAGATCCGGGTTCTAGTCCCCGCTCGGCCATGAAACTCACTGGGTGACTTTGGGCCAGTCACTGACTCTCAGCCTAACCTACCTCACAGGGTTGTTGTGAGGATAAAATGGAGAGGAGGATTATGTAAGCCGCCTTGGGTTCCTTGCAGGAAAAAAGGTGGGGTATAAATATAATAAATAAATAAATAAATATTCCCCCAACCTCCCCCCCCCCGAGATATCTGGAAATAGCACATGACTATCTTACAAGCTCTGCCACCATTAGTTGTTCAAAGAACATATTTGCCAGGTGGGAGTGTCCTGATGAACTTCTTACAGATAATGCCCCACAATTTTGGGGGAAGGTGTCCATCCAGTTTGCAAAGAAATAACATTTTAGCTACATTACAACCAGCCGCTACTACCTACAAGCTAATGGAGAGGCAGAAAGAGCAGTCCAAACCACAAAGCAGATCCTGAAACAAGAAGAGCCATTTTTAGCTTTACTGACTTGTACAGCAACTCCCATTAATGCAACAAAGTATAGCCCAGCTGTGAACACTGGTTCTTCTGACCCTAGAATTGAACCAGTATCAGAAAAGTCCACATAGCAGACGAAAAAGCTCAAGATGCCTATAAGTTCCGTTTTGATAAACATCATGGGGTAAAAGCATTACCAGAACTACATCCTGGTACACAGATGAGAATAAAACTTGAGAATCAGAAGGGATGGTCAGAATCAGCAACTGTAGAGGGGCAATATTTAACACCACAGTCCTATGTTGTCACAACTAACAATGGCATGTACAGGAGGAATAGAAGACACACACAACTTGTGCTAGAATTGTGTCTGACTGAGCATACAACCCCGAGACCTCAGAAAGAGATTTAGCAGAAGGACAAAGCTTGTCAACAGACCAACATCGAGCAACTGAGCCTGTAACATCAATACAGGTTCAAACATACACCACCAATGAATTTATTACCCATCTTCGAGCATGGAAACATCACTTCCAGTTCCAGAGGCAGAATTTCCAGATCAGGAAACTTTCACCATTAATTATTATATACATAGAAATAGCAACTAGTTGTGGGGCAGAATAATGTCCAGGTGCTATTAGAGGTGATTGATAGTCTACTTATCACCTCAGGGTAGGGATGTCATTAAAAGAGGTCAATATTGTTTGTTGCTTAGTTCAGTTGTGGGTTTCACATAGTTTAGAACTCAAAGGAGGGGAAATGTAGTGAAATGTGATCCTCAATAGATACAGAGAGACAATGGGCCAGTTTGCATGTAATACTAAACCATCATGGGTTAATTAACCCACTGGGCTTCGCAGTACACACTGGCTGCCATTTTGAATATGCATGCTGCAGTATATGTGCACTGTGAATTGTTGCTGTTGTGTCTCTTTCTCTCCTACTCCCCCCTCTCCAGCCAGAATATCAAGCACAGCTCACGGATTTCATTGTAAAGCTTTATTAAGCAAAAGCAGGGCAATGCTGATGGTTGCAGAAATGTGTTACACAAAAGTAAAGAAAGTAATTCAAGACCCTTTATCCTGTCAATGGGAGGTCAGAAATGTTAAACAGTTGATTCTGCACTGAGGTGTTTTGCGTGTCCTCACCCTCAAACTAGAGAACCAACTCCGCCCCTAAGGTGGGTCAAAAGTCTTGTTAGCCAACCGAGCCGAGCAACGAAGAGACATCAGCTGTTCTTGCCTACGTAATTTACCCCGCTCTCAAGGATCAGTTACAGAGGCTGGTTTCCCACCCCCTTCCCTCAAGAGCTCTTCTACCCCTCCTCCCAGCTCTGCCTCCTGTTCCAAGATTCTTTTTCCCCACCTCCCCCTGCCTCAGGCTGTAACCTTGACGGTGCAGCTGAGTTTGGGTTATCTTCAGAAAGAGGCACTGCTCCTAACCCTTCTTCTACCTCCCCCTCCCCTTCCGTTTCAGAGTCCATTTTCACGAAATCTGACCAATGCTATTAGGGAATCAGAACTGGAGGGGCTAGGAGAGCTAGCCCCAACAGTTGTGTTGTGTGAACCCGGGTGTTGTGGGTTTGCACAACATAACCCTAGGTGTCACATAACCCTAGATTGTTTATCCCTCATATAAGCCAAGACATCCAGGTTCGTATGACACGAAAAAACCCTGGTTGGGGGTTGAATATGCAAAATGGCACCTGTGGGTGCTGCTGCTCATTGTGGGTTAAATAACCCATGGTGAGTTGCAGCGTGTTGTGTGAACCAGGTCAATGCTTTATATTGAAAAGTGAAACTAAAAGCAAAGGGAGTGAAGCATGAAACAGAAGGTGAGTTATTTGGACTGTTCTCTAATTAGTCGTCAATAAAATAGTTATTGTTAATGTACTGCAGTCCTCCGCATTCATTAAATATAATAAATTATGCCCAACCATACATCATCCACCGGTCTCTGCAATGCTTTCAGGGTTCAAAACAGTTTTTTGCCTGGACTCTATTTTTCTTCCTATTTATGAGGGCAGGGAAGGGAATCAAGGTCCAAGATCAAACCTTTTGTACCTCAAAACAGGAGGATAATCCAAAGTTTTGTCTTCCATGCTTTGATGTGAGATCTGTATAGAATAGCTGAAATGTTCCCATAAACATAGATTTTGTGGCTACCATGCTTTCCCACTGCCCAGTTGTAGTTTGCTAAAAAGGAAGGAACATGTTGTGTATTAGACACATCTAGATGAGCTAGTTTCATATGGATCACTGTGTGACAATTGAAAAAATCACTTATTTTGAAGAAAACTGGCTATCTGAATGTGGCCTGAGAAAATTGTGTAAATTTTCATAATATAGTTCCCTTTCCTTTTGTCTTCTATAAGAAATGATGTTATAATATTGGGTTTTGGTATTGAAAGTCACTTCTTTTACTTGTGGGTAGTGTAAATTGTGCCATTCACAAATTTAAGAAGGAAATTAAAAATAACTTCAGAATTCTGTCTCTAGTATTTTATATATGTAAACATTTGAACTTAGATTAATAGAACAATTCTCAACTCTCTAAGCTATTTAAGGTGTGATCATATGCATGTTTAGACAGAAAAATGTCCTACAACTCCCAGCATCCCCCAGCCAGTATGACTGGCTGGGGAATGCTGGGAGTTGTAGGACCTTATTTGTATCTAACATGCATACAATTGTGCCCTTAGTGTGTATGGCATTGCAGTATCAGATCATAATTCACATTTTCAAAGGTTTTCTTAATATCCATAAAGGCAGAAATGAACTTTCATAACATCTAGACTTACATACCAATGGGAATTGTTTCAAGATTAGAGGCTAAAAAGGAATATCAAACTTAATTTTTATGAACAAAATAGAAGCTTGGAAGATGTTTTCACACATCCAGAAAACTGTACCTGAGAGCACAATTTGGACACATTATAGTGAAAAACAATGCTTCAAACAGAAGTGTTCAACTAGTTGCTGATTAAAGAGAACAGCATGAATTTCTCAACTATGGCCCACATTAATTTTGTTGCTAGCTCAGTATATGGGATGATTTACAACACCTTATACAAAAATGAAAAATACACCTTGTTTTCAAATACTGGGGGGTGGGGGTGCATTTTCACTGCAACTTTTCCATACTATGCTAGATGGAAACAGTGCAAATAAATACACATCATGAAAATATAATTCTAGAACTTGATAAAAATATGAATAGCCAACAGCCCAGAATGCCATTTGGGCTTTTGTTGTGGTCTTTTGCCTCTTGCACCGCTGTAGGCACACTTCTTATTCCTACTTAGGGTTGATAGCGGTAGCTCCAGGCATGAGCTGCTAGGTAGTTGGCAGCCACTGAGAAATTACTGAGGTGTGTTGGCATATTGAGATGAGGTGATACTAGGTTTGGTGGAATGGATTACTGTCCTTCCTGTCCCACTGCAAGGGCTGAAGAACCAGCAACAATGGCTTTGACCCAGTACTGACACATTCCCATATGAACTGACACCGAAGGCCAAACTAGATGTAACATTGGAGATCTGTGATTAGGATCTCCTACACACACACACACACACACACCTATCTATCTATCTATCTATCTATCTATCTGGGAGAGGTTGTTTACTCTTTTCTTACTTTGCTCTTTCTTCAATGAAGCTTCTGGGGAGGGGGGGCATGAAAGACTGTTTTTCAAAGTGCCACCTCTGATTTTCAAAGCAGCCAAGCAGCCAAAAGGAAGATCTCACATATCCAGTCTGGCTCACAGTCAAATAATTCTTTATCCCCGATTTTCTTGTATGAAAAACAATGGAGGCTTTGACAGCCCCCCCCCCCCTTCAGATACCATAATTGCTTCCCTGTGTCCTTGTTTGCTTATGGGAGCATCTGAGGTGCAGAATGGGTAAGGGCTCTGCCAAACCTTCTTGTTCTATTCACACTTTAGGAGAGGGAGGTTAAAGCCCTTTGCAAGTATCTCAGTTGGGAGAAAATAGCTGAGCTGCATTGTATAAATTTCAGTTTCCCTGGTGGAAAAACATTCATGTGCAAAATGTGTTGAGAAATTTCCATGATTTCATTAATAAACCTGCCTTACACCATTGGTTTCTCATTCTTTTCAGTTTGGTGTGTGGTTCAGGGTTACATGATATACCTATGGCCATATTAAAACTCAGTACAGTAATGCCTTGGATTGCAAGTAACTTGGTCTGAGAGCGTTTTGCAAGACAAGCAAATTTTTTTAATTTTTTTTACTTGATAAACAAGCAAGTTCTTGCAAGACAAGTACTCGTAGGGATGTAACCGCTCGCCTCAAGCGGGCATAGCGGGCCAAAATCAGCCCCGCTCACGCTCGCCAGAGACTCGCTTTGATATAAGAGGGTTTTGGATTACAAGCACGGTTCCTGAACGAATTATGCTTGCAATCCAAGGTATTACTGTATATATCTAAGGTACTTTTGTTACTTTTCTAGTGAATACCAGCATTAGAATCTACTCTTCAATACTATGTCAGCTCTAACTCATGCATCTTTCTCTTTAAAGATCTCTTATTTGATCCCACCTGCCGCCCCAAGATGAAAAAACAGGCATGTTTACCTTAGAGGAAAAGAAATTAAACAGGAGCATGATAGCAGTTGTTTAATATATAAAAGATAGTCATTAAAAAGAGGGATACAAAAAATCTCTTACAGGGGGATTTTATGCTTATATTATTCTCTCTCTGGTGGGTCAAATCCCCTTTCCATTGTCTAAAAAATCCTCCCTTTTGTTTATAACGTTGCATACTTTCCTTTTTGCCTATAACTATTTAATCCAGGGTTAAATAAGTTCATTACTGGTGGAACTTAATAAAAGCAATGTTCAGTGAGTGATAATCTCTTTAGATGCAAAATTTAATTAACTGAGCTCTTTCTTAATGAGCCTGAATAATAATTGAGCTGGATGTATGGAGAACAATGCAGCTGTAATAAGGGTTGACACTGAGGGAAAGGACTCTAAAAGAAGAGATAATCTGATAACACTTCAGAATGAAAACAATGTTTAAATCTATTAATTTTCTTGCTAATTCCCACTGCATTTATTGAGAATGAGATGCTAAGGGCCAAACATGCAGGAAATCCATGATCAGATCGATGAATGTTTTTGCTTAAAAACGGCTGTGAAGAACTCCACATTTGATTGAAGCAGTGGCTCTGGGGAGGTGATGTTTAATCCTTTCCCATTTTTCTGATCTAAACTTACTCCTCCAAACCTGCTAGCCGATTCAGTTTTATTTATTTGTATCCAGTCATTACAGAGCAAGAGTTGAACTTTTATCTCTTTATAAAAGTAACACCAGTTAATATAAATAAAATTGACAGAAACCTGAATTATATAAAACAAATTTAAAGTCAAATATCTCCCTGGTGAAATACTGATTTCCCCTTTAAATTTGTTCCTATTTTACAAGTTAAATAAATAAAATTTACACAAACCTGAATAAAATTATATAAAAGCAATCATGAATTTAAAACTCTCAATCTTCTGGCAAGACACACCATTCTCCCTTTAAACTGTTTCCCTAACATCAATTACTGCAGATAAAAAACGTGCAGTTTTTGCAGATAGATATCTATCTTGCCCACAAATTAAAGTCTCATGGATGGGCCTCCCCCATATCTTTCCAAAATCTGACCCAAATATTAGCACATTATACAAAGGACAATAATAATAATAATATATATACAAGGTCATCTACGTATTTCAAACCACAAGGAGAAGGTACACTCAGAATATGGCCTATTCCAGTATCTTCTTCTACAACAAATGAAGGCATTAGCAGTGGTGCAACTAGGTAATTTTAGACTTTGATCTTATGAGGCTGCCTTTAGATAGTCATGTGTACTGATACAGTTGCTCTATCCATCGCTAGGGATATGACAGACAGCCTCTGCCTCAAAAGGTTTTTAGTGGGCTCCATGCCCAAACTCTTTATGTATAATTCTCTTCCAAGAAGTATATGTTTATTTCCTCAAAGGCTATCCTAAGAGGAAACCAAGAATCACGAAAGATAATTTTTAAGCAACAGTTTAACATTTTACATGCCACTGTTTACATTTTTGCTGAAGCTGGTTCAATGCTACATAAATCAGAAGGAAGGAACCAAAGGGGGGAGCACTATTAATGAATGTAAAAAATGTTTTTTACATTCTCCAATGGGTTTAATTCCTAGAGGCCTACACCCCTCCAAAGTTTCTACCAGCATTGCTGGGGGTGGGGAGTATTTTCCCTCAGCAGGACGACTAGCAACTTTGGGGTGGATGTTGTGACTTAGACTGGAAATGTGGTGTTGGGGAGTGAATTAAACGTCCCTTTCTCAACATTGCTAATCCAGTCAAATTTGGAGCCCCACTTGCAGCTGTTTTTAAGTAAAAAAACTAAATGTTGACAGATCCGATTACATATTTCCTACATAATGTATAGTTTGGCTCTAAAACCAGCCTAGTAGCTTAGAGGTAAGTGCTGTTGTTCAAACTGAAATACTGAGTCTCTGCTTTATGATAGGAGAGCTGTGTATAGAATGATCAGACCTTTAGGTCAGTGGTTCTCAACCTTTTTGCCCCATGCACCCCTTTCACCATGTCAGAATGTCATCCCCCCACCAAGATTGTCATCTTCCAAGATTCATCTTCCAAGATTGTCTGACTTAATCTGGGCCATAAAATAAGGTGTGATGTCCTGTAGATTATGTACAATCTGTAGAATTATAATTTGTAGAAAGATCAGTATTCCAACAGTTTGAGTCTATGGTCCCAATTCCCCCCCTGAAATCCTAACCCGCCCACCCGCCCCCGGTTGAGAACCCCTGCTTTAGGTAGTGTTGTGAATATTCTGAAGCAGAATTTTGATTCCTGGTCACTGTTTTTTTTCTTTTATTTTCATGGAAGTTTCCACAGTGTCAGCTAAAAGTTATGGAAACCAAAGCTGTGAATTTGGGGCAGGGTAGGGCCATGGCCAACTTTCCCCAGTGACTGTAGGATCTTCTGTATCCTCAACACCTTTTTGTTAGGGCTATTCAAGTAGCTTCAGATACAACCCAAATTAGTGTATTATGAGTCTGGAATCTGAAGCTTCCAAACTGCTCATGAATCAGGTTCAACACTTCAGATATGTAATGGTTTGTCAACACTTCTCAAGTGCTCAGGATTTGAGCCTGCCTTTTAAAGCTGTCCCTCTCTCCCTGATTAGCTCTGGAGAGCTTTTGATTTTCATTGAGGGTCCCTGAAATTACCAAAATGCTTCTGAATTCGTGTAGTTACAGTATGTCTACAACATGCCAGAAACCATTGTGGTGACCACCAAAAAATGGCAATGAAGGGGCCTCTCAGCTAATTTCCCTATACAGATCCAACACTGAAAACTGGTTAAGGAGGAACAACCTTGTATCAGAAATAATGGCAGCATTTGCCAATAGGAGACTTTATACTTTGTCCTCATTCTCTTATGGAGCAGCCAATCAACTCTTACAAATATCACAATTTCATTAGTGTGTCATTCATTTCAAAAGCCTTAGTCCTCAATTACACATAATTTTGACCGCATTTGTGCCACATTTTAGACTTATGCAGTGCACACCTATGCATATCTACTTGGAAATTAGTCCCATTGGGTTCATTGGGACATACTTTGAGAAGTATGTTCACAGAGGATTGCTATTAAGGGTTGCACATTATGCTTAGTAGGCATTGCTTCCCCCAAAACAATTTTCCAAGTGGCTAGCAGGCAAAAACTAGGGGGAGGTGAGGTAATTCTCGTGTGTTATATGAAGACTTGGCCAACACAGCAGTCTTGGGAATGAACAAAGTATCATCTAAAACCTTAAGTTGCATCTCCTAACCATTCTTTATGCTTTGAGCCAATGTGGTTCACAGTGATCCAGGAGGCAACTCAAGGCATTGGTGGGGTTTTTTTTTTAACTTTTACAAACGTTAAATCAAAATAGAGTGTAAATGATTAGTCTTGGAGTGGAGAATTAGTTGAATGTTCGGGATAGGGGAATGTTCGAGATAGGAAGGAGAGGGAATAGCTGTCCAGAGCAGGAAAACAAAAACCTAAAAGATAAGAAGAAAAAAGTTATTAAAACAAAAATATTTAACTTCATCTGAATTAAGTTTAATGTGTTTGATGATGTGACAGTTCCTACATCCTTAACAGTTACTACTTTGGTATTAATATAAGGTAACAGCAATGTTTATATGTGGTGTTTTTCTTATCGCAGGGTTGATTTCCACAGTCATGATTCAACGATTTACAGAAAAGCATGTAAACTGAAAAATATTGTGTTTGAGGTGTTATAAAATCTAAATATGAAAACTGACTGTGGTTTTTGGTCCATGGTGATTGTTTCACGCAAATAAGTTATTGTTGCAGTCAAAAGTGATGGACATTTAATGTGAACTTACCCTTGGCAAGGATGTGAATTGTACTAATGCCTTCTGACTAATACAGCAGAAATATCCTAATTACTGAATTACTGAACATAGAATTATCTTACAAAACACACAATGTTCTCAGATTTATTGCAAAAATTAAGAGCAATAAGGAGAAAATCCATACATACATATTCAGCTAATAACATAACTAGGACATCAACACCAGTGGAGTGGATCTTCTATGTGTTATAACCAAAACACCCAATAGTATTTAGAGAAGAATCTTAAATCAAGTCAAAGAAACTCATTCATAGAGCTAAAACAGATTGGCAGATGCTCTAGAGTTTACATGATGTATCTGTTGCTAGGCTGTACCATTTCTTACTGCAGCTGAGTGGGGTAGAACGTTTGACTGCTCCCCCGCATAAAAAAAGTCTTTGTACATTCAAAATCTGCATGTCAAGAAAAAGGCTAGCCTGGAATCTTCTCTCTATATGAAAGTTTTGCAGGAAGTACTGTGTGTGAGGGGAATGTTTGAACATTAGATCCTCAACCTACAGTTTGAAATGGGGCAGCCCAAGGAAGAGATACATGACGTGGTGCTTGTGTTTGACTGTTTTAGCTAATGAACCAGGAGACAGCTTTTTCAAAACTCAAGAGGTAAGAATTCTTTGCAAGGTTGAGCAATAGACAGTCTGAAAATATATAGTTTTTGAGGCCCTTCCATGGATCCCATGGGTTCTTTTTGGTGCTCCTGAGGAAATGTGCTAAAATCCCAGGGACAAAATATAATGAACTTAATAGTTCTCATTTCTTCAAATTTCATTATTTCTAAGCTCATCATGATTTTTAAGGTACTGTACAACAACTAAACGATTTAGAACATTTGGAATACCAAGAACTTTAGTCACTGCAACTAGTTTCAAAGTCACACTTCAGTAGGGATGTATCATATTTTCCAAAATAAATTCAATGGGTTCCTGAAATTGAAATTCATTTGTTAGTATGCACACTTTTCGAGAAATCTTTTTATTAGTGTGCCTTAAAATGTAAACTGAAATCTCAATTTACTGCTGATCATTCTTAGAACTGCTGTTTAGAACTTAGCATGTAAATGGCACCGAGTGGCACCATCTAAAGATCTTTTCTATCAGTTGCGGCATGTTTGTAATCTGTTATTTTATACAATTTTCCTGTAAATTTTGCTAATTTCATATACACAAATAAACACAAATATGAACACCCAACCACCCAACTCATGATTTATTTCCAAAACAGATAGTGTTATTGAAAAACAACTGTCTTGTGGCAAATTAAAGACTAACAATTTTATTAGGGCATAAGCATTCATGGATTGGAGTTGTAAAGGGGATGTTACATTCTGGGGCCCAGAATAGTGAGGTGGAGTTTTTAGCTACCCACTGTGACAAATTTGCAAAATATTTCACTAAGAAAACTGTGAAACTGTTTTGACCTGGACTCCACATTGAGAGTAGGCTCTGGAGCTCTGGAGTTTCTACATTCTAGTTGCCTATTTATTTATTTATTATATTTATATCTCATCTTTTTCCTGCAAGGAACCAAAGGCAGCTTACATAATCCTCCTCCTCCTCTCCATGTTTTCCTCACAACAACAACCATGTGAGGTAGGTTAGGCTGTGAGTCAGTGACTGGCCCAAAGTCACCCAGTGAGCTTCATGGCTGAGTGGGGACTAGAACCTGGATCTCCTGAGTCCCAGTCCAACACTCTAACAACTACACCACACTGGTTCTCTCTTTTAAAGATTCTTTGCTTGGGAATAGGATGGACAGAAAACAGTCCTCTATTTGATGGGCTGTCAGTAGACTGTCCTATTTTGAACGCATCCTCTATTTAAAGGGCTGTTCAGTCCAAGATAAAGTGCCATCAGAAGGAAGAGCTGGGCAAGGCACACAGATCACCTGGTCACAGTCTTCCACAGTATGGGTTGTATCCAATGTTAGTCCTACTTAGAGTAGACCCACTGAAATGAATGGGACAAGTTAGACTAACTTAATTCCCATTCATTTCAATGGGTCTACTCTAAGTAGGACTAACATTGGATACAACCCTATCAGTGAGATGCACTGTATTTCTAATGAAGTCCTGGTGGAACATCTCAAGTGCCTCCTGTCCATGAGTCCAGACTGATGATAAAGATGTCATCAATGTATGTCAAGTATAGGAGGCTTTGGGGAACAGAAGCTGAGAAAGCATTTTTCCAAGTCAGCCATGAGTATGTTAATACACTGTGATGCCATGTACCGTAAGTACCTATGGCAGAGCCATTGATCTGAACATACGGTACATGTTCTCCCCAAAGCTGAAGTAATTGTGGGTAAGAACAAAATGCCAGAGTTTGGTGATTAAATGTGCTATAGCACCATCTTGGATGATATATTCCTGATGGCTTGTAGTCCATCTTTGTGGGGGATGTTGGTGTAAAGGGTCTCAACATTCATGGTAGCTAGGATGGTATTCTCTGGGAGATTGTCAATGGATTATAGTTTTCTTGCAAGTCAGTGCTATCCCATAAGTAACTTGCAGTATTGGTGGCATATGGTCTGAGAATGGCGCCCATATAACTTAACACTACAACTGTGATAGTACCAATGTCCGAACTACAGAGTGCCCAGGATTGCCTGGTTTCTGTATTTTAGATAGCAGATAAAAGATGTCTGGTTGGGGCTCCTGGGGTGTGTTTTTGCAGATTCAGTCTTGCACATCTGTAGAAAATGTCTTCATTGGGTTGTCTAGTTCCTTCCAGTATTCCTCACTGGGAACTGAAGATAGGGGCCTGTAAAATGTGGTGTAGGAAAGTTGTCTCTCAGCATCTCGTATGTAGTCCAGCTTGACCATGACAACACAAAGCAGAAGGTAGCAGCACTTGTTTCCAGTCTTGAAATATTTTACTGTTTCTAGTCTTGAAATATTTTATTGTTTCTAGTTTTGAAATATTTTATTTTCATAGTAAATGAAGCTTTTTAGGCTTTCCTGATGCTTGATTAGATGCTAACACAGAGCATTCCCCTGTTTCCTTTTGTAAATGTGATTTAGCATAGCCAATGTAAGAAAGAGGTAATTATTTATTAGGGAAGTTGTAGTTTTTGTTGGTGTACCAGCTATATGTTTACTGTTTGAAACTGTTTCATTCTGGTAGTACTGTAATCCAGTTCAGATTTTGAAGCTTTAAAAAAAACATGGAGGCGTTTCCAGAGATTCTCAATGAAAGTTGCAGTAAAAGCCACATATTGCTGGCATTTATAGTTGCACCTTCAGAGCATCATCCAAAATTTCTGAAAGAGTTCAAACCATTAACTATAAAATGGAGGGATTTTACAGGAAAAGTAGTGAGTGGGGGCACTATTGTATACAGGGCTGTCAGCTGTAGCAATAAGGATCAAACTCATACTCAAGAGTTTCTTATGGCAGGAAATTGTCCCCAAGTGATTGGTACAACTTTGATCTTTATCGCTACATTTTTATAACTCTATAGGCAAAACTCACTACTTTTCTTTAATGGCCCATGCAAATTGTAAGGTCTCATTGCTTCTGCCCTCCTACTAACTCATACAAGGTCTTCCTGTTGGGCCATGAGTAAGCTGAACCTTAATTGGTCATCCTTATTATTACTGGATGAGATGCTTGCTTCTGTAGCAAATCATATAAGCAGCAATTGCTGCTTGGTTTCCTTTGCTTGCTGCTACTTGCTCTGTGTTTGCTCCTAATCCTATCTGTGATACTGCTCGGATTCTGTTTCTCTGGCAATCCTACCCAGGGATCAGCTGTTGAGTAGGCTGGTGAAAGGATGTGTCAGAGCCAATGCTAATGCTGCATGCAGGGCTGCTAGGCTTGCAATAAGAACACTTGGCACTCTGCCATAACATTGGTGAATGATTCCTGGGATATCTGGGTGCATTTTTATGATGCCCACTTTCTGCTAAAAACAAACAAAACAAAAGCCATTTCTTGAAAAATTATGAAGGTAAAAGCAAAGAAAATAAAAGTGGCTTTATTTTAATGGAAGTAATTATGTACTGTGAGAGTTTTGTGTGCTTTCCAGCTGGCCCCAAATCATACATTTATTTACACAATTAATCAAGTAATTCATCTCCATTTTAATTTGTGTGAGGGTTTTTTTTTCATTTGTTGAGGAGTCTTCAGCATTTATAGGACAGTTGTAAACAATGTTATAAGCTTCTCTTGAGGTTGTGAGACAATTTTCTTAATAATAAAAGTTTTCCCTATATCAACAAGTTTCATAAGGAATCCACAAAATATAAACAATTAAGACTGGATGCTATTATTAAATGAAAATGAATGAAAATACTAATTTCTCATTTTAATTAGAATATGACAATAGTAGAAATCAGGAGCATGAGTAACTCAGCTAATATTTGCAAGTAACCTATTTACTAAAGTGGCAGGAAAACAGTGGTATAATCTCTGTAAAAATAAATTTTTAATTGTACACTCAGCAGATGATATGTTTTTAATGTTTTATAGCATAAATTGGAGAAATCCGCATGAATTCAAATGAGTTTGGATTTCTGTGCATCCGACCTGCGGAATCCACAGTGGACTGGCTTTTTCCACATGAATTCTGTGGACTTGCAGACTGTTAGGGTTTTTTTTTTAACTTGGGGGGGATTTGCAATAATGCATACTAGCACCTTAGCACAAGTCAGGGTTTATTCTAAGTATTGTTTTCAACTGCACAAGAATACAGTGCAACCTCCCTATCCCCAATGCATGAGCACCACCCAGAATTTTTCTAATGGGAAACAATAAAAAGATGAAAGTTCATATTCCCAACTGCAGAAAAACTTAGCTGCCAGTGCACAATTGTTTATATTATTATTATTATTATATTATTATTATTATTATTATTATTATTATTATTATTATTATTTTACAGCTGCACAGAATGTGTCCAGCTGCACATTAGAATAAACCCTAGCTCAAGTGCACATTAGCTCTAATATGAATTAGCACAAGTAGAACAAAATTCTGTCTTTTTAAAAAAAATCTGTGTCCGTCAATGAGTAGATGACGGAACGAAAAACGCCTGACAATCTGTGAAACACAGATGGAACGGATTTAACAAAATCTGTACATCCCTACGATTCAAGTGTCATGGAAAGCACCTGCAGACTGGCCACCGGTGATGGTTGGAATCAGAATTGCATCTTTACATTCTTCTTCTCATAAATTTGCTTCCCTCATATTTGAAATGCATAATACAGTTAAGTGATCCTTTTAATTTTCTCTAGATCAAAGTTTAATTTAGTTGGGATTATATCCATCTTTTTTTGAGAAGAGGTTTATGTAACTTGGTTTTGCTTTATTTTAATTCCCAGCGTACTTTAACTCACTATCACATTTTTTAGGAGTGATTGTCCAGGAAATCTTCGTTCCCCTATCCTCTGCTTTCTGTATATGGCACTGCATAAACTGAATAGTCTTGCATTTTCTTTTTTATGGGCAAATCCATTAGGGCTTATTGTGTATGAATCATTGTGGGCAGATAACTCTCAGTAGCAATCTCAGTCTAACACTGTAGTTTCTAAGATAACTGTACATTTTTAAAGCAAACTACCATGCTGGAATGGTGTCAGGATGGTTACTAAATGTGTGATGATTTATTTTTGTACCTACAGTGGATTTTATGCTTTCTACTTTATTTCTTCCCACAAAAAAATAACATAAAATAAAAAATGAAGGGCTTCCCACAGTTATAGTACAATTAAAGCTGGGATATAACAAAGGTGCAAAAACCTCTATTATAAAAAGCAGGCCCAATGTGTAAACAATGTGTTTTGAGTACAAAGAAGTACAATGTGTTTTGAAGTACAAAGAAACATTCTTGTAAACAATCTATTTTTTATTTTTTTTTGCTTCATGGTTTTCTATTTCTTCCAACAACTGCATTTATATGTTTCAGCAAAGAAACATTGAAACATTCTTCAACATTTTTAGTAAATAACCATTTGCTGTGAGAATCCTGTCGCTCTCTGTTAAAACCTTTATATTTTCATCTATCCCTCTCATTTTCCCTATCTCTCTTCATATTTTCTCGAATGTTCTTATGTTTCTCAGTTAAACCTGACCTTACTTTTGGGAGTGTCAAGAAACTGTTCGGTTGCAATGAGGCTATCCAAGCTGTACTCCTTTCAAGCAGCACTTCTTTCTCTTTCTCCTCAACCTGCCTGGAGCAAGCAGTCAAATGAAAGGTCTCATCACTCTTGTTAGTTTCACAGCCACTGTAATGATCATGTGGCATTTCTGAAGGAACTGTAGTTTGGCATGAATTGCTTTCTACTTTATTTCTTGGGTGGATTCGCATGACACAACAAGCTATCCTTGTAAGTTACCATGATTGGTGGTAACTTACAATGATGGTTCTGACAGAGGATCATTGTTTCTGGTCATTATCGTGCTTTTGTTCCCAGTGCCCACCCAGTCCTCCCTCCACCTCCAGGCATGCATCCCAGGGGCCATCATTCCCTCTCTATGTAGGCAGCCTGTTTGTGATTGGTCCACTGAGTGCTCCCCTCTCCCTCTTCCTGCAGGAATCTTTAACCCTTTCTCTACCTCCCTGTAGCTAATGGATATCCCTTTTGTTGTCTATTCCCATTGAAAAAAAAATTATTCCTGTGTATGTTGCTGCTCTTGTCATGCGACTCTGTAGAATTATTGAACCACCAATGATAAAACAGCTCTCCCTGGTTTGGATGACACAACAAACAATAATTGTAAGAACAAACCCTAGAATAAACCATTGTTTCTTATCATTGTTTCTGAGGAAAAGACAGATCATTGTGACTCACAAGGACCTGGGTTTGGACGGCACGACAAGCAACAGTTGTCTGTTATCGTTGTTTGCTTGTCATGTCATCCAAACCCAGTCCTTCACTCCCAAAGGAAAACTATATTCTGCCATCATTTTCTCTGCTTTAAAAAAAACAAAACGCTTTTAACACTTCTTTGAACAAAGACCCTTCATATACTTGAACAAGATTTATAACACTGATGGGGTTCTCCTATCTGAAGTGTGTCCACTCTGAATAGGAGAACTTCATCAGTATTACAGCTCTTGTTCATCTATATGAAGGGCCCATGTTTAAAAATGAGGGGGGTATAGCACAGACAATGGTGACAGAATGTAATTTTCTTTAGAAGAGTAAAGCCATTTCATGCCAAACAGATGTTTAAAACATGGCCTTCTAGGTCCTACGGCTAGACAGGACACAAATAGGGTAAATAGTAGAGAGGAGTAGATCTCTGATCCCATACCTATGTCAAGCTTCTGACATAGAATCATAGAAGAATCATAGAAAAGTAGAGTTGGAAGGGGCCTACAAGGCCATCGAGTCCAACCCCCTGCTCAATACAGGAATCCAGGTCAAAGCATCTCTGACAGATGTCTGTCCAGCTGCACCTTGAATGCCTCCAGAGTGGGAGAGCCCACCACCTCCCTAGGTAGTTGATTCCATTGTCTAATTGCTCTGACAGTCAGGAAATTTTTCCTGATGTTTAGGTGGAATCTAGGTTCCTGTAACTTGAGCCCATTATTCCGTGTCTTGCAAACTGGGATGATCGAGAAGAGATCCTGGTCCTCCTCTGTGTGACATCCCTTCAAATACTGGAAGAGTGCGATCATATCTCCCCTCAGTCTCCTCTTCTGAAGGCTAAATATGCCCAGTTCTTTCAGTCTCTCCTCATAGGGCCTTGTTTCTAGTCCCTTTATCATCCTTGTTGCCCTCCTCTGAACCCTCTCCAGTTTGTCTATGTCCTTCTTAAAGTGAGGTGCCCAGAACTGGACGCAGTACTCAAGATGAGGCCTAAGCAGTGCCGAGTAAAGGGGAATTATCACTTCCCGCAATTTGGAAGCTATACTTCTATTAATACAGCCCAAAATTGCATTTGCCTTCTTTGCAGCCACATCGCATTGCTGGCTCATATTCAGTTTGTGATCTACCACAATTCCAAGATCCTTCTCACTTGTAGTATTGTTGAGCCAAGTGTCCCCCATTCTGTAACTCTGCATTTGGTTTCCTCTCCCTAGGTGCAGCACTTGGCATTTATCCCTATTAAATTTCATTCTGTTGTTTTCAGCCCAGCGCTCCAGCCTATCGAGGTCACTTTGGATTTTGTTTCTGTCTTCCAGAGTATTAGCTGTTCCACCCAACTTTGTGTCATCTGCAAATTTGATAAGCATTCCCTGTACCTCCAGAACCAAGTCATTAATAAAAATGTTGAAGAGCACCGGGCCCAGGACAGAGCCCTGTGGTACCCCGCTTGTTACCTCTCCCCAGTTTGAGAAGGAACCATTGATAAGCACTCTTTGAGTCCGATTCTGTAGCCAATTGTGGATCCACCTGATAGTTGTTCCATCTAGCCCACTCTTAGCTAGCTTACTAATCAGGATATCATGAGGCACTTTGTCGAAAGCTTTGCTGAAGTCCAGATATATAATGTCCACAGCATTCCCACAGTCCACAAGGGAGGCTACCCGATCAAAAAATGAGATCAGATTAGTCTGACAGGATTTGTTCTTGACAAATCCATGCTGGCTTCTAGTAATCACTGCATTGTTTTCAAGGTGCTTGCAGACTGACTTCTTTATAATCTGCTCCAAAATCTTCCCGGGGATTGATGTCAGACTGACTGGCCTATAGTTCCCAGGTTCCTCCTTCTTGCCCTTTTTGAAGATGGGAACAACATTTGCCCTCCTCCAGTCATCTGGCACTTCACCTGTCCTCCATGATTTCTCAAAGATAGTAGACAGTGGTTCTGAGAGTTCTTCTTCCAGTTCCTTTATTACTCTAGGATGCAGCTCATCAGGCCCTGGAGATTTAAACTCGTTCAGAGCAATCAGGTGCTCCTTGACCATTTGCCTATCAATCTCAAGCTGCAATCCTGCCCCTTCAGTCTGCACTTCAGGTTTGCCAGGGGGGTCATAGACCCTCTTTTGGGAGAAGACCGAGCCGAAGTAGGAATTGAACACTTCTGCCTTTTCTTTGTCTTCTGTTATCAATTTGCCATCCTCATTGCGTAGTTGAACCACCAGTTCTTTCTTCTGTCTTTTACTGTGCATGTATCTGAAGAAAGCTTTTTTGTTGCTTTTAGCATTCCTCGCTAACCTTCCTGACACTATTCCTGCAGTTCTGTGCTACCTGCCTGTACTCTTCCCTTGTAGCCTGTCCTTCCTTCCACTTCCTATACGTGTCCTTTTTTGTTTTCAGGTCATCTTTGAGTTTATTGTGAAGCCACATTGGCTTCTTCTGTTGCCCTCTGCCTTTTTTCCTTTTGGGAATTGTTTGCAATTGTGCCTTTAAACTTTCCTTTTTTAAAAACTCCCACCCCTCCTGGGCTCCCTTTCTCATGAGATTCGCTTGCCATGGGATCTTACTAATCATTGTTCTGAGTTTGTTAAAATTGGCTTTCCTAAAATCCAGGGTACGTGTTTGGCTACACTCAGCTTTTGCTTCCGTTAGAATCAAGAACTGAAGTATAACATGGTCACTTTCCCCCAGAGTTCCCGAAACTGCCACTTTATCCACTAACTCGTCTCTGTTGGTTAGAATCAGGTCAAGGATAGCCGATCCTCTAGTTCCTTCGTCCACTTTCTGTAGGAGGAAGTTATCAGCAGCACAGCTCAGGAATTTCTTGGAGGGGCCATGTTTGGCTGAATAAGTCTCCCAACAGATATCAGGGAAATTGAAGTCACCCATTACTACCACATCGTGCCTCCTTGAAACAATGGCAATTTGCTTTTCAAAAGTTCCATCCTCGTCTTCTCCTTGATTGGGTGGTCGGTAGTAGACTCCAACCGCCATGTTCGTTTTATTCTTTGCCCCCTTTATTTTAAAGGGAGCAGTATATACTGAGATCTGCGTCTCATTATAACATTACAGCTACTCAGATATTGTCCCAGTGGGAAGACATTTGAAGAAATGGGAGAAGGGATCTCGAAGCACCTCTTCTCTGTTCTAAATTCTACTAAGCAAATAGAACTATGGCCTGATCAAAGGGAAGTTCAATTACACCAGCATTATTGACCATTATATAAAGGAGGCACCTTTAAGAGTTATTACACAATTTCTTACTTAAGTTTAGTTCAAAGTATCCTGCTACATGATACTCCAGTGCACATTCTTACTAATTCTGTAGATGGAATTTTACATAGTTTTCTGTGAAAGTGTGGAGCAAGTGGTCCAATATGGTTCTGAAAATAAAAATGTCAAAATGTAAGTCTGCTATTTTTAAAAAGCTGAAGTAAATAATAAGATGAGATCATCAATCAAATGCATTTACATAATCCCCTAGGAAGAATCTATTAAATAGATTCTTTAATAGATATCTATTAAAATATCTAAAAATATTAACTTTGCTTCCAGCAATCACTGATGTATCTGACCACCTGTGATATTGTTACCCAGCATGAAATGTTGTTTTCTACTTTTCATAGCAAAAGTTGACCACTAAGTTCGTCTCTTTCGGACCCCTGGTCTGTATTGATTGGTTCTTGTCCTGTTTGATCTGCGCACTAGCGGAGGTAAAAAAAGAGGAGGAGCAAGAATCAGAATCACCTGGGGGATCCTCTCGTTCTGAATAATCAGAAGATCCCCCTTGATCATCACTTAACTCACCATCTGAAGGGAAACTAGAAATTTCTTGAAAACGGACTCTTTTTCGTGGAGGGGAGGTTTCAACCATGGATATACCGTCTCATTAATATAATCAAATTCATCTCTTTTCAATTTCTTTAATTTATTAGTCCTAATTTCCAGGCAGTCCCTGGGTTACAAACGAGATCTGTTCGTAAGTTTGTCTTTAAGTCGAATGTGTACGTAAGTTGGAACAGAAGCCGCGCAATGTTTTCAAAGTGTCGCAAAGTGTCACAAAGTACAATGCATGCGTTTATAAGTACGAACCACTGTATTTAACTCAGATTTTTACATATATGGCGGTCCGTTCTTAAGTATGAGTTGTCCGTAAGTTGGGATGTCCGTAACCTGGAGACTGCCTGTATTGATATAATTTATGCTTTCATTAATCTTTCATCTCTCTAACTGAAGGTTGACAGTATCATTGGACTAACACCATTCAATCAGACATAGGTTGGATCTAGAGAAAGTTAGTCATGGTTTAGGCACTTGAAACTAATGGGACAAGTTAGTCATGATTTGAATGGGGCTAAAGCAAGACTAACTTCAGTCTTAGTCCAATCTATAGCTCACTCTAATGTGTGAAGTGATCACCAGATGATGGCAGTATGCAGGGATGTTGAAGAGTCCTTGGTCTCGAGTCACGAGTCGAGTCACGAGTCTTTGGACCCGAGTCTCGAGTCCGAGTCCGAGTCCTTGGTCCAAAATGGTGAGTCACGAGTCACTCCCAAAGCTGACTCCACGAGTCCCTATTAAAATCAATGGGGTTTTTTCCCAACAAAATAAAGCTACTTCAGATGTGTGGTTTAAATAAATTCTAGGCACAAGTGTGCCTTTTTATTTCAAAACTCTGCAACTGATTTTGGCAAGAACAGACCAGGCCGAAAAACCCAAAATAACCAGGCAGGCAGAGGAGGCAGGGAACCCCAAAGCAGGCAGGCAGAGGCCTTTGTCTTGGACAATTTAACTGTTGAACTGGTCAAGAAGAGACCAGGCAGGCAGAGGAGGCTGGGAACCCCAGACAGGCAGGCAGAGGCAGCCAAACCCAAAATGTCTGAAAGGCTGCATTTTAGAAAAATGATTTTAAAAAATAAACTTGCTGTACTTCCTAAAACTTATCCATGTTGCATTTGAGGAACATTATTTTTTCTAAATGTTTGGCCCCCATTCTGGAACGGTGAGATCTCATCACAATTCCACCCTCACTGAACACCTGCTCCACTGGTGATGAACTTGCTGGAACCAGAAACACACTCAGAGCAGCCACACAGAGTAATCTCAGGTCCTTCTTCTGCCTCTCCCAAGTACGCAACACATCAATCAAAATAAATCTTGACACACTGTTGGGGCTGCACTCCTGGTAGCCGTCCACAGTGGCCAAGCAGCAGCGCATCTCGCTTCCATGCGCTCTTCGCTGGCAATCACGCTCCTCTCCACTCCTTCTGGCACAGCCCAGGGATGTTGAAGAGTCCTTGGTCTCGAGTCCCGAGTCGAGTCTCGAGTCCCATTAAAAATATTGGGACTCGAGTCCGAGTCGAGTCAGAGGGGGGACTCAGTCCGACTCACGAGTCGAGTCCTCGAGTCCGAGTCCCCATCCCTGGCAGTATGTACAGCAGACATGGGCAACCTCTGGCCTGCAGGCTGAACACATCTATCGGGGTTCACTGTCCAGCCCGCCAAGCTTCTTCCTCAGGCCCCGTCCCTCTCCCAAGCACTGAGAGAGAGAAAAGAGCTGAACTCTGATCTGCAGCAGATCAGAGATAAGCACTTTCTCCTCTCTCAGCATTGGGACTGGGGAAAGGGCTTATCTCCAATCTGCTGCAGCTCAGAGACAAACCCTTTCCCCTGCCCTAGCACTGAGAGAGGGAGCCTTGCAGAGATGTAGAAGAGAGCCTCTCTCGGTGCTAACCAGGGAAAATGTTTCTTCTCAGCTGATCTGCCATTTCAGGTAAGGAGGTGGGCTGGGAAGTGTGTGTGTGTGTGTGTGTGTGTGTGTGTGTGTGTGAGAGAGAGAGAGAGAGAGAGAGAGAGAGAGAGAGGGAGAGAGAGAGAATGGGGTGTTAATGGTATATGTGTGTGTGTGAATGGGGTGTGAATAGTATATGTGTGTGTGTGAATGGGATGTGTCTGTATCTGAAAATGGGTATGCCACCAGTGGCTCCACCCAGATTGGACAGTGGCCCTGACTATGGCTCGCATATGGCCCCTGATGTCCCAGCCCAAGGTGAATTCGTCCCTTGGGCTGAAAATGGTGCCCAACCCCTGATGTACCAAAATGTGGCCATAAAGATGGGCTGCAACCAAGGAGGGTGTGAATCCCTAGTTCCAAATTTTCTCTCTAAAGTAGCTATTTGCATTTAAAGGAAAGCTCTTATTGGCTTCAGAAAGGGTATTTTGGTTTGGGAGAGAAAGAGTTAAACATTCCCACCTACAGCCTCACAATCCCCAGATAAAAATGTATACATGCATTCAGGCAATTAATGTCACCTCCAATTTGGCCTTTAGTGTGTGGTATATACACGGTCCTTGAATACAAATAGACACAAAGAGATTTTCGTTCAGGACCGGGATTGTTGCAATTGTGGCTAACATCACAAAGGCAGCAATATTCCTTGTAAGCAGGAAAACATATTGCCATTTCCCCATGCAGTTCCTAAAAGAAAGGAGTATGGTGGTGTTTCTCTCCCAAGTGAAAGACTGAATGTTTTCTAAACACAACCTATTACTACTCACTGTCTTTCAACTTTTCTAATATCAGCAAAGTGTGGCCAGACAGACTTGCAGAGGTGCAGTGGCGTAGCGTGGGTTGTCAGCACCCGGGGCAAGGCAAGTAATTTGCGCCCCCTAACCCGTGGATTTTAGCACTCGAGTCTCTTAAGTGGCTTAACTTCCTTACCACAAATGGATTTGTCTTGATCAGTCCAAGGGAGAAATTCCAGACTGACAGCATGTTAAAATGGGGGAGTCTTCTGTTCTGACATTCTGAAGACTCACAGATTTACAGTGCAATCCTATCTTTGTACATTTACAATCCTATACATTAACAAATTTATTCCTGCATAAATTTGCTAATTTATTGTAATAAAAATTATTAAATAATACTTCTAATATTAATAATATAATAATTTGAATTTATTCTGGAATAAATTCTGGTATAAATAATGCCAGAATAAATGTGTTAGCCTTGTAGTTGCCACAAGACTCCTGGCTGGTTTTGCTGCAACAAAATACCACAGCTATCCATCTGGAAAATCCTATATATGTGTACTCTGAAGTAGGTCCCATTGAGTTCAATGGGATTTACTCCCTGGTACAGAATGGGTACAGAATTGCTGCCTTATTGGATCATAAGCTTTAATGGAAAAGAGCCAGCTTCATTGAAAGATTGAGAGCCAGTGTGGCTTATTGGTTACAGTGTCAGACCGGGACTCGGGAGATCTGGGTTCTAGTCCCCACTGGGCCATGAAGCTCACTGGGTGACTTTGGGCCAGTACCTGACTCTCAGTCTAACCTACCTCACAGGGTTGTTGTGAGGACAAAATGGAGAGGAGGAGGAGGAGGAAGATTATGTAAGCAACCTTGGGTTCCTTGCAGGAAAAAAGGTGGGACATAAATAAAATTATCTGCAGTTGACAGATAACATAGATGTAGGGTGTGTATGTGTGTAAACAGTGGACCCAAATGGCCATAACGTACAAGAAGCATAAATCTGTGGGATTATTATGCAAAGTTGATATGTATAAAAGATCAGTACAGCAGAGTTACCATTTGCAACAGCAGTAACTGGGGAAAACCCCACTTTCCTTGTTTTGCTATGTTAATTGAACACCTGTAGTCCAAGGAAGACTGGTGGAGAACTGCAATTCCCCTCATGCAATGCGGGAATCTGTTTCGTCTCCCGCGCCCCTTCCTTCTGATGACCATTCAAGGCCGTTCCCAGAGTGCACTGCTCCGAAAGGACACCTCTTCTCTCTTCTTCCCACGCTTGCACAAGAGGCTTCCTGCGTGCTAGAGCAACGTTATTTAAATAAAGGACTACGACTCCCGTCATGCGGCGGCTCCGCTCGCGCGGTGCACTCTGGGGACTGTAGTTTGTTGGTTCTCCAAAGCTCGATGGAAGTAGAGGGGAAGAGACAAGGAACGGAACTACAACCCCTATAGAGGAATTAGGACGGGAAGAGAAGGGTCGCGTCGCTGGGCGCACAGCCAGCACTGCAGAGAGAGTGAGTGAGCCAGGCAGGGGCAGAGAGCTGCGAGTGCGAGCGCGCCCCCCCAGATGTTGCGCCCGGTGCGCCCGGCCCCCCCTGCACCCCCCACGCTACGCCTCTGCAGAGGTGTAGAAGATTATTACACACGATTCCACAAATTTACCAATTGACAAAGCTCAAAACTCATATAAAGAAACAATGAATTCTGTTTTCAAAATACAAAACAATCTAGTACCCAACCATTCAAGACACAATTTTCACAAACCCTTGGATGTGCAGGTGTGTTTTTGTGGGAATGAGATGATATTTTTATACTGCACCTGCCGTTAGTCCTGGTTTGATGTTCATTAACATTTCTCTTTATAAAACATGTGTTGTTTTTCGGTTAGCTCATTTATGTTAAAAGCTTTGCATTCCCTACTACGGTAAACGACTGAAAGATCCCTTATGTTCAAATTGTTCACAATACCAGAAAAACAACAGGGAATGATTTTCAGCTATTACTTAAGAATTAATTGTAGGCACAAGGTTTCAGCAACGTATTTCAAGTAGCTCAGAAGGAAAAATGATTGATCTTCCAGGGGAGTAGGGATAGCCAAACTGCATAGCACCAGGATAGCATCAGGCCTGGAAGTTCATTGTCTGGCATGTAGAAATCAATGGACTTCCTGAAATAATTTTCTAGATGTTATAAAGCTTCTATCTAAAAATCCTCTTCTTGCGTTATTCACAAAGTTGATTGTTATATTCTTCTTAATGATGTCACCAGAAATATCTGTTCAAACCCTGGCCTATCACAGAGCCTGAAGAAAATGATTTTTGAAGACTGGGTAATTTCCCCAAGTTCTTAACCAGATCTTCCCCACCCCTATTAAGACTGTAACAAATGAGGCTAGTAATATGACTTGCAACATGTCCTAGAACCTAGATGAGTCAAAACTATTTTCTTTATTCTTACAAATGAAGTTTAAGAGTATTTCTTCTAGAAACATGATACAGATGTGCTTGCAAATGGATGTAGAATATAAAGAGTGTTGTGCAGTGCAATCCTATACGTGTATCCAGGCCTGTGGCTTACGCTGGCTCAGCTTGTCTGAGCGTGGAAAGCTAAGCAGGGTCAAGCCTGGTTATTACTTAGATAGGAGGAACCCCCCCTCTAGTTTCCTGCATTAAGCAGCGGGTTGGACTCGATAGCCTTGTAGGCTCCTTCCAACTCTATGATCTATGAAATCTATGTCTACTGAGAAGTCAACCCCAATGAGTTTAATTGGATATACTCCCACGTAGGTGTGTAAAGGATTGCAATCTCCTTTCGAATTGTATATTATGCTTATTTATGGAGGGTATAAGCAAATGGAGAGAAACTGTCATGTAACTGTTGTGTACACACACACATAAATACACACATACACACACACATCACATGCATGCGCGCACACACACAAACTGAGATGATGTGGATAGCTATGGTAACCTAAGAAGAGAGATAGCAGAACTATTGACGAAACCTGAAATAGTTGTTCAGGAGCTGTTGGTTCTGCTTCCAGCATAGCACAGAGCCACCTAGAAGAGCTTATTACTATTCATCTTGCTTCGCTTGCAGGGTGTTTTTTATTCAAACTAGCCCTTCTCCTTTAAAGTGCATGAACTAATGTCCATTCAGGATATTCTTGATTTCTTGTGACACGACGTGAGCCTTCTCCAGCTTGTCCCAAAAGACAATTGGGATTTTCATGCTTTTTTGTTGAACACTCAAAAAATCTCAAGGTTTGCTTTTCAAATATTCAACAGGAATCTCTCTTTCCCTGCTAATCCCTGCCCTGCCTTTCTGAATCACATTTTCTAACTACAAACCCCATGATCCCTGATGGAGACTCCAATCCAGCTAAGGCTTCCACTGGAGGAGGATGGGGGAAAACAATTTTCAAAGATTTTCCCTCCCTCTGCAGCCACCTGAACAACCCGGTTCTCACACTGTTCCAGACGGTCCCCCAACCCTCTGGAGAAGATTTTCACAAGTTCAAGGAGCTGCAAGGGGGAGGGAGAATTGGTGAAAATTGCCTCCCCTCTCTTTAGCCAGTGGGAATGGCCCATGAGCAGAACTCCGCTGAGAGGGTTAGATAGGATCCAAGTCATTTAAAATAGCATGATTAGGATTAGAACCTCCACACCCTTTTTTCACAAAATGCAGCTATAGGGGCACATGACAGGAACTGCAGTATGGAGGAAATGGTTAACCCTTTAACCCTGAACCATTTTCCTACTGAAAATCCCCCATCCTGATGCTGCTATCAGCCTCTAAAGCTATTTGCTATTTCTAGGCTCTCAAATGAAGGTTGCAGCGATTACATATTACTGACATTTAAGTGGCTCTGCCTCCAACAGATTGAATGGGGCAGCTGAGAAAGGAGGCAATCTGAACTGGGACCACAGCACAGAACAACGAAAATTAACCTTTTCCCTCTGTGTCATTTGCCCACTGAAAAGTGCCCCCTCCTAAACTGCTATTTGCAGCGAATAGGACCCAAGGGGCAAACAGCAGCTTGCAGGGGTGATTTTACAGGTGAAGTAGTTGATGTTCAGAACCAGTGTTTGGGCAGGATAATGGCCTGGATGAGGGCCAATAAACTGAGACTCAATCCAGACAAGACAGAGACAATTGATGTGGGTGGTTTGTCTGCCAGGTTAAGTAGTGTTCAGCATGTTCTGGAAGGAGTTGCACTCCCCTTAAAGGAGCAGGTTCATAGTCTGGAACTGTTCTTAGAACCATCATTGTCACTAGAGGCACAGGTGGCTTCGGTGGCTTGGAGCACCTCTTGTCAGCTTAGGTTGATATATCAACTACAACCCTACCTGAATAGAGATAGCTTTGCAACAGTTATTTATGCTCTGGTAACCTCATGTTTGGATTATTGCAATGTGTTATACATGGGACTGCCTTTGAAAACATTCTGAAAACTTCAGCTAGTCCGAATTAGTTTGGCTAGATTTCTAACTAGGACTGGCCACTGTGATCACAGTATGCCAGAATTTTGCCACCTGCACTGGATGCCAGTCCATTTCTGGGCCCAATTAAAAGTGGTTTTAACATTTAAAGCCTTGGGGCAAGTTTACCTGAAGAAATGTCTCCTCTCATATTTAGCTACGTGGACTCTAAGGTCACCTTCCTGCAGGTGTCCCTGCCAAATGAAACAAGGCTGGTGGATACAAGAGAATGCCCTCTCCAAAGAGGCTCTCCTGGCACCTACATTTAGAGATGAGTGAATCTGTCAGTTTTACTTTCTCCTGCATCTGAATTTTTAAAATCAAAAGTTCTCTCCTAAATATGAAGAACTAGGCTAATTTGGGTAAATTCTTAGAAAAAAATGAACTGAAATGAAATTCTCACCCATTTGCACCAGCCAAATCCAGCATGGAGAGAATCATGTTGTACCTGCCTGCCATATAGCTGTTAAAGATGAGGTGCCTATCAGAAAAAAGAGGTAGCAGCCCTAACTAAGCACTAATATGGTTGAATACACAGGGATTCAAACCAAGACTTTTAAGGGATAAGCACTCAAAGCCCTGGGCATGGATGGATGAATCTGTCAGTTTTGGTTTCTCCCACATTCATTTTGTTGAAATCTCAAGTCCTTTTTGTCCCCAATATAGAAAACATTGGAATTTTGGTAAATTCTTATCAAAAACGAACTAAACCAAATTCTCATCCATCCCTTCTTATGGACCTTTTGGTGACAGGTAAAGATTTTCTTATTCTTCCAGACATATTAAGAATTGTTTTTAATGCTTTTAGATCTTAGCACTCTTTTATTCTGCTGCCGGTTTTACCTTGGTTTTATGTGCCATCATGTTTTTATTCCTTGCTGCTGGTGTTATCACGGTTTTCTTATTTGCCAGTTTTACTCATTGTTTTGTTGTTTGCATTTTATGTCTTTAATCATTGTGCACTGTCCAGAGAACTTGGGTTCTTGAGTGGCTTAAAAGTGCAACAATAAATAAATAAATAAATAAAATGGTGCAAGAACTCCTCCCCCCATGTTTCTGTCTGGGTCCAGATTACACACACACACAGAGCTGCTGCTTCTTAAAAAAACATGCATGGTCAGACCGAAGCATGCGACTTAAAAATGCAACTAATGTAACATGTTGCTTGAGACTTTTAGAGTGTCACTCTCAACCTACTGCCCTTTCTTTGAATTATAGCTTCACAGTTTTATCTTAACTGTTTGCTACATGCATAGAAAAGCAAATTAATTATATTCAGGAATAGCTTAGCTGTTATTTTATGTATATGTTTCATCCATGATGTTTAAGCAGGTTTGATAGACAGCCAACTACAGCTAGAAGAGACACTGTTCTCAATT
Organism: Shinisaurus crocodilurus; assembly: GCA_021292165.1. NCBI lineage: Eukaryota > Metazoa > Chordata > Lepidosauria > Squamata > Shinisauridae > Shinisaurus > Shinisaurus crocodilurus. Next base: position 247,175,653 of record CM037879.1, read on the forward strand.
CTTGCAGTTATGAAATGAATAATGAAGGTGACTTTAACATACAAAATGGATTTTAAAGATGATTTTCCATTATATAAATGCATTTATATCTTCTGTTTAAATTTGCAGGATTTTCTTCTCCTGAATCTGACTAGAAAAAGGATGAAGTGAAGTTTTGTTAATCAGCCTAGAGCATATTTTAAGGAAGATTAATATGCACCACTCTATATAACTGTTTCTGTGACTTGGATGTGTGAGAGCAACTCACTGGAGTACTATAAATTCTAAGGAAAGGCTGCAATCCTGTACACACTTATGTTTGAATACATTGCATTTGATGGAGCTTACTTCTGTCTAGATACATATAGGATTGTACTGTGAGTGAGCTATATTCTTAAAGTGACAACTGCAGTACTCAGAGCCTTTCCCCCTTAATGTTATTAGAGGAGTACATTCAATTTTACCCCATTTTCATGGAATAAAGATGCTGTCCTAAATCCAGCTGTGGTCACAGACAACTATTCATATGTAACAACTGGCAGCCCTGACATTGGATTTGCATCCAAATGTGCATCAGCAGCTTTTTGCTGTATCAGGGTGACGACTACTGACATAGCTGCCCTGGGTACTGTATTGGTTGGTAGGCTATACATCTCTCAAATATGGTAATAATTTCTACATAAATATTTAATCTGTATTTATTTTATACTTAGAATGCACTCCAATGGATTGATGCTTGATAGACGGAGGCCTCCGATCTCAGATCCCACCTTGTATCCTAAGCCCTGCCCAGCAGGGCAGGAGGAGCAACAGAGGTTTTTAGCCTCCTGTTCCTCCTTAAATGCATTTCGAGCTAGATGGGCTCAGAGGCTGTCTAGCTTTCCTGCCTTCCTGGAGGTGGGAATGAAGAGGCTTGTGGATCCAGCAGATCCACGCCCTTTCCCCTCCACACTCACCTGCATGCCCCCTCTCTCCTCTCCCCATTCTTTTCTGAGGACACTGTTGCAACCTTGGGAGAGAAACTGCCACAGAGCTTTCTGTGGTGGCTAGGGGGTAGGAATCCAAGCAGGGATTTCTCCCTGCCCCCCAGGCTGTAGCTCTGACTACATCTGGGAGCCATAAAGTTGCTCACTTAATCAATATGTAAAAATCATTAGGAGCCTTGTGGCACTTTAAAGACTAATTCATTTTATGATAACATAAGCTTTCATGGACTACCGTCCACTTTACCAGGTAAAAATGCATATAAAGAAACTTGGATCTGATTAAATGGATTCACAAAAGTTTATGCCATAATCCATTTCTTCATCTTCTAAGTGCCACAAAACTCTGTTTTTTGCTGCAACAGAATAACATGGCCACACTCTTGGAAGCTGTTAATCAACATGTGTTTGCTAATCAAAATGTAACATTACTAAATGATGAATTATCTTTGCCTCAATTTTTTGAAAGGTGGTATTTTGGGGGGTACCTACAAAAAACTGTAAGAAATTGAACATCTTCAGGTAATTTAATTTTGCTTTAATTGACTCAGATGTACTTCTTCATGACTTATTAAGAACATTTATTGAAATGTGAACATTAAACACTCTTAAACTGAAATCCTATACTAATTTTCATGGGGGTAAGCCCCACTGAACTTAATGGGACTTACTTCTGAGTACACATGTATAGGATTACACTGTTAATTTGCATACTACCTAACCTTTTTGTGGTCCCCAAGAAGGTCCCTTGGGTAGAAAGGCAGGTTAAAAATGGGAAATAAATACAACTTGAGGTATGCCATTTTAATCTTTTTGAACAACAGCATTTGGCCATTTTTCTGGGGATAATTTATTGTGTAAAAGTGTAATAAGAAATCTACATATATAAAAGCAATTACATTTCCATTGTATTTTAAGGAACTATTGTACAATGGGATTCATTCATTTGGAGCATTTATATCTTGCTTTTCTTTTTAAGCAATAGCCACAGTAGGGTAGAATTCACTTTCATGTAGTTCCAAGGGGCATCAGGTAAGCCAAAAATATTATTGAATAAATCTATGATAAACCAGCTTACCCAAAATGCAAATGAAGGACTGTATGTATCTTCTATTCGTTAGAGAAAGTGCAGCAGAAGTGATGCTTCATTAAGTCCTATGTATAAGAGGGCTCCCATTCTGTTAGGCTCCAACAGGTGTCACTGCTTCCAGAGACTTTTAGAGCATTTCCTGCTGGGGTGCTATGTTACATATGGTTGTCCATCTGCCTGAAAAAAAGGCAGAAGAACAAGCCTTCATAAAACATAAGGGGTGTGGTGTGGAATATTATTGCTTTGTTTTGTTTTTCATAACATGCAATTGTAGGGGGAAATTAGCAACTTCTTTCTAGAATTTATCCTCAAGGCTGTAATATAGCATAGAATTGGGTGTGCTTAATCCCATTAGTGCAGGAGCATAATGCCAGGTATCACTTCCAGCTGAATATCTGAGGTGGAAGTTATATTCAAATGGAAGTTTGCACAACCATGGGGAGATACTCTTTGCGTACATAGCCAGATAGAGCAGTTCACTGGGACATACTCACAAGTAAATTAACATAGGATTGTATCTTACTGGTGAAAGGCCCATTAAACTTGAGATATCCTTTAAATATATCTTCCCAAAGGATCTTCACTGCACAGATTAGATAGATTGCACCAATGATAGTGTCATTTTCACTAATTAGTTTAACTGCACCTAACTCCATGTTGGATTGTGCCAACAGAGTCAAGCTTAAACTTCCACAAGTGCATTGTATACAGGCAGTCCCTGAGTTAAGAACGTCCGACTTACAGACAACCCATACTTAAGTAGTGATGCTTACGAATCGGTGGGGGGGCCGCCTCTCCGCCGCCTCGCCTCTCTGCGGTGGCGGCCCCCCCGCCTCGATCTTCAGAGCGGGGCGGAGCAGTTCTCCGCGCCGCTCGAGCCACCAGCGCTGGTCCCGTCGCGTCACATCCGGCCCCGGAAGTGACGCGACGGGACCCTGGGCAGGCGCAATACGTGGCATGGGGGTCCAGCGCACCTGCGCAGGGTCCCATCACGTCATTTCCGGTGCCAGATGTGACGCAACGGGACCAGAGCGGGCGGCTCACCGCAGAGAGGCAAGCTGCCCCGCGCGAGACGAATCGGTACATCCCTATAATTAAGAATGGACTTCTGGGGTTCCCGGCACTATGTCATTTATGTAGAGTACATAGTGTAGTATACTACGCAATTTGCATAATTTATGAAATTTGCATAAATGCCAATTTTAACGTATAGAACGCTATGCTGTTCCGACTTGCATACAAATTCGACTTAAATACATTCTTAAGAACGGATCTCATCATAACCTGAGGACTGCCTGTACTATATTAGGGAGAAACATCAGCAGTACAAAACAACTGAAAACATTTGTTTGAAACATTTAAGTTGGAAACTTAAAATTTGGGGAATCTCTAGGAAATCAGTGCACAGCTAACACTATTAGCATTGCTCTAGAGTAGTTTACACTAGTGCAACATGATTTATGTTAGCGGTTGCACCCTGTTAGATACTGCCCATTGAGTTGATTTTACATACTCAGCTGTAATTCAGTTCCCTCTTGGAACTATAGTTACCAAGCAATTCTCCTTTTGCTCTAGCATCACCAAAAGAAAGAAAAACCCAGAAAAGTTACAAGCTACTTTGTATTTTATAACGCAACAATAAGTTAATGTCAACACTGCAAGTAGTATGCAGATATGAGGAGCACAATTGTAGTAGTAATCACAACTTTCTCCTGTATAGATCCACTAGTTTACAGCTGCAGCATGGGTCAGAGTTTATGGGGTAGCTGTACAAACAGAAAGTGCTTGATATCAAAATGTGTTCCTACATGAGCATTTAGATATTATGCCTGCAGTATAGAAAGACAATGAGAATGGAATGTAGATAATGGCTGATCTAAAGGCAGAGTGCTGGTTCTTCAGCATTTCTGTCAGGTTAGCCCCTATAATCCAAATTATAAATGTATTTATTTATTTATTGAAATAATTTATTAGCCACCTTTCCAGCACTTAAGGCATTGCACAAAAAGAAATGAAAACAAAATAAAATAAACTCAACAGCCAATGAAAACCGAAAAGAAAAAACAAAAACACGGCACAAATAAAAACAAAAAAGGTAATCAGCTGAACTAAAGGCCAAATGGAAGAGATACGTTGTGCACCCCCTCTGGAATGACAATAAAGAGGAGGAATTGGGAGTTCATTCCACAGCCTTGGAGCCAGTGATGTAAATAGCTACAAACAGAGAGTAGGACCGAGCAAGCTGCATCAGCATCAGGTGCCTGACAGAAAGAAGAATACACCAGAACAATCACATTACTTAGTAAAGAGAGCCTTGCCACATGGTACATAGGGAAGATGGTGTGGATTATGATGATGATGGATGCTGCTGCTGAAGAAGAAGAAAACCAAAATAAGGGATCCAAACTAATTTAGGGGGAAATCCTTCATGATCCCAAAGTATTTTGATTCATATAGTTACCTTTCTCTCCCTTCTCTACTATCCTTAAAAAGGGTGGGGGTGGGGGTGGCTGAAGACTTTCCAGCATAGCAATTTCACTGCTTTCAATTTACCTACCCTCTTGAACAGCCTAATATACTAAACCTAAAAAAAACAAAAAACATGTGACAATTTTTTCATCACTTACACTTTTTAAAACAAGCAACACAATTTCATACACAAATAATGCTGTGTCTGTACCAAGCTCATTGTTAATGACTTCATTGATTTATTTATTTTATTGCTCGGATTTATATACTGCTTTCCACAGAGGTATCAAAGTGGTGAACATAAAATACAATGGTATCAAAACAAAAATATAACAATAAAAACAACATACAAAATAATCAGCAATAAAACCACATGTTCTACTGTGTGCTACAAACCATAGCTGGCTGGATCAGACTTCAGGGAAAGTCTGTCCTATAGGAATGGGTGAAGCCCTAAAAATAATGCACCAAGAGGGAAGTCCTCCAGCCAACTCTCTTCAATGGTCTTGCCTAAGGATGTTTGAAAAGGAGGAATAATTTTTCCAAATGAAACCCATAGCAGAATCCCTGCTCTATCTGCCACTGTGGCTCACAAAAAAGAAAGAAAAAAGGTGCCTTGCAGCTAATCTCCAATCACCAATCTATATACCAAGAAGGTGTCCTGACTGACTGACTGACTGACTCATCAACGCCCAGCTCAAACCGTTTAATCTAGCAACGTGAAATTTTGAAGGGACATTGCTTTTATGACATAGACCCCCACTAAAGAAGGATTTTGGGAAAATTCCGTCCCTAAGGGGGTGAAAAAAGGGGGCAAAAAAAGGGGGCAAAATCACCCCACTCTCATATCTGCAGTTCTGCAAATAGGCCTCACCTCATAATTGCTGCAGGAGCCAACTTGTTGGAGGAGCCAATAGCAGCAGTTATGCAAATAGCCCATAGGACACTTAGAATGTTCGTATGAATTCCTGCAGGGGCCAATAGGGCTGGGTATGCAAATCTCCCCTAGGCCATTTAGAATGTTCTCTGAGGGGGTGAAAAGGGAGGAAACTTTTTAAATGACTGTTTTGTGTGGGGCATCATCGCATAGGCTCCATCACCTTTAGATGGATCTAAACTTGGCATGGTCACTCTTCATCACCTGTAGACTCTCAGGATTAACCTGATTTTTCTTTAAGAACAGATATTTCTGTCACAAAAGATTTCTGCTGCCAGCACCCAGCCTAAACGTTACACTTTCAGTCAGAGACACTGCATCTTTTCTATACATGTTTCTTTTAAAAGCAATTATACCAAACCCTAAAATCCACGCGAGCGAAGCCGCAGGCAACAGCTAGTACCTAAATAGAGCACATTCACAGGTGGGGATAACCGGAGCAGGTCAACTCTGTTTCCTGGGAGTGAGCAACTGGGATGAGTGAACAGGGGAGTTTTGTGGGAGAGGTTGCAGGAGAGTCCATGGAAATGACAGTCATCTGGAATGCCTAACACTTTGGAAATGGAGGGAGTTCTTCCAATGCCCTGTGTGCCCTGTTTGCCTTCCTGCCTAAGGGCAACAGGAACCACACCTGCAGCAAGTGGCAAGCTAGTAGCTGCCCTGGAAGAAAAAATGATGAGGCTAGAGGCATGCCTCTGTACACTTCAACTTATCAGGGAGAGTGAAAGGTTTTTAGATGAGAGACCTCAACCCTCCTGAAAGAACAAAAGGGGGAGGTTTCCAAGGAAGAGGAAGAAAACAAATGGCAAGAGGTAGAGGAATGGAAGAATGTGACACATAGCTCCAGGAGAATGAGGAGACGTTTTGCACCACTACAACTACACAACAGATACCAGGCTCTTCCAAGGAGGGTGACCCTGAGCCACCTGAAGATGGGCCACCACCTTGCACTCCACAAAATTCTAGGGAAGATACTCAGGGCAATGAGGAATTGAGGAATTTAACCACCAACCCATGGAGGAACAGTTCCATGGAGGGTGACCTTGGGCCACCTGAAGATGAGACACCGTCTTGCAATCCACAGAACACTGAGGAAGGCACTCAGGCCCACAGGAATGGGAGGAGTGGACATGTGATAGTGGTTGGAGGCACCCAACTGAGAGGGACTGAGGCAGCTGTGTGCACACCGGACATGACATCTTGGGAGGTGTACTGCCTTCCTGGAGCATGTATTCAAGATGTGACAGAGAGGCTACTGGGACTGATCAAACCAACTGGCTACTATCCTTTCCTGCTGATCCATCTGGGAACAAATGATACAGCCAGAATAAATGTTGAATGGATCTCTAAAGATTATGAGGCTCTGGGTAGGAAAATGAAGGATTTGGGGGCACAAGTGGTATTTTCCATCTGTCCTTCCTGCTGAAGGTTAGCACATTGGTAGGGAAAGAAGGATACTAAAAGTGAATAGCTGGCTATGCAGATGGTGTCCTCAGGAAAGGTTTGGTGTCACGGACCATTGACCATGGCCTACGATACCAATCTGAAGGACTCATTGCAGATGATTGGGAGCACCTCACGGAGACTAGTAAGAATGTTTTTGGCAGGAGCCTTGAAAACTTGATCAAAAGGGCTTTAAACTCACTCTGGGGGGTGCGGGGCACAGTCCAAAGCTAACTACTGAGACAACTATTACAGAGAAGAACAAGGAAGAGACAAGGCAGTCTATATACTAATGCATGGAGCATGGGAAGCCAAGAGGATGAACTTGAAATCCTAAAACAAGATGGTAAGTAGGTTCTAATAGGTATCACTAAGACTTGGTGGGATGAGACTCATGACTGGAATACAGCCAGTTGAAGGGTGTACCATGTTCAAAAGGAATAGATCCAACAGGAAGAGGGGGAGAGTAGCATTATATGTAAAGAATGTATACACCTGTGGGGATGTATCTTGGCCCCCATTTTGTTTAACTTCTATATTAATTCTTCGGCTCAGACTCTGAAAGGGGTAAATTCACACACTCCCAAATTGGCAAATAGACCTCTGCAAATTCTTCTATATGCCGATGATGCAGTGCTTCTATCATTGTCAAGTACAGTAATACCTTGGATTGGAAGTAACTTGGTTTGAGAGCGTTTTGCAAGACAAGCAAATTTTTAAATATTTATTTTAAAAAATTTGACTTGATATACAAGCGACGTCTTGCAATACAAGTACTGTAGTACGGTTTAAATTAAAAATCTCTGTACAATTTTTTTGGGGGGGATTTCATTTTGATATAAAAGTGTTTTGGATTACAACCACGTTTCCGGAACAAATTATGCTCTCAATCCAAGGCATGACTGTATAGGCTTGAGGCGACTTTTAAGTGCCTTAGCTTCCTACTGTAAAGATGAATTGTTGACAATAAATTACACAAAAACTAAGGTAAGAAGATCGAGCACGGGGGCCGCTGCCATGGAAAGCCGTGTGCCCCCCCCCCAGTTCATGTACCACCCATAGGGGGACCTATTAAGATGGTCTGCCCCTAGAGGCTAATGGACCCGGATGGTTTCCAGAGGGCCCTTGGCGGGTTTCTGGCTGATATGGCTGGCGGTCCTGTCGAATCCCTGGTCGATCACACAGAGGAGGGCCAGGATCTCTTCTCGATCATCCCAGATTGCAGGACACAGAATAATGGGCTCAAGTTACAGGAAACCAGATTCCGCCTGGACATCAGGAAAAATTTCCTGACTGTTAGAGCAATACCCCAATGGAACCAACTACCTAAGGAGGTAGTGGGCTCTCCAGCACTGGAGGCATTCAAGGTGCAGCAGGACAGCCATCTGTCGGGGATACTTTGACTTGGGTTCGTGCATTCAGCGGGGAGTTGGACTCGATGGCCTATTAGGCCCCTTCCAACTCTACTATTATATGATTCTATGGCCCAGGCGGTTGACACAATCGTTCCTGAGCGCCCTCTCTGTAGTAGAGCTCATACAGCTCCGTGGTATGCTCCAGAGCTGAGAGTGTTGAAACAAAACAGAAGACGGCTTGAGTGCAGATGGAGAATAACTCTTGGTGGATGCAATCGAGCCCTGGTATGTGCCTATAGCCAGTTATATCTAGAGGCAGTGAGGGTGGCAAAGAAACAACATCTCACTGCCTCTATCCAACCGTCTCTTTGCTGCCCAGCAGAGCTCTTTAGGGTCATCCGGGGCCTATTATAACGTATACGCTGGCCCCAGGGACATCATCGACCCATCTGATGCCTGCTGTAATATATTTGCTAGGCACTTCTAGGAAAAAATCGCTTGCATCCGCAGGGACTTAGACTCCAATGTTATAGCAGTTGAATCAGGTGAGGTACCCGGAGCACAGCCTGGTCCAGTTATTTTGGATGAGTTTCAGTTGGTACAGTTCAAGGATTGATGGCCTGTGGCTCATGCTGGCTCAGCGGGTCAGGCCTGGTTATTACTTGGATGGGAGACCCCTCCTCTAGTTTCCTGCATTGAGCAGGGGGTTGGACTCGATGGCCTTGTAGGCCCCTTCCAACTCTATGATCCATGAATCTATGTTGACAAGGTGCTTGGGCGGGTTCGTGCAACCACGTCTGTTCTGGATCCTTGCGTCTCTTGGCTTATAAAAACTAGCAGGGAGGGAACAGCCGCCTGGGCCAGAGAGGTGATCAATGCCTCCTTGCGAGAGGGAGTGGTCCCATGCCACCTGAAACAGGCGGTGGTGAGACCACTCCTGAAGAAACCCTCTCTGGTTCCGGAAGATCTTAACAACTTTAGGCCGGTGGCAAATGTTCCTTTCCTGGGCAAGGTGCTTGAGCGGGTGGTGGCCAACCAGCTCCAGACGCTCTTGGATGAGACTTCATAGATTTCATAATAGAGTTGGAAGGGGCCTACAAGGCCATGGAGTCCAACCCCCTGCTCAATGCAGGAAACTAGAGGTGGGGTCTCCCATCCAAGTAATAACCAGGCCTGACCCTGCTTAGTTTTCCACACTCAGACAAGCTGAGCCAGCATGAGCCGCAGGCTGGATCCATTTCAGTTGGGGTTCAGGTCTGGTTTTGGCACAGAAACAGCCTTGGTCGCCCTGTATGATGACCTATGTAGGGAGAAAGACAGGGGGAGCGTGACCCTGTTGATACTCCTGGATCTCTCTCAGCGGCTTTCGATACCATCGGCCATATAGTATCCTTCTGGGGCGGCTGTCTGAGGGGGGGTACTGCATTGCAGTGGTTCCACTCCTACTTGGATGGCCAGCTCCAGAAGGTGGTGCTTGGGGAATACTGCTCGGCCCCGTAGACTCTCCAGTATGGGGTTCCTCAGGGGTTGGTCTTATCCCCCATGCTATTTAATATCTACATGAAACCGCTGAGTGGGATCATCCAGAGTTTTGGAGTGCGTTGCCATCAGTACGCTGAGGACACGCAGATCTATTTCTACTTTTCAGCTTCAGCAGGTGATGCTGTGGATGTGCTTAACCAGTGCTGGGCTGCGACAATGGACTAGATGAGGGCTAACAAACTGAGGCTCAATCCAGACAAGACTGAGATGCTGTTAGTGGGTGGTTCCTCTGACTGGATGGAGGGTGTTCAACCTGTTCTGGATGGGGTTGCACTCCCCTTGAAGGAGCATGTTTGTAGGGGGTGCTCCTGGAGCCATCTTTGTCACTTGAGGCTGAAGTGGCCTCAGTGGCACGGAGTGCCTTCTACTAGCTCCGGCTGGTGGCCCAGCTATGCCCCTATCTGGACAGGAATAGCCTGGTGTCAGTAATCTACGCTATGGTAATCTCTAAACTAGACTACTGCAATGCACTCCATGTGGGGCTGCCTTTGAAGACTGTTTAGAAGCTGCAGCTTGTGCAAAATGCAGCAGCCAGACTTATTACTGGGTCCAGAAGGTCCAAGCATATTACACCAGTTCTGGCCCATTTGCACTGGCTGCCAATATGCTTCCAAGCAGAATTCAGTGTGCTGGTTCTAACCTATAAAGCCCTACACGGCTTAGGACCACAATACCTGACAGAACGCCTCTCCCTGAAGTATATTCACTTTTTTTCTTAATCTTAATTTTAATCACTGCAATCCAGTACTTTTCAACAGGATTTAAATTTGTACTGGAGCCAAAAGAAATAGAATTGCAATTTAGAAATAGTTACCACTATTTTAAGAATTAAAATGCCATTTGTGTGACAAAAACTATTTAATAGTCAAAATAATAGTAATTACCTTAACTCTTACAGAATTTTGTATTAGTGTCATGCAAAACTTTAGTCCATTGACTAAAATAACAACAGCCAGTGATGTAAATGCTATAACCTATACCCCTCTCAACAAACACTCAAGACTTCAGGCGAAGGTCATAGAAAATTATTAGTCAATGTGTTACACGCCCACTTTAACTTGACAAGAACATTTTAAGAATTAAATAATTTAGGGCACAATCCTATGCATGTCTAAAAAGAAAGAAGTCCTACAATTCCCAGCATTCCCCAGCCAGCATGGCTATCTGAGGAGTTATAGGATTTTTTTCTGTCTAAACATGCATAGGATTGTGCCCTTAGTAAATATTCAGATGGAGAATATAGTATGCACTCTATTCATATGTGCAATGGCAAAATAAGATGCCACAGTTATATGAAACTAACATTTTAAATACTTGTTAGAAGAACACCAGACCCACCTAGTGGAATTTTTCTTTACTACACTGATTTTATCCGAGCTTGTAAACATCAGTTACAAATGGAAGTTAGAGTTAGATAGCAATACTTATCGCTGTAATATATAACATCGATGAAACCTGAAGATCCTTTAGTCTAATTGGTACTGTAGTCTAATCAGATACATTAAAGCATTCTTAATGGATTTGATCAAATATTCCAGAATATGTTATGCCTCAAGAAGGAAATGAGAGGGAGGGAGCAAGAGGGGCAAAGATGCAGTGACAGAAGTACTGTACAGCATGTAAGTTTAGGAAAATAAACAAAGTTCAAATAAATGCATTTAGCTATAAAAGGAAAGGCGAGTCCTCACCTTCCCCAAAAGAGACATTGGCTGTGCAACTCACTAGGCAAGGCAATCTAATGAAAAAATAATGTTAACACCTAATATAATGATAAGTTAAGATCCCTAAGAAAGCAAATCTTATGTTAAGAGTTGTCGTCTAAGATAACATTTCAGCATGAACCCACCTCCAGATGGCATCATATCTTTCATTAGCTAATAGTGGGGAAATATTCGTAGCTTAAAACATAATGGGTTCTGGTAACTCTCTAATCATCCCATTGCTGGAAAATAGATATTGAACTAAGCAGTATGACCGAGTCTCCGGCATAATCCAACATGGCTGCCCCTAACACTCCAAACTCGGAGGATTACGGGCATCCAATAGAGGGCAGAAGGAGCGCAGAGGCGAAAGTTGCCCCCGAGCTTCTCCCACCCTGTAAAAGACTTAGACAGCCGAAATCAGCCATCAAAGTCTTTTGCCCCAGCTCACGAGGAGGGAAGGCTGAGGCGCCACCAGAATACATTGTATCGTGGTGCAACCTTATGCCTCCCCTCCCTGCTCACAAACCTCCAGCTTTGAAGTCAGGCTTCTGACCTCAGAGCTGCATGGTTCTTTCCATGGAGCTGGGACTCCGACCTTTCCTATGGCCAGCTAGGCTTTGTCTAGCAGCCATAGGATTGAGCCCTAAGAGGATCAGCTACCTAGTGGCTTCACTGGCTACCAATCTGTTTCTGGACATAAGTAATTCTTAATACTGGTTATGACATATAAAGCCCTATACGAATTGGGACTAGGCTATTTGAAAGATCACATTCTCTGGATTTTAAGATCCTTGGGAGAGACCCTTCTCTGTTTCCTTTCACCATCAGAAGCATGTTTGGCGGGAATGGGAGAGGGCCTTCTCAGTGGATGATTCCAGGCTCTGGAACTCCCTCCCAAGGGAGGTCAGGTTAGGTTAATCTCTACTGTCCTTCAGCTAGGCAGGCAAAGAAATACTGATTCAGACAGGCTTTTGGCTTTTGGCTTTTAAGCTGACTTGTTTGCTTTTAGCCAGTTTTACCTGGTGGGTTCAACTTATTTTTTTATTTATGTCTTTTTAATTGATTTCTCCTTACATTTTAATTATAATTCTGCCTTGTGCATTCTTTAGTAGAAAGGCAAGTATAAATGAAATAAATAAATCAGAAACAACCAGTGTGGCATTGTGGTTATAGTGTCAGACTACTCAGGGGGAACCTAGTTCAAATCCCAACTCACGTGTGAACCTCACTGGGTGACCTTGGGCCAGTCACACTAAGCCCAGGGTTGTTGTGAGGTAAAATGGGGGAGGGGGGGAGACAGTATTTCCCTGAGCTCCTTGGAAGAAGGGTGGAATATGAAAGTATTTAATAAACAAGTGTTCATTTGCTCCTGGTTGGAGTACCAACAGAAGTAAAAAAGAAGGGGGGGGGACGTTGAAAGATTACCAATGTAATAAACAATTAAAAACAATGAAAAAAAATATTCTGCCAATCAAAAAATATTCTCCAACCTCTGCCAATGGTTGATGGGAAGATTTCAGGAAGCTTGTTCCAAGTAAAATACCTGCCCAACAACCACTGACAGAGGCCAGACCATATTTTCGCAATTGGCAGGATATTTTCACACTCAGCAGATCCATCGTTCACCATTGTGTAGCAATGGAAATTTATCGGACGTCACCTTTCCCCTGCATTCAAACTTACTTTTTGAGAGCAATATTTGGTGTTCCTATGTGTGTCGGGGCAGCCCTTAATTTAGAGGCTGGAATAAATTCACTGCAATGCGTGGCATGGATATTTTCTGTCCACTATTGGCTTCACTGTCATTGGGCACTCCCTCCCTCCTGATTCACTGGTGTCTAAGGTTTTGTTAGATTTATATAAATCTCATGGGTAAAGGCCAGGGATGGGGACTCGGACTCGAGGACTCGACTCGTGAGTCGGACTGAGTCCCCCCTCTGACTCGACTCGGACTCGAGTCCCAATATTTTTAATGGGACTCGAGACTCGACTCGGGACTCGAGACCAAGGACTCTTCAACATCCCTGGGCTGTGCCAGAAGGAGTGGAGAGGAGCGTGATTGCCAGCGAAGAGCGCATGGAAGCGAGATGCGCTGCTGCTTGGCCACTGTGGACGGCTACCAGGAGTGCAGCCCCAACAGTGTGTCAAGATTTATTTTGATTGATGTGTTGCGTACTTGGGAGAGGCAGAAGAAGGACCTGAGATTACTCTGTGTGGCTGCTCTGAGTGTGTTTCTGGTTCCAGCAAGTTCATCACCAGTGGAGCAGGTGTTCAGTGAGGGTGGAATTGTGATGAGATCTCACCGTTCCAGAATGGGGGCCAAACATTTAGAAAAAATAATGTTCCTCAAATGCAACATGGATAAGTTTTAGGAAGTACAGCAAGTTTATTTTTTAAAATCATTTTCTAAAATGCAGCCTTTCAGACATTTTGGGTTTGGCTGCCTCTGCCTGCCTGTCTGGGGTTCCCAGCCTCCTCTGCCTGCCTGGTCTCTTCTTGACCAGTTCAACAGTTAAATTGTCCAAGACAAAGGCCTCTGCCTGCCTGCTTTGGGGTTCCCTGCCTCCTCTGCCTGCCTGGTTATTTTGGGTTTTTCGGCCTGGTCTGTTCTTGCCAAAATCAGTTGCAGAGTTTTGAAATAAAAAGGCACACTTGTGCCTAGAATTTATTTAAACCACACATCTGAAGTAGCTTTATTTTGTTGGGAAAAAACCCCATTGATTTTAATAGGGACTCGTGGAGTCAGCTTTGGGAGTGACTCGTGACTCGTGACTCACCATTTTGGACCAAGGACTCGGACTCGGACTCGAGACTCGGGTCCAAAGACTCGTGACTCGACTCGTGACTCGAGACCAAGGACTCTTCAACATCCCTGGAAAGGCTATAGAGAATAAAGTTACTTCAATAGGTCTTACCCCTTCTTATCTTTTCTCTATGGATTTAGATAGTGCCAAATTTATAGTCAAATGGAGATTAACAGATATAGACAACCAAGAGCTGCTAAGTGCAGCTCGGGGTCTGTGATCCCCTCAGTCATTGGGGCCTTTTGAGATACCCCCCAAGTAAAGGAATGTCTTACTTGAAGTGGTTAGCTATCCCCAAATATAGGAGGGCCTTTTCGTTAGCAAGGTTCAACGCCCTCCCCTCAAGCTTACTGGAGGGTAGATATGGCAAAACTCCTAGGAACACCAGATGTTGGTTGCTGGTGCAACAACATGGAGAAAGAGTCCATTTTACATGTATTACTTCAATGCAGCTTCTACGAGCGAGGAAAGATTTGATACTTCCCATAACGCAAAAGTTTCCTGGTCACTCAACTGAGTCTCTTATGACTATATTACTTCTTGGCACAAACCAACAAATTACGAAGCAAGTAGCGAAATATCTGAACCTGGCCATCGCTACTAGACCCCATATGCTGGTGTGCTAGGCTACTGATTTGTCAATTTCACTATCCATGTGTGCTATTTGTTTATGTGTGTATATATATATAGTAATACCTTGGATTGCAAGTAACTTGGTTTGAGAGCGTTTTGCAAGACAAGCAAATTTTTAAATATTTATTTATTTATTTTTTACTTGATATACAAGCAACGTCTTGCAATACAAGTACCGTAGTACGGTTTAAATTAAAAATCTCTGTACAAATTTTTTGGGGGGGATTTCATTTTGATATGAGTGTTTTGGATTACAAGCACATTTCCGGAACAAATTATGCTCTCAATCCAAGGCATGACTGTATATTGGTTTTTTGTCCTTTTCTTTTATTATACAGCTGCTGATCAGCTGGGTTTTTAATTGTTGTTATAAATGGTCTGTTGACTGTTAATAAAAGACTACTATTGTAGGGATGTACACTCACCTCTTTGTTGTGCTCGCCGGGTGCTCAGCGAGCACCCGCACCGCGCAATATATCCTGCGGTGGCAGCGAGGCGCCCGTCAGACTTTCCGGAGTCTGGAAGTGACGCGACGGGTCCCAGCGCTGTGCCAGGAAGTGACACAACGGGATCCCGGCACTGCGTTTTTCATGTAAATACCATAGAAAACCACCTTAAAACGGCCGCAAATAGCAAATCGTGGCCGTTTTAAGGTGGTTTATTATGGTATTTACGTGAAAAACGCAGCGCCGGGGACCCGGAAGTACCTCTCCCCAGCTGCTCTCTAGGGAGATGTGCTGAGCTGGGGAAAGGTAAGTTCTGCGGGGTTCAAGGGGGGGCGAGTTCGCTCCGCTTCCACCCCCCAATTGAGTCACGCGCACATCCCTACGATAGGGACCTTTCCCCCACATTGCCTCTCAAATGGAGATACTTTGTCCAATCTCCCTGAAATTTGGCAAACATTATGCCCAGAGGGAATAGTCCTATGTCTGGAAATGTAATTCAATTACATTTAAATGACAAAGTAATAGGCAGCTGAAAATACAGGCTGTCCAGTTGCAAATAATGATTTTCAAAATCCAAATTGAAATCAGAATTAACTAATCTCGAATTAACTAAATACAAATTAAAGTTTTATGAAAGGATTTATGGAACTATTTTTAAAAAAACAAAACAAAAATCCAGTGTACCTCTCTAAGTCAGCAATAATTATTGTGACGGCTGGAAAATTTTCTATTGCAATCATGGGAATTGCTGCTAATCATTTCTCTGATATATCAGTCAATATATTTTGCTTATTCCATATGAGCACATGTCAAGACTGCATCACACTGTTGGTTATGGACAGTGTTTTAAACTCAGAAACTGCTCACCAGGTTGTATCCAATGATGGTGTGAGATTTTGTGCAGGATGGAGACCTGGCTGGGTCTGCTCCTAATGTTGCTCTACCTGAAGATGATTACAGCTTTCCAGAAATGGGTGGGAGTGGGATGCCAGAAAAGTGGGTCTAAGCCACAGAGGCTGCTATATAAATGGCATGGGAGAGATATACAAGGCAGAGGCAGGGAAGAGGAAGACGTGGATGTCCAGATTATGAAGAATGACAAGGACCAAGGCAAGCTTTGTTTCCTGGGGAAAGGTAGAGGTTAAACTGCTAGTAGATAGATTTATTGAGCTGGGGAGGAGATACAGTAAAAAGCATTGACCTCCGTAATGAGTCAGTTAGCCCTCCCTAGGCTAAAGTCACAGCTGGGAGATACTTAGCTCTCTCAAGGATTTGAGAGATGTTAAATCGGCTCTGAGGGGTCTTATCAGTAAAGGAGTTTAAAACAGGTGGCTTGTCACTAGCAGAAAGTGCTTACAGTTGTGCAATAAGGGGCTCCCAATTTTCACTGATCCCTCTACCCAGTGCAGCTGCCTGCACCTACTGAAAAGCTGCTCTTAAGTGTTGGGGGACCCTCTGGAATAGTATGGAAGATGACTCAGAGGGCAGCAGTAGGTGGGGGGGGGCTGAGAAAAATTGGATTCCCTACTGTGTGTGAATGTAAGCACTTTTTGCTACTGCACTGCAAAGCCATCATCAGATACCCTGCTTATGTGTCCGCCAATAAGATCTATTAGTTTGACAAGCATAAGAAACAGGGCCTTTTCAGTAGTGGCCCCATTCTTATCCATAACTCTACCGTGGGAGGTGCACCTGGCTCCCTCCCTGCTTGTTTTTAAACAGACCTTAAAGAACTGGATGTTGCAGTCTTTAATGGATGCTGACCTTTATTTTATAAATTGAAGTTTTTTATTGTTGCTGTTATTTTAAGACATATTTTATGCTGCTGTTTTAAATAGCTGGATTCTATCTTTTATTGTTTTATCATTTTACCTTGTAAACCATCTTGAGGAAATTTTTAATTTTACCTTGAAAGGCACTAGAAAAATATTGTAAATAAATAAATACAACCCACTATCTATGTCTAGTAGAGGTGTGCTTTGGCTTCAGTTGAATCCCAAACCAAATTGGTATGATTTGGACAGATTCAGGTGATGTCCAAATTGAAGCACGGTTCCTCCAAAGCAGACTAAATCAAAAGCTGAACACTCCTGAAGATTTGGGATTTGGAAGGATAGAAAGACACACTCTCAAAAAATTAATCAATTTCTTCCCATGCTTTTCACGTAAGGAAAGCACCAGTGTGGGGTGAGGGAGAAGAGGGGGTGTAGTTTTGTTTTTTGTGAGTGGCAACTCTAGCTTCTAATCATAGTGAATGGTTTTACCAAGGCTCTCCAATCCCAGTGTTTTGGGGAAGGGAGGCTGAAATAATATATCACAAGACGGATCCGGTGTTCAGTGTTCTTGCTAGTTCTCTGTCCCAGGAACAGAAACATTAAAAGAGGCTTGGTGGAGTCTGTGGGACCTGGGAGAGTGTAGCACTGGGTGCTTGCTTAGAAAAGGCTGGATGTTCAAGTCCTTCTACCTCTGCCCCTATATGTTCCACATCCATCATCCACGCTTCTCCTACTGCACTTTTTGTGACTTTAGTGCCAATTGAGCAGAAAACGAAAAAAGTCTTAAACTTTTTTCATTCATTATAACTTCCTATCCGTTGGAGATTTTGCAGGTTTCTTAAATAGAACCACCTCTATGATGTATGTCATTTTCAAAACAATTGCCTGCAAAAAACCTAGGGGGATAAGCATGTCCTTTTGGGGGGGGGGGCTCAAATGTTAAGGCTACTCTTGCACAAAGCTCCCTGAACCTATTCATCTGAAATGTGAAAAACGCAGCGCCAGGATCCCGTCGCATCACTTCCTGGCACAGCACCTGGACCCATCACGTCATTTCCGGTTCCCCGGCGCTGCATTTTTCACTTAAATACCATATAAAACCATATTAAAATGGCCGCAAATAGCACATCGTGGCCATTTTAAGGTGGTTTTCTATGGTATTTATGTAAAAAACGCAGCACCAGGGACCCGGAAGTACCTCTCCCCGGCTCCTCTCCAGGGAGATGTGCCGAGCTGGGGAAAAGGTAAGTTTAATGGGGCTGGGGAGGTGAGCGGGGCGAGTTCGCCCTACTTCCACCCCCCAATCGAGTCACGCATACATCCCTACATGATAACTCACTTCAACTAGTAATAGGTTAAGAAGTAACACAATAGGTTCACAAAGCTTCTATGTGTCTAGAAGCTACATCTTCTTTTCATTTTTACTCTAGAGTAAGTGCACAGGGCATGATTTGGATCTTAAAGGCCACTTACCTCTACTGGATAGGTTCCCAATCCGGATTGGCGGCCCTGCACCTATTCTAGAGTAAAAATAAAATAAAGACATAGCTGCTTTTCACTAGAATTAGAAATAATTACTAGAATTTAAATTTCCCATCTAGATGACCCCTCCCCCAAATTCTTAAATTAATTTGCACACCACCCAGGTCACTTCCCTTGTTCAATTAATTAACTCCATATGATCCACATCCTACTGAAAATGAGTTTTTCCCTTCAATAAATTATCCCCATTCAATTCAATCATTTACATCATTATCCCCCACTAAATCAAATTAAATTCATTATCCATATGGTCTGCAGTGGGATGCTTACTATAGGATGAGGACACAAGGTGGTCTGGTGGATGGCCGTTCACGAACCAGGGATTCTAGCAGGGGAATACAGGTGTCATGTAACCTTCTCCTATGCAGAGTTAAGCACACCTAAACCCATTGTAATAAATGAATGTGCCCAACTCTACTGTACATTCTGCAGCACCTTCAGTTTGCTAGGCTCCTGTTAAAGGCACAGCTATAGAGGTACATTATACAGAACAGGGCTTATTTCCATTTGAGGAGCGGAAATAAATTTTGCTATAAATATAGCTATCCTAAGGAAAAAGCATGCTATCTTCTAAACTAAACATTACTTAAATATTTTTGAATCAGCTGGGAACTGTCCTATATTCTCTTTTATAAGCTTGAGTGCTAACATTTGTGTTGGGATTTGTACATTAACAGATGTGTATATAAAAAACAGAAAATCTTCCATCTGTTTAGTGGCTCTGCATTAATAATTTTGACCTATTATTTTTAATGCATTTTATTAAAATAAATTCAAATTTGTAACATAGATGGCCATATAAATTAGGTTATGCACATTTTCATGCATATAATCTGCATCCTCCTTTGCCCTTTTGGGGGGACAATGCATTTCCTTTTTTTTGGTGATACATAAGTGGCCACCCTATTCTTGAGAGCACAAATCAGTCTCTCAAAGTACAAATTCTAGTTTAACAGCACAAACACTCTTGCTTTTTTTTTCTTTCTCAAGAAGTGCCTGGGCCAGAAATTCACTGTTGAGAATCAGATTGTTGCTTTTTCTTCTCTCACTGCTTCTGATTGGATCCAGCAAATTTCACATGATCTGAACAATCAGTACATAGATACATGGAAATAAGTTTCCAGAACTGTACTCAAGCAAATTCTACATTTTAGCCTCTATTCCCTGCCCCACCCCCAATGATAATGGGGTTGTAGCCTGTGCCAGGCCTCTCTGGATCTCTGAGTCCTGGTATAGTGTATCTTTCCCCCCATGCTTGGATCCTGGTTGGGTAGCGGGAAGTAGGATATACTGATCACCCTGAAGGAATTGGTGTAATGAAGGAAAGCTTACCCAAACCAATCTATTCAGGGTTATCAGCTAGAGGGACCTGGGGTGGCAAGTCCTCTGGGGCCAGACGACCTCACTAGCTCTCACAACTTTGTTTGGGGTTGGGGACAGTGATGATGTCAGCTCCTCTACAGCACACCGTTTAAGGTAAATTGAAATACTTGAAAATGTTCTTAGGCTTTGAACAAGACCAAGATCTCCCAAACTGGGGAGGCAGAGGAGACAGTATTTCCCAAAGCCTCAACTAAATGTCCATTTACCTGCACTGGGGGCTTGGGAAGGAAGTCCGCTAAATAGGGGCCGGGGTCATAAACCAGCTTTTTAATAAAGTTCTGACCTCAGTATAATCCCATACTGAGATAACATGTTTTTATTCCATGATGTTGGGTCAACATATTATGACAATGTGGCTAGTGGATCAGCTGTGAGGCAGCTCAGCAGGATGTGCTCATTTTATTTTCATTGTGTGTTTTTTTAAACAATACAGTAACATCTTGGATGGGTAAACTTTCTATCCCAGAAAAGCAGTAGTTTCAAAACATTTATCTGAATGCCAGATAAAAATAATTAAATCATAAAAAGGTCAATTAGGAAATAGATATATATGATAGATTAGTAAGGTGATATGAAAGACAGAAATCTACATAATACTGGATCACATTCTGCTCTGTACTCAATGATTCAGCAGTTAAATTTACAGGAAAAGAGTATGCCCATGCATTTCACAATAATTTAAATTAATTGTTAATTATATTTACAACACAACCTGTATCTGAAGGACCACCTACAGCTGGGATGGGCAACCTTTTTGGCCCTAAGGACCATATTTTGTGCCAGGTGGTGGGTTGGGATAGCACATACAACACACACACACACACACACACACACAATTCTATGCATGTCTATTCAGAGGTAATTCCCAGTAAGTTCAATGGAACTTACAATCAAGTAACTATCATTAACCTTTTACACCAACTACTGTTTGTGTAAGCTTTCAAGCTACACGGAGTTATTAATCAGACAGGCATTTTAGTAGCGTGGCACAATTCTTCCCCTGTGAAACTTTTAGGGATATTAAAATTCATATTTTACTTTAGAAAATACTGTATTTTAATGTAATTTATACAAATCCTAGAACAAGACAAACCTAGAGGCTAGAGACAACAAGAAAGATCAAAGAGCTGAATAAAGGCATAGCTTATCAGTTTTACTGCCAAGGGGGGAAGGCTTCCCACTCTCTGCAAAGCTAGAGGGAGTAAACATCCATTATTTAAGGCTACTGGAGAATGAGATATAAACTAGAACTAATAGAATAAATTACAGGACTAGAGGTAGGTGGGGAGTATCAAAAAAATTCCTAAAACCTTCATCTGGGAAGTGGCTGAAGTTCCCTGGCTTACCTAAACAAAAATAGGAATGCACAGAATTAGAGGAGACAGTGGGAAAACAAAATTTTGAATCAAATAACTTTTTCAGCTACTATGCAATGCTCCTAAGTCTAGTTTTACATTCTTAACAGCTCAAAGAACCAAACTGGACTCATCTCTCATCTAAAATTCTAACTCCCATCACACAAGAGCAATCTTGATGTGGTATACATAATGGATGAGTTTGCACATCACGCTAAGCCACCCTGAGAAAAAGCCACAGTGGGTGGGTGGCTTTGTCTGTTACTCCTGACAGACAATTGCCTGCTCTGTGGCTTGCTGTGGCTTATTTTCCCCCCAGTCCCTCTCAGTCCTCCTGGCCACTGCCAGCATGTATTCCAGGGGCCTTTGCAGCAGAAATCCTCATTTCCTTGTTCCCTATGTCAGCACCTTTTCTGCAATTGGTCCACTGTGGTTGTCGGCTCATGAGGAAACTCTCCCATCCGCCCGTGCATCAGATTACTAAAGGGATTTAAGTGTCTAAGCCCTTATAAATGTGGGAATGTGTTTGCAAACTTTAAAAAATATGTATTTTAGGGGTCTTGTGCAAGCATGCAGGACCATAAGACCGTCTGTCTGCTACTGAGCCCAGCATAGCCATATCCCCCTCTTGTTAATTTTATCCTCCGTTTTGGTGCTTCCTGAGCTAAACTCCCACCCCCATCCCACCCCACACACACTCCTGCATAAGATTGCGAAAAGGAAATAATTTTCGGAGCCCTTATGAATGCAGGAATGTGTTCACAAATTTGTAGGGGGAGGTCTTGCACAAGACCACCTGTCCACTATTTACCCAAGCATACAGATATCCCCCTCTTGTCAATGTCCTTGTCAAGTGCTTGCCTGTACATCTTTACTTTCTTTTTTTTAAAGGCTGCTTCATGTTCTGCTGAAGTAATAACACCCTCCCCTAAAGGACCTTCTCTCCTGCAGTCACCAGCTGCTTTTGGCTCCCCACACCCCTTCGTGCTTGTTGCTTCCCTCCACTGATCTCCATTGCTAGCTGTCAGATGTACATGAGAAGTTACAGATTAGTGAGTGGGATCACTCAACATACACAAATTTCAACGTAGAGCAGGGGCTGAGAGGGCAAATATATGCAAATTTCAAGGCAGACAAGTGAGGCAGATTGCTAAAAATACGCAAATTTCAAGGCAGAGCAGTAAAACTGAAGAGAAAATTATTTAAAATTCTTAGCAGCAGACATTCACTCCTGTGCACTTGTGCAGAACTGAAAATAAATTTTAAAATATATTGCAAATGTGTTTGGGACACTCTCTGGTGTTCTTTCTTCAATATTTCTATGATTTAAAAAAAAAATCCATCCTGAGATGGAGCGCACTGAGAAGGGATGAGTGAGAATGACGACGGCACCAGCAAGATCATGAGGAGTGGCAAGGGGTTTTGCCGCTCTTGTCGGGCAGCTCTCTAGCCATTCCCGACAACGATAGACAACCCTAAACAACCCGGCTACAGGCCATGGGTTCTCAAGGTGGCTTGTTTGCAAAAAACAACCCATGACGGAAAAACTGCTCCAGGTTCGGACATCACGCTAAGCCACCCTACAACCACCCACAATAACAACCCACTCTCAAGGGGAGGGTGTGTTGGGAAATGTTAATTACACTGATTTGTCATGACAATCTTGTAGACACAATGACTGGGTTCAGATAACACGATAACCCACACTCAAGGGTTGAATATGGGTTGAGTGTAGGTTGTTGTTGAACCGTGGGTTGTTGTTGAAACATGGGTTATCATGTTGTCTGAAACTAGCTGCGCTACCAAGCCATGGCTTGTTAACCATGAACAACCCATGAAGAGAACCCATGGTTTGTTGTTGGGTTGTGAACTGTGGGTATTCACCATGGTTTGTTATCTTGGCTGGGTTCAGACAACACGATAACCAGCACTTCAACAACCACCCATGGTTCAAAGACGACAAACATGCAACCCATACTCAACACTTGAGTATGGGTTATCATGTAGTGTGAACCCAGTCAAGTGCAATAGTGGACCTTGAAATGGGAAGGGAATCACATTTTACTAGGAGGAATTCAGTATTCTGGTTTGAGCTTTGCTAATATCCAATTTCCCAGCAACAAATCCATACATGGAAGAATATCATCTGGATCCTGTGCATCCTGTTAGCTTGAAGAAGAATCAAATGCAAAGAATATCAATCACTACTGAAATCGAACCAAAACATTGAATGATGGGTTGAAGGCACAGCACAACATTTTTTGGTAGGTCCCATGCTTGGGTGGCTAAAAGTGAAACAGGGCCACCCCAAAACAGTAGTGGTTTCTGCAAATGTGCCGGGGTGGGTGGGCCACTTGATACCCATAAGTACAAAGCTTGTGAATTTAAATAACAACAATAAACCAAAACTGCCCAACAAGAATTTGTGATCTTCCAGGTGGTACGGAATGCTGATGAACCTATAGAACCTACAGAGAAGGGCGTGGGGTGGGGTGAGGGTGTAAATAAACCAGAAGACAGGCAGACAGTGTGAGTCTGTCAAGTCTATGGTTGAGAACAGTTGAGACCGAGACACAGAATATTGGGGTTTCAGTTAAGGGTGGGAATAGAGGGCAGCGGGGGAGAGATGCAATCGACCTGCTCAGGCCCTTGACAGCTTATAGTAATTATCATGGAAGGGGGTTAGGGTTCGTGGGGAGATGAGTGGCATGAAATTTAAAAAGCCCTCCTGCACTATACTGGGATGTTTGCGAAGGAGAGGAAAGGAAAAATAACACTTTTCTTTCCCCACTCCTTCAGAACTGTGTGCCCCAGCCCCTTCTATATAGCTATAAAATGCTCAGGTTTGGGTCTGTAAGCCTGCTAACTGGGGTCAGGGGTGGTGGATGATGGGGTTAGAAAAATGTGTCCTTCCTCCCTGCCTCCCCACAAGGCCTGAACAGTATTACAAGGACTCCGTTCTAAGCTGTCAGGAGCGCTGAACAGGAGCCACTCCCCATTTGGTGTGGGGATATATACATTGATCGGGTTTGTACGATTGCCATGGTTCGTTGTGGCACCCATGAGCGCCATCCTGAATATTCAAGCTGCAACCACGGCTTGTTGTGTTCCCCAAACTCGGGGGCAGTGGGTTATGCAAGGGTTAAACCACCCTTGCAGAGCCCATGCCCTGTTTTAGGGTTATGCGAGGGCTGTTTAACCCTCGCATAACCCCTACAGACGTGGTTTGAATATTAAAAATGGCTGCCAGCATGCTCTGCAACCCACCTGTTACATCTGTTTGATCATGTGACCCAACTCAATGTGTTGCAGGTCCCACTTGTCCTGCCTAAAGGTTACTTTTTGATGATGAAAATAAGTCAGTTACTATTTCAATGTATGCTACTTTAAAAAAAATTTTTTTAAATCAAAGTATGAAAGATGCATCTATTCTCACTGGCAATGCCCATGAACAAGTATGTTAATGTCAAACTAAAATTACCCAAAGATAGTTGGTTACCTAGGTCTAGATGGCAATTCTCACCTTATTATTTCCAAATTGTATATTAATGCTAAAGGGTTAAAAAGATAAAGTGCAGATACTTTATTCAGAGCTGCTCAAATATACTGTAGGCAGTACAAGTGGTTGCCTAGGGCAACAAACCATTTAGAGACTATTTATTTTATCAGTTTATTGTATGATGGATTGTGGGATGTAGAGGGAGGCTGTTTTCTAGCTTGTTTAGAGGCAGTAGAAACACTACATTTACCCTTAGTCTACTTCTGCACTTTCCCAAAGGAGCACCCCATGCTGAATCTTTGAAGGGAAACCGGTCCTCTAAACAGCGAGACTTATGATAATGCATTAAGCAGTATGTTTGTCAGGTTAATTTGTTGTTGAACAACTGAACATTCCATTAGGATATTTCTGGGAAGGTATTGTTTGTTTCCAGGATAATTGGGAAAGTTTGTATAGCAACACACATATCTAGCTTACTAGATGCATAATTTCTATACCACAGCCACAGTGTGATATAATAAGGATACCATTCCTCAAGTGGAACACAATAGGCACCCAAAATACTCAGCTTTGATTGTTAGGGCTTAAAATTGCTGCCAATCAACAGGTTCAGCAACCAAAGGCAATTTTTCAGAGTCTAATGGTGTTCAGGAAGAAGAGACAAGAAAAATAGTTCCTTTAAGAGACAGAGCAGAAAGTATTCACAAGGAAGTAGGGATTTTTTGTTGTTGTTCAAGGCTAAAAATAAAAAGGATTTGGAACACAAACACACACACACGCACACACACACACAATTAAGAAAAACAGAAGAAAGGCTACCATGCCAAGCATTTTCATGGTTCATCTATTCCAGTAGTCATTCCCCCCCCCTGGGGGGGGGGAGGGGCTGGGCATCAGTTGCTTCAGAGGAAGTGTGAGAGAGATCAAAGGACAGTTTATGGATAAGGAGAGGGACTCACTTTCATTGGTTGAAGAACTTTAGAGACACTGGGAATGGCTTGCATCCCAACCACTGTTAAAGAAGAAGAAAAAAATCTAATGCAAATGCTTCATTCAGCCTGGGTAAACCTAGAGTATCCACATATGAATTACTGAGCCACCTGATTCTGCTTTATTTTAAAACAATGCAGCTGCTGTTTTTGTATTTTTTCCACACCTAATCGATCCCCCATAATTGTCCAAGTCAGCTTGATGGTTTGTGCTAAATTAGTACTGTATTATTCCCTTCTCTTCCATTTACCTTATCCTTCATGCCCTGAGGAACTTGGAATCTTGACAGCTAGTTGTTGATTAGTTCTTTGTATCTGTAGCTATTTATCTCTTAGGAGGAGGAATGAAACTAAAAATGTAGTTTGTTCCCACATTCCTTGTTTTTGTGCATGTTCGCTTGGAAGTCTCCAATCAACCTTATTCCCAAGTAAGTGTGCACAGGAATGCAGCCTGGCAAGAGACAGTTAATT
This sequence comes from Shinisaurus crocodilurus, assembly GCA_021292165.1. Taxonomy (NCBI): domain Eukaryota; kingdom Metazoa; phylum Chordata; class Lepidosauria; order Squamata; family Shinisauridae; genus Shinisaurus; species Shinisaurus crocodilurus. The sequence continues at coordinate 247,202,051 of CM037879.1, forward strand.
TACGTATTAGATTGTTAAATGGAAACCTTAGACTACCTGTAGAGAGAATGCTTTGTTTATCTGTGGGCTGGATGAGTAAGAAGACGACTTGTTAGACAATAGCAAAAAGAGAACTTTTTTTGGTAATTATAGAGTAAGAGAAAGTATTGTTACCGTACTTACATTTGTTTGAGGAGAAAAGCAGAAATCCATTCTAGTTTTAGTTTGTGTTGTATGCTTCCTTTTTGTAGTGTTTGTTGTTGAAAATAAAATTAAATTTTATATATATAAAAAATGGAATGCAGCCTGGCTGTGCTCCTATCCACACCTGGGATGTACCACTTAAGACTTATGTACTTGGGACTTACTTCCAAGTAATGATGCATAGGATTGAGCTGCAGAAGCCAGGTGGGCTAGTAAAAAAAGGATATGCACAGGAAACATTTGTGGACCTATTTACAAGGCAGAGGTAATTAATGTTTTGTGTGGCAAGTACTTCCTTTCAATTTAAATCAGTAGACAATTTTATTTTTCTTTTCTTTTGTGGTCCCAATACTTTACAAAGTCCCATCCCACAATGAGAGGTTCATATGGCCCACTCTTTGCTGGCTAAGTATATCTGAGGACTGGTGCTGTTGGCTTCTCCTTACTTAGCATGGTCCCAAGGTGTCTGCTAGATACTGAATTTCATCCTGCAACTAACTTGAACAGGGAAGGGCAACATGCAGCCCATGGATGCAAGTGGCCCACGCTGCGACAATTTATTAATTACAAAATAAATGGCCACATTAACACTATGGAGTGGTAAACAAGCCAAATTTAGCTTCAAAACAAACTAAATTTGGCCTGTTTAGTACTCTATAGCACTAACCCTGCCATTTTTTAGTTTTTGTTTTTTCAGGCAGCATGCAGCTCACAGGGGGAACTGGGGGGAGGGCAAAAATGGCCCCCCAGACCCCCAAGGTTTCTCACTCCTGAAGTAGGGTACCTCTAACCTAGTAGCATACTGTAAATGAGGGATGGATATCTCCTTAATGTCCTCTGCAGTAGAGACCACTACAAAATGATCCCAATAATATATCTGCAATGAACTTCTCTTTCTAAGGTGCTCTTTACATGCTTGACATTCTAAAAGGCAAGAAGATGAATGACTAAGGCAGGAATCCTATGTACCCTTAATAAGTCCCACTGGTATAACTGGAAATTTTAAGTAAATATGCAAGGGATTTTAGTGTAAAGTAATTTGCATACTATTAAATACATAATTTGTACTGTTTAATCATAAAATGGAATATATTCTGGATTAAAATATTAGACACAAATAGTGGCACCAGATATTACCACCAAAAATACCAGCATATGTTAACTTAAATCTCTTACAGCCATAGATAACTATTCTTCATCACCTCCGTTTCTCTCAGGATACCTGAGAGAGTGCCTTCTCCCTTACCAACCTGCCTGGCCACTGAGGTCATCGGAGGACATTCTCTTTGTGGTTCCATATGGACCTATGGCCTGACTGGAGTCCACCAGGAGAAGAGCCTTCAGTGTGGTGGCTCCATTTCTGTGGAACTCCCTACTTCTGGAGGTCAGGCAGGCACCAACACTGCGTTGTTTTTGGCACCTGCTGAAGACATCTTTATTCCGGAAAGCCTTCCTTGCTGACCAGCCACAGTGTTAATGTTATCCTGATTTCAATGCATTGTTTTTATTCTTTTATCTGTTTTATCTGTTTTATTGTTCACCACTCCAGAATCTGTCTAGATATAGAGCAGTATACAAATGCAGTAAATAAATAAAATGAATAAATAATAAACATGAACGACTATCAAAAATTGTTTTTATACCCACAATGCTTTTTTTCAAGCGGCACACTTTGCCGCCCTTCTACTTTTATCTAAGCATATGTTACAGTACAGGGGTGTCAAACCTCTTGCAGCCCGAGGGCCAAATTCCATTTTGGAAAAGCTCTCAAGAACTGCATTCCAGTGGTGGGCAGGGCTAAGGGCAAAAGGGGGCTGGGCCAAAGGCAAAAATCCAAAAATACCAGCATATGTTAACTTAAATCTCTTACAGCCAGTAATTAATCCTTAGAAGAGGCACTTCAACCTTTTAGAATAGGAAAAAAACATGCAAAAGCTGGAAAACCACCGAACAACGGTGGTTGGGGGAAAGGGAAGGGGTCGTGGCCATCTGGGGAACCCCAGAGGGCTGGAGTGGGACCCGAGGTGGGCTGGATTTGGCCCCTGGGCCTGAGCTGTCATACTCCTGGTATAGGGGATTGCACTCATTTTTACTGAAGGAATTTTTCCTACCTACTCTCCTTTGACTTTGAGTTGGCAGGAGATGACAGTACGGAAGATTTGGAAAAATTGCCATTGTTTACACTGAATCCTATCCTTCAGTTAGAAACAGTGTAGGCTATTTTCAAAAGGCTTTCTTTAACCAAGAACCCAGGAAAATGTATACACAACAGCCAGGCAAGATAACAGATGGACAACCACAATCCACAAAGATGCTATGTATCAAAAGCTCAAGAATCAAGTATAAGATGAAAATCCAAAAATGTAGTAAATTTCCACAATGCATTATTTGACACATTCCTGGAACAGCAATATGAATAGCTATTCATAGTATATCCAGAAGATAACACCAATAATAACCCACAACAACTAGCTAACAAATATACATCAACTATGAATGTTCAAGGACTAATGCTAAAAGCGAGGGGAGAAAATAGCAGAAGAAATTCCTGATCAAGTTGAAAAGAAAGGCAACATGGACAAGACGTGATCTTTATGAAATCAGTTACCAGTTCTTTCAATCTTTGCAGATAAATACAAAACGTACAACAAAAAAGCATTATGGAGATGAGGGAAAAGATAGGGGAAATTACATTATGCCATTCAATATTCAATTCAGTTTGTATCAGTTGGTGAGATATGTTCAGGAAGCAAAGCAAAACTAAACATCTCTGGGATTTGTCTTTTTATTATCTCTACAACAGTTTCCTTAAAATGAATGTCATATAATGCAGCATTATTATCTATCCTAAAAGCTATAAAGCAAATCCATATATTATATTTGTGGCTCAGCCTCATCAAGAAAAGAAAGTCAAGATAACACAGATATTTAGTTCCCTTAGCAACATAATGAAAATGTAATTTGAAGTAGTGTACATATGAAAAATCACACTGTCCTGTCATCCACAACAGTCGATTGCATTGTAGCTATTTGATTCTGCTTCTTATATGCATGAGAATGAAAAGAATATAATTAAACATTTAAGTTCTTTATATATTGTTTCTATCTATCTATCTATCTATATGCTTTGCATTCGAAAAATTATCTTTTGAAATGTTTAAAATGAACCTTTTTCCAGTTTGAATGCTCTGTACAGGAACCAAGGACTGGTTAATAGTGGTATTCATTTCTCCACTAATCTGCCTACAGTGATCTCTCCCTAGAATGAAGAGTAAAGACACTTGAAGGGGTATGGTGGGAGGCAGCAATAGGCCTGGACTTGATTGAGGTAAGGATAAACAAGGGCTACAATTACATGGATGGCAGAGATAGAAAATATCACTATCTCTTTAAAGATATGGGCATCTTTAAAGTCAATTTAATCACTGTTCCTTTAAATTATGAGACCATTATAAGGCTCTAAAGAACCAAAATAGAAGTATTGAATGAAACAAATTAAATCTATGTACGCTTTCAATGAAAAGAGAAACAATGATTCAAGGCTTATCCTAGGAGAGTCTTTTGTGTTTTAAAAGGGATTAATGGGCAAGGGGAGAGAAAATATATAGCCTGTTCAGCACAATGCTGCTGGCTTAATTATTACTTTGGTGTACAAAAGTACAGCTGTAGAAATTTTGAACAACTTTCATATGGTGAAAGTAAAAACAACAACTATGCTCCTTTCCCAAGCACTATTTCAATTGTGTCAAAGAAATGACTGATTCCAGGATCCAGTACACGAGTATAATTTCTAGGCCTAGTACAAACTTGCCTGTTTTGAAATGTTTAACTAACTGCAGTCTAGTGTTATGTCCAAACCTGGACAAACTGTGGTAAGTCTTAACTATGGTTTACCACAGGGATGGGGAATGTGTGTCCCTTCAGATGCTGGGACTACAGTTCCCATCATCCCTTACTATTGGTTATGCTGGCTGGGGCTGATGGGAGTTGAAGTGCAACTTCTGGAGGGCCACATGTTCCCCACCCGTGGTTTACTGAAACAAGCCAAATTCATACTGTGGTTTATGTAGCTAGCTTGTTTCAATAAACCATATTTAAGATTAGCCACACTTTAAGGTTCAGACATCAATTAGGGATGGATTAATCTATTAATTTTGGTTTCTCTGTTTCTCATTTTTCCAATCTTAAGTTCAGTTTGTCCTGAATTTGCAAATTTATTTTAGATGCCCCATATAGATACAGAGAAATAAGTTTGCATAAACATTCTCAAGAATAATGTACAATTTAGCCTCATTTTCCCCCCTCATGGTAATATGCTTGCCATCTGGGCCAGGTCCCCCTAGGCACCTGAGACCTGGTAAAATATATATGTACTCTCTCCTGCCCCCTGCATGCTTGCCCTGCCAGAATCATGCCTAGTACTGTATCATGGTATTATGCAGGGAGCTAAACTGGTAAATATTCTGGTTTGGTTCTGCTTCAGATTCAGCTGTGACTGAAGTTGTTCTGGTTTGACCAATAAAGACCTAGTAACTGGTTCAGTACACCTAAACCAATTAGTTCAAATCCATTTCTCATGGGAAAAATATGTATAATTTACAGTATGATACCAATCTGTATGAATAAGATAATCAATATAATTGTGATATTGTATTTTAATCTCAATACTAAATGGTTGAACACGCAAGATAGAAAAGGCTGCAATATGTACAACAAGGTGGACCATAGTGTGAGGAAAATAAACAGGGAAAGCAATATGATTGTTCTATTTATGTATTAAGGGTGCAGTCCTATGCATGTTTAGACAGAAAAAAGTTGTTTAACTCCCAGCATTCCCCAGCCAGCCATGCTAGATGGGGAATGCTGGGAGCTGTAGGATTTTTTTCCTTCTGTTTAGGCAGATTGCTCTGCCCGTTCTTTAAAATTAATGATATACCACATTTCATAAAATGTATCACAAATGTTCTGCAATTTTAATAGCATTTGTTGTGGTTGTATTTCCATTTATTTATTTATTTTTACAGCTCCTAGTAACCAGGGATCTAGAGCAGTGTTCTCCAACCTTGGGTCCCCTGATGTTTTTGGCCTACAACTCCCAGCTATGCTGGCTGGGGCATGCTGGGAGTTGTAGGCCAAAAACATCTGGGGACCCAAGGTTGGAGAACACTGGTCTAAACAAATATAGGATCACACCCTTAAGGAGTGATCGTATGGCTCCTAGACATCATCGGGGGGGGGGGGATAGGCTTGTTTGGATTCCCATTTCTGAGGTTGGAGACAGTGCTCCGACCTCAGAGCTGGGAGTCGGAACTCCGATCCACGTCCCATACCCCCGCGCAGCCAACACGGAAAGAACCGCACTGGCTGCTCTCCAAGGTTGGAAAAGCAATCTTGGAGAGAGGTTCAAGGGGGCAGGGAAGGGGGCGGGGAGGGGAGGAGACTGGAGTGGCCAGGATACAAGGTATCCTGACGACACTCCAGCCTCCTTCCCTCCCCCTCCGAAGCTCCCCAGCTGGATGGGTGAAAACGGCTGTCTAGCAAAAATGCAGAGGAGTGGGTCGCCTCCTCCCGCTCTGCATGGGATGCCCATAATTCTCCAAGTTCAGAGGCCTACAGGCATCTTGACTGGATTGCTCCCTTAATTTATTAAAAATATTTCTAGGCTGCCTTTCAGTGCAGAAGTCACCGCAAGGTGACTAGATTGCAAAATCATAATAAAGTATGTAATATTATAGAAAAATGAAATGTTTAAATAAGTAAAAGCTATCTTGCTCATTTACCTACACTGTTTAGTCCCATGATTTCCTATTCTATTCTATTCTTTGTTCTTGTTTTTTAAGTCTCTTGTAGTCTATCTCAGATACTGGGATGTTTCTGCACTGCCTGTGAACCTGCTGGACTAACTAACTGCCAGAGATGCAGCCCGTCTGCCCTTTTCAATGCAATACACATAATTCAAAGGTAAGAAAGCAAAAAATTCAAAAACATTGTCTTCCACTACAAAAATCCCACCCACATCTTTATCAGATGAGGAGTGTAGGCTTAAAGCATTTAGCATGCTTCTCACACAACTTTCCCCAAGAACATCCTATGAACTGAATCGATCATGGATCCTTCTGCAGTACAGTATTTTTCCATGTATAAGACTATACTTTTTCCTAGAATTGTTAGACTAAAAATTGAGGGTCGTCTTATGCACGGAAGTAAGCCAAGGAGAGAACCGCGTGGTTGCGAAACTGCCCAGTGGGGGGCGTCTTATACATGGGGGCGTCTTATAGATGGAAAAATATGGTAAATTATGTGGATGACTAAAGTTGATTAAATGTGAATGATTAATTTTATTAAACATTTTTAGATGTATACACATATCAATGGAAATCACTCTCAGTCTCAACACAATTCTGCATAACTTTACACCTGAAGTAATTGAAAAGGGACTAAGTCTTAGTTCTTTAACTGCAACACAATATTTTAATGTGGAATTAAGTGATTAGGGCAGATCTCTCCAGCCTGGTGCCCTCCAGATGTTTTGAACCTCAACTCCCATCAGCCCCAGCCAGCATGGCTAATAGTCAGGAATTCTGGGAGTTATACTCCAAAATATCTGGAGGGCACCAGCTTGGGAAAGGCTGGATTAGGGAAGCAATAACAGTTGAAGTGTCTTGCATTCCTGTTTCTCTCAGGCTTCTATGAATCTCTCTTGCAGCAGAACTGTATCACTGGCTACTTTCTGAATCCATATTCAACCCTCAGGCTTACATGTGATCTTCTGCTTTCTGACCAACTGAATAAAGCATGGGAGGGAAACCTCCAGCCTGTGAGCCTAATCTGTCCCACAGGCCTAATCTGTCCCACGGAGCTTCCCTATCCAGCCTGCAGAGACTCTTTGGGTTTCTCTAGGAAACCCAAGCTCCACCTCCTGGAGAAATCCCCACTGTTATCTCTGATCTGAGATTGGAGATAACAGTGAGGATTCCCCAGCATGCCATTCCCCCTCCCAACTGAAGCTCCCCTCTGATCTGAGATCAGAGATAACAGTGAAGATGCAGGCAGTGGGGGGCGCAGCAGGTGCTGGGAGGAATGGCTGCTCTTTCCAGCACTGGCCAAGACCACTTGCGCGACACACACCACCCCCATAGAGACGCTGTGTAAAGCCTGGCACTCAAGATGTGCTGGGGGAATCAGCCACTCTTCCCAGCTCCATCCAAGTCCATTCACACAGTGCACACTGCCCTGTGGGGACTACATGTGCCATGCTGAAATCGGGGACTCAACTGGCACTGGGAGCAGCAGCTATTCTTTCCAGCACCAGCCGAGACAGCTTTCTCTGTACTGAGAGAAGCACAGAATTCCATGTCTCTCTCAGCACAGAGAAAGGCAAACTGGGTGGTGGCCATGGCATCACCTCACTGATGTCGTACAGCCCATGGGGAGCCTCATGGTGGTCAGTTCAGCCTCCCACATAAAACCGGCTCCCCACTGAGGGAATAAAGGCTGGATCCAGAAGTAATATGGTCTTAAACAGGCAATATGGTCTTAAACAAAACACAGGATATATTTCATATGAACTAAAGTACAAAGTAAGACTTTTATTAAATATCTCACCAAGTTTGCAACTCAGGAAGGAGGTATAGTTATCTCTTTATACAAGATGTATATTATTTGAGATTTCTATGTCTGCGTGAAAACATCAGCATTTAGACTAACTGTTTCATTTATAAGCAGTTCTTAAATGGCAGATTTGCAAATTTAAATTATGATTATTTAATTGTGAAATTAGTTTATGTAAAAATATATAAGGGAAAACTGGATCAACATGTTAATAATGACACATTAAGAATATTCTGAAATTTCTTTGTGGCATAATATAAATAGAAACACAGTTCAACACAAGGTGTTCAATATTCAAACCGCTGAAAATTTGGTTTGTGCTTAGTTTTCTTTTCTTTTTTTAACCTGGCAACAAGAAAGTCTCAGGTGATGTGATTGCAAAATTTATCTACATTAGGGTGTTTGTAGGAGGGCAAAAATATGTGGCATATGGGAACTGATTGATTTAATTGATTGTTGTACACCGCCCAGAGAGCTTTGGCTATTGGGCGGGATAGAAAATGAATAAATAAATAAATAACTGCACCACCACAAGAATCCCAGCATACCTGCTTAAGCAAAAGAAGCAGGTCTGAACAGCTAAGCATCAATCTTTTTTCCAAACATAAATCATTACATGCATTAAAATGTACAGAAACACCTTTATTTAATTTTACCCATGTTGGCATTAAAATTGAGATTCTTTCAAAACGCAAAAATTGGTTGACTTACATTAATTAATTCAATATCCCAGATTTTTTTCACAAGGTCCATTGATGTATAGCCATTTATCAGAAAGGGTTTGATGTAGTCACCCAGTTCCAGAGAATCTAGCCACTCTGCTACAGAGGTGGGATTGTAGACATCATTGCCTATCTGTTTCATCTGAAATATAAAAAAGTCAAATAATGTCAAATTTTGATATTACAAACAGATAAGAAGAAATGTAAGAAATCAAAGGATCCATCCCACAAAATAATGTTTGCGTCATGAAAACACTAAAGTTCTCTAGATACAATTCTTCATTCACACCATTCATGCTTTTAAATGTCTTCATCAATATCTTCTGCTAGTTGCATAACATTCTGTGAGTGGCTTCTAGGTCTAACCAGTAGTGTATATTTTCCCTGCAAAAAAAAATGTGATACAGTTGCCATAGTGCTATGAAAAAAAATGGAAGTCCAGTGTGCTCCTGGGTTGTCTGCCAATTCTCCCCACCACCACCACCACCACACACAGCCAAATCAAGAGAGGCAGCCTGGAGAAGATCCTCCTCTTTTGTGTGTGTTTTTAGAAAGAATTACACGTTCACACAGTGGCCTCCAAATGGTCCTTTCTTATGAAGAGAGACACATGCAGAAAACCATGCAGTTCAGATAAACCTGGTAGTTTAGATAAAGCTTAGTCATCTTTAAGCAAACCAATTAATAGAGAAAGAAGTTTATGTTGGAATTTAAGGAGAAATTATCCTATTGCTTCCAGGAACACTATTGTCCTGGCTATAGTGTAAAATTACTGTTTGAGCAACTGGGACATTTCTTGAATTTACAAGTTGCTACTTGGTAGGTTTAATCAGGACTGTGGGGAAAGATGTTTCTCAACTTTTGAACCGTGGTTTAGTTTAAAGATGACTTGGTCAACATGGGTTGTCTATGCTTCTTGCTCAGAGCAAGAGCATGCAAATCAGTCAAGAGTATTTGCTATTCATTGTTCTTTGAGTTGATTGTTTCTTGTGAGTTTATGTATGTACTTTTAGTATGTAACCCAGCCTCCCCCAACCTGGTGCTCTCCAGATGTTTTGGAATGCCACTGCTGACCGTGGGCTGTTGTAGGGTTATTTGAGGGTTGTTTAACCCTCTAACAAGTCATGCTGCCCAGGTTCAGAAGACACAATAAGACACGGCTAGGCAATGATTAAGCAAATCACGCCATCATGCACCACAGCCTACAACAAGCCACCGTAGCTTGTTTAAGCCACAGTGGGTGGTTTTGCACATCATGACAACCCACCTTGCGATGTGAATAAGCTAGTTGGGCACTTTGACGGGGTTGTCACTAGCTGTCAAATCGGATTGTGAAAATCTCGGGGGGGGGGGGAGGAAGGCACAAAAAAGCCACAGCGAGCACAAAAGATCGCTAGCCACTTCCCACAATCCACAATGGAGTTGGTCACCTGGGTTTGGATGACACAACGACCCATTGTGGGTACAACAACAAGCCCTGGGTTGTTGGGTTGGCTTGTTGCAGGAATCGGTCTGGTTTTGCACAATACAACAACCCATCATGGCTTGTCACCCACAATGGGTTGTCGTGTTGTGCAAACCCAGTCAATGGCTTGTTTTGATCGTGTGAACCAGCCCTTGTCTTCATTTACCCTGAATTGCTTAGAATGAAACTATCCAAGCTTTATCTGAATCACCTAGCATGCTTGACTTCTCTCTTCTTACTGAGTTTCAAAGAAACAGATACTCTGGGGGCTCATCTCTGTGAGAATCTTTTGGAAGCAAAGACTACACACAAATAAATATATTTTTCTTTAAATGCAAAAGCTGCAAAAAAGCAAGGGCAGGGAACCTCTTTAGGGCTGGGCAGCCCAAAAAATCCTTTCAAAACAAGCTAATCGGACTGTTTTCTTTCAAAGAAATCTACTGTTTCTGACTGAGTTATTAACTATGATACTACTTTTGAATGGTCAAATCGTTATAGGAACACATCACAAGGAGAGCAGAGATGGGGGAAGTTAATTTGCAAAGGGAGAGATTACTTAGAAAGGGTAGATCAGTAATGCTAGTGTTGAAAGCAGCATTGAGTGAAAAGACACTTAGCCAGTTCCCTCTGGGATAGGAAGAATGTAACTACCTTACGTATCTTGAGGAGCAATGTACGCAGCGCAGGATGTTAATACAAGGATGCAGCCAAATTACCATGGAATTAATGTCAGTTCAAAGAAATAGTGAATAAGAATGAGTTGTTGGGTAGTCAGTTTATTCACTCTTGGTTCAATAGCACAAAAACCTTATTTCAAAAGAGTGAATTATGTTTTAGCTCAATATGATTAAGCAGAAACTGATTTTCCTAATACTGAAGGAATATCAGATAGTGGTGCAGTGATAGCTAGGAAAGCAGGGGTAATGAAGGAAAGGAAAGGAAGAGGGAGGGACTAGATACCGTATTTTTCCGTCTATAAGACGCCCCCATGTATAAGATGCCCCCCACTGGGCAGTTTCGCAACCGCGCGGTTCTCTCCTTGGCTTACTTCCGTGTATAAGACGACCCTCAATTTTTAGTCTAACAATTTTAGGAAAAAGTATAGTCTTATACATGGAAAAATACTGTACATTTTTTACAGAAACAAAGATGACTGTAGAAGCATGTGAAAAGATGTAACCAGAATAGATGGTAGATAGAACAAGTGAAGAAAGAATGTGCAGGGGAACATTGTAAGGGAACTTGTTAGGCGAGATGTTGAGCAAATTTACAAAATTGTAGATTTAATGGTCATGGAGACTGAGGCTGAGAAAGTAAAAAGGCAATGATATTAAAAGGAAATTAGAGAAGTGCTTTTGAATTTATTATCTAAGGAAGTTTCAGTAATTGGTGAATTAATTCATTTGTTACCCACCCTTCATTACAGTGTATTTCCAGGGCAGTTTGCACAGTTTCAATTTAAAAAACCCAACTGTGAATTTAATCCTAATCCCCCAATATTGATGGCAGGAGGGAGTTAGGATTCCACATTGTTGGCTCTCTGTGGATCTCCGCTGGCAGAGAAGAGTGCCATGCCATGGGGATGAGGGCAGGGGGATGTCTGCCACAGCAGAGCAGAGGCTCTTGCTGTGTGTGTGTGTGTGTGTGTGTGTGTGTGTGTGTGTATAAAGCTACTACTGGCAGTTCTCCTGCCAGCAGGAGCATTCTGGTGGTGGGATCCAGAGCCACTCCATTCCACCAGATAGACCTGTTTTAGGCCTGTAAATTATGCAAGACCTGGAGCTGGCATGGCTAACTTTGTCGTTCTAATTTTGTCCCCACCCCTGTGCTATTGCCATCAATGGCAGGGGGAGATTGTGAATGCACAGCACGGCCTGAAGAGCCCCCACAACCTTATTCCTGGCTGGCATGAACCAGCAGGACTTGGAATGCAGCTGTTTTGGACACTGAAAGGTGCCATTACAAAAGCAATTATCTAGCATTGCTGAGTCATTTAAGAAAAGAGATGTAATTTACACATTTCTTCCTAAGAGTGTCTGTAGGGCAATCCTACAGTCCCTATATGTCACTACATTATGACAAACACTGGTGTTAACATAGTTGCAATCTTATGCTCAACCATCAGCAAAGTCAACAGGACAATAATAGCTACAAAACAAGAACTAATATAGCAACTTCAGCCAATACTCCCATAGTACTCCTGGGCCTGGCAACTCTACTGCCACCCACCAACTACAAGTGTACTGATACAAGGCCCACACACCACATCCTCATATTTATAATTATTATAGACATTTCTATACCACTCTTCAATAGAAATTGCCAAGAAAGTTTATATAAAAGGAAACATTGCAAAGACAATCCATGCACATCGATGGCTGCACAACCCCATGATGCCACCCAACCTCCATACACATACCTTCCACACACAAAGCACAGCCAGTTAGCCATCAAGGTACAACTGGTCTTGTGGACAGATTTCCATAGAGAGCCCAGAGGTTTGCCTGAAGAGCTTGGATCCTATGTGGGAACAATGTTTCCATGCAAACAAATTCCATAATGCTGCACTTCCTGTCTGAGAGAGAGGGAATGGCATTTTGTGTGTGCATGTCTAGGGGGAGGGCAGGGGAGGCAGATGCACAAAGAAGAATGGAACCTATGAGAAACAACAGGAAGCTCATGGAAAGCAGCACTGTGAGCTCCCTGACTGCACAAGTTAGAGAGGGCAATACAAGGAGAAATGGGGTTGTGTCCTGCCTTGTGGAGATGTGAACTTGGTCTCTACAAAGCACAGCCTACCTTTTGGTGGTCCTCCTGACAACATACAGAAAGTGGGAGAGCCAGCAGAACTAGAACCCAAGCTTCCCACTCCACAGAGAAACAACCTCCCCATATTTGTACTGGGGGAAGGGAGGCTAGGATAGTTGTGCCAGGAACTGTTTCCCACTCATCTTATGAGGAGAGGGAGGCCAGTTCTGAAATTAGTGTGGGAAGCAAGCTTAACGATAAAGGTAGGACAACTACTTAACAATAAATGTAGGACAACTTGTCTCCATCCCCAGAAAATCAACTACACAGTGTGTGTCGCCCTCGCCCCCACCCTGGTTTTGGACCAAGTTCTGTAGGTTAGGTTTTAATTTGAATCAAGCAAAGGATATATACACATATACATATCACAATAATTCCCCAGTCCTTATGCCTATCCTTCTGAAAATTTGCTGGTTTTCTGTCTAGGGACACCTCTATGGTGTATGCAATTTTAATAAAATTTGCCCCCAAAAAACCCAGGGAGGGCAGGGGAAAAGCAAATCACTTCTCCCCCTTCAAATTTGAAGAGTCTCCTTCTACATAAAACACTGCACTAATCCTTCTAAAATTTCAGTTTTCTTACTTAGGGCCACCTCTATCATTTTCAGAAGAATGGTCCGCAAAGAACATAAGGGGATAAGCACATCCTATTCCCTCAAAATGTAAAGGTTGCTCTTGCACACAAATTCCTGCACCTATTCATCTGAAACGTGGCAGGCTTGATCCCCTCAGGTCATTATGCCTGCAGCATTCAATCTGTTTTGTCAAGAAATATAAACTGATCAGCAGTTCCCTTTTTAGAAATAAAAATCCAACTTTAAAGCTGCTAAAGCTCTTTGATGAGCTTCCGCCATGCATCAAAAACATGGTTTTTCAGGCGGGAATATGGGGTGGGTTAGAATTTTTAAAATTTTTATACTGTTTTAACTGTATTTTAATTCTGTTTTATTATTGTATTTTATTGGACTGTACATCGCCCAGGGTGGCCGGCCAGATGAGCGATTCAAAAATGTAATAGATAAAAAATAAATAAAAATAAAATTAGCACAACTTCCCCCAGCACCTAGTTCCGTGAAATTTAGCAGGCTTTATCCCCTCATAAAGTGTTACTAGGTATGTACATTTCATTCAATTTTGACAAAGAGCAAAAGGGTTATAGCAGTTGGTGGATTCCCCATGCTTGTCAATGGGAGGCAGATAGCTTTGGTTTCCTGAATCTTACTTCAGATTTGCCCCCCCAGTTGAAAAGGGCAACTACTGAATCAGTCCAAGTCAAATTAAATTGGGCTGTTTTCTGAACTGCCAAATCGGGGTCCAAACTGAATCTTGTGATAGTGCACACCCCTAGAATGTACTCATAGTAGTCAGTTTACTAGCTTCTGCTCTTTTTATTGTTTCTGGTCAACAACCTATCATAGCCACGTTATTGCCCAACTAATTTCCAACATAAAAGGGAGCAAGTGTCTTACTCCCTAAAATCTTTCCCACCTCTTGTATTGTATGAAATGTGTACTTTTCCCTTACGCAGAGGGAAATGGTCACATTTGGAAGACTGGACTACAAGTCTGACTAGGAGAATTTGGTTTGAGTTTCTGATGCTTGCTGGGAATTACGTACTCCAGAATGGATAAGATCACACTGAAGATGGTGGGGTGTAGAAGCAGCCTCTGTTGATAGGATAGTGACAAGTGTGGTTGTCTTGGGTGCAACGAGGGTGATTGTATTCAAGGAATAGCAGGTTCACATTTTGGGGAGGGGGGGACACTGGTTCATCTGGTGCCATATTTCAAAGCAGCTACAGAATCCTTTCAGACAATGATAGGGCAGCAAGCAGCATACAGACAGCCGTTCTCCTGAGTCCATGAGCTAAAATCTCCACTTCCATTAAGGTCCCTTTAATCTACTTTTGATGAGTTTCCCTTTTGGTAAACATCTCCCACCCCCCAAGAGCTATTTATTGAGCTTTCATGAGCTATATTTATGGAGAGTGATAGTATTCACAACCTGGGCAACTTAGGGCATTATGTATGGTTTCTTATCTTGCACAGTCCTCTTGTAATCTTTCAGCAAATAATTATAAAGTTATTCCAGTCCAAACAGTGGTAAGGACTGCATCCTGGGTTTTAGATTTTGACTCATCTGTCCTGTGTCCGCAGAAAGCCTGACTGCCCATTCCTGGAATGTGGTCATAACTTCATTCCTTCCTGTGCTCCATTTCTCCTCCCTCTGCATAACCCCCCCCCTGCATAATCCTCACCCTGGGCAAGGGAGGCACAGCCAGAACACATCTACACAAAGGGACACATTTGCAATTCACCCCAAAGAGGTGGAAAACAGCTTGCAGTCTCAAAGAGCTGCAAGATGATCCTCAGGGACACCCGGTACCACCCCTCTGCAGACGGGAACCCACCTGGGACTGGGAGGGGTCTGGAGAAGGGGTCTGGTCAAACCTCTGACTGTCAAGGTTGTTGGAAGCTGGTGCACACTCTGCACGGATCAAGCCCCTGACTTCGGTCAGCAAACAGCCCTCCAGCCCCGGGCGCAGCACCGGTGATCGCCCGCAGGAGACCGAGACTAGTAAGTTAGGTGCTCTGGTGTTCTGTGACTTTGTGTCTAGTAAGCCTGTTGCTTAGCCTACCCTATGCTCAATTGATCCCCATTGTGACTCATCTGTTTATGCTGTGAAATTCCTGTGGTTTATTAGTTCCGCTCCATTAAAGGTGTTGTACCCAAACATAGACTCCTTGTTTAGTCTGTTTAGTCCCCGTGTCAATTCAGGCTGCGGTTGGCTTTAGCTTCAGCTAGAACCGCAAGGAAAGGGTTTCCTCCGTGCCGGTTAACCCTTTCCGTCCTGAACTTGTGCAAAGGATCTGCTGGGGTCCTCCACATGTCCAGTTTAAATCTTGGCAATCTAACTGCAAGATGGCCTTGGGCTCCATATTCTCCTCTACTTACTTCATGCATCTCCAACATGTTTTCTCAGTGCCTTCTTTTCCAGATGATCAGTCTCCCTCTTCTCCTCCTCCTTCCAATTCTCAGTTTCCCTCTTCTTCCAGACGGACATAAGAAGAGCTATACTGGATCAGACCAAAGGCCTATCTGAAGCAGGATTCTATTCACACAGTGGCCAACCAACTGCATGTGGGAAGCCCACAAGGAAGGCAGAAGAGAAGACCAGGCCGGGGAGCTCTTGCCATCAGCTCCTGAAACAACCATCACCAGCCTGAGAGAACTGTTGTGACAGCCCCTCCCCCACCTTCCCTGGGGCTATTTAAGACCTGTGTGCCCTGAGGAAAGGCAGAAGAGAAACCCAAGCCGGGAAGCTCTTGCCATCAGCTCCTGAAACGACCATCACCAGCCTGAGAGGACTGTTGGGGAAGCCCTTCCCCTACCTTCCCAGAGGCTACAGAGGGAAGGCAGAAGAGAAGCCCAGGCCAGGGAGCTTGTACCATCAGCTCCTGAAGAAACCTTCAGTTGGCCTGAGAAAACTGGTGTTTGTTTGGTTTGGGGGGGGGGAATAACATTTGTTTGTTTGTTTCAGTATTTAAACACTGTAAACTGCTTTGGGTGCCTTAGCAGAAAGGCAGTATAGAAATGTATTAAATAAATAAATAAATAAATAAATAAATAATAATAAATAAATAGTACTCCCCACACACACCAGCTAGTTTCCCCCAACAACCTGTACAAAGAGGCAAACTTCAAGCTGTCAGTCCTTTTCTCCCCATTTAGCTCATAATTTAATTTCCAGTATTTATTTGCCATATGCCTATCTTAGCTGCATAACCTTGCTTTACCTGTTCTAAGGAGTCCACTGCTGCTTGTTTCTTAAGCAGAATTCTCTTACCTTACTCCAATTCCTCTCTAACAAAGGAAGGATTCTTGGTACCAAAATGAAATAGTTTTCACACTGCACTGATGCGCTCTATCTATCTCTCCCGCCCTGCCCCACCGAGTATATTTTAAAACTCCAATTCAGCTCACACCAACTGGGTTTTATACAACTCTGTTTCAGACCTCCACCTATCACTATCCAAATATATCCTGGAACCATTTCACAGGAGGGCTTCCCACACTTTTTACCTGGGGTCTTGCAGTTTTGACTTAAGTTTGCCTCTCTTGGCCATGCATCAGTGTTGTTTCAGCTGCTATCAGCCCTATCTGCACAGTTTCTATTCCCCCAAAGTGGAGGGCTCCCTTGTATGGGTAGCTGAGAAGGATATATTGTCCAGGCAGGCAGGTCCTGTGATCTCCTCAGTTCCTATGGGTATGGAGTCCTTCCAGCTCTCCCTATACCCACCCCTCTTAGATCAATAATATACAGGTTGTTTAGGCCAATTGAGTGGTTTTAAGCTTGCAGTATCTAGCCAATATAGAGCTTTTTAATCAAGAAAAGTATTTTGATTTTTTAAAACACAAAGATAAGAAGAACAGAATGATCATAGATAGAGATTCACCCCAAAGAAACAAATGTGACACCTTCCATGGGGGTGGGGGTGGGTGGGATATCCATTTTAAAAAAGGATGGTAGGGCAGCAGGAGCTGGCCCAATCAGCTCACAGCAGTGCTGAGTTTAGTGTCACATGCCAGTTAGTAATCTGCCAGTGTTAAGAAGATTCCACAGCCATGTGGATATTTCATAGGAGCTAAAATTCACTTAATACATGGAGATAATCGGGACTTCTCTCCAGCTTTATTTCTTTTACAAGTCCATCGGGAGGACTAGTTAACACTTTTGCCAGTAAGACAAGTGGATGGTGACTGTTTAACAGTAGATGTTAATTTGCATTTGACATATACCTCTCAAGAATATAGTGTGATACCCCAGACAAAAGAAGGATTGGCAATTATTTTGAAATCTATATTTCCCAGGACCTTTCACTAAAACAGGAGTGGGCAACACGTCCCACCACCACCACAACAGTGCAGCTTCCCAGTATAGTACCTGTTGCCCCTATCACCCCCCAAAAATCAGGGAGGAAAATAAAAAAAACCTGGTAGTTTGCTGGTAAAATTGGGAGGCTTACTAATGACAAATTTAGCTTGTTTTCAAGCCTTTTTTTTTGTCACCACTGCTAGGGCTAGAGTGCAGCCCATGGAGGGTCTGGGAGAGGAGACCTGGCCGTGGACTGCCCAAAGTTGTCCACCTGTAGCACTAAAGGTTATACAAATAACTGCTATATATGTGACACCTCAGCTATTTCTCATAGCAATCTTCAGTTCCATTAAATTTATAGCTGGCCAGTGTAGCAAATTTATATCCAAAAAGAGCTTTTCCACTGCACCCAGGACTCCACAAAAACCTGGAGGTGGTCCTGTCAGACATTGTTCAGCGCTGGTTCAGATGGTCTATCTGCTGGCCTGGCCCATTTGTGCAAATAGCTGCTCATGCAAAGGGTCTATGCATGTAAGCAATAGATACATGTAAGCAGGGATGGGGACTCGGACTCGGGGACTCGACTCGTGAGTCGGACTGAGTCCCCCCTCTGACTCGACTCGGACTCGAGTCCCAATATTTTTCATGGGACTCGAGACTCGACTCGGGACTCGAGACCAAGGACTCGTCAACATCCCTGGGCTGTTGACGAGTCTTCTGACTGTGCCAGAAGGAGCGCGATCACCAGTGAAGAGCGCATGGAAGTGAGGCGCGCCGCTGCTCGGCCACTATGGACAGCTACCAGGAGCGCAGCCCCAACGATGTGTTGAGATTTATTTTGATTGATGTGTTGTTGTAGGGGGTTTGGGTTAGGGTCAGACATTTTGGGTTTGGCTGCCTCTGCCTGCCTGTTTGGGGTTCCCTGCCTCCTCTGCCTGCCTGGTTATTTTGGGTTTGTCTGCCTGGTCTGTTCTTGCCAAAATCAGTGGCAGAGTTTTGAAATAAAAAGGCACACTTGTGCCTAGAATTTATTTAAGCCACACATCTGAAGTAGCCTTATTTTGTTGGGGGGAAACCCCATTGATTTTAATAGGGACTCGTGGAGTCAGTTTTGGGAGTGACTCAGGACTCGTGACTCGTGAGTCACCATTTTGGACCAAGGACTCGGACTCGGACTCGAGACTCGGGTTCAAAGACTCGTGACTCGACTCGTGACTCGAGACCAAGGACTCTTCAACATCCCTGCATGTAAGCAGCATAACATCAGAGAAGCATACTCACAAAAATCCCAGCAATGACTTACATGACTGTGATATGCTGGGGATGCAGAAATCCCTGCTCATGGAAGCTGCTGCAGAGACTTCTATTATTATGTTTATCTGATGTAATTTGCACAAATAAGCCATGTATACTTTGTCTACACCAGCTCTTAGTGTCCAGGACAGGGTTCATATTCCAATAGTAGAAGAGACTGCTCTTGATGGCAAAATAATTAGGAATTGAAGCCTGTGTTGTAAATAGTGTAGATTCCCAAACTGGTAACACTTGCAGATTATACCAACATGCTATTAACAGATTTTAGCATACTATAAAGTGCAAAGCAAAAGTAAGTTCTGCATTTAAAGAACTCAATGTGATGACTATTTAAAACTTGTATATTAAGATTCTGAAAAGAGCTTTCAAAAAATTCTGTATTATACGGTGACTTTACAAAGGTACCCCAAGAGTTCAGTATTTGCTGCTCTTTCTCAGTATTTGCTGCTCTCTCGGGGGAGTTTCCAAATGAGACTTTATGGTGCCATCACCCTGCCTTATTTGAGGAATTTTACAGAGGGTCCAGACATCATCTTCCACTCATAACCCTCCCATGTTTTCCCATTGCTTCTTCCATCGTTTTTCTTACCACAACAAATCTGTTAAGGAGGAAAGATGGAATAGCTGCACAACACCAAGCACCCATGGAATGTTGATAGAAAAGGGTACTAGTATGAATCATATTACATACCGTATTTTTCGGACCATAAGACGCACTTTTTCCCCCCCAAAAAGGAGGGGGAAATGTCTGTGCGTCCTATGGAGTGAATAGTAAAAAAAAAAAAAAAAAAAATTTTTTTTTTTTTTTTTTTTTTTTTTTTACTTTCCTCTGCTGGTCCGGAAGAGTGGAGGACTTCTGGGTGGGGTGGGGGAAGCCCCCGCCTCTCAGCTGATTTTTTTTTTAAATTTTTTTTTTGTACCATACAGTAAGTGCGTCTTATGGTCCGGTGCGTCTTATGGAGCGAAAAATACGGTATGTGTATTGGACAAAAAATGTAGGAAGACAGTAAGGCCCAGCAGGACAACATTTTTACTTAAGAATGGTTGTTGTTTTTTTAAAATGAAAGCCTCTTCCTTATTAGAATCTAGATAATAAAAAATACAGCATACCTTTGGAAGGAGCTGAATTGCCTGGAGAATTCTTTGTCTATGTCCAGAATTAAGTATTCCAATTTCTAAGAGATCTTGATCCTCCATAACATTGCTTCCCTAAAAAAAACAGCAAAAAATATTGTCAGGTCTTTTTAGTACCTTTGAATATGCCATGAGACTGTATTTAAAACAGTATACTTCTTAAC
Organism: Shinisaurus crocodilurus; assembly: GCA_021292165.1. Taxonomy (NCBI): domain Eukaryota; kingdom Metazoa; phylum Chordata; class Lepidosauria; order Squamata; family Shinisauridae; genus Shinisaurus; species Shinisaurus crocodilurus. Next base: position 247,222,328 of record CM037879.1, read on the forward strand.
AAACCTTATCTGATAGCATACTAAATAATTATGGGTTGGATCCAGACTTAGTCATATTTAGAGCAGACACACTGAAAGCAATAAGACTTGTTAGAAATTACTAGTCCCATCAATTTCAATGTTCTATTCTTAGCATGACTTAAGTCTAGATCCAGTTCTATGATCACACTCATTTTCAGGTTCAGAAAATGTGAACCTTACAATATCACTACTATATCTGCAGTACTAGCAATGATTTAAACGTATTCCAGTTATCAGCAAATCTCTCAAGAGAAGGAGGCAGGGGAATGCAATCATAAGCTGACCTCCTGTACAGTTCAACCTGTTTCCAATACTATTCACAATTCTTCTCCCAGAAAGAATGCAGTGTCATTTTAAAATTATATTTGTTTGGCTTGGATCCTACATTAGGTACAGAATGCATTTGTACCACATATGCTACCATCTTCTTACATAGGCAGCTCTGAGACAAAGTTATGGAATTTAAGAGTACAAAGGCCTTCATACTCATATATTCACCCTTCTGCCTTGCAAGCAACAAGAAATACTCTTTTTTGAGAGCATCACATCTCTAAATAAATGTACCATCTTGCCTAGTTGGCAAACTTTCCCATTATCTGGATATATTGTTTATTTCACATACATATACCCAAGAATTTATGCATTTCCTTTAAAGTGGCAATCTGCAGTGCTTTACAAGAGAAGGGAGGGAACGTGATGTGTGTTGCATGCAGATCCCTTCCAAGGAGAGGGCGAAGGATCATGATATGGATTGCCTCCTATAAAGAAGATTGCTTCTTTTTTAAAATGGCAATAGCCACTTTAAAGGATGTGAAATGCAGTGAGTCAGGAGTCACAATTTTGCAGCAAAAGACTTTTTTTCCTGGGGAAGTGCTGCTCTTTTGAAAAAAGAACTTTTCAGCTCCCAATCAAAACAGCACCATTCACTGAAAAAAAGAAATGCTACAAAATGTCAGCACTGCCCTACATGGCATAATGCATTGGTAAAGATTTACCTCCAATCGACAGTAAAAAATAATAAACAGAAAAGCTCTCTTTTTTCTATTGTCACAAATTTATTACCTTCTTTTTTTTTCTATTGTCAGTTCATCTTATTATTATTCCACAAAACCACAGATAAATAAATCATTGTCTTCTAACCCCTGCAAAAAGTCGATTAGAGGTTTCCACTCTGCAATATACATAGTTGTTGTCTTTTCTCTAATCAATGACGTAAGTTTGGCTATCTCTGCCATCTCCACCATCTTGACCAACCATTCCTCCATTGTAGGCAATGCTGGAACTTTCCATTTTTGTGCATATAACAGGGATGGGGACTCGGACTCGAGGACTCGACTCGTGAGTCGGACTGAGTCCCCCCTCTGACTCGACTCGGACTCGAGTCCCAATATTTTTAATGGGACTCGAGACTCGACTCGGGACTCGAGACCAAGGACTCTTCAACATCCCTGGGCTGTGCCAGAAGGAGTGGAGAGGAGCGTGATTGCCAGCGAAGAGCGCATGGAAGCGAGGTTTGCCGCTGCTCGGCCACTATGGACGGCTACCAGGAGTGCAGCCCCAACAGTGTGTCAAGATTTATTTTGATTGATGTATTGCGTACTTGGGAGAGGCAGAAGAAGGACCTGAGATTACTCTGTGTGGCTGCTCTGAGTGTGTTTCTGGTTCCAGCATGTTCATCACCAGTGGAGTGGGCGTTCAGTGAGGGTGGAATTGTGATGAGATCTCACCGTTCCAGAATGGGGGCCAAACATTTAGAAAAAATAATGTTCCTCAAATGCAACATGGATAAGTTTTAGGAAGTACAGCAAGTTTATTTTTTAAAATCATTTTTCTAAAATGCAACCTTTCAGACATTTTGGGTTTGGCTGCCTCTGCCTGCCTGTCTGGGGTTCCCAGCCTCCTCTGCCTGCCTGGTCTCTTCTTGACCAGTTCAATAGTTGAATTGTCCAAGACAAAGGCCTCTGCCTGCCTGCTTTGGGGTTCCCTGCCTCCTCTGCCTGCCTGGTTATTTTGGGTTTTTCTGCCTGTTCTGTTCTTGCCAAAAATCAGTTGCAGAGTTTTGAAATAAAAAGGCACACTTGTGCCTAGAATTTATTTAAACCACACATCTGAAGTAGCCTTATTTTGTTGGGGAAAAACCCCATTGATTTTAATAGGGACTCGTGGAGTCAGCTTTGGGAGTGACTCGTGACTTGTGACTCGTGAGTCACCATTTTGGACCAAGGATTCGGACTCGGACTCAAGACTCGGGTCCAAAGACTTGTGACTCGACTCGTGACTCGAGACCAAGGACTCTTCAACATCCCTGGCATATAATAGTCTCGCTGCTGTTGTCATATATAAAAATAAAGTTCCATAGCTTCTTTCCAACTGACTATCCATTATTCCCAAGAGAAAAGCCTCTGGTTTCAATTGAATGTGAATCTTTAAAATTTTTTGAATTGATGAATGAATTTGTATCCATTTTTTTTTTAGCTTTATTACATGTCCACCACATAAGGTAAAAAGTTCCTTCTTGCCGTTCACATTTCCAACATGCACCTGACGTGTCTTTGTACATTTTGGCCAATTTCTCCAGGGACAAATACCAACGATACATCTTGTACAATTTTTCTTTAAGACTAGAACATAATGTAAATTTCAAAAATTTTAACCACATATTCTCCCATTGTGTCATTAGTATATTATGTCCAAAATTTTGGGGCCCATTTTATCATAGATTCCGTCACTTGTTCTTCCTCAGTCTCAAATTTCAACAAGAGTTTATACATTTTTGCAATAAGATGTTCATCATTTACACATAATTGCCTTTCAAACTCTGATTTACTTTGTTCAAAATCATACATCCTTTTATCAACTTTAAATCTTTCTAAAATCTGTAAATAAGTAAACCATATAACCTTCTTTTATCAATTCCTCTCGATTTTATTTTACATTCACCTTGAGAGAATTCCAGTAAATCCCAATATGTCAGCCAATTATATTTACTTGACATTTCTTTTTTATGATGCGCTTCTTGAGCTGATAACCACAATGGTACTCTTGGACACAGCCTGGATTTATATTTGTTCCATATTCTCAGAATAGCTCATCTAACATAATGGTTATTGAATTCTACATTCACCTTAGCTTTTTTCGTACCACAAATACCCATGCCATCTAAATCTCAATTCATGTCCTTCTAGTTCTAATAGTCTACTATTTTTCAACAGAATCCAATCCTTCATCCATTCTATACAACAGGGGCAAAATATAATTTCAAATCCGGTAAACTTAATCCTCCTCTTTCTTTTGCATCCTGTAAAATCTTATATTTAACTCGTGTTTTTTCCCTTCCCAAATAAATCTAGATATATCTGCCATTGTTTGAATGGTATTTACGATGTCACAATAGGAATAGTCTGAAACAAAAATAACATTCTAGGTAATACATTCATTTTAATTGTGGCTATTCTCCCCAAAGTGACAATTGTGCTTTATCCCATCTTACAAAATCTTTTTTAATTTCGTTCCATGACTTAACATAATTATTTTGAAACAGCATCTAATTCATATTTGTCAAGGTAATACTCAAATATTTAACCCTCTTTTCAATCTTAAAACCTGATTTATTTGACAATTTTACTTGATCTTGAGTTGTCATGTTTTTTGTTAACATCTTTGTCTTTAATTTATTAACCTTAAAACCCGCTACAGCGCCGAACTCTTTCAATTTAACCATTAACATTTCAATCCCGTTTAGCGGACCTTCCAAAGTTAATACCAAATCATCTGCAAAAGCTCTCAACTTATAATAAGACTCTTTTTTCATCTTTACACCTCCAATTCTTTCATCTTGTCTTATGTCTCTATTCAATATTTCAAGCACCAGAATAAATAACAAAAGTGACAATGGGCAACCTTGTCTTGTTCCTCTTTGTATTCCACATGGTTTTGTCATATCTCCATTAATAATTATTTGTGCTGCTTGTGAAGTATAGATTGATTTTAATCCTTTTATAAAATTACCTCCAAAGTCCATTTCCTCCAGAACCTTAAAAAGAAACGTCCAATCTTAAAAAGAAATGCCCAGGTGGTCTTATACGGAAGCAGGAAGAAACGCTGTAAAGAAATATCCTAGAATAGCTATAGTCTACAACACAAACCTACGCCCATGCTTGGAGGGTTTTAAGAGTGGTTCGATTAAATCCATTCCTACAGGGTAAAATGCTTGGCCTATGATAGGTAATGGCTTCAGAGGTGCCTTAGTCTTTGTTTGTCCCACTTTTGCCTATTTTCTGACCTATAGGGCAAAAGAAACAGTATGTAGTCACCTCCTGCAAAATTCCAGGCCAGTAATAATGTGCTGTTAATCGTTTCTTGGTCTTTTTAATGCCCAAGTGACCAGCACACAGGATGTCATGAGCTACCATTAACAACTAGACTCTGAATTGCTGAGGCACAATCAGTTGTTTAACACATTCAGAATTTTTATCTGTCCCTTTAGGCAACCACACCCTGAATAACAGCTCATTTTCCAAAATGGTTTCTCTCTGTCACAAGCCTGCTCTCTTAAAGCTCTTAAATTGGTGTCACCTTTCACCTCCTTTTTAAATTCATCATCTCAGTGCATAATGACACAAGATCATTTGCTACTTCTGTATCTTTCTCACTGTCAGAAGTGAACCTCTGCCCTCTGCCTGTCTTACAGCAAGTTCCTCAGCAGCGTCTGCCTCAGGAGCTACACCATTTTGTCTGGGCTGCACAGACTCTGACTCAGCTTGCTTAGCTTGGGCTTCCTGACCTCTGGTGACAATATATATCTTCACTCCTGCCCCCATTACATCACATCCAAGAATTACTGGCTCATCCTGGTCAGAATTAAGTCCCACCTCAAAAACATCTTCTTTCCCTCTCCAGGAAATGTGTGCTTTAACTAAAGGGATCTTGACAGGTTGTCCTCTGACTTCTAATTGTGATTGTTTTCTGAGGGTTTATTTCTGAGACATTTATTAAATCCACACAGATCAAAGTTATCTCAGCACCAGTATCTAAACAGGACCAGTATTTCTGCCCATTTACCAGTACTTCTTCCATTAGTTCTGAATCTAAATCCAGACTCTTTTCTAGTCTTACTCTACAGAACTGAGTTTTCTGAGGGGCTTCTGCCACTTGTTCCACCATATTGACAGATTTTACTGAGGTGGGAAAGCTGCTTTTTGAAACATTATCCTCACAATTATACTATGTATGCCCTTTCTTGCCACAGCGAAAATGCACACGACCAGAATCTTTATTAAAGAGGGGTTTGAAATGAACTTTATCTCCCATAGTAGGCCTGTGGCTTACACTGGCTCAGTTTGTCTGAGCGTGGAAAGCTAAGCAGGGTCAGGCCTGGTTATTACTTGGATGGGAGACCCCTCCTCTAGTTTCCTGCATTGAGCAGGGGGTTGGACTCGATGGCCTTGTAGGCCCCTTCCAACTCTATTATGAAATCTATGAAGTCTCATCCAAGAGCGTCTGGAGCTGGTTGGCCACCACCCGCTCAAGCATCTTGCCCAGGAAAGGAACATTTGCCACCGGCCTAAAGTTGTTAAGATCTTCCGGAACCAGAGAGGGTTTCTTCAGGAGTGGTCTCACCACCGCCTGTTTCAGGTGGCATGGGACCACTCCCTCTCGCAAGGAGGCATTGATCACCTCTCTGGCCCAGGCGGCTGTTCCCTCCCTGCTAGTTTTTATAAGCCAAGAGACGCAAGGATCCAGAACAGACGGCTTCAGGTAGATGTTAAATAACATCGGGGAGAGGATGGAACCCTGCGGCACCCCACAAGTGAGCGGCCGAGGGTCCGAAGCTTCCTCCCCAAGAACTACCCTCTGGTACCTTCCAGAGAGGAAGGACCAGAACCACTGCAATACAGTGCCTCCCACGCCTAACCCCTCCAGGCGGTCCAGGAGGATACCGTGGTCAACGGTATCAAAAGCTGCTGAGAGATCGAAGAGGACTAGAAAAGAGCATTTGCCCCTATCTAAAGCCCTCCTCATATCATCCACCAAGGTGACCAAGGCTGTCTCTGTCCCATGTCCAGGCCTGAAGCCCGACTGGCATGGATCTAAATAATCGGCTTCATCCAAATGTGCCTTCAACTGAGCCCCCACCACTCGCTCAATCAGCTTGCCCAGAAATGGCAAATTGGAGACTGGGCGAAAGTTGTTCACATCTTGGGGATCTAAGGAGGGCTTCTTTAGAAGCAGTCTTATTACTGCCTCCTTAAGGGCTGATGGCATCACTCCCTCCCTTGAGGGAGGCATTCACTACCGCCCTGATCTCCCCACCCAGTTTTTCCCTGCAGCTCATAACAAGCCAGGACGGGCAAGGATCAAGCAAGCAGGTGGTCAGCTTATCAGAAGAAAGCACCTTGTCCACTTCACCAGAAGGAAGAAGCTGGAACTGATTCCACACAACCGGGCAGCCACTGTCCTCCTCCTGTTCTCCCACTGTGTCCACGACGCACGGAATCCCATTCCTAATCCAATCAATTATATCTGCAAAGTGCTTTGCTAAAGCCTCACAGGAGGCTTTAGACTGTTCCAACGGATCCGGAGAAACTGGACCGACCAGGCTCCGGACCACTTGGAACAGTCTCCTGGGGCAGCACTCCGCAGACGCGATAGAGGCAGCATAGAAATTCTTCTTTGCTGCCTTCACTGCCACCTGGTAGGCTGAAGATGCAGCACTGACCAGTGTCCGATCATCTTCAGAGTGGGATTTACGCCATCGGCGCTCTAGCCTTCTCACCTCCCGCTTCAGAGCTCGCAGCAATGGAGTAAACCATGGTGCCGTGTGAGCTCTGTTCAGGCGAAGAGGGCGCTTCGGGGACACTCGGTCCAATGCCCTGGTGATTGCAGCATTCCAGTCATCCACCAGGGTCTCGACCGAGCTACCGTTTGTGTGCTCTAGTTCCCCAAGCGTGTTCAGGAATCCATCTGGATCCATAAGACACCTGGGGTGGACCATCCTAATAGGTCCTTCACCCCTGCAGAGGGGTTGTGGCACCGAGAAATCCAGCCCTACCAGATAGTGATCTGACTATGACAAGGGGGGGGTGGATATACCCCCGATTTCCCGATCATTTCCTCCCTCTCTGGAAACAAAAACCAAGTCTAGCGCATGACCGGCCACATGGGTAGGTCCAGTTGATACAGGGTGCAGCTTCCAGGAAGCCATGGTCTCCATGAAGTCCCGAGGTGCCCCCATGATGGCAGCCTCCAAGTGTATGTTGAAGTCCCCCAGCACCAATAGTCTGGGGGACAGCACATGCACATCGGAGACCACCTCTAGCACCTCAGCCAGGGAGTCTGACGTGCAGCGGGGTGGACGGTACACGAGCAGAACCCCCAGACTGCCCTTTGGACCCAACCTCCAGTACATGCACTCGATAACCTTGGTCTCCCGGAGACGGAGAGGGAGTCTGGTAAGGACCAAGGACTCCCGGTAGATAACAGCCACTCCCCCTCCCCGTCCTCCAGTCCTCGGTTGCTGGGCATATGTAAACCCAGGCGGACACAAGGTCCCAAGAGTTGGAGCAGCAGCCCTGTCCAGCCAGGTCTCCACAATACATGCCAGGTCCATACCCTCATCCAGGATTAAGTCATGGATTAAAGATGATTTTTGGGTAACAGACCTGGCATTACACAGCAGCAAACGCAAGGCAGAGGAAGGAGACACGCATCCCCCAGTTATCCCTTGGCTCTGGGCAGGCCTGGAACAAGGGATAGATATTAAGCATCGATCCCTTGTTCCCCTTACTCAGGGTGGCCTGCCTCTAGCGCTCTGCCAGCGCCTGCCGCTCAACATTGGTACACTTTGCCCCCCAGAACTCCCCCCACTATCTCCATTAGATAGACACATGCCCCTTTGCTTCCGTCGATCAGGCGGGAACCCACCCCCACCCCTCCCTTGCCCTAACAATCAGAGGGAAGGGCCCCTGCCCTCGTGCCACCCTGAGTGGCTCCCACAAAGGGACAACCCACTTTGGCGTCGTCCCCTTTGGAGACGTCGCCGCCCCACTCTGGGCTGGCAGATGAAGGCCTGCGGAGTGCCAGGCAAGCCAGGTGGCAGGTGCTACCAATCAGGCAGGCGGGGTGTGTGTTGCCCTCCTCCTGACGGCAGTAGAGCTTCCTCCCAGGGAAGGAGCCCCAATCCAGCCAGCAACAGCGTTGGCCAAGGCAGGCAGGTAGACCACCAGATGGTAAGGCAGCTGGCAAGATGGTAGAGAGGCTGGCTGGAAGGTAGAGTGGCTGGCAGGATGGTACAGCCAGCTCAGGTCTCCTCAACTGTCAGGCGTCAGTTGGAACTCAGTTACTTCTGCTTGCCATATACAAAGCTCCAGGAAGGAAGGTGGGTAGGCGTGTGTCCTTCTGTGCGACTCCAAGCGCGCCTCCAAGTGCGACGCTAAGTGCGCACTTAGCGTCGCACTTTGCGCGACGCCGAGGCGCGTGCAGAGGCGCTGCCTCTGGCAGCCCCGCCCTTAGTACCTGGGGAGGAAGTAGTGGCCGTTGGTCAGGCTGATGTCAGACAGGTGGGGGAGGAGGCACAGCAAGCCGGCTCCAGCAGATGATCCCCACCCAATCACTCCGACCACTGCCTCTGGCAGCCCCGCTATACACAGACTCCTTATACAGGTCATATGTTATGGGCTCCTCTGAGGTAAAACTGTGAAATACCTCAGCCAGTTCTGCTTTTATTAAACAGGGTAGAAACTTCATGAACTCACTCTTAGGTATTCCCCAACCCTGAGCAGTTCTTTCAAAGTTGGAAAAGAAAGTCTCTGGGTTTTCCCTAGGCACAGAACTGGCAAAATCAAGAGGGCAAATTTTTCTTGTTTTTGAGATTTCAATTTGTTCCGCCTTCCATCTTTCCTCAGATCTTAATTTTTCTCGTTCTGATAACAGTCTTTCTGCCCCCAACTGCCTATCTTTTTCTCTCTGTTCCATTTCCAAAATTCTCCCTTTTCTCTTTCCTCAGCCTGTATTCTCAATTTTTCTGCCTCTAATTGGCGATCCTTCTCTTTGTTCAATCTCCAAAATTCTCTCTTTCTCTCTTTGCTCAGCCTGTATCCTCAACTCTTCTGCCTCCAATTCCATCTCTTTCCCCCTTAATCTGTTCTGTTTCCTCGGGATTTCTAAATAATTGGGATCTGCTGCACCTGGATTAGGATTTCTTTCAAATATTGCCTCAGGTTCTTGTGCTGGATATTTAATCAACACCACTTTTAATTCCTCCACAGTTTTTCCCTCATAATGTAACTTCAATTGTTTACATTTCTCAATAAGAGCCTCTTTCTTCATTGTCCAAATGTCTGCCATGTTGTCTTGTTATTATCTCTTCTGCTTTGTTTCAATACTCTTCACACAAATGAGCTATTGAGCCTTAATTATAGGGATGCATTCCAGTATAACTTTAGTACAGATTTTGACCGGTACAATAAGCACAGCTTCCACACAGGCTGCTTCAAATAACAAAGAAAAGTTTATTTTAAAATACAACAAGTTCTGGAAATAAGTTTTATGTGTAAGTTTCAGTTAATCCTAAGTAATGTACTATCTTACCCTAGAACCAATCCTCCCTCAACAACTGTTCCCAATATCAGTCCCTGCACTCAGTAGCTAAATTCTTAACAATCCTAATATAATCGCTCAACTTTCTCATCAGCTTCACAGACTCCCAAACAGCATTTCACATTTCACACACTCCTCTCACTCCTGCACTCTCTTCACAAATCCCCACAAAAACCCTGCCTGAGCAGCACCACCCACTGTTTATATAACACAGGCTTTACTTCCCTTCTCACTCTCCCAGCCAATCATATCACATATGTAAATACACTATCCTTCCTGCCCATCCTTTCTCACTTGTCCAGATACAGCAGGAATACATACTTAATACACAAACACGTTATACTTACCACCTATACACTTTAAATTTAAACCCAAATAACATAACTTCACACACACACCCTGCCCATTACCCACCCCAGGTTCCCCCTTGCCGCTCCCACGTAACTGCAGTCATCCACAGTTGTGAAAGGGTGACAAGAATTTTTTTAAAAATAGCAATTAATTGCAAAAATTAGGGGGGACCAATTTTTTAAAAATACTTGCCAACCACGGGCAGCCCGTCCAAAGTACTGCTGGAGCACTGTGGGGCACCTGCTCATAGCTGTCAAAAGGGGACTGCGATAGTGAGCTTGACAGCCAGCTTTTGCAGTGCTGAATATTTTTTTTTAAAGTGACACAAAAGCTGCAAACGGCTCACGATTGCAGCAGGGACAGGGGGACACCTCGGTCCTCCCACAGTGTCCCCTGGGATAACTGCAGGAGGATCAAGGGGGAGGAGGGGGCTTGCTACCTATGATGTGCCCAGTCATCTGTTGGGCGCATTGGGAGTAGGATGGCTTATTGTGTCGTAAGAACCCGCCCAATAATATTTTGCAGTGTTTCACAGTTTTGATAGAATGTAGTCATATCCTGTCACACATAAAACAGGTTGCCTCTGTGTTATAAATAGGCTCGAAAAAATTCTTTTACTATCTCGTGAGTATTCTGTGGGCTGGTGTGAGACGTCCTAACGACACAGGACTGTGTCATTAGGACATCTCATGCCAGCTCACAGAATACTTACGAGATAGTCAAAGAAATTTTTTTGAGCCTATTTGGAAAAACTTATTTATTTATTTATTTATTACAATTATACCCCCGCCTTTTTTCCTGCAAGGAACCCAAGGCGGCTTACATAATCCTCCTCCTCCTCTCCATTTTATCTTCACAACAACCCTGTGAGGTAGGTTAGGCTGAGAGTCAGTGACTGGCCCAAAGTCACCCAGTGAGTTTCATGGCTGAGCGGGGACTAGAACCCGGATCTCCCGAGTCCCAGTCCAACACTCTCACCACTACGCCACATTGGCCCCCGACGATGGTGTAAACCAAAACACGTTGGGCAATAAAACTTTTTAACTGGCACCTGATACTCCTTTCTCTTTTGTTTCATTTATAAAACCCTCCAACCTCCTCCCGCCCTGCCTGGCTCTTGCTGGCAGGGCCTTGGATAGACAGAGGGCTCTGTCTTATCAACCAGAAATCACATATGATTGTGCTTTTAGGGCACAATCCAATTGAGATGCCCATAAAGCCCCAAATTTAGGATTATGGGCATCCTATGCAGAGCAGAAGGAGCAACAAAGACAATTGTCACCTCCCGTCCCTCCCACTGCATTTTTGCTAGATGGCCATGCCAGTTCCATCCATCTAGCTTGGGTGTTTTGGAGGAGGCTGGAGCACTGTCAGGATAGCTTGTATCCTGGCTGCTTCAGTCTCCTCACCTCCCTGCCCCCTTTAGGCCCTCTCTGAGGTCATTTTTCCAATCTCGGAGAGCAGCCGGAGTGGTTCTTTCTGCGCCAGCTGTGGAGGGGTGGGGAAGGGGGGTTGGAGCTCCAATCCCCAGCTCCAAGGTCAGAGCACTGTCTCTGACCTCAAATGCTGGAAATCTGAACAACCATATCCCCCCCCCCCCGACGATGTCTAGGGGCCATAGGATCGTGCCTTTGATGTCTTAAAGCAGCCTTCCCCAATGTCTTTCATGCCATTGAGAAAGGATGTCTTAAAGCAGCCTTCCTCAATGTAGTCCAAGAGCCAGATGTGTTGGACTACAACTTCCTACATCCCCATCCAGCATGTCCAATGGCCAGGAGTGCTGGGAATAATTGTATTTCAAAACATCTGGAGGGCACTAGGTTGGGGGAGGCTGTCTTAAAGTGCTTAAATGTAACCAAAACAGCTGCCGTGTTGATAATTTTATTCAGATTAGATTTACATCTAATTTAAGGAATTAGCTACCTGAAAGCTTTTAGAATTTAAATGCTTGAAAAGAGGTTTACTTTAAAAAAAAAATACTGAGAGAGGGTTTCGTACATCAATGGTTCTTCTTATCTTTATTTATTTATTTATTTATTATATTTATACCCCGCCTTTTTTCCTGCAAGGAACCCAAGGCGGCGTACATAATCCTCCTCCTGCTCCTCTCCATTTTACCCTCACAACAACCCTGTGAGGTAGGTTAGGCTGAGAGTCAGTGACTGGCCCAAAGTCACCCAGTGAGTTTCATGGCTGAGCGGGGACTAGAACCCGGATCTCCCGAGTCCCAGTCCAACACTCTCACCACTACGCCACCCTGATTTTTTTCTTTTAAAAAACCTGCATATTAAGCTTGTGTAACTAATATTTTTAAAATATTCTGGGTGAAGTAGTTTGCTAGAGCATCTATCTTTAATACTTTCAATGAAAGCACAACAGTGATTCTAGTCTCCAATGGAAAAAAAAACCTCCTTTGTTACCCAAATACAAGGCAATTCTCAAGGACAAAATGATTGAGATTCAAGAAAAGAGAAATCTTCTATTTAGATTTATCATTATAATCAGAGGTCAGCCACATATTGAGCTCAAAGAGGTATTTGGGTTCGCATGAGTTTTCAGCTCTCCAAATAACCCTCTTCAGTTGAGATGGAATCATGTTCTCTGTTCCCTTACAAAAGACAAATCAAAAGTCAGCTATGCCCTAGGACCCCCACCCTCACTGTTTTCTTTTTACTCTTGTGTGAAACATGAATATAACACTCTGCTGAATTCTTGCATAAAATTTGTAGTTCTCTGAGGATTATTTCCCAGTCTGTGTAGGCTTCTAAATGTCATGGAATATGACTCTAAGCAAAAAAGCATGTGCACACACACAAGGGAAATGTACAGATGTGTTGCAGCAGCACACACCACACACAAAAAAGATAATCAAAATGTTTCCTTTAAAAATGCCCTGACCATTGGGAAGGACTGTAAATGTTACTTATCACATGGAATAGTTCCTAGTGTTATATTTGAACACATAAGCCCTATTCACTCATTCTCCAGGAGAAGAATCTAAGGGTAGATGTGGAGAGAAAGCCTGACAAAGATACACTTTGCTCCATTCCACCTGCATAATCCCTGCCCAGGGCAGGAGAGCTCAGTCTGAGACACACATCTGCATTCCGATGGGTTTCACCAAACACTCTCAATGAGCTGCCAAGTCTGGGACACACACATTTACATTTGGATGGTTTTCCCCAGACACCCTCAATGGGTTGTCAAGTACCCGCAATCACCTTTCCAAGCACCCTTGAGGGTCCATGGAAAAAGTGGCCCCAAAACCTCAGCACCCTTCCCACCTGGCCAAACCGGTTTGTCCTGTCAGGAGAGGGAGGGGTCAGGGGATCAAGGGGGGCGAGCGAGGGGGTAAAAGAAGCAGCCAAGGCTTCTGAAGGTTGTTCGGAGCAAGGTGCCGCAGAGCACAGAACGGGACCTTGGCTCAGGCCAGTCCGAACACTCAACCCCCAAGCGGAGCACCTGGGTATATCGCTGTAAGTTTGTTCAGTTTCTAGTGTTAGACTAGGTTAGAATCTCCAGTGTTAGCTAGACTAGCGTATAATCTTTGTTGTTTTGTAGCTCTGAGTGTGTGCAATAGAACGCTTCCTTTTCTGCTAGTTTCACTTTCCCTTATCTCCCTTTTCAATTTGTATTTGTTTACTATAAAATAAAGGTACTTTCATTTTTGCCTAGAAGTAGTTTTGCTTTGACTTGGTGCTAGATTCCAGTGTTTATTACTGATCTAAATCGGGACTTGCAGACAGAGCGCTGTCAAAATAGCCGCGGAAGCTCGTGCTTTGCAGGAACGGACCGGCGGCGGTCCTTCACAATAGAGAATGGGACAGTAGAACTACACTGCTTGTATCCAGCCCCAATGTCCTCTATGACACTGGTCATGCACCCTGGATGTTGTTGGTGCGGACATCTGAATATGGAAAATCTATGCAGGAGGCCAATGCCACACAGGACACTGGGGTCAGGGCCAGCAATACTGTCCCACTGCCCTCTTCTCCCTGCTTAGGTCCTACAAGTGGAAAATAAGTGAATAGGGCTATGCAGTGGTTAGAACAAGAACATATTGAAATAGCCACACTGAAGGTAGAAGAGAGAACTTGCAGCAGGAAAAGTTAGAAGGGCAGAATCTGGAAGTCTGAAACATGCATCTCCTCTTATACTTATGCTACTGATAAGCAGTTGACGCTCCACAGTCCAAATCTGACTCTTCTAGTTCCAACAAGGAAGCAAGATGGATTATGTGGGGCAAACAGCAATGGTGATCAAAGGGGAGTGGGGAGTCCACTGGAGAGTCAGTCTGCCATCCTCTGCCACCTCTTTAAAGTGGCCCTTCAGTAAAATGAGTATCTGACCTGTGTCAAACACATTAGATCCTCAACAGGTACATTACTGGCTATCTCACTGTTTAACAGGACAGCAAACAAATGCCATGGATTTGTCCCTGCACATCACATATGTTCTACCCAGCTCTCAGTTTATACCCTTGTACTATAATCTAGTGATGCCAAGTTCTCCTGAGACTGTCTTAAAAATGAACTTCTGGTGTTCTTCAGAGAACATAAGAAGAGCCATGCTGGATCAGACCAAGGGTCCATCTAGCCCAGCATTCTTTTCACACAGTGGCCAACCAGCTGCCCATGGGTCCCACAAGCAGGCCATGAGTGCAACAGCACCTTCCTGCCCCTGTTCCCCAGCAACTGGAGTACATAGGCATACTGCCTCTGATACTGCAAGAAACATATAGCCAATCAGGACTAGTAGCCATTGACAGCCTTCATCATCATGAATTTGTCCAACCCCCTTTTAAAGCCATCCAAACTGGCGGTCATCACCACATCCTGTGGAAGTGAATTCAAGCAGAGCCCCAGCTCATCCAGCAGATAAAGGGTGTCTGTCAGTGCATGTTGAAGTTCGGACTCTGATGACGCTACGACCAGCCAGTTGTCGAGATAGGGGAAGATGGTGATTCCCTTTGCCCAAAGGCTGGTACACACGATAGCCATGCACTTCGTGAAAACCCTGGGTGCAGTGGAGAGGCCGAAAGGTAGGACCACGAACTAGTAAGTATTTTCTCTGACTTGAAACCGAAGGTACTTCTGACTGTCCTCGTGGATTGTGATGTGGAAATACGCATCCTTGAGGTGGATGGATGCAAACCAATCAGTCCTGCAGAGTAAAGGCAAGATCGATTGGAGTGTGACCATTCGGAACCACTAGGGTGAAATGAAGAGGTTGACAATCCGAAGGTCCAAAATCGGCCTGAGTCCTCCGTCTTTTTTTGGTACTGTAAAGTCCCTGGAATAAAGACTGTCCTCCAGGTTCTCTTTGGGAACTGGTTGTATTGCTCCAGTTTGGAGGAGAGAGGATACCTCTTCCAGCAGCGCTGGTGTTGGCTTAGTTGTCTTGATAGCGAGAAAAGGAGGGAGGACTCGGAACTCAATTTGATAGCTGTGCCGAATGATGTTTAACACCCACCGATCCGTAGTGATGTTTTGCCAGGATCGATGGTGCTGACACAGCCATGAGCTGAAGATTGTCATTGGAGATGGTGAAGCGATGGTGGTCGGGCGAGCAGGGAAGTCAAAGACGCTGTTTTCCAAAGTTGCCTCCTTTTCTGGAGCCCCAGTACCGTTGCTGGTTAAAAGTACGCTGCAGTGCCTGGGGCTGCTGTCCACGAGGTCGACAATTTCCCTCTCTAGACGGCCGTGAAGATGGGTACGGTGTCGAAGAATATGGAAACCTAACCCAGCGTTGTGGCTTGTAAGTTGTTTGTTGCGACACTGGAGCCAGGCCCATCTTTTTGGCATTTAATTGTCAGAGGGCTTCGATCCTAGTCTTTGTGTCTATTCCCAAATTTGTAGATCTCAGTCATGCATGTCTTTGAAGCGCTTCAGAGCCAATCATGGAACGTGCATGTCTGTCCACTTGATGTTGACCGGTATTCATCTGCAAGGCAGCCATGCTCGTTGCTTATTTCTGGAAGACGTGAGCCAACTCATGTTTCTCATCTGGCAGATAATCGCATAGATCTCCCAATTTCTCAGTGAGAAACATTTGATACCTAGCCATCATTGCCTGGTAGTTAGAGATCTTAAGTCCCAGCAAACTCAACTAATAGATTCTACGTCCGTAGGAATCTAAGTGCTTCCCTTCTTTATCTGCTGGGGTGCTATGCTGTCTTCCCCCATGAGATTGGGCAGATTGCACTATAATCGAGTTTGGGGTCAGATGAGAAAAAATAAATTTTGCATTCTCCTCTCTCACCCTGTACATGGCTTCAAGCTTCCAGGCCATTGGTTGAGTGGTTGCTGGAGCTTCCCACATCTCTTGAACCGTTTCCAGCATCGTTGGTAAGAATGGGATCAGTGTTTGAGATGTCTGGGTGGTGCGGATGATATCAAAGATTGGGACTTTCACTTTAGGCTCTTCAGTGTTCGATTCAACCCCTTCGATCCAACCTTGGCTCACTATACTGGTGTTTCAACCCAGCAAGATTATGCAGTATCAGTAAGAACACTGTGGGCAGTATCCAACAGGGCATTTACACCCCTGCCAATTCCCTTCCATCCCGCCAATTCTGTTGTGCAAGTGGCCCCCCACTGCTTGCGCAACAGTGATTTAGTGCTTCCAAGGGAACCCGAAAAGAGCAGAAACACTTGTCTCTGGAACAGGTCAGGTCAGCAGAGCTTGCATAAGGGAGCTCCACTGACCTGTCCTGATCCAGAAACAACTGTTTCTGCTTGTTTCAGCACTTCTGATAGGAAGCAGTAAATCTCCATTGCAGAAGTGGTGGGTTCCACTTATGCAATGGAATCAGAGCAGGACCCACCACTTGTGGAAGGGAATCAGCGGGGGTGGGTGGGTAAGTGCCCCATTAGATGCTGCCCTGAAAATATTAAAGAAATTAAAATGTCAAGCATTATAGAGCTGTATGGAAGTCATAACTACCCTGGCCATTTCTCCATTCCAGAGATCCACCAGTGCTTCAACAGAATCGCTTGCCAAGGTGACAGGAAAATCCACAAGAGCCATCAGAAAACCCACTGGATCCATCAGTCTCCTGGGATGGACCATCTTAATTGGCCCCCCGCCCTGCAGAGGCTATGAGTTCCAGCAAGTCTAAACCGCACCAGGTAGTGATCTATCCATTACAATGGAACTACGGTATAGAAAGTTCCTCCACCTCAAATTACCATCATCCCATCCTACACAGAAAACCAGATATAAAGTGTGCCCTGCCAAATGAATGGAGCCAGATACTAACATGGACAGACCCATGGATGCCATGGAGGCCATGAAGTCCTGAGTCACTCCCAACAAGGAGGCCTCAGGATGTATGTTGAAGTCTCCTGGCACAACAAGATGTGAAGTCCAGCAACAACCCGAGACTACCTCAGTTAGCTCAGGAAGAGAGACTGTTGAGCAGTGGGGCAGGCAGTACACCAACAGAATTCCTATTCTGTCCTGAACACCCACCTTCAGATACAGACACTTGGAACTGGAAGACTGTGGGATGGAGCACCTGGACAGAGGAATGGAATCATTATAGACCACTGCTATTCCGCCTCCCCTGTTCAATTTCTAGTTATATCAGGTGTGTCCCGTTCCTGTATATATTCCTGCTGAAGCCAGATAATTGTATCTTATAAAACATGCTGCAGAAAATGTATATTATACAGTCTTGCGAGACTTATTTAATAGTCTATGCAGAAATGTTACATTCCTGGAATCCCCAAGACTAAATGGAAAAAACTTCAATTGACTTATTTTTCCATAAAAATATAAGAACAATTCATTAAAGGTTGACAATGTTCTTTCCTCCCCCCCCCCCAATTGTTCCAGCAATTTATTTCACACAGGAAGAGGGCTGTGTTTTGATTATCCTTTCCTATTCAGCAGCTGGGGGGTTCACTTAGTCAGCTCACTCCCGTTACTGTGGTAACAAGATGACTGCTCTGATATGATCTCATGTGCTTCATGTGTAAAGGGTTCTCAACCTTTGTCACAGTAAGCCTCCCTAAATCACGAGTTTTTTAAAAAATAACTACCTAAAAAGATCAAAATACAGCATGTCTTTTACATTACAATACTAACAAATAAATCAGTATGGAAATATAAAGTGCCCACTGAAAAAATTCTTTCACATATGTTCCAAGTTTGTTTAAAGGCAATTACTGCCTTAGATTTACAAGTTTTTAAAATATATCAATACATATGAATTCTTTTCTTCAGTAATATTTTCGTACTACATGGGAGTCATGACTGACTTCCCAACCTTTTTTTTTTAACTAAATGCACCCATGGGGGTGGGGACAACTAATTAGATTGGGAAAGAGGTGTGAGGGTTGTGTTTACCCTTTTCCCTGCACAATTTTGACAATCTAAAACATGCATGCAGACGTACCGTATTTTTCGCTCCATAAGACGCACCCCCCCCAAATAGGGGGAAATGTCTGTGCGTCTTATGGAGCAAGGCCAAGCCATGGGCCCGCCAAACAGCTGGGCGAAGGATCAGCTGTTTGGCGCTGTGGCGCAGCGGCAGCAAGAGATTTGCTGCTGCTGCGCCACAGCGCCAAACAGCTGATCCTTATCTCAGCTGTTTGGCGGGCCTGCGGGTAGGCCAGGGCTTGGCTGCGCAGCGGGAAGGATGCACCTGCAAACACCTCCTTCGCCTTCCCGCCCTCCGGGAAGGATGCACCTGCAAACACCTCCTTCGCCTTCCCTCCCTCCTGCGGGAAGGATGCACCTGCAAACACCTCCTTCGCCTTCCCTCCCTCCTGCGGGAAGGATGCACCTGCAAACACCTCCTTCGCCTTCCCTCCCTCCGGTACACGCCTCAGGTTCCTCAGCTCAACGTCCCCTGAAAGCAGTTATTTCCAGCAACCAGTGAGGGAGGGAAAGGTATTTTAAGCTAGCTGGGGCACCAATGTTTTAATTATTTACCATGCGGTTTCTGTGTTTTGGTTTTAAATGGTTTTAGGATGCAATCCTACGTGTGTTTGGAGGGGGGGGAAGTCCTACAACTCCCAGCAATCACCAACCAGCCATGCGCAATCCTACGCACATTGAGGCAGAAAAAAGCCCCGTGTTTAGGATTGTGTGTTTAGGATTGTGCTGTTGATGTTTGCTTTCAGCTTTCAGCTACTCCGACCCAGCTGCCTGCAGCAGCAGCACCACCACCAACAGCGGAGAAAGCGCAGGGTCGGGAAAGCCCTCCCCGCTCAGTTCTGTGACAGTGGCTTTGTCGTCGTTTCACCATTTGGTTCAGAATATTTTTTTTCTTGTTTTCTTCCTCTAAAACCTAAGTGCGTCTTATGGTCTGGTGCGTCTTATGGAGCAAAAAATACGGTGTATATATATACACAGACAACCCACTATTTACTCCATGGGATGAGAAGATATAAGCATGATACAAGTGGAATTAATAGCAGTGTGGGACATACAATTTAGATCAGAATAATGGTGTGGGAAAGGATTAAATATCCCTATCCCCACATGGTTTCCAGTCAGACTAGCACATACACCCCAGATGCATTTAGTTGTTTTTTTTATTAATGGCATATCAGTTATAGAACTCCTGGCATAATATGTAGTTTTGCCCCTTGTGACTCATTGTAGGTAGCAGCAGGTTGAAAATGATCCATCTTCAATGATGAACAAGCAAAGTTCACCAGGCCATTTACCATCTGGCAACATTACAGTAGTGGAGATGTAATATTTCTTCAACTATGCTACAACTATGACATAGTCCTTTAACAAAGATCTGTGCTGAATTCTAATAGTTTTGGTCCAAGCCACCAACTTTCTAATCATGTGCCCTCCTCTTTCATCTTCCTGTAATCAGGGGGCACAAGAGGATGCTTGTGTTGATAGGCAGACTGACCTGCTGTTCCATAGTTAAACTAAACTATCAATGAAGCTGCTATCCAAGTCAGTGATTTTATTTATCTAGATAACATGACCCATACCAAAGACTCAGGGCAAATAGTAAAATAGTTCCTTCTGAAACTAAGAAGACATGTATCAGCAAAGCAATAAGAGAAGATTCATGGACATCTGTTCAACAAGTCAACAAGACTATCAGAGCAGCACTGAGAAAAATGGAGCTTCACCAAAACTCAGACAGAATGCAGCAGACAAAGCCAGTAAGCTGATGTCGAGTGCAATCCTACGTGATTGCCACTTGAAACACTGTCTATCCAAAGCCCTGCCGGCAAGAGCCAGAGAGGACAGGAGGCGTTTACAGGCTCTCTGTCCTCAGTTTTAAAAATGTTCAGTGACTGAGAGGCTCTTGGATTGAGTGGAGCCAGGCCTCCCATCATCCTCCCTCCCCTCCCACCATCCTGACCCCTTTTCTCCCTCTTTGACATCTCTTCTGAGGTTGGAGTTGCAACCTCGGAAGAGAAGCCACTGTGGAGCTTTTCGTGGGGGCTGGAAGGGAGAAGAGGGGAAATGTCACAATCTTCCTCCTCTGCAGTTGTAGTTCTGTCTACAGCCGTGGAGAAGATCTGCACCATCCTGAGGCTCTCCAGACACCATCTGGGAGATGTAGGATTGCTCTGGTAGTTATTTAATTAAAAAAATATATCCCAATGCATTTCACTGAACTTCATCAGGGGAATCTACAAAAATTATCAACAAATATACAATTTAAATATGACATAAAAGTAATTCATACAGTAAGTATGAAACTGCCTTATGAAAACCCTAAAAAGAACAAGAAAGCCAATATTCCAATAAAATAAAAGAGAAGCATTTTCCCAATACAATAAAAAAAGAGGGCAACCCCCTATCCAATTATATTATATACTCCATAAGAGTAAAATAATGGGTATGTATAAAATACACATAATTAAATATTACCAAAAAGGAAAGGATTACATTTAACAAGCCAGTTCAAAACATATCAATATTGGTAATATCCTTACCTATACTTATTGTGGAGGAAGGGGGGGCTGGCTGACCCGCCACACCCCCACCCTTTCCTACCCAAAAGGAACCAAGACCCCCAGAGATCAAGATATCAGATAGCCAGCCTCAGCTATCTGCAATCCTACTTGAATCTCTGTTCAGGGACTTGCCTTTCTGACTGTACCCTGGATTTAGTTACTGAAGCCACAGAGCGACTACAAAACCCATGTGGGGTAAAACCAAGAAAGGTTTATTCTGGTAGCACTTTACAAAGTTGGTGGGAAATGAGAGAAGCACAAAATAGAGAGACACTTTAGTACACAGTAAAGCTGCAAAATAACAAAACCTGATTCTTAATATCTCTCAGGCACACAACTCTGTTACCTGAGGATCAGTTCTCTTCCAGGGTTAGATCCAGCACAGCCTTGCTGCCCGATGGAGATTACCACACCTACCCGAAGGTCCGAGATGGGTAGCCTCCCACAAGGCTTGCCTTTACCAGAGCCCTCATTCAGCTAATTTCACCAGGAGCTACCTGGGGTCGGATCCTGAGGCCCCCCGAAGGCTTGGCGTGCCGCCATTGCTCTCCTTGGTGCGCCGCCATTGCTCCAACAGCCGGCCGCCACACGATGACCAAAGACAAAGACAAAAACCCACATGTTGGGAAATAGCTCTTTCCCCCTCCCCTCCTCCTTCCTGTAGCTTTGCTGCTTCTTAGCCAATCATGATGCACTTCACCTGACCAGACAGGGGGAGGGGAACTCATGACTCTTGACTTACTGGGCCTGAACTACATTTGCATTTGAAAGCCGGGTCTCCGGCTTTCAGGACTTCCAGGCGCCATCGTCTCCTCCCAGCCTTTAGCCGGTTCACACATGAGGGTGTGTGTGTGTGTGTGTGTGCATGTAGGAACCCCCAAAGGCTCTTCACACTTATTAAGGACCATACTTTTAAAATCAATAAAGCACAGGTTGAGAAAACAAGGCCATCATCAGAGCAGCCATCAAGGCCAGCAGAAAAAATTCTCCAGTAGAAAAATCCCCCAAGGAATGTTGAAATCAAATTGATTCCATTAATCTTAGTGGGCAGACTGTCTCAACTTATCTTCTACTCAACATAGAGCAAGGAGGGTTCTATGCCTACACAAAGTAATGATTTAATCATGAGAGAGATAGCATACTGATATCTCTAATAAGGAAAGGCTCACTTCTAGGGGAATTTCCCACCACGTACATCCAGTAATTATCTGGGTTACAGTTTTAGAATGCTTTGAACAGTCAACTGTGGCATTAATGTTGAAAACCTCTGAGAGCAATATACCACAGCACCTACTTCAAAATCAGCACGACAAGCTTAGCTAGAGACTCAATGACTGCTACACAGCAAAGGTGGTCAGTCAGTCCACCAACAAAATCCCTAGTATTCCTTATACCTTCAGCTGTAGGAACATGCATTCTGTGTGAGATGTAGGGTGGCCAATTGATCAGAACATATGGCCTGGCTTTCTGTTTTTCCATTAATAGCAGCTTGAACTGCAGAAACCATTAGGAGAAAATTATCATGACACATTATCATGAAAATTATCATGACACAGATAAGCATTATCACCAGCTAATGCTTTCAGAGCAAGCTGCTATTACAGACACAAAAGGAGAGGTATTCACAGATGAGTTAGGAACTAGATACCCTCAGTAGGCCAAGGTTTCAATGCAGATTACTGCCAGTGTCCCCACCAATATCAGAATCCTCACCTGGGCTGGATCTACACCATGCATTTTTACCAACACTGCAATGCCTGACTCATTGGCATGTCACATGACACTCACCCTAAACCGTCCTCCTCGCGCTATTTCTTCCGTTATATCACGGATTTCTTCAGACCAGTTATATCATGACTTTTTTATATGTTGCAGTTTCCCCCTGGTATATATATCAGTGTGTGCTAAACTTGGGTACCGTTCTGGGCCAGGAGGAGTGGCTTCAGTGGGCTGGGAGCGGGGAAGAGGAGGTTCAGCAAAACAGCAGCAACTCTGAGAAGGAGATCCTTCAGTTGCTTTCCGCCTCCCTTACCTCCCCCCCACGGCTTCTCTCTCTAACTTGCCCAGTGAACTGGAGAGTAAATGCAAGGCTGCTTCCCCCTTCTTCTCCTCTCCCCTTTGAAAAAAAAAAGAAGTTTGAAATGTCCCTTTTGTCCCCTTGCTTCAAGGAACAACTATCTGAAAATGAGCCGAAATGCATGTCTGCTCAGAAGTAAGTCACATTATCTTCAATGGCCTTATTCAGAAGTAAATCACATTGATTTCAATGGTGGTTACTTTTGGGAAAGTCAGGAGTCACGGGAGAGGGGCTGCTTTGGGGAATTGCTTTTGGGTAGACAGGAATGGGGGTACTGATCCTGCTGGCTTCACCCCATGGGAGGTGGGAGGACAGCAGCAGCACCACAGCCTCCCTGACGTCTCTTCCCAGCCCCTTCTCCATGATTTTTTGTGAGGGGGCAGGAGGAACTGTCAATTTTTTTCCTTTTATTAAAATAATCTCCACTAGTTCGCTCCTTCACATAGATGAACAACAACAACAAAAAAATTTAACTGCCATTTCCCCTGCACACATCGTCTTTCAAACTCCTCCTACTTCTCCTGCAATAGCATTTGTGTGTGACACAATATCACGTTTTCAACACGCTGTATTCATTAGCATATGGCCCATCGTAACAGAGCTTCCTGATGAACAAAAGGGGCTCTCATCATGTAGATCAGCCCTTGATGTTGTACTGGAACTGTGAAGAAAAGAGCCTTTGGGGGGTTCACACACACACACACCCCTCATGTGTGAACCGGCTGGGGTGGGGTGTGCATAGTTAGCGAGTGGAGAAAGGTGCCCTTAGGGGTTCTTGCATGCACGCGCGCACACACACACCTCCTCATGTGTAAACCAAGTGGGGCCAGTTGAGGGGGCTGGGAGGAAACGAAAGTCTCAGATGGAATGAATGGCGCCTAGATGCCTAGAGAAGCTGGCCTAGGGCTTTCATATGTAAATAGTTCAAGCCATGAGTCATGAGTTCCCTTCCCCCTGCCTGGCCAGGTGAGGTGCATGGTGATTGGCTAAGAGGCAGCAGAGGAGGGGAGGGGGGGAAAAGGTATATTTCCCAAAGAGTGGGTTTTGGTCTTTGTTCTACCTGGCTGTGGTAATGGCGGTAAGCCAAGGACCCCAGGCAGCTCCTGGTGAAATTAGCTGGATTGAGGGCTCTAGTAAAGGCAAGCCTTGTGGGAGTTTTACCCATCTTGGACCTTCGGGTAGGTGTGGTAATCTCCCTCGGGCAGCGAGGCTGTGCTGGATTTAACCCTTGAAGAGAACACCCTCAGGTAACAGGTGTGTGCCTGAGAGATATTAAGGAATCAGGTTTTATTGTTTTGTAGCTTTACTGTGTACTAAAGTGTCTCTCTCTTTATTTTGTGTGCTTCTCTCATTTCCCTAATCTTGTTGTAAAATGCTACCAGAATAAACCTTGTCCTGGTTTTACCCCACATGGTGTTTGTGGATTGCTCTGTGGCTTCAGTAACTAAATCCAGGTTACAGAATTAACGGCGAGTCCCTCAACAGAGATCCAAGTAGGATTGCAGACAGCTGAGGCTGGCAATCTGGTACCTTGAGATCTCTGGGGGTCTTGGTTCCTTTGGAGTAGGAAAGGGTGGGGGTGTGGCGGGCCAGCCAGCCCCCCCTTCCTCCACAGAAACGATCTGAGCAATTACTGGCTCGAATACTTCATCTAGATCAACTTCCCCCAATCTGGTGGTGACCTCCAGATGTTTTGGACTACAACTCCCAGGATTCCTGACCATTGGCCATGTTGGCTTGGGCTGATGGGAGTTGAAGTCCAAAATATATTGAGGGCACCAGGTTAGGGAAGGCTAATCTAGCTAGATTTCAGTGATCTGCTCAACACTGGCATAGAAATCTCATTCAGAAATAAATGCAAATAGCTGTGAATATTTTATTTACCATTGACCTTAAATTAAACAACGAAGGTTGTGGGTGGAAAAAGTAAATTTAACCATCATTGACTGTGTATTCTGTATACACAGTAGGGATGGACGAATTCTCCTTACCCCGTCTCATTGGGTGCTCGGCAAGTGCCCCTGCTGCGCAATCTGTCTTGCGGCGGCAGCGAGGCACTCGGCAGACTTCTGGGTGCCCGGCGCATCACTTCTGGGTCCCCACCGCTGCATTTTTTATGTAAATACGAGGGAAAACCACCTTTAAATGGCTGCGATTTGCTATCGCATTTCACGACAGTTTTAAGGTGGTTTTCCCTGGTATTTATGTAAAAAACAGCACTGTGTCCCCGGCGCATCACTTCCGGGTCCCCGGCGCTGCATTTTTTACGTAAAAACCAGGGTAAACTACCTTAAAACTGCCACAAATAGAAAATCACAGCCATTTTAAGGTGGTTTTCCCTGGTATTTACGTAAAAAATGCAGTGCCGATGACCCGGAAGTACTTTTCCCCGGCTCCTCTCGCAGGAACTTGTGCCAAACCGGGGAAAGGTAAGTCGTGTGGAGCTCAGGGGGGTTGAGCGGGGCGAGTTCACCCTACTTCCACCCCCGATCAAGATCTGCGCACATCCCTAGCAAGCTGTATATTTCTAAAGTTCTATTATAAATATAGGAGCATCTTCTTTCATATTATAAGATGCAAACTATTAAACCCCTAATGCAGAGGTGGGCAAAATACAGGCTTCCTGGGATCCTCAGAGGGCCTTGCCCTCTTTCTCCCAACCACTGGTAATTTGGTGGTTTCCTGACCTTTGTGCAGTTTTTTCCGCATTATAAAAAGTTGAAATGCCTCTCCTAAGGCTTAGCTATTGGCAGTAAAAGCTTTAAGCTATAATATGCTGGTATATTTTGTATTTGTATTATGTATTTTTGGCCCCACACCTTTTGCCTTCTGCCATGCCCACCACTAGAATGCAGCCCCTGAGCTTCTCCGAAATTGAATTCGGCCCTTGGGCTGAAAAGGCTTCCCCACCCCTGCCCTAATGAAAGGCTCCCTCAAAGGATAAAAGTTCTCACTACAGAGGATGTGACAACTAGTAAAAACCAACAGTAAAACATGTCCTAGATTTCTGCATAGATTAGACAACTCCATGGAGGAGAGCTCATCAATAAATACCATGATAGCTAAATGGAACCTCCATGTTCAGATGCAATATATCAAATAATACTAGTTGCTGGGAGGCAACAGCCCAAAAGAGATTTTGCCTTCATGATCTGTTTTTGGTTTTCCTGTAGGCATCTGGTTGGTCACTGTGGGACTAGATGGATCTTTGGTCTGATCCAGCAGGGCTCTTCTTATGTTCTGACACTCTTAATGCTTTCACTTGCTAAGGAAGAATTTAATCTTCAATATTTCCAAAGCAGATGATTAATCTCTGTCCCCTGTGTTATCATGTTTGTTCATGCTTGTTCAGGGTTGCCACTAAAATTTCATTTTCCATTTCCCTGACCAACTTCTGTCATTTTCCCTGAACACCACTCAAAAATGACCCCAATTTAAAATAATTCATATGTTACATTAAATAATAGTTTTATTAAACGGTTAAAAACAACACAGGTAGTCAAATGCATTTTTTTCTCTCGATAGGAGCTTCAATGTGAACTTCTTTAAATACTGAGATTGGATTTGCAGGACATGACAACCCACCACAGCTTATAAGCCACAGTGGGTTGTTATGTTGTGCAAACCCAAGATGGGTTTGCCAGTGTGGCTTACTTTTGGGTTATAAGTCACTCTGAAAAGCCATGGCTTGTAGTAGGGTCTGCTTGACCCACAATGGGTTGACGTATCATCTGAATATGGACGGCATGACCCATCGTGGATCAACGCCAACTACAAGCAAGCCGCTTAGCAAGAGTGGCAAAAAACCCTTGCCACTCTTTCCAAGCAGTTAGCAGGTGACCACAATTGGCAGCCACCCCAAAAGTTTCCCCCCATGAGCTATTTTGGGCTCGCGATTGACCAGCTTGACCTTTTTCTAACTTTTTTATTTTGAGATTGTGAAAGCCGGCTGTCAAGCCAGCTTTCAAGCTGGCTTTCGCAATCCCCATGGGGGCATCCATGAAGTGCCCCTACAAGGACCCCCCCAGTACCTTGGAAGGGCTGCCCATGGTCACCCCCCTTTAAAAAAAATGTTTTGTACCGATAATGTGTGCAAATAATTGCGTTCAGTTTTTTTTAACCAAACCTGACCAATTTGCGCAAATCGGGCAGGGCAGGTTAGCAGAAGGGGTCCCTGGCTAGGTACTGGGCAAGGTGGGTGCCTGCTGGCTAAATCCATCAGGCACCCACCCTGTACAGTGCCTACCACAGGCTGCAGGTAAGTATTTCCCCCCTTTGCAAGGAGATGACAGCTTTGACAGGTCTGGAACTGTCAGCTCCTTGTAAAGCCCTCAGGAGATTGCAGTTTGCAGAAAGGGGCTCTTTCCCCCCTTTTTGCAGCATGATTCCCTGGTTTCTTTGGAGGGAGATCAGGTGTCCCTAGTGGCCCCCCAATTTTGCGAGTGTCCCCCCACTGCTAGCATCAGGGGAGCCTTCAAAACGTGAAGGGATTCTCACTGACAGGAGGGAGGGCTCAGTTTGACATGTGTCAAAGTAACATCAAACTTGCGTATCCCCGGTACTGAAATTCCCCCCATGTTTTGCTGCTCCCTGAGGTGCTAGCAACTCGGGGTCAACTGAAAAGCAAAGGGGACACTTGAGACTTGCGATGACACCAACCCCTCCCTGGGGATCCTGCTGGAAAGGGGGGGGAGATTGAGGGGGTGGCCCCCTAACAACCTTTTCTGCATGATCCTTGGGTTTTTGGAGGGGACCTCATGTGCCCCTGGGTTATCAACACTTGGAAAAGTGAGGGCATCCTATGGGCACATGAGCACCAAAGATTCTGCTACTAAGGGTCCTTCCTACACCCCACCCCCTTTGTTCCACAACACTTGCAAAGTGGGTTTTTCAAAGTGCTACAATGTTCATTTTTGGGAGGTACACTTGCTGGGAGACAAACTGTGGCAGGACTGGACTTTACAGTTGGCTAGAGAAAAATAATAGCTGGCAGGGCCGGCGCTACCATTAGGCGAACTAGGCTACTGCCTAGAGCGCCAGGCTAAATGGGGGCGCCAGAAACGCGGGAAAGAGGTGAAAGAAGCGCAGCCCCTCCCTCCCTCCCTCCCCCTCAGGGCTCCGTCTCCAAGCTGACGCCGCTGAAGCTTCAGGCAGGCTCCTCCTCACAACCAGCATCAAAAGAGGCAGAGAAGGCGACAGGCTGGAGGAGGCGGAGGCGGGCAGGGGCCAATGATGGGAGGCTGGTGGGCAAAGGGAAGGATGCACCTACAAACACCTCCTTCGCCTTCCCTCCCTCTGGCGCGCGCCTCAGGTTCCTCAGCTCAACATCCCCTGAAAGCAGTTACTTTCCTGGTATTTCCAGCAACCAGGGAGGAAGGGAAAGGTATTTTCAGCTAGCTCCGCTCCAATGTTTTAATTATTTACCATGCTGTATTTTTGCTGGAAGGATGCGCCTGCAAACACCTCCTGGGGTGCGGGATGCGCATGCAAACACCTCCTGGGGTGGGGGATGCGCCTGCAAACACCTCCTGGGGTGGGGGATGCGCCTGCAAACACCGCACGCCTCACGTTCCTCAGCTCAACGTCACCTGAAAGCAGTTATTTCCAGCAACCAGGGAGGGAGGGAAAGGTATTTTAAACTAGCTGGGGCTCCAATGTTTTAATTATTTACCATGCTGTTTCTGTGTTTTGGTTTTAAATGCATTTAGGGTGCTATCCTCCTACGCATGTTTGGAGGGGGGGAAGTCCTACAACTCCCAGCATTCCCCAGCCAGCCATGTGCAATCCTATGCCCGTTGAGGCAGAAAAAAAACCCCGTGGGGCTTTTTTCTGCCTCAGGCTCTCTCTTTGCTATATTTCTACTACATGCATCCCCCCCCCCCGCAACCCAGAAGATGTATGAGTTAAACCAGTGTTTCTGCACCTCCACCCTGCGAGGTAGGACAGGCTGCAAGATGCCCTTTTGTCTCTATTCCTCACAGGTAGCGCCACCACACCTCTCTCACATCCTTTTTTCATATCCCTTGTGCTGCCCGCAGGAGGAGACAGGCTTTTACATATATATGGAGTAGGAGAAGGCCCTTGGGAGTTCCTGGCATAGCTGGGCTGATGTTGTCTCTTTGCTTTCCACGTGAACACACAAAGGAAAAGTTTCAAAGTCTACAAAGTTTTTCTATGGGGCTCGGCAGTTCCTAGGGAGGGAAATTTATTTTATAATGGGCATAGGGCTGGAGGGAGGGGGCGCGCTAAATATCTGATCTTGCCTAGAGCACCAAACTGCCTTGCACCGGCCCTGATAGCTGGCTATTAAGTCCAGCCAGCCACAATTTGCTGACCTGTCAAAATATTCACATCTTCAAATAATACTATCATGTGCAGGTTCATTTTATTCTGTTTTACTGTTAATCATCAGCCAATAAACATTTTCATACTCATATTATGGAATATGTGTGCATCATTACATCACACTTGTATTCTGCTGCTTCTCTACTCTAACTGCCTTAAGTGCAGACTGTTCTCTTGCAGCAGCATTTCAAAAAATCCATTACACAAGTAAATCACAATTTATTTGACTTTCTCTGACTTTTTGACCAATCTCCCTGATTTCCCTGACCAATTTCCATTTCCCTGACTTTCCAGAAAGTGGCAACTCTATTGTTAATTATTCTGGACAATGTATTAAGGGGATCAAAAAATGATTTAATTAAAGAGTATAATATCTTTAAAATGGCAGAAACACAAGTGGGTGACACACCATGTTATTAATTTTACTTTCTAGCCTTTAGACTCTTTCTCTACAAGACTTGAGCAACTTTGGACAAACAAGTAACCTGGGTTTCCTCTTTTCACACTTCCTACCAATGGAAGATACATAAATTTCTGCTTTGAACCATACACAGGCACCATTCAGACACCAGTTCCTACCCTCAGCTGTCCTTTCTTTCTCTTACTTTCTATGGCTGCAATACTACACACATTTACCTTGAGTAAGTCCAGTTTAATGTAGTGGGACTTACCGTACTTCTGTGTAGACAAACATAAGGTTGCACTGTAAAGCAATCTTCTTACCCAGTGGGTTTTGTATTTGGAATGCAAATCAGAAGATCACAGCACAGCACACAAATGAATTTTCCCAATTGTGTCCAGCCGCATCAAGTGACCCAGAGCATGAAATGTGACCCCCATATTCCTTACTCTGTATTATTCCACTTGAACTTGAGTAAACCTCCACAAAAATTGTCATTCATTGGGAAGGAAGTACCTTGCACCAGGCAAAACTTTTGAGAGAGCTGGAGGGAGAAGAACAGGCTGCTTACCTGTAACTGTGGTTCTTCAAGTGGTCATCTGTGCATTCACACACATGGGTTCTGCACCTGCGCGAAGCCTCATTTGGGAAACTTTTTTAGCTGAGGAATTTGGGCAGGAACTGTTCCCCCACTGTCCTAACACGCATGCTCCTATTGGGTTCCCGCCTATTCCCTCAGTTCCTTGAGACCACCTATTGTGGCCTCGGAACTGAGAGAAATCTCAGTATCAAATATTGCTACAGAGAGTGACATCGGTACTGACAGATAACTGCTCCAAGTAGCAACATCAAACATGACATTGACACTAGAGTGGGGTTGGTGGGTGGGTTGTGTGAATGCACAGATGAGCACTTGAAGAACCACAGTTACAAGTAAGCAACCTGTTTTTCTTCTTTGTGGTCTCTGTGCATCACACACACAGGCAAGTAACAAGCTGGCTTACTGGAAGCAGGTCAGTGTCATCACTGCAACAGCGAGGAAAGGACAGCCCTGACAAAGGCACAGTCTGCTCAAGCCCATACGTCCAGCTGGTAATGCTGTATGAAGGTGGTTGGCATTGACCAGGTAGCAGCCTTGCATAACTCTGGCAAGGGCCCTCCACGATCAAATTCCACAGCAACCCCTCTAGTAGAATGAGCATTTAGCGTTGAGTTCAAGTCTGGCAAGTTCATAGGCAAGGGTAATGGTATTCCCCACCCTTGCTGCAAGGCACTGCAAAGAAACAGGCATCCCCTTACATCTTTCTCCATAGCAGATGAAGAGTCACTGTGATCGATGGAATTACTCAGGACAAGCTTTGTAGCATGCTAAAGATTTATAAATCATAGAGTTAGAAGGGGCCTACAAGGCCATTGAGTCCAACCCCCTGCTCAATGCAGGAAACTAGAGGAGGGGTCTCCCATCCAAGTAATAACCAGGCCTGACCCTGCTTTGCTTTCCACTCTCAGACAAGCTAAGCCAGCATAAGCCACAGGCCTGTTCATACATCAAGAGTATGCAATATACACTCCATCAGTATCGGAGAAGGAAAAAACGCAGGAAGTACAATGTCAGTATTCAAATGAAAATCAGATACCACTTTGGGAAGAAAGGCAATGTCCGGTCGTAAGACCACCGTATCCCTATGGAACACCAGATAAGGAGAATCAATTCAAAAGGCACACAACTCACTGGATTGACGTGCAGATGTAACGGCCACCAGAAAGGCCACCTTCCAGGAAAGAAGCCTGAGGTCCACTGTGGCTAGGGGCTCAAACAGCTTTGTCATTAGTGCTTTGGCAAGGCTCCAAGAAGGGATCATCAACCAGACAGGTGGGGCAAGATTATGGACACTCTTAAGGAACTGGTGAACAAGAGGGTGAGAAAAAACCAAGGATCCAGAGAAAGGAGTGTAAAATGCTGAAACAGCCACCAAGTAAACTTTAATGGATGACATCTTCAATCCCTTGTCCATCAGAGAAAGGAGAAATTTTAGAATGCAATGCACTGGACAAGTGGATGGGTCAGCACTGTTTGCTTTCACAAAGATAGAGAAAACTGACCATTTCCATCTGTATGAGCGCCTGGTGGCCGGCTTCCGTGTCGCATCGAAGATTGCCTGAATCTCTACAGGCAACTGAAGGTATCGAATCTATTACCTCAGTCTCCATGCCGTGATTCATAGTGTCATGAGGTCTGGGTGTTGAATCTGACCGTGGCTGTGGGTGAGAAGTCAGGATCATATGAAGTCGAAG
This sequence comes from Shinisaurus crocodilurus, assembly GCA_021292165.1. Classification (NCBI taxonomy): domain Eukaryota; kingdom Metazoa; phylum Chordata; class Lepidosauria; order Squamata; family Shinisauridae; genus Shinisaurus; species Shinisaurus crocodilurus. The sequence continues at coordinate 247,254,360 of CM037879.1, forward strand.
GTTCTCCCTGCCGCTTCTGTGAAGAGGTGGGGCAAACCACGCCTGCCTCCGCCACCACGGAGCAATGAGGATACAACTGGTGTTCTCCATCCTGATCTTCACTATTGCCTGGTGAGTAGAGGGAATTGAGGAAAAAGGTAGAAGAGGCTGCCAGTCCATGGACGGAGAAAAGAGACTCCCAGAGAGTTGGGGCCGAGACAAGCCCTGGTGCAGAAGTTGGTGCAAACTGCATTTGTTGCCATCGCAAACAGATCCACATTGGGGACTCCCCAGTGATCAAAGATGTACTGTCAAACTCAAGGATCTAGTTCCCACTAATGTGATGTTATGGCAACTCTGCTGAGGGCATCTGCCAGAATATTGTCCTTTCCAGCTATGTGAATTGCTGTGAATATCATTTTCCTTGGAAAAGCCCAATCAAAAAGCCGAAGAGTTAACCAGGTGAGGTTGGATGACCTCGTCCCTCCCTGCTTGTTCAGGTAAGCAACTACGGTAGTGTTGTCTGTGACAATCTGGATTCTATGCCCTATGAGCTCTTGAAAGCTTTGAGTGCATTCCAAACTGCCAATAGCTTGAAATGGTTGATGTGGGGCTTGGGTGGACCAGATCCCTTCCATTGTCAGCTTCCCTGCAGTGTGCTCCCCAGCCAAGAAAGGAGGCATCCGTAATGAGAGTCCTTGTATGGTTCAGAGGGAGAAAAGGCAAACCTTCTTCCAAGTTGAAGAAGTTGCCTTTGACCATCCACCATCAAAGGGAAGAGCGTATCTCAGGCTGGAGACTTAGGTAGTACGATGGGCATCCTGTGTGGGCTCAAAGGCTCTCAGAAACCAATTTTGTAGTAGCCTCATCCAAAGCCGGGCAAAGGTGACAACTGACACTGTCGAAGCCATGAGTCCTAGGAGCCACTGAATCATGTAAGCCATGACTCCCCCAGCCTGATGTAGTATCTCTGCCGACGTAAGGATAGCCTGCACTCAATCCTGAGGCAAATACGCTCGACCGATGTGGGCATCCAGAACTGGCTCAAATGTATTGAATCATCCTCGTAGGTCGAAGGACATACTTCTCTCGGTTTACATAAAAACCAAGATCTTGTAGAAGGGTGAGGGTCAGAGAAATCGCCCAATTGAGACCAGCTTCCATCAAGTCCACGACTAACCAATTGTCCAAGTATGGGAATATTTGAATTCCCTGGGTGCAAAGGTGGGCACACACTACTGCTACGCATTTTGTAAAGATGTGTGGGGCCGTGGCAAGCCCGAAAGGCAGGACCTGAAACTGGTAGTCAGTCTGTCCTATGCTGAAACGCAGGAAGCACTGACTGTTGGGGTGTATGGCGATGAGGAAGTAGGCATCTTTGAGATCGATGGACACAAACCAATCACCCCTGCAAAGAAGAGGCAGGATTGACTGGAGCATTGAGTAATGGAGTTTGTTCATAATGTTCAATTGTTTATAAAGTTCAAGATGCACAGCCATATACATTGTTAGGACTATTATTATTTTTATATGACTCTATACCCCTGCTTTATCATAAACACCACCACAAGGCGGCTTTTCAGGACAACTGCAAGTTCTTTTTTCTCTCCCCCCCCTTTAAAGCTCTCTCTTTTTCTTACACACACACACACACACACACAATTCCTCTGTCCCTTTCTCTGTTTTGCAATCAGAGGCACACTGCCTCTGTTCATGGAGGCTCCATCTCTTGGACTTTTTCCAGAGCAAATTCCCCTCCCATATAAATATACTTTTCTCTCTCATTCCCCCATTTTAAAAATGGAGAGGTATTTCATATCGAATCCACCCACCCTAAAGGCAGATATTTCTCTCTTATCTTCTCCCTAACCCCTGATTAAATAAACAATTTTGACCTTAAGTATCCTTCCCACCCAGTACCCCTGGTAGACTGACCTAGCATGTCTTGTCACAGTGTTTCTCTTTTTAGGGGCAAATGATGAAAGAAAAAGTAATATCTCTCTCTCTCTCTCTCTCTCTCTCTCTCACACACACACACACACACACACACACACTATTTCTAAATATTTTTCAATCCCCTCCCCCACCTTTGAACCAACACATTTCTGAGCTGGGGATTAAGTAGTGCAATCCTATGCTTTTCTATGCAGACATAAGTCCCACTGTTTTAAACAGAGCAAATAAGTGTGTATATAGATAGATAGATTGCAACATAAATCTATGGCTCCACCCTTCCCCTCTCCCCCACCCCTCAAAAGAAAGGAAGGAAGGCATGAGATACCTTTTAAACCTCTGTTGCTGTTTTCCTAAACAGGACACCTTTGGATCTTTGCGAGAAGCTCTAATTTTCAGAAACAAAAGATTCCTCTCCTTTTTTTCCTGTACACACAAACACACACACACACACACCATCTTTCCCTTCTTCTGACCTAGAGGGGCTTTGGGTGTTTTCAAGAGAAAAATGAATGTTGTCCTCTCCTTCCCCTTCTATTACTCCTAAACCAACATGTTTCTTGGCTGGGGATTAAGGCTGCAGTCTTATACTCACCTAACTGGGAGTAAAATAGACATTCTGAAAAGGCATGCATAGGAGTGCACTGTTAATCTATGGTCCCCCCTCCACAAATTACAGCATGATACTTTTAAACCTCTGTGGCTGATATTTAGGAACACATCTTTGCAAAACTAAAAGAGAAGTCATTTAAAGAAAATTTGGGGGAAAGGAATGAAACTAAACTCAAACCAGAAGTAAAATCACTTGGAATACATAAAACTATACAGGCAGGAAGAAAGAAGAAACACAAATACACACACACACACTAAAAGATCTATACCAGCATTTCTTTAAAGCATTTATTTACTTAAAAATATCCTCATCTACTTTTCTGTCCTTTGCTTGCTTAGTACATATGCACTAAACTTCCGAGCAGGCAATTTTACCAGCAGATATCCCTGGAAAATGAGGCAGCCATTTTTTAAATTGTGATTGGCATTTTGATTCCCCCCAAAATATAAGAACACATGGGATGATCGGGAAAATAAAATGGCCACCGCAATGAAAACAAGGCCTATAAAGCCTATAGGCTTTCCCCCTTTCCCCTCAACATTCTAAATCAATAGCTGAAAGGTCCTGGGGAGGCTTCTCCACCTGCAAGGGCTTATGGTGCGTCCCACTGACTCTCATTACTTCTTAAAAAGCTTATTTAATTTTTTAAAAAAACACCACACACACACACACACACACACACACTTTTTTAAAAAAAAATAGTTTTCCACTGACAAGAGGAATAGAAAGCCATCAGTGTTTTATGTGAGACTTTTTTTTTTCATAAACCTTGACTAAAAATGGTTGCCAACATGTTTCTCTAAATGCCACTTTTGTCAGAGGGATGTGGGTTTTTGTTTTTTGTTTTTGTCTTTAAACTACTCTTTCTCCTTCAAACGTTCACCAATCCTCCTGAAATTTTAAGGGTATGTAAAAACAATACCTCCTTTTGGGACCTATAAATTTCAGAAAGATTGGTGCAACTATTCTGATTTTATTAAGCTTAGAATGACCATCCCCCCATTACCATTTTAAATGGCTGGCTGCTTTTCTTGTCTGCTTTTTTGTTTGTTTGTTTGTACTCATGGGCCTTAACAAAGGTCACACTATCATGTGTTCTTTAATCATCAGTGATCTTCAAACCATCCTGGACAATGAAACTTCCCTCCCACAGACCTTGGGTGCCAAGTCTGTACTTGCTTACATGTAGCCACCTAACTTAAAATGGATACTCACCAGCAACAGACTTCACAACAGAAATACAGTTATAGGAACCAGCCCTGTGGCAGACACAGATGCTAACTGTGTCCCTATATCTACTCTGGCAACACTATTAAAGGAACTAATGATGTCATCCACAACATCAGGGGTTTATACACCTGCTGCTCATCTTCCAATGTGATATATTGACTGTTGTACACCGCTCAGAAAGCTTTGGCTATTGGGTGGTATAGAAATTAAATACATACATACATACATACATGCCATCATTTGCCAGCAATGCCCAACTGCATTCTACATAAGACAAACAGGCCAGTCTCTCTCTACACAAAAGAATAAATGGACACAAATCTGACATCAGGAATGGCAATGTTCAGAAACCAGTGAGAGAACATTTCAACCTCTCAGGGCACTCTGTCAATGACATTATGGTAGCCATTTTTGACCAAAGAAATGTCAAAGACAGATATCAACTTGAAGTACATCATCAAGAGATTCAACTCTATTTCCTCTAGTTTGAATAAGGACAAAGGTGTTCTTTTTTTTTTTTTTTTTTTTTTTAATGTACTACATATGTTAATTGGCACACCACTGCAATGGTGTCTGTGTTATTACCCAAAAACATTTTGTGAATGGCAACTGTTAAGGAAATTATCACTGTCTGTACTTTTTGCATTTCATTTCTCTCTGACCACACAGTTTACACCTCCCCCACCTCCCATAAACACACAGCATGTGTATATAAAACTGCTAATCTGAGGTTAACATTTCAAGCATCTGATGAAGTGGACTGTGTCCATGAAAACTTATGCCAGAATAAATGTATTAGTCTTTAAGGTGTCACAAGACTCTTCGTTGTTTTTGCTGAGACAGACTAACATGACTACCCCTCTAGAAACAAAATATTTATTTCAAAGAAGGCAAGAGAAGCGCAACCGCGCACGCACACGCGCGCACGCACACACACACACACACGTAGGGCTCAGCCCTGGGCCCAGTGCTCTTCAACATTTTTATTAATGACTTGGATGAGGAGGTGCAGGGAATGCTTATCAGATTTGCAGATGACACAAAATTGGGTGGAATAGCTAATATAATACCCTGGAAGACAGAAACAAAATTCAAAGTGATCTTGATAGGCTGGAGCGCTGGGCTGAAAACAACAGAATGAAATTTAATAGGGTAAATGCCAAGTGCTGCACCTAGGAAAAAGAAACCAAATGCACAGTTACAGGATGGGGTAATACTTGGCTCAACAATACTACAAGCAGGAAGGATCTTGGAAGTGTTGTAGATCACAAGCTGAATATAAGCCAGAAATGTGATGTGGCTGCAAAAAAAGGCAAATGCTATTTTGGACGGCATTAATAGAAGTATAGCTCCCAAATCGTGTGAAGTCTTAGTTCCCCTCTATTCAGCACTGGTTAGTCCTCATCTTGAGTACTGCATCCAGTTCTGGGCACCACACTTTAAGAAGGATGCAGACAAACTGGAAAAGGTTCAGAGGAGGGCAACAAGAATGATCAGGGGACTGGAAACAAGACCCTATGAGGAGAGACTGAACGAACTGGGCATGTTTAGCCTTCACAAGAGAAGAGTGAGGGGGCTCTTCATGTACTTGAAAGGATGTCACTCAGGGGAGGGCCAGGATCTCTTCTCAACCATCCCAGAGTGCAGTAAACGGAATCATGGGCTCAAGTTACAGGAAGCCAGATTCTGGTTGAACATCAGGAAAAACTTCCTGACCATTAGAGCAATACAACAATGGAACCAACTACCTAGGGAGGTAGTGGGCTTTCCCACACTGGAGGCATTCAAGATGCAGCTGGACAGCCATCTGTCAGGGATGCTTTAACTTGGATTCCTGCATTCAGCAGGGGGTTGGACTCGATGGCATTATAGGCCCCTTCCAACTCTACTATTCTATGATTCTAAGATCGCCACCCATACCACACAGCTATACCTCCAAAAACCCCAGACAAAACACACACACACACAATGCCCCCTTTCAATGCCTTGGAAGGTCTGAGGTCTGGGGGTCATGACACTTTTACCCAGTCGGTCAATTCCACTCAGCTAGTTGTCAGTTTCATAAAATTGGACTAGACAGTGCTCTGGACTGCTCCATAGGAGCTGGTGTTCTTGGGGGATTTTATTATTCATGCAGAGGCTGCCTTGATGGTGGTGGCTCTGGCTCAGTTTTTCATTGCCTCCATGTCAACCATGGGCCTGTCTCAGTTGATATCAAACCCAACACATGTGGCAGGACATACGTTAGATTTGATTTTCTGCACTGGACTATGGGATAATTATCTGTGAGTGTGGGAGGCACTCACATGGAAAGATCACTCCTGATCAAGACTGACCTTCAGGTTACCTGTTTTTATGGTACAACCCCAAAGAGTGATGAATCTGGATGGTTTTCTGAAGTCTTTAAGGGATTTTCCTGGGGGTTTAGGTGATGGTCCTGCTGAGGCCCTGATCTCTTGGAATGAGGGGATGACTCTGACCATCAATACGATTGCTCCCAAACATCCTCTACCCAATTGCAGCTCCTTGATATTTTGAGGAGCTGAAGGCAATGAAATGCATGGGTAGAAGACTCATAGTGAATATGTCCACAGATGGACTTTGTGCTGGTGATGGTGATGAAGAAATCTTACTTCTCTGCCACACTTACATCTGCAAAAAGTTGTCCAATAGAGCAAGTTCAAATGAGAAAGGATCATCTTGGTGGGCCCAAGCCCGCATGACAATAGCTGATTGGAGAATCCTCCTCTAATGTAAAACCCTTATTCCACAGATTTAAAAATGGGGTTTTATTCCCTATGAAAATATCATCTACTGAACATAATGGGTGATCCTTGCTCCTCACAAGTAGGTATGAGATTATGCTTTAAAACAATCTAACATAGGTTAATTAGAGAATAAACTGTTTTCTCCCTTATCCCTTACAAGTGATTTGACTGTTCATGCTTCCCTCCGCTCTCCCCTTTTTTGGAGTCAAAGGAAGGCTGAACCATCCCTTCACTTCTGAAAGGGTGGGATGAGAATTGTATAGGGACAGTGTTCCCCTTTGTTGTGTTGTCTCCGAGTTCAGTTCACTCCTCACAATGATCACATTAGCTGAGCTTTCATTTGTGAAGCAACTACTGAAGGAAAGAGGGAATGTTAATGGGCTCAGAGTTGCACAGTTTGTGGGCTCATGGTCTTTGAGCCCACAAACAAACCCCACAGTCTGTGTGTAAGCCAAGTAAGCACTTAGTTTCCCTTGGTTTCTGTAGTAACTTGCAAAAGCTGGGGTAAGAATTGAGCTCAGGGATGGCATACCCCTGTGGTTGATTGCTTCTGAGTCTACTTCTCCTCCCACAACAAAAACAAAAAGTATTGTGATACCTTAAAGACTAACACATTATTGTAACACAAGCTTTTGTGGACTAGAGCCTACTTCATCAGATGCTTGAAGTCTTAGTGTCAGTTTTCTTTATTCCCTATATCCCCCAAATGACCACTGAGGAAATCACACTGAGGTGATTGGCCAAAGGGGGTAGAGGAATAGAATATTACAAGTTCCCATTTGCCTTTTCTAATATGTGACTGAATACTGTACATTTTCCTTAATAAATATCTCCTTGTCTTAAGTTACATAATTTGGACATGGGAAACTTTGGGGACCACTGTACCTATGGCTTGAGTGAGATTATCTGACTGTTCTGCTATGCATATCAGGGGTCCCCAACCTTTTTGAACCCGTGGGCACATTTGGGAATTTGAGAAACTGCGATGGGCGCCACCACAAAATGCCTAATCAGTGGATCACCACTTGGCATCTGTCACATCTATGGATCTCAGGCTGCATCTTATTCAGGAAAAAACTTTTGTTTTGTGTTTTCTGGACACTGCAACATCTCTTTAATAAGGGATTGTCTAATTCCCTTATTGCTAATTTATTGTCTAATTTATTGTCTAATTTATTGCTGACAGTGCAATAAAGCTAATGCTTCTTTTAAACATATGTTTTGGCAATGTCCAGTAGTTGCTTCTTTTTGGGAGATTATTGCACAGATAAATTTTGTACTGAAACAGTCTTTAATATTCACTGATGTACACTGATATTCACTGATCTACAAACAGAAGGGGAAATGGATTCTCTGTGCCCTTTTGACAGCTAAAAGACTAATATTACAAAATTGGAAGGATATACCCTCACCTATAATGCAATGATTGAAGACCTTACAACGCTTTCGATATATGAATGAGTGGTGGCGTATAGACGCTAACTTCACATGGATATTTAGTTGGATATTTGGTCTGGATTTGTTGAAGCCTATGTATAATTGCTAGAAAGTTGTGTGCATTTCATACAAATCCATGTACATAAATTTTTAAAATGGGAAAAATAATAAAAAATGTGGGTGCCTGTGGGCATCATGTTGGGGACCCCTATATATAGTAAAGCTAGCTGGCTAGAAGCGGTTCTTGAGGGAGAGTATGCACTCGCATTGTACAATGCATGGTTTCCAGAATGCCTGGAAATAAAGAATGGCTCTGGAGGTGACATTAACACCCTGGTCCAAAATCCACCCTGATTGGTACAAGTGTCACAGACTTTCACAGGCAATCAGGTACAACTCATGAGAACAGATAAGTGCCAGATCCTTTGATTTGCCTCAATCAAGCACCTTAGTTTCCCTCCTTATCTTCCTGACATAGGTTGACTTCAAACATTACATGGGAGCCACCAGCTATGTAAGCATGCCAATACCAGCTCCCTGATGAGTGCATCTGCATAATACATGCAGATATAATACATGGTTTTTATTTTCATTTTTCCTATTTTATTAAGTTTTTATCTGATTATGTTTTTATTTTTAATGTTTTGGCCTTTTGTAAACTGCCTTGATAGGCTTAGAAAGGTGGTACTGAAATATTATAAATAGTTCATATTCTTACATCAATGTTTTATTTATTTATTTATTTATTATATTTATACCCCCTTTTTTCCTGCAAGGAACCCAAGGCAGCTTACATAATCCTCCTCCTCCTCTCCATTTTATTCTCACAACAACCCTGTGAGGTAGGTTAGGCTGAGAGTCAGTGACTGGCCCAAAGTCACCCAGTGAGTTTCATGGCCGAGTGGGGACTAGAACCTGGATCTCCCGAGTCCCAGTCCAACACTCTCACCACTACACCACACTGGCTCTTTAAATGTTTTAACTTTGCCTGGATTTAGAGAACTATCTGGGAATTCTGTGTTTCTAGAATTAAGTCTGATATCCTGGCTATGTTGTTCTCAACATATCCCTAAACTCACATCAAGTTCATTAATATCACTTTCCAGACCCATATGTTGGCTCATCATCCTAAGCTTCTGTTTGGTTGTTTTTCTGCTGAGACTTAGTACTGTCCAGATTCTGATGCAAAGTTGTAATCAAATATATGCAAAGACATCAATCATTCACTTTCTCTAGTTCAAGTGTTGTTCCAATCAGACATCTTACAATACTTGTCCCAAGTCTTCATAAAGGCTATATTGGCAATGTAAGAGTTAAATATCTATGTAGAAAAATTATGCACTTGAGTTCATTAGGTTTCCTTAAATGCTTAGACCAGACAAGATGCTATAATATGCAATTAGCTGAAGGACCCTAATTGCCAGGATATAACTCTTCCACCGTCTAATAGTCAGTCAAATAGCACACTAACCATTGCATTGTTATATCTTGATGTCATCAGTGTCCTTTCAGCAAGTGCATACTATTCCATTATCAAACTTTTACTTTCAAAGGATATACAGTAGTAGCTCACTTTTTGACAGTTTAACAGTGGTACTATAAACTGATCTGTTGAAGTATGGCCATCTCAAACATTGGTTTTGACCCAAATTGTGAGATTAAAAACTTATATGTGGGCCAACAACAGGTTGTCTATAATGCTTTTTTGCATTTTAATCTTTAGGATAACAAAATTTCACTCACTGTAAACATGAATATTATAAATATATAACCAGCTTGGATGGAAAAGCAAGACATACTTTATATACTGCATTTCTAAATAACAATAGAAAATAATGGAAAATGAAAAAAAAATGAATATCTTAAAGTTAAATATAGAGATTGCTTTTCTTCATTCCATGCACACAAGCTGTTAACCACATATTTTGTGATTTACATGGTAATTGAATGCTTAATTTCCTTGTGTAGCCAAATGAATGTAAACCTAAGGGCTTACCGTATTTTCTGTGATTCTAGTAAATGCTTTACCAATAAACATTTTCTCTGAAAAATACCTTCAATTCCAGAATGTGATTTTAATTAGTATAATATTACTGTTGAGAGTTGTTTTAACAGAATATATATTTCCTCAAATATAACCTGATATTTATAGAAACATTAAATATATCTGCTGATAACTGCATTCCTGCATGAAATATCTAGTAAGATAATACAGTACTACATAATTTTAAATACATATGTGATTATGTTGCTTAGGCAACAGGAAAACAAATAAGTGTCAGAATGTATTTCTAGAAAAACAAAAGAAGAAGGAAGAAAAAAACCCATCTCTAATCAATACTGCTTGCCTTCATATAACATTATTCAAATCAAATGGTCATTCAAATAAATATTGAGATTGGCTGAATATTCAACTGACGAGATGAGCATATAGAAAAAAGACTATGTCTGCAATCCCATACACACCTATATAGAAGTAAGCCCCATTGAATTCAATTTGGCTTACTTCTGAGTAGACATGTATAGAATTGCACTGCACAAAATGTCCAGGAGCATAGCTGATTTATTTCATATCAAAAAAGAACAAAATACAGCTCTTTTACCATGAAACTTTGGTTATTTTTTCTTAACATATTAGTATTGTACAATGTACCTTTTCAGTACTTTAAATGCCATTTGATTTTTTTTTTAACATTCAGGATATTTGGTTACATTATATATTATCTGGTACACTACCAGATATGTGTTAAAGGAACTAATGATATACAACTGAAGTATATAATCAAATTAAGATAGTATGATTAAAAGTGGAGGATCAGTTATTCTTTTCATATCCAAGATCAAAATGTAACAGTGTTATAATATGGCTATATACAACATAACACATGTTATCCCTATTACTTTTACTTTATTCTTACCTTATTGTGTAATCATTTGGCAGAGTATAAGAACCTAATATTTCACCCAGATCTATGCTAATTTAATCACTTGTAGTACAATCAGAAATAAGCTATTTTACCTATTGAATACTGAACTTTGGTTACAATACAATGGTCAAAATAACTTAACCCACCATACACTTTGAATAACTTTGGACATCTGGTGCTTGTTTACAGAACATCTTATATAAATGGGTACATCTGCATAGGTATATCGCTGAAAGACATAGGGCTTGACCCAGAGCCCATTGCTGACTTTGCAATGAATCCAATTAATCACTAGAATATTAACAATGTTTACATAGCCTCACAAACTGAACTGCATACCTCCTCAAGTACACATTAATAATTGCACCACATGGATACTGTCTTCCTAAGAACTACTCCCCATTTGGAATTTTGACTACTGCATACTCATCTGTTTAAGTGACTGTCCTATATTAGCATATATATATTATTGATTGCATTTTTTGGCTACATTGACTTGAATGACAGGTATAGCAGCCTATTTCTGCAAAATATTAGATTAGGTGTATCTGGGTGAAACATTAGATACCTGTGCTCAATCCAGTGTATAAAATCTTATTGTATGGATAAATTATATTAATATAGCCTAGAAGTTAAGATATTTCACTTAGATATATTTTAAGTGCTTTAGAAAGATACCTTTTGGGATCAAGAAAAATCACGTAGTAATCTGATAAAAGGCCTTACCGAAATATGTAAAACAGAAAATATTATGAAAAACGTAATAGTTTTTCATATTTTTAAGGAAATCACCATTACATAGTGTTAATTGCATTGGCACAAAATTATAATGAATAGTGGTAGTATTGCTGATAAAAATCTAACTTCAGAACTAGAAAAGACAGAAATGTGTGATAAGAATAGATTCTGAACAACAGGTGTGGTGAGTGTTACTATATCTAGGCATTGGAAGATCTTCATAAAAGGGTTGGAAATTATTTTATTAGCTAATCTACTTTTTCTTCTGTCCATATTCATTCATTTTTGTAGGAAGGCTTCATAGGTTTAAAGCACTACAAAAAATATGTACACTACATACCAAAGATATCTGGCATGTCCATCTCTGCTAACTCTTTAACAGTTAAAGGTAGGTGGGTTTGGAGTTTACATTTAAAGGAACAGCAATTAATTTCCATTCGCTTGGAATATAGGTTTTTTTTCCCAAAGCTCAAAATATAGTAGTCCTTTCTTAGAGCATTCAGAATTGAATATAGAGGTAGAATAATTAGTAATTTGTTAATACTAATTAATATCAAATCTATTTAACAATATGTGATCTGCTCCCTACATAAATGTTTGTTGTCATCATAGACAGGAGAATTGCTTTTCCCCAAGGGTGGTCTAGAAATATTATGCCTTTACTTTCTTTATAAAATGCTATGAAATGAAATAAGAAGCAAGCAGAACTGTGGCTCCCAAATCCCCTTGCTCACACTGATAACAAATAGGATTATGTAAAATGTTTATCCTAAAGCACATTGCAGAACCCAAAACAGATTCCTTTCTATGCAGTATTAGATCTCATGAGGCAAAGAATCAAATATCAGCATACACTATTACACATAGAAGATCACTTACCATAAACTGTACATTGTCAAATCCATTAGCCAGCAAGTGGTTCTCATACTGAGGTAGCCCAATATTTTCCAGCCATTGTCCCACAGTCTGGACAGGGCATCTGGGTGCTGAAAGAGTTTGAGAAGGGAGGCGTTTAAGCAGTGAATATCCATCCACAGGATAATAACGGTGATCCTGGGCTGAGAGGTGGCATTGCCACATTGTGTTCCGGGAGAAGCTGGTATCAAAGGAGCCCGCCAGCTTGTCAAATTAATGCTTCCAGCAAGTAAGAAAGTCAGAAGTAGCACATAGTTTCTGGGGCAGGCTATAGAGTAAGATCTGTTCCCAGCTCAACATTTCGTAGGTATTAATCTGTACTACAGACCAGCACGTCATGTGATGGGGAGGGGGGGAGGCATATCAAGCTGTCAGCAAAGCTGTTTTCCGTTATATGTGATTGTCGAAATACTCCACAATGAGCAATGCACTGCTAGCAGCAAGAAATCTTTTATCAAGTACTCCTACACTCATCAGTATGCAGCTCCATGCTCCTTGCTCCCCCTGCTCGCTCCCCTTCATTACCCAGCCTAGGCTACACCTCACATTTTCAATAATAGCCATCAGATAAGGCAGATTTTTTTTGTCTGCAAGCTGTAAGCTTGCTGCTGCTGCTTCCACCTACACACCCATCCAAGCATCAATCTTGAATGATGAGAGCAGTCAAAACAAATGCAGAAAATAGCAGGTCATCAGAGGCAAGCTAAAATGCTAAAATCTGAATAGAACCTTCCTACCAGTTATGCATTACAGATCTGCTTGTTGTTGATTTTTTTATGTTTCAAAAGATATGAGAAGATGCAAAGCATTAACTGTAGCCTCTGGCGTGGGTTACTACTTGCTTCCTTTTCTAAAAGGCTGCACTGAGGTTTGCTCTGCTCACAGTATGCTCTAAACCATTGTTCTAATTATCAATTCTTTTCAGTCAGCCAGTAATGAATGGGAAAAAAAAACCTGTTGCATATTTTCTTGTTATTGAGAATAACCTAAATTGTACAGTATCCTTTCAGTCAAAATAATTATTTATTCATCTCCCGGATTTTTCAACCATAAAATACTACCAGACATATCAACAAACCGTCAGATCAAATGGTCTGAAAAGGCTATGCATTCACAATAACATTTTTTTTTACTATGTAAAAAAGACTTGATTTTCTTTCTCAAAAAAGAAATCATTTGAATGAAGACCAGAATATTATTTTAATTTTTTTTTTTTAAAGACAGAACATTCAACATTTCTAATTTACCAGATATCTAATAATTTGGCAACTAGAATCATAATTCATTCATAAACTTTGGTTTTTCACTCGTCATGGTGCCTTGAAATTATCAAGTCCAATGTTTACCCATGGGGTAACTTTATTTATAGCACCATTCTAAATATACATAAAAAGTAGGAGTTTGACATTAAAAGGATCCACCTAATCTATAATCCTGCTTTTCTAGCTGAGCAGCTTTTACAAAATACATTAATTACAGATTAGTTATCATAAGACAAACACAAACACATTACACATTACTGCAAATTAGGCCACACATAAATAACCCCTCAATTGTTTATAACATAAACATTGTGCATTGGTCATATATATGAATCAGAAAGCACAACAACCTATGACTCAGTTCTACTGTGACTGAAGTCACAGGGAATTCTCTTGGTGACTTTAATAGATCTTCTTCAAATCCTGTAACCCGACTGCTGTTGCTACTGAACCTTTTGACAAGTCTCAATGAAGCATTACTGAATGGGTAAAGATTAATTGAAGACTTCAAACAAATACAATTACTCAGTTTTGTTGCTCATATTTATTAATTTAATTTCGTCCAAATCAGAGCCCAAGGAATCGAGGCAGAAACAAAATTTCACAACATTGTGGCATTTGAGGTATCAGAGCAAAATATGATTTCCAGATAATCTTATACATATGTATTAAAAGGAGATTCAACAAATTGAATGAGTTCAACCTTCTAGTAACAGACTGATTCTGTGCAGAGCTAGGTACACCTAAGCCCATTGATTTCAAAGGGCTTAGCTGCACTTAACTCTGCTGACTGCATTTAAGTTTGGCTGACTGCATTTAAGATTGCAGTCCACATCACTGAAGATAATTAAATGTTTAATGTAAACTACAACACATGTTAAAAAACACACATGTTGGGTATGATTTTCCTTCCAGTTCTAATTACCTGCTACCAGTTAATGTGTCTTTGAAAAGGCATTTAACATTTCATTGGCATACAGTTTTCAACTCTTCTTAATTATTATTTTATGCATTAGTATCATGGCCCCTATGACCAGAAATAGGACATTAAATTAACATTTTCCAATGATGCAGATACAGAAACAAGAAGCTGTAAGATCAAACATAACTCTGAAAGATATGCAGCCTACATAAAAACATGCACATTCATATCCACACCTTGGCAAAATGGAAGGCAGCATTCTCTACATCTGAAACGTGGATAATAGATAGGGGTCTAATGGAAGCTACTATCTATAAATAAACTAAAGGTTTGAAGAAACAGACAATGCATCTAAACAACATGGAGACACATCAGTTCTGCAGTTATAGGGAGACTATTAATACAGGGATCTACAATTTGTGACACATCAAGCCACATGAAGCCCACCAGCCATATATGGTAGCCAAAACTGTTCAGTTCCTCCCCAATTTGCCTTGCATTCTAGCAAATTTCTACTTGCTTCATTGCCAGTGAACTCACCAGAATGCCAAGAAGGTGACCAGGCTCTGATCAGCAGAAGAGGGCACTTAGGAGTGGTCATATCGACTCCCCAGGTCATTCTGCATTCCACACAGCGACCTGAGCATTGACAGGATTGCTAGCCATGCCAATGGAAACTGTCTGGAACCCTGTGGATTACATAAGCCTCCTAGCATGGATCATACTAATTGGTATCCAATGCTTGCAGAGGACTGCTGTGGGTCTGAACTCAAAGGAAGTAATCCAACCATAAGTGAGTAAGAGTAACATTCCTTCAAGCCTGTGTTGGTACTGAATGGAGTACCCAGCTGAACACAGCTGAGAGATCAGTTCCACCCAGCTCATCCACCAAGGTTTCAGTGATACAAGCCAGATCAGCTCCCGTGTATCCATGATCAAGTCATGGATATAAGAGAGCTGATCTCACTTGTTTGGTGAGAAATCTTGGTGAAGGAGCTAGGTGATCTCTTTCTGATTATATTACAGACAGATCTGGCATTTAAGAATAACACCAACAGGTACCAAGTCAGGGTTCAAGAGTAGTTTTGGCATTTACATCAGTCAAGACAGGACCAACAGGGCCAAGGGCAGGCTAGCAGTGCAACCATGAACATTGAGGTTGAGGGAAAGGTATGACAGACAGACTGCTTTCAATTGCACTTTGAATTAAGCTCAGAAATGAGCCAACACTCTGTGCAGATGGCATAGCAATGGACTCACTTTCCCCACAAAACTAGTTCCAGTGAAAACTGCTGCATTCTGGACTAGCTGAAGTTTCCAAACACTTTTCAAAGGCAGTCCCATGAAGAGTGCATTGCAGTAATCCAATTATGATATAACTTTGGAATTCCCTGCCCTTTGATGTAACTAAAGCATGAGTCACCATGCCAGGTTCCCCTCCTCGAAGAACAGGTGCATTTGGCACACTAAATTTGGCAAACACACTCCTATCACCTGATCGCTGGAGGAGCAAAGCCAGGTCTGGGAGCACTCCAAAGCTACAAACCTTATTTTTTTACAGGGAGTGTAACCCATCTAAAATAAACTGTAGCACTATCCCATGATTGGTAGTCCTACTGACTAGAAGTAGCTCTGTCTTGTCTGGATTACACATCTCAATTTATTAGCCCACATCCAGTCCATTATTTTACCTCAACCTGTACTGAGGAGAGCGGGCGAGGGAGCAAATAAACTGGTATGACCTGAAGCTTGCTCCCAATCTTTCCCCAGAAATAATACAGACGTGGGGAGAGTAAAATTTAAATAGACTCTAAGAAAGGGAAGAATCAGACACTGCTGAACAATGTCTTGAACCACCTTTTGAAATTAAACAACTGTAAACTCTCTTTCTCTATAACAGCATTTGTTAGGGGTTTTGATAAAGAGCAATGCCCTTCCGACTAATTCTGGGACAGGAGGCAGCATTTCAAAGAGTAGTGATAGGTTTCACATATGGTTTCCTAACCACATAGCATAATAACCCAAGGAGTGTTTGACAAAATGAGTAACAAAAGCCTTCAAATGACAATAAAAAATAAGGAAGAACTTTAGGAGCACAGGAATCTGCCTTATTCCAAGTCAGACTGTTCGTTCATCTAGCTTAGTATTGTCTACACCAGGGATGGGTAGAAGTAGGATCTCCAGATGTTTGGGACTTCAACTCCCAGCATTCCTGACCATTGGCTATGCTGGCAGAGGATTCTAGTAATGAAATCCAAAATATCTGGAGATCTACCTTCTGCCCACCCCTGGTCTACACTGACTGGCAGTGAGTCTCCAGAGTCTCAGATAGAAGTTTTCCCCAGCTTTACCAGGAGATGCCAGGTACTGAACCTGGGATGTTTTGCATGCAAAGCATGTGCTCTAACACTGAGCTATGGCCTTTCCCCTGATGCTACAACAACAACAAAAGTCAGTCATGTTGAAATTTTACTTTTTAGTTGATCAAATTTAGTTTTCTAGCTTTGAAAGACTGGTGTCATTTCTCTTCTGTTCCTGTCTAACACCTGTCATTTTTCTGCATTTCTTCAAAGCTATTCTCTCCAGACAGTCTTTTATTGGCCCAGATTTATCCTTGTGTGTACAGGATGCAAATTTCACAACTTTATGTTTTGCAGCCAAACTTATTGACAGCTGATTTTACAAGGTAAAAAATAAACAAACAATGGATTTAATCCAGAGTTTAAAGTGCACATAATGGAACTGGTGGAATCTGACTTCCCAACCCCTCTCTCCATGGCAGCCCTGCCAAGCCCCTCAAAAATGCTCCAGCAAGGGTTGGAGGACCCTGATGAATCTGATGGGCTATGGCATGGAGGGCTGAAGTGGCAGGAGAATCCCCCAGAATTGGGTGGGGATAACTTACATGAGTGGGATCCCCCATCTCCCTCAGCCCCCTGTGCCACAGTCCATCCCATTTTGCAGGGTCTCCTGATCCTTGATTGGGCATTTTTGGGAGGCTGGGGGACTGCCATGGGGAGGAGAGGGTGGGGAAGTCAGCATCCACCAGGTCCATTATGTGTGCTTATCCCTGCATCCAACCCAATAGCTGCAACAAAGCAATTGCTTCTAAAGGCACGTACGGGTATATAGAACTACACCTGTTTTCTAAGTACAGATAAGATGGATGGCCACAGATGATAGGGAATCCTACTGATGTCAATCACACTTAGGAAGCCTGACCCACCCAGAATGAAAATAACTGAATCATTTCTTTTCACTGAACGGTAGTACACTGTATACATGCATACAGACACACAGACCTGCTCCCAAGCCCAAGCCCCCTCCTTACAATAACATACTAATGGTACAAGAGGAAGTAGATCCAGACTTTGGAACACTACCATCAGTGCCCTTGGCCCTAGCTGTCTCCTATCTTTGGATGAAATAAGGAGTTCTCACATACTTAATTTAGAGCAGACTAAAGATGAAAATGGGACAGAACATATCATACTGTTCCTTTCATCCTGGTTATCCTGCTTTCTTCTCCATTCTTTCTTATGGAATATTGGACAGATTCTTCATTAGACTCAAAGGCAGAAGAATCTAGGAGTGAGTGATTCAATGTTCAGACTGAAATCCTAAGACACTGTTCAGATAAGCACCATTGAGACATTCTTTTATTTATTATTTATTTATTATATTTATACCCCGCCTTTTTTCCTGCAAGGAACCCAAGGCGGCTTACATAATCCTCCTCCTCCTCCATTTTATCCTCACAACAACCCTGTGAGGTAGGTTAGGCTGAGAGTCAGTGACTGGCCCAAAGTCACCCAGTGAGTTTCCCGAGTCCCAGTCCAACACTCTCACCACTACGCCACACATTCTTATAAAATTAATTGACAATGGCTTGAAGTAAATACGTTGTTTAAAATTGTTCAGATATATGTGTGTCTGTGTGCTGCCTGTTTATATGTAAATTGTTTTTATACTACGTATAATGAATATTTAAGGTTTTCATTCTTTGTAAACCACCCAGAGATCTTCGGCTATTGGGTAGTACAGAAATGTAATAAATAAAATGAAATGAAATAGCTGATACAGAGCACAACAGCAGATACCAAACTGGATGATTGGTCAATCCTTAATCTAGATATTATCAGATTTATCCCTGAAACTTTATTAACAAGTCAGTTGTTAAAGGAAGTCACCTCTGCATTACAACAGATGAAGATTTAATGGGATATTTATTTATTACATTTCTATACTGCTCAACAGCCGACGCTCTCTGGGCAGTTCGACATTGATTACATTGATTATAAATGTGAGACAGTATTTACGGTATTTCAGAGACAATTGATGCTATGAAGGAGAATGGTTAAAGTAGGCCTGACTTTAATCTATATATATAAAAGAAAGTGTCCTGACTGACTGACTGACTGACTGACTCATAAACGCCCAGCTCAAACCATTTAATCTAGAAATGTGAAATTTTGAAGGAATATTGCTTTTATGACATAGAGCCCCACTAAGGAAGGATTTTTGGAAATTCCATCCCTAAGGGGGTGAAAAAAGGGGTCAAAATCGCCCCACTCTCATATCTCCTATGGGCAAAACAACAAGGCAGCAGTTATGCAAATCGGCCTCACCTCAGAATTCCTGCAGGAGCCAATAGGAGCAGTTATGCAAATAGCCCATAGGACACTTAGAATGTTGCTATGAATTCCTGCAGGGGCCAATAGGGCTGGGTATGCAAATTTCCCCTCGGCCTGTTTAGAATGTTCTCAGAGGGGGTGAAAATGGAGGGAAACTTTTAAAATGACTGAATGACTGCTGTGTGCGGGGTGTCGTCGCATAGGCTCCATCACGTTTTGATGGATCCGCCCCAAACCTGGCACGCATACTCTCCATCACCCAAGGACAACGACTGGCAGGTTCAAATCTCCGAAAAACCCTCGCTGCGCCTGTATGGCCCAAAATAGATGAGAGCCAATGGCGCCACTTGGAATGTTCGCAGGGACCATTCAGGAGCAGTTATGCAAATCACTCCAATGACATATAGAATGTTCGTATGAACTGCCAGAGGGGCCAGTCAGGAGCAGATATGCAAATCTCTCCTGCGTCAAAACAGAATGTTCATATGAACCACAGCCGGGGCGGAGCTGGGATTTCATTGTTGGGTAGTCCGGGGGGGGGCAAGCTGGGATTACGTTGTTGGGTAGTCCCGGTGGGGGGAGCAGGGATTTCATTGTGTAGTCCTGGGGGGGAGCAGGGATTTCATTGTGTGGTCCCAGGGGGCAGGGATTTCATTGTTGTGTAGTCCCGGGGCGAGCAGGGATTTCATTGTTTAGTCCCGGGGGGGACGACAGAGATTTGATTGTGTAGTCCTGGGGGGGGGAGAGCTGGGATTTCATTGTTGTGTAGTCCTGGGGGGGGGGGAGCTGGGATTTCATTGTTGTGTAGTCCTGGAGAGGAGGAACAGGGATTTCACTGTGTAGTCCTGGGGGGGAGGAGCAGGGATTTCATTGTGTGGTCCCGGGGGGGCAGGGATTTCATTGTTGTGTAGTCCCGGGGGGGAGCAGGGATCTCACTGTGTAGTCCCGGGGACACACACAGAGATTTGATTGTGCAGTCCCGGGGGGGGAGCAGGAATGTCATTGTGTAGTCCCGGGTGTCAGGTAGTCCTGGGGGAGCTGGAAGTCCCGGGGGAGCTAGGATTCCATTATGTAGTCCTGGGGGACCTTTCCTATGGAGCGATTCAAAACAGCGGTCAGCTACCTTAAGGAATTTCGAACAAATAGTGCCTATAGGAAAATGATGACCCGTGCAAACTTGGCACGGTCACTCTTCATCACACAAGCGAAGCCGCGGGCAAAAGCTAGTAATCTATAATATGCTTTGTATGGTCTGGTTATGTTGGGTACCCATCTTTTGGATTATTATTTCTTCTGTACAACAGATGTCTGATATGTTGTGATCCACCCTGACAATAGCATTTCATTTTGTTTTTAACTTTAAAATAATGTTCAAAAATTAAAAAGGGGACAGATGAAGGAAGGTGTACAGGTGGTGGATCTTGAGGGGAGGAGATTTGGGAATGCATTCAGTTTCTCATCTGCAACCAGAAGTGGGAGGGGAGAGAACCAGAGCCAGATGCAGTGTAACATCTAATGATGATGATGATAATGATAATGTAAAGTACAACAGGTGCCTTGTGCTACGTGTTTGTCCCCAAGTGGGGCAAACTTGGGATTCTTGCCCACTCTTGCATCATAATGGTGACAGAAGTGTAATCTATGGGGCAATGCGCCATGTGGCACACAGGGTGGGCCAAGCATGATCAATATGATAATGAAAACTTACTCAGTGGGCCCTCACAGCTGAGTTTTCTCTGACATTAATGAATCTATGGGCAGGGTTAATATGTCATGCTAAGTCACCCTGCAAATAAGCTATGCAGTGTGGGTTGTTCCCAGAACAACCCACAGTATGCCTGACAGATTATTGGGCTTGTCATGGCTTGTTCTGTCCCTCCTTCCCCCAGTCCTCCAGCTGACTCTGACATATATCCCAGGTGCCTTTGCAGCAGAATCCACATCCCGCAATCCCTTGCTACATCAGCAGTCTTTTTATTATCGGTTTGCTGCGTGTTCGGGGCATGTTTTGCCTTTCCTGGCTCCCATCCCTCCCCTACCCTGTGCATGAGAATACCTGCCTGTGCTTCTAATAAAAACTGTAAAACTTTTCGTGCCCTTTTGTGTGTGTTTTATTAGTGTGCTGCTATCTTCACTTGCCCATGCTGCTTCTTCCGTTCATCCAGACTCCCTCTTCCCCCCCCTCCCCTCTCTGAAGCAGCGCTCGCTCACTCCATATCTATTCCCTCTGCTCCCTAACTACCCGGGTAGTGGTTTGTGTAGCAGCCACTGCCACCCCACGATGGATCTGCTATAGGGCCCACTAGAAAGACAGGTGGATGAGGGGCATATTCACACAGAGGAGGAGAACCAGGAGGGTTAGGGAGGGGAAGAAACTACTGTACCGGCGGCACATAGATATATGGCACGCACAGAGCTTTCCCTTGGTGGCCTTGTTGCACTGTTGCTTGCAAGGCTTCTGTCAAGCTTCGAAGCACACCCATCTGCCTGTCAATGGCTGCCATTCACTCCCTCATCTCATAACCAAAGATGAAGTCTGAGGCTGCCATGCCTTCATACACCAACTCGCAGATGCTGTTAGCTATCGTCCAAGTTGACCTGATAGCTAGTAGGTGCCCACTGGCCCTTCTTCTGTGTTCCTGCTCTTTAATTTCCTTGAAAAGGCTATATGTGTGCTCCCCTGCTGCTTCAGTGAAGCTGACCAAGTCCCTTGCAAGTTTCACCTGGATGGTTTTATGCTTGTTACAGAGGTGTGTGACACTCATTGAGCATTGGTCAGTGGTGGCTCTTCCTCTACTGGTTCTTCCCTTGGTCCTCTGGGCAACTTGGCTACTGGTCTCAGTTGTTGTGCTGGCTCCTCAGGCTGCACTTTTCCAGGTACAGCCACGCCTTCAGCCTCTTCCCCCCAGCCTCCTCTCTAGACAAGCCAGCTTGGCTCTGTGAAGAGGCATACCAAGTTGAGAGCTGGGGGCAATGACTGTGCTCCTGCTCTCACCTGAGACAGTTTGGGAAGAAGTGAGCCCTCAAGTTTGCTTCCCAGATCTTCCTGTGGTTCTCCAGTCCTAGCAAGTAAGGGCATCAGCCTGTCTAGATTGCTGCTGCTCACTGTCTGGGAGCTACAGGTGGGAGAGGCCTGATGTCTTGAGGGCAGATCTCCATACCTTCCATGTGGAGGTCCAGCTCTGAGTGCATTTCCCTTGGGGAAAGTACTCTAGACCGCTTCCCAAATGGCTGTGCCCACGTCCTTACTTTTCTGCGGAGCATCTCTGGATTCATGTTGTGCGGTTGCCGGCCTGGTTTATTTTCTCATAGCAAAAGGAAAATATGTTGGGCTGCTTGTACTGGAGGAGTATGTTGTTGGTGAACTTGTCCCTGAAGCGGGGAGGGCTGGTTGCTGGGGAAGAGGGATGGACTACCTGAACGTACTGTCAGCTCAAATCAGAATACTTTTTGGGGTGGCCCAGGATCTGGGGATCTTGAAATACTTGTAGATGGGGCCCTGCGTAGCTTGGCCATATGGGATACGTTTGTCCGTGCAGTATAGGACTCAGCACGTCTTGATTGCCTGGAGTTGGGGAGGACAAGTCATAGTTTGAAGACTGGAAGCTCTTCCTGGGCCAGTACCTGACTGCGAGTGCTCAAGGGAATCCTGCTGCTAGTGGTAGAACCAGACGTCATGTCCTTCTGAGCTAGCAGGATAGTCGCAAGCTTGTCATAGAATGGCACAGTGCGTGGTTCAACTCCTGACCGGTTGTTGTGAGTTTCCTTAACCTTTTCTTCAGCCTGTGCAGGTTCTGCTTGCACTGCATAGGGGTGCAAGAGAAGCCCTATAGTAACATCTGCGAGGAAAACAGGGAAACAGATTATCGTGCGTGGTGTTTCGGAGGTACTCTGGGCTTATCCAGAGATATATGAATGTGCCTAATTCAGCCTAGTGCAGAAATGCGCCTGAATTCTCACATGCTGTTTCTCTCCTTCCGACTTGGCCAGGGCCCCAGATGCATCATGAGCTGACTCCTGTGATGCTTGTGTGGAGGGATCTTGTGAGAAGAGCGGTGGCAAGGACTCGTCATCCGCCTCCTCTGCAGGATCCATGGTGCCACATGAGGAGCAAATGACCCTAGAAAGCAAACTTTGCAAGCTACAGCCACTAAAGTACCTGCAGCAACAGTTTCTGGATTGAATACTAGTTCCTACACATGGGAAGGGCTGTTACAGAAGAAGACAGGTTAGGGCTCCTGGCTAGGAGGAACTGGCTATCGATGGTGGGAACATATCGCCAAAAAGGGGGTGGTGTTAATATCGGTAGCTATCTGTTGCACAAATGCGAAGCAATTTTACACATGACAATGTGTTAAGGGTATGTACAGTATGAAGTCCCAAATGGCTGCATAAGTTACATTTTTTCAATTAAATATAGGATTTTCTCCCAGGTGAATCATTTGGGAAACATTGTTGTAGGGGGATTGGGGAAGGGTGACTTGAAGACTCAGCTAAAGCTAGCAGGTTAACAAGCTCCTTCAAGGTCGCTGTGCAGATAACACACAGCTGGCTCACAGGGGCAAGAAAAAACTACTTCGCTAACAAGTAAAGTGGTAATGGACCATGAGGTGGGGGAGGAATGAGGGAGGGCACAGGCTGCAGAAGCAAGATCGCTCATGAGAAGAGGAGTAGCAGCATTTTGGCCACTCTTGCCCAAAGAGTCGGTGTCACTTTTCAAAAAGCCACGACGAAATCGGTCTCCTGGGTTATGAAGACACAACAACCCATCGTGGGTACAATAACCCCTAGAACAAGCCATGGGTTTTCAGGGTGGCTTATTCATGAAAATTAAGGCCCCCATGCTAGACGCACTGGGTTCGGACAACATGATAACCCATCATGGCTATCTGCCCATGACGGGTTGTCGTGTCATGCAAACCAGGTCACTGTGAAAGCTGCCAAGCACTGACTCTTTAGTATAATTGCTGTGACACATTGAAGCAGAATAGGAGGAGGTATAGCAGATAAAGAGAAACACTAGAATATGGGCACATCTTCTTCAGGTTTATTTAAAACACACAAGGCTTTCCACACAGTGGTCCTCATACCCCTATTCTCTGCATGTTTCTATGGCAGAATGGAGGGAATCCTGGTCTGTGCATTGGAGCTGCAGTACACATATGAAAATATTGGATGTCTTTTGTCCCCTGCAACTGCTTCCAGTACTTTCAACTGGGAACATGGATAATCAAGGGAAGATAAGAAGAATGTACCACAATATGAAATGATCAGTACTAATTATTTACATTATAGTTGCTTGTTAATTTGAAAATTTAGCAGGGTCAGTTTTAAGAATTCACTCTTTAATTCTTTAAGAGAGCAATTCTATGGCCCCTTACAGCATCTAGAAGGCCATAGGATTTTTCAGAGTCCCAGCTCCGATGTTAGAAAACAGTTCTGATGTCGAGGCTGGGGCTCCATATTTGGAGCACCCTCCCCCCAACTCATAGCTGGTGCAGAAAGAACCACACTGGCTGCTTCTCTGAGGTTGCCAAAGCGACCTTGGGGAAGGGGTTTAGGGGGCATTCCGGGGGACAGGGAGGGAAGGTGAGGAGACCAGAGCCACCAAGATATGACCTATCCTGGCTGTGCCTCAGCCTCCTTCCCTCCCCCTCCAAAGTACCGCAGTTAGACAGCTGAAATCAGCTGTCTAGCTGCTTTGCAGGGCGGAAGAAGCACAGAAGTGACCTTCACCTCCACACTCCTACCACCCTGCGTAGGATCGTAGGGATGTAGCCGAGCAGCCCGCAGACACGAGTGAGGCCCGAACTGGGCCTGCTCGTGTCCACGCGGGCTCTCTGCCCCCCCCGTAGGCTTTATCTGGGCTCTCCGCCGAGCGGAGAGCCTTCCTTCCCTGTCTGACGGGTCCAGCCACGTCACTTCCGGCGTGGAGGAAGTGACGTGACGGGACCCTGCTCTGTCGCGCTGGACCCCCGCCCACGCTCTGTTTCTGGCTGGGGAAACCAGGGCAACAGGGCTGTTTAAGCCCTGTTGCCCTGGTTCCTCCCACCAAAACAGAGCGTGGGCGGGGGTCCAGCGTGACAGAGCAGTGGCTCCGGCGGCGGCGCGCAGGACCAGGTAGGTGGCGGGGGGGTCCTGGCGGCAGCGGCGTGGGGTGTTCTCCAGCTCTTGCGGCAGCAGGCGGGGGGTTTTCCTCCGGCTCCGGCGGCAGCGGGGGGGTTCTCCGGCGGCGGCGCAAGCGGCGACGCAAGCGGCGGAAGCGGCACAAGCAGCGCGAGCAACACTCTGCGCCGCTCTGAAGAGTGGGATCGGGCCGCCACCGCTCGCAGGGGGGCCGGGCCCGGAGCGAGCCTCCAGCCGACTCTAGCTCGGCCCCACCACTAGTAGGATGCCCATAATCCTCCGAGTTCAGAGGGTTATGGGTATCCCCATAGGACTGTGCCTTAAATAACATTTTAAAAATACTCCAGTCAGGGACATTAAATAATAAATGTTTTATTTAAGAAATTAAATTATAACATATATTGGGCAGTATCCTATTGACATTAGCGCTAATATAAATTACGTTGTGTTAACATAGGAGAACTATAGTGCAATACCAATAGTGTTTTCTGGCATGCTGGGTTTTCCAGGGAAACCCGTCATCCAGCAAACACTATTGGTGTTGCACTAGAGGTCACTTATGCTAGCACAACACAATTTATGTTAGCACTAGCACTAGTGTTGAATAGTACTGTCCAATATTGTAGGTAAATGAATATTTCAGAGGTCAGTTTTGCAAACATGTGTTGTGGTTATAATAAATCATGCAGGTAAGGTTTGAGAAAATTAAAACCTTGCACTTCAAAGCTGTATGGAAACAGAAGGTAAATAGCTTGTGGGTATACTATTCAAGTCATATCAATGAATTGTGAAAAATTGCATAAACCTTTTAGACAGGCCCATATGTTAAAAAATAATTCCCATAACTTGCTAAAACATTTTGCTGAATTGGTGGCAAAAATCTGTAGCAAAATATTGAATTCCATGTATATGCTAGCAGAAGAGATTTTAAAATTCTTTTCTCCTGCTCATGAAAAAGAAAATTCTTACTGCAAATTCCTGTTTTCCAGGACTCCCAGAGAGAATTCTGATTCATCTGTTCTCTGGGATGTCTCTTCTCTTTCTATTATTAGGCAGGGCCAAACATCTCACTGTATCTCCTCCTAGGAGAGGGGTGTCCTTATTCCCCAGATCAAAACTAGAAAAGCAAAAGAGCTCCTTCTACCCAAAACAAAAGAACATGGTAACATAATAAGTACAGTCATGCCTTGGATTGAGAGCATAATTCGTTCCGGAAACGTGCTTGTAATCCAAAACACTTGTATATCAAAACAAAATTCCCCAAAAAAAATTTGTACAAAGATTTTTAATTTAAGCCATACTACAGTACTTGTATTGCAAGATGTCACTTGTATATCAAGTAAAAATTTTTAAATAAATATTTAAAAATTTGCTTGTCTTGCAAAACGCTCTCAAACCAAGTTACTTGCAATCCAAGGTATTACTGTAATAGCAAACCACACCAAAAACTGAATAAGCTGTCTTCAGAAAGAGAAAACAGGAACTCGTCCCAGGTGTCCCTGTCTACCACCACACATGTATGGTGATGGTAGAAGCCCCTAATAAGATGAAGAACAGTTCACCAGCACATTATGTGGGGAGAATGTCCTCCAGGAATCCTAGAAAACAGGAATCACGGTAAGAATTTCCTCCCCATCCCACCCCCCAACTCCTGGAGGACATTCTAATTTGTCTATTCTCTGGGATTTCTAAGAGCAGTCTCATCTCTGGATCAGAGTCATGGTGAATTTACCTTTAGGAAAGAACCACCCCTTGTAATGCCCTCCTGTTTAACGCTGCATCTGTAGAGGAGTATTTGTCAATTTTGTAGTGTCTACTTAGAAAATCACCTTAAGAGGAGACCTACTTCATCATGCTACTGAGGTAACCACCCCTTCTGACTGAGCGGTCATTCCTTTGGGAGGCAGTAAGTGTTTTCTTAGTTACTGGAGGAAAATGTAATCCCTAAGCTATCTGGAGATAGTTGTGCCCAATACTTTCTTACCCAAAGGAGCATCCTGAAATGACACAGAGATTATGATTCTTTAAATGGCACCTCGTATGTTTAGGGGACATATCTGCTGCTTCCATTTCCTCTACCCAGAGGAAAAGTGCCCTGGCAAACAAGGAGTTTGCAACAGGTGCTCTGAAGCTCATTGCTAAATATTCAACCACCTTGTGGAGGGCTGCCTTGGTCTATTCATTGCAAAGATCCCTTGGACCACCTTTCCCATCTGTCAGGATGGCTGTATTAGAAGTCAATGCCTCCACGGGTATATCCATGAGTAGAACCTCAAGCTGGTCCATAATTTACTTGGTTAAGGAGTAAAACTAGTTGGCTGTTTGATGGATGGGTCTGTAATTTGCTGGGGGCTCTAGACAGGCCACCATCCTGGCCTTGATACTATCTTGATGGAAGGCAGCCTCCTTGGCTTCTCTTGGCACTTGTGTGGCATCACTCTTGCCTTCCACTTTGTCATCTGTAAACTGTAAATGTGACATGCCTTGGTGAGAACTGAAAACAAATCTGTTTTAAAGGCTGTTAGCAAAGGGAATGGCTAGGTACATCTCTTCTTCAGATAACTCACCCTCCTCCTGCTGCTCTAATTCAATGGAGGCTTCTGACCTGGCTGGGAAGAGCTGGGACAGATTTTTAATAATGGAAAGATTATTGTCCCCTCACCATGTGTTTTGTCCTGTTGAAGACTTGGGCTGAGCACAGACCCCCAGCCCTTGCTGTCTTTCTGGTAAACCTGGTATTCCCTTCTTGTGCCAGCATTCTCTGCTGGAAGAGGATCCAAACTCTGAGGAGGAGGAAGGTGTTTTGGAGGGGAAAGTTCTGGGAAGAGGTGAATGGCGATCTACATCCCCTTTTATGTTTATGCTTGGGCCTGCCCCTTGAGTTGCTGCTCCTGCACCTCTTTATTCCTTCCTATGGAGAAGAGTGGGATCTGGGGCAATTGTGGGTGTTGTCCTGGTCCCTGCTGCCAGAACCCCAGGAACCTCCTAGGGCTTGCATCCATTACAGGGATTCATGGTGCACCCTATCTCCACTGAGGTCCAGGAGAAGAAGGATGTGGGGAAGAGGGTCCATTTACCCCCTCCAGTGCTCTTTATGCACCTTTGCGCCCTCCTGATGGGCCATGCAGTTTGGGCCATCTTCCAAAATGATGGCTGTCTGCTGCACCTGCCTGGCCCAGTTGTTCCATCTCCTTCCCTAAGCAGTGGGAAGAGAGACTGCGAGAGCTGATCCCCTGTCCCCTGACAGCCATGGGATGGAGAGAGGCAAAGAGAACTATTTCCACATTGCCGCATGCCCTGGTTGCAGCACTTGGCTGCTGGGGAAAAGGCTACTAAATAACAGAAACCTTCTGCGGCTCTGCTGACCCTGATCAGGGTGGGGTGAGTGGCGGTGGATCTACTCTCCTCCCTTTCAAACCTTTTGTGAAAGTGCCCTGCCCTAATTAAACCATGTTGTGAGAGCTGCATATGTCCCTGTCAAGAAACACCCATTGCCCTGTCAAAACCCCTGGGATACCCGTGAGAGGACCAAAGGGGAAGGAGGGGGTGAACAACCCACAGTGAGCCCAAACATCTGTCAGGCACATTGTGGGTTGTTCGCAGAACCATCAACCCACTGTAGCTTATTGCTAGGGTGGGTTGTTGTGACCTGCGAACTCACCCAATCTTTGAAATCAGTTCCCTCCATCTTTGTGAAGGATCACAGAGATCAGTTCCATGCACATTGGAATCTATGCATGCAGGCTCAGGGCTGGCCAATACATTTTGCTGCCTCAGATGGACCAGCAAATAGTACCCTCTCCCCCAAAGTCATGGTACATAAAGCTCAAGGCTGATCAAGTTATTCTGGCACCTGAGGCAGAAAATCCCACAAGTGCCTCTCCCACTCCCTGGAAGTAAAAATACAATAATAATAAATTAAACAACTAAACATTTGCTGCCCTTTCATGACACCTCAATTCAGCTACCCGACTCAGCTGCCTCACACTGCTTAATGATTGGGCTGACCCTGCAGCAGACTCATAATGCAGTTTGATATCCAACACATGGACATTAGGCATGGTGGAGAAAACATGCTAGGAACCAGACTGTGAGCAATTTTGAACCACCATCACATATAGAGATGTACAAGTGGAACCAGCAACGAAACGTTGCTCTAGTACAGAATGCCAACCAGCCATGCCCTTTTCCAGGACACTCCAGTCAGCCCACCAAACAGCTGCTTGATGGGTTGTTGGGAGTGCAATTGTGCTGGGGAAGACAGCACACCAGGATGACACATGACATCTTCTCCATAAAACACAGTGGCAGTGCGGGGGGGGGGGGAGGATTTCTCAATGGGGCAGCAATAGTAGATCATGCACCTGTTGTGGCCACTCAGAAAGCCTCTGAGGGACCACAGGTTGCCCTTGTATAGGGCAATGATAAGCAAGAAAGCACACATCAAAATCAATTTATTTTTATTTATTGTTATTATTACACTTATATCCTGCCCTTTTTCTTCCAAGGAACCCAGGGTGGCTTACATGATCCCCCTTTAGTCAGAGCAGACCAAATTAAGTGTATATTAATTTTTAGCAGTATTAGCTATATTTGTGCTTGCAGGTTCTCCCTCCTCCTTCCCTTCATCCCCATTGGGTGAATCCACATGGTATTTTCAACCACAAAAAGACTTTTCCAGACTTCCACAGAACTAGTTCATGAGATTAAGGCCCTATTCTATCTCACACAATCTACCTACCAATTTTGATTCTTTCAAAAGTTAGTTCCAACGTATTGTTGAAAATCTAATTCAATTAATGCGTGTTTTTAAGATTTCTTGCCACAATCTGGCATTCCTGTCTCTCTAATGTCAGTGCTAAATGTTCAGTCAGATTGCATTTTGAGAAAGCTAGTACTTATAGAGCATATGTCCACTCCAAAGTCCTTTGCAGTTCACTAAGCAATTGAGAAGACAATCTGAAAGGAGATGTCGTCTTACTTCATTTCTCTCTGCTCTGACCTTGCTGGCCTATGATAAGATTCTGCTGGTCTGATACAAGGATGCCAACAGTTCCAACTTCTCTGTACACATTTACATTATCACTTAGATTCAGTCTCTAGGAAGAAATCTCATTTTAGATGCTCTGTGTTTCAAAGCAGTTCCATCTATGGCCTAAGGATGAGAAATTTGCAACAGATATTTTCAAAGAAGCAGATGTACAAGTAAATTTCCCCTTTCAATATGCAAATAACCATAATGTCTTCCCCAGACACTGGTACATATTCTAAATAGGAAGGAAACCGGATAACTCACTGGAAAGGTTATTAAGGTGGGGAAATGATCAAGTACACAACACAATGAAATCCTTGCACTGCAAAACAGGATTCGCAGCAGTCACTTTATATCACCAATCCCAGTGGGCAATGGTACATCAAGTTAATTTAAACTATATTTACCAACCAACCTTTGAAAATTCCCAGAGTGGGATAGGAGCCTCACTGCCTTATGTTTGACTGAGACTTATTAATCCCCTTTATGATCATCTACACAAGGGATGTGCGCTCCACAAGGCTCCAGCCAACTAACCCATGAAGGTACCTGTGAACAGAGCAATCAAAAGCCCTGTCAGGAAAAATCCTGAAGCATCCCCACCTGCCAACCAGGTTAACCAGGTCAAGCACCCTTAATTACACCTTTTTGTTTTGAATATTGTGCTATGCTACTCTGAACAGGCCAGATGAAAAATGTCTCAAGCCGAATGCCAAATTTCTCAGTCTAATAAAGTAGAAAAACTATTTGCAGAAGTAGAAAAACTATTGGGGGGGGGGCTAAGGGAGCAACCCCCCACCCCAAACAGCCACATGAGGACCGGGCATGCTTACTGGTGACAGAACTCTAAGGGCACAATCCTATGCATTTTTATTCAGAAAAAAGTCCCACAATTCCCAGCATTCCCCAGTCAGCCATAGATAACCAGAAGGGGAAATGGAGTGGAGTCACTTGGAAGAAGGCACGGCTGGGTGGCTGGAACCCTTAACTGGAGCACTCCATACTCCAACGTACTCCAAACAATTGCCTCACTTGTTTATATATCTGCACAAAGCTGCTGTTAAAGGCACAGATGCAATAATCAATATAAAAGTTGGCAACCTTATCTGGATAATGAAAAAGAAAGTGGGGGATGGGAGAACAAGGGTGATTCATCCCTAGAGGCTACAATTCTTTCTTCCTGATACACCTCACTTATTTCCAGTAACAAATCAACTACAGTGAGCTGAGTTCAGTAAATATGAGACAGCTGATAATCCCCTTGAACTCAGAAACCATGTGCTACATGGAAAGTTGCTGTACACCAGCTCAGACGATAGGATCTATTTGGCCCAGTCTTGTCTTCCATTCTACATTGAGTGGCAGCAGCTTTCCTTTGAACCCAAGATTTTTTGCATGCCCAGCAAATGCTCTAAGTCAAGCCCTTCCTCAGACTTTTGCTGTTGTTACTGAATATTAATGTCTTCTCCTCCAGGGTAGGGAATGTGAGAATCCTTCCCAAGATTAGTGCCCCTCAGAAACCTGACGACCTGTCTAGCCCTACCAGCCTGAAGTTTATTAGCCATCCCCTGAGTCTCTTTGCTCCCTATTTCCTGTTACTCCAAGGAGGTTCTCCTATCCAGGCTGTCAATGCAGCAGTGTTTTTCACTAAGGAACTGGGAACTAGTAACCAATATCAGCCTTGGCTTCTTCTAGAGAAGAGCATGACCTGGCTTTGAAAATCAGCCTTCTCCAACCAGGTGCCCTCCAGATGCATTATACTACAATTCCCATCATCCCATGCTAGCATGGCCCCAACTTTCCCCAACCTGGTGCCCCCTAGATGTGTTGGACTACCACTTCCATCACTCCAGCCAGCAGACCTGTCGGTATGTTGGCTGGGGATAGTCCAACATGTCTGGTGGGTGCCAGGCTGGGGAAGGCCAACTTAGATTTTAACCTAAAGAGCTCTGCTTGCTTGCAAATAGCTTAACTCAGGGGAACTCATCTGTGCAGCTGTGTCCCCCTGCTCTAAGAGGCTGGTGAGTTGAAGAAATAAAGTCCAAGATGAAGGCTGCAATCCTATATCCACTTACCTGGGGAAAAGCTGCACTGAACACAGTGGGACTGAGACTTACTTCTGAGTAAACATGTATAGGCTTGCACTGCTAGTGACTATTAGCCCAAAATCATATGAAATCATGAGTATCTGTGCTAGATCAAAAATTTTTTTATCAGGGATCAGGTCTATGATGGTTGTTCAACATTTCAGAATGAAACTGCTGATTTGGGGGAACCTTTCTTAATCCACTACAGTTCCCTTTCAAATAGGCTGTGACAGTTTGGCTTTTATATACTTGCCTGCAGAAAAAGAGGCACCCTCTGCCTATCAAGCTGAATTGTGACAGCAACCTGGCCAGCCAACTAAAGAATGTCCTTTTGTTATGCGGCCATTAAAACACAGGAGATTCCAATCAGTGGCACAAGGTTGACTTGAATTAAGAGAACAAAGGTGGGTGAAGAGGTACCTGTTGTTTGCAAGGTTCTCAGGTTGACTGAGAAAGGAGCCCTAGCCAGGCCTCAGCTCCTCTCCTTCGCCTTTAAACACCTGCTGGCTTGGCTCGCATCAGGGCAAGTTGGAGCCATGATCAGAGGGAAGTTCGTCGAGCCTTCACCCCCCTAATCCTCACACATCCCCAGCAATTACAAAGAGAGCTACATGTCAGGTCACATATTTATCCATATCTGATAAGAGATAGAAAGCCATATCCAAGGGACTCTGACTAGGGAAACTTGCAATTAAGGGTACCAAAAACTGTTCCCTTGATCATTGGGACAGCACAAAATATAATGAATAAGATCCTCTAATTCAGGACAACCACCACTGCAAGTACATTCATTAACTGGGATACCCCTATGCCTCCCATCTCTATAAGCAGTATCCATTATATTTAATCGTAACTCTGTGAAAGCTTTCCGGAGTTGAACAAATGTTAACTCTCAAAATAATCCACATGTTCACAAGCCTCTTTAGGTTTAAAATATAATGGTGCACATGTGGATGTATACACAGAGTTTAAGTCATTTTTAGTAACAACCTCCCTCATAGTTTGCTTAATAATATTTTTCTGTGTAAGTCTTTAAGCTCAGCCAATGAGGGACCATATTTAACCATAAGTTGAGCAGCATGTACCCAATTTTTAAGGGGTAATCCATTGGCCAATTCAATCTAACATTTTAGGTAACCTGGTGTTATCCATCTGTTGCACCTTAAACATAGAATTCTTTTATCTATTTGACTCTCCATACTCAGCATACAAGTCTCTAGCAGATTGTACATCTTTAGGCAAGCCCAACAGAGCTCTTGAAAAGTAATTCTGAGGGAGTTCTAAACCTAAGACCTTTGAGGTGCCCCAAACCTCTGCCCCATATAAGATTTGAGCCACTGTTTTGGCTTTATAACAGGGATGGGGACTCGGACTCGGGGACTCGACTCGTGAGTCGGACTGAGTCCCCCCTCTGTCTCGACTCGGACTCGAGTCCCAATATTTTTCATGGGACTCGAGACTCGACTCGGGACTCGAGACCAAGGACTCGTCAACATCCCTGGGCTGTTGACGAGTCTTCTGACTGTGCCAGAAGGAGCGCGATCACCAGTGAAGAGCGCATGGAAGTGAGGCGCGCCGCTGCTCGGCCACTATGGACAGCTACCGAGGAGCGCAGCCCCAACGATGTGTTGAGATTTATTTTGATTGATGTGTTGTTGTAGGGGGGTTTGGGTTAGGGTCAGACATTTTGGGTTTGGCTGCCTCTGCCTGCCTGTTTGGGGTTCCCTGCCTCCTCTGCCTGCCTGGTTATTTTGGGTTTGTCTGCCTGGTCTGTTCTTGCCAAAATCAGTGGCAGAGTTTTGAAATAAAAAGGCACACTTGTGCCTAGAATTTATTTAAGCCACACATCTGAAGTAGCCTTATTTTGTTGGGGGGAAACCCCATTGATTTTAATAGGGACTCGTGGAGTCAGTTTTGGGAGTGACTCAGGACTCGTGACTCGTGAGTCACCATTTTGGACCAAGGACTCGGACTCGGACTCGAGACTCGGGTTCAAAGACTCGTGACTCGACTCGTGACTCGAGACCAAGGACTCTTCAACATCCCTGCTTTATAAACAGATAGTGCTGGGTTTACCAAGTTTCTTGCTTTAGAAACAGTAAGTTTCTTGCTTTAGAAACAGCAAATTTCAGAACTGCTTTAGCTGATTTAAAGGCTTGCAGCTTAATGTTTGATAATTGTATGTTCCAGGAAGCGTTTTCTGAATAGACCAATCCCAAATATTTGAAAGTTTTCACTTGATTTATAGTGTGTTCATCCAAATGCCAAATGTTTTTTGGGACACTTTCCAAACACAACAACCTGTGTCTTATTATAGTTTATGGACAGAGCATTTCTCTTACAATATGAACTAAACTTCGCGAGCAGCTGTCTCAGTCCCACCTGAGTTCTAGATACAAGTACTAAGTCATCAGCATACATTAATACTGAAAAATTTTGGTCAAGGATTGTAACAGGGGCAAACTGTAACCATCCAGTTCATTAACCATATCATTAATGTAAAAGTTAAACAAAAAAGGTGCCAAAATGCATCCCTGTTTAACTCCAACAAAAGTTTTTATTCTAGAGGTAAGATGGCCAGCCAAATCAACTTCAACTTGTACTGATGTATCAGTATCCAGTGTTTTAATAAGAAATAATAAATGGCGATCTAAGTTTGTCGTTTCTAGTTTCTGCCATAATAAGTGTCTGGGAATTGTGTTGAATGCTGACTTCAGATCAATAAAGGCAACATACAGCTTTTGCTTCAAATTATGGACATATTTACACAAGAGATTCATCACAAAACACAGGTCAACTGTGGACTTCCCTCTTTGAAAACAGGTCTGCACTTCAGATCACTTTTTGTGTATCTGCCCATTCTTCTAATTTTTCAAGGAGGAACCTGGCATATAATTTTGAAGCAACATCTAAAAGGCTAATAGGCCTATAATTAGCTGGATCTCTCTTATCTCCCTTTTTATACATGGGAGCAATGATGCTCAACTTCCACCCCTCCAGTACACAGCCAGTACGATTTACATAAGAGAACCAAAAATCAGTATCCAACACTCTGGCCTCATCTTATAAAGCTCCATGGGGGTCATATCTTCTCCAGGGACATAAATCTTTGCATTGGGCTGCTGTTCATGCCAGCAGTGGGAGTATTCCTCCACTCCAGAATAGCTTGCCAAATGTTTTCTCTATTTTTTGCCATTTTCTTTAATAGAGTTTTTGCAATTTTGACGGCTGATTTGGTTTTGCCATTAGATTGACTGTTGTATGGAGATGAAGTTACGTGGTGAAATTCCCAGTCTGTTGAGAATTTGGTAAAATCTTTGCAGGTGAACTGTGGTCCACCATCTGAGATCACGCAGTACGGTATACCTAATCTGCTGAAATGGTTCATGATTCTATCAATTACAATTGCTGAAGTGGGGTCTGACAGTTTGTCTATTTCCCAGAAATCTGAATAGTAGTCCATTAGAATGAGATAATTGCTGCTATTTTCAGAGAACAGGTCTATTCCCACCTTGCTCAATGGTCTGGTAGGAATGCTATGTATCACCAGTGGTTCTGTCTGCTGACTCGCCTGGAATGCAGCACATGCATCACAGGTGCTTACGAGGTCTCTGATGTCATTAGTAATATTTGGCCAGTATATCACGTTTCTAGCTTTCCTCAAACATCCTTCTATTCCAGAATGACTGTGATGTATTCATGATAATATGTCATTTCTCATGGTCTTTGGAATGAGTATCCATTGTCCTTTGAATATGATGCCATCTTGAACACTTAATTCATCACGAAAGTTCCAATACTCTCAAGTGGACCTTAGAGTTTCTCCTGGGTATCTGGCCAACCTGCTAAAATAATAGAGATCAATTCTTGCCGTTCTTTGTCTTATCAAGTGTTTTCCTTGACTTTTTGAAGTCCTGGCTGGGAGATGGGCATGTAGGCAGCTTGATTAATGCTTTCTAGTTCCTCTTGTGTAGTTCGAGTTTCCATGGAATTGAGTATCTCATAGTCTCACTTGTCAGTGTGCTTTTCTTGTGCTAAGGGTGCCCTGGATAGGAGATCTGCTACGTACATCTCAGTTCCTCGTTTGTATTGTACATCCAGGGGATAGCATTGTAGTCTGAGAAGCATGCATTGAAGGCATTTTGGAGCTGATAATAGGGACTTCTTAAAAATAACTTCTAGAGGCTTGTGATCGTTGTCAACCCTGATGGATTTCTGACCTTGTATATACTGGTCAAATTTTTCACAAGCGAATACTATTGCCAAACATTCTTTTTCTATTTGGGCATAATGCCATTCAGTCTGTGATAAAGACCTTGATGCAAAGACAACAGGCTGTCCATGTTGCAAAAGTACTGCACCCAGGCCTGTTTCACTGGCGTGACACTGTATAGTGGCATCGTCATTCATGTCATAATACTTCAAGACAGGATGTTTGGTGACCAAGTCTTTGATCTGTTGGAGGGCTGCATCATGTTGGGTTAGCCACATCCAAGTTGTGCCTGTGTCCAGTAATCATCTGAGAGGCTCAAAAACATGAGAATGGTGGGGAAGAAATTTGGCCAGATAATTGACAAATCCTAAGAACTGCTGAAGAGATTTGGTACTGGACGGTTTAGGCATCTGTTGTATGGCCCTTGCCTTTTCTGGGCCTGGTTGCAAACCTTGCGATGTCAGGAGGTGTCCCATATAATGTACTGCTGTCATTTGGAGCCTCATCTTATTTGAATTGAGTTTAAGATTGACTTTTCTGGCCCTTTCCAGGAGAGAGATCAGGTTGCTGTCATGGTCGGCTATGGCACTCTCCACTGAATCTCCACATCCATAAACCGGAATGTCATCTGCGATCACACTGATTCCTTTGAGACCCGCTAGCACATCCTGTTGGCAGCGCAGATATTCCTCTGATGCTGGTTTTATGCCAAAAGGCATCCTCAGCCATCTATATTGGCCTTCTGGGGTCCAAAATGTGGTAAGGTACCTGCTTTCTTCATCTAATAAGATTTGCCAATATCCATCTTTTGCAACTAGCACCGAAAATATTTTAGCCTTGGCAAGGTCTGGTAAGATTTCTTCGATGGTGGGCATTTGGTAGTGAGCTCGTAATTATGCCTTGTTTAAATCACTGGGATCTATACAGATGAGAAATTTACCAGGTTTCTCTATGGCTACCATGCTGCTTATCCACTTGGTAGGTTCTGTCACTTGTGACAATGATTCTATTCTTTTCCATTTCTCTTATTGCAGTCATAACTTTTTCTTTCAATGTCACGTGGCATATGTTGCACTGGCTGCACTGTTTCATCTATTTTTAAATGTAAAGTGCCTGGGAGACATCCAAGTCCTTCAAAGACATCATGGTAGTGCACGAGAATTTGTGCTTTTGATGTGCCTTCTCCAGTGTCAAGGTTCTGTTGGTTTCTGTTGACTTTGTGGATGTCTTGTGAAGTATGCAATGTTACTAGTTTCAGATGTTCACTTGTGCTTGCTGAGAGGAGGGGATTTTGCCTGGAATTCACAGTTTGGAATTCTAGTTGATGTTGTTTTCCTTGGTATTCTGCTTGCAGCACACTTCTAGTGGTGTGAGAACTGTGCCATCATATAGTCTCAGCTTGACTTTGCTTGGTGATGGCTTTTGCTTCTCTATCTTGCATTATGTTGAGAAAGTCTCTGTAGCCCATTACATTTACCACTGTCTGTTTAGCATTCTGTTTCTTGCTTGAGCCAGGATTGCAAAGTTTTTGTGTACGGTGCCAATACAAGTTTGACAAACCATTTCTTTGTCTTAGTGTGCACTGTTTTGATGTCATGCATGTAGAAAACATCACTGTCTGAATTACTGTAAATATCATCATTGTCTACTTGTTTCACATGCTGTGCAGGTTTTGCTTGCTTATAGCATCTGCAAACTGTAGCATAATGATTTTTTCTGCCACAGTTTCTGCATATAGTTCCAAATGCTGGGCATTTGCTAGGATCATGCAGTTTGCCACAGTATCCACAACTCTCACTTTGAAATCTCTTGGGTTCAGTTTTGCATGATGGCGTATGCATGCTAGATTATTTTTGTTGATATAATGCATGCTGTCAGCTTCCGAGCAGTGCATTTCTTGCATTTACATCAGGGCTTGTTCACTAGCTTTACAGATGTCTATGGCTTCCTGCAGAGTCAAGGCAGGCTTTCTGAGCATTCTCATCTGTGCTCCCTTGTTCTTAACGCCTATAACCAGTCTGTCTCTGATCAATTCTTCTTTCAAAGTGGTGTATGCACATGAATCTGCCACTTTGCGCAATTTAGCAACAAATTGATCTATAGTTTCATCAGGTTCCTGTGTATATTTATTAAAGGGATAGTGTTCATATATGACATTTCTAGTAGGCTCAAAATACTTTTGAAATGCTTCTAGTAATTTGGAGGGATCTTGTCTGTCTGGTGGTGGAGTATCAAGGTGTTGCTGGAGCAAATGACATTCTTTCCCCATTACTGATAGCAGCGTTGCAACCCTAATTTTATCTTTGCCATCCAGTCCTGTAGCAACTTCATAATTCTCTCACTGTGCTTTGAAAAACATCCAATTAATAAAAAGATCACCTGTCATGTCCATGGGAGCCAGTGTGGCATAGTGGTGAGAGTGTTGGACTGGGACTTGGGAGATCCGGGTTCTAGTCTGTAAGAATTAGAGAATGTTTCTTTCCCAAATTATATTAAAATACAAAGGACAGAAATTAAAAGAAGCCAGAGAACTCACCCTGAATGGGGGCCCCAGTCTAGTGATAAATGAGGCCTAAAATATGTAAGGAACTCAATGCCCGGGTCATAAGGATGGCATGGGATTAGTAGATGATAAATTATGCTTAGATAGGGATGACATTGAATAAGTAGGTAACAGATAAATGAAGAATCCTCCCTTTCTGGAAACACAGACCAGGCATAAAAATGTGTCAAAAGAAGAGGTGTCTGCTGATGGGAGAGTAAGAGGTCAAAGTTAAAATGAAGTTAAGGAATGTGTGGAAGAGCCAATAGGAAATTAGAGTAAGGGGATACAACACAACAAGAGGAGGGACTGTAAACAGGGGCGGGGAATAATGTATTCGGTTTAGGCGGTCGGGATAGGCTGTGAACCTCAAAGTACCCAGCCAATGGGGGAATGAGGGAGGAACCCTGCGGCCGGGCATAGGGAATAAAAACACGCTGCTTGAATGTTAAGGTGTGCCTACCTGCATAGCGCACCCACTCTTGCAAGACTGTATTCAATAAAAAGTGCTTTGCTTTCACCAATTTTCTTGTCCAGAGAACTATTTCTTTTTACAGGACTTGAACAAAGTCACTTCTAACATAGTCCCCGCTTGGCCATGAAACTCATTGGGTGACTTTGGGCCAGTCACTGACTCTCAGCCTAACCTACCTCACAGGGTTGTTGTGAGGATAAAATGGAGAGGAGGAAGAGGATTATGTAAGCCGCCTTGGGTTCCTTGCAGGAAAAAAGGTGGGGTATAAATATAATAAATGAATGAATGAATGGGCCCTGGAACTGGAATCATGCTTGCTGCCATTGCCACAAAATCTTCTTCAGCTACCAGCGTGTGTGTTGTCTTTGTAAACGTGCTGCTTGAGCCCTCTTTGTCTTCAGAACAAGAGATTTCCTTCTGACACCATGTTTTGGTTGTGGATTCTACGCCCAAAGAAGACAGAGGCCTGGTAGTAGTGACTGCTGAGCTCGCACAGGCTCCTCTCCTTTTGACCTCTCAACTAGAGGTTAACATCCATTTCCTTTGCAGGAATGAGCTGCTACCATAACAACCAGTAAGAGCATAGTGCATAAATCCACTGCGTGTGCATCACATCTCTGACTGATTCAATACCCCCTTAGACCTGTGTTGGTTGTTACACATGTACAGTATGCATGGCATCTACATGTCTCTGTGAACGATGATGCATGGCAACACTATAACTTTATCGTGGCAAGCAGAAATACAGCAGACACGGTTTTCTGCACCACAGTCCTGAAAAGCTGCACTGGTTGAATTCTGCTTATTCTGTTTAAAAGCACAAAGCATTTGCCAGGGAAAAGATGGTAATGCGAGCCGTAAGGACAGATGGCTGCCTGAGGAGTGAAAAGAACTGGAGGAGGAGAAAGAATGTAGTGAGGATGGGATCACAGTCTAGACAGGAAACTTAGGAAGCTCAGTACCTCTGGGAGTCCAGCTTGCCTAGGGCTTGGGAAAAGAGAGGTACTACAGAGTAAAATGATTCGCAGTAATTATCAGATGGATCACCCTTGGACTCTGCTGGGCTTGAGTAAAGGTTGTAGCTGTCAGTTAAGATAGAAAACCAAAGTGCTGGGACTGAAATACATTCATACTGGCTATTTTTCAACATTACAGATATATGGAAACAATCTAACTCCTATTTGTGCTCCTGATCTTGTCAAGAGAGATAAAGAAATCACAGATATGAGGATAAATATATATTTATACAAAAAGAGCTCAAAGCTTGGTAGTTGTTTTCAACATAGTAATCATACTACAGACTAGTAACCTTTTG
This sequence comes from Shinisaurus crocodilurus, assembly GCA_021292165.1. Classification (NCBI taxonomy): domain Eukaryota; kingdom Metazoa; phylum Chordata; class Lepidosauria; order Squamata; family Shinisauridae; genus Shinisaurus; species Shinisaurus crocodilurus. The sequence continues at coordinate 247,295,528 of CM037879.1, forward strand.
CTTCCATTACATATTTGAGGGCTTCAAAGTCACCATCCTTTAACAAAAAGGACTTCAAAGTGAAATGTGAAATTGATGAACTAGAATCTATTAGCAAATTTAATTTGACCAGGGATTTCTTTCCCTCTACAGGTATTGAATTAGAATAGCAAAGCTAGTAAGATCATCACAGTGACTACCTTTGTGCAGCGGTGGTTGGTGCCCATTGGGACTGGTGGGGCAGAAGGCAAGGCAGCTAACAGTAGGCAGATCCAAGGGGTCATGATAGATGGGGCCAAGGGGTCTGCTACACAGCAGCAACCCATTGCACAGAAAGGGAAAGCTGATGTGTGAACTTAAAGATCAAGCAAAGGTGGGGGGCCTGACTCAGAAAGCAACATAAAAGCATTAATTTGAAGCCACATTTGTCTACTCCACCAGCAAGCCATTGAACAGAAAGGGGAAACTGAGGCAAGTGACTTTAATATCATGAATGCTGGGGGGCGGGGAGAGAGAGATCCACACAGCAACATTTTTCTGCTCCAGCAGTAAACCCCACTGCAAACCAAAAGGGGGGAAAAAGAACACAAATTTGGGAAAATAAAAATGGGAAAAATAAAATGAGGATACTGTAATAAAATTGATTCACACACATACATACACACTCTCTCTCTCTCTTTCATTCTCCCTCCCTCCCCGCTCTCCCTTCTCTCTCTCTCTCTCTCTTTCAGTCTCATGCAGGCAGGCATTCTCTCTCTCAACACAAAAACGTGCGTGCACACAGGCGTTCTCTCCCCCCCCCACCCCCAACAGGTAGGGAGGCATTTAGTCAGCAGCCTATACTTGGTGCATTTCATCACATGCCACAAAGTGTCCATATTCCCAACATTCTCATTTCACTGGGTGCTCCTGCCTGTCACATTCAAGATTGCCATTCCAGCACCCACAGTGTTTATTGCCTGTTAGACCTCTTTTTAGTCTGCAGCCACAAAACACACCATGCTGTCGACTTCAAGGGATTTTCACTGTAGCATTAAGACTATTTCCAAATGAATGGCTTATGCATTGTATTAGAAAAGGAGTAACTGGGCTTCACTCCAAATATTATTCTGCTTGAATGCATTTTCACTAGAAAGATATGGGAACTATAACATAATCCTTATGATACTTATTTCATATATGTTCAGGTTATGTGTAGAAATATCTCAGAACTAATGCTATTTCTTACATTTAATAGCATTTAGGCTCCACTGTTTACAACTTTTTGTCTGTCCCCATCTGTATGTGTGTGTGTGTGTGTACCGTATATACATGCACGCACACACGCACACACACAGGCACACTAGTTTGTTAATGGATTGTAAGACAATTCCTTTTCTTTTACATAAATTTATAGGTAAGAAAGATCACATTATTCTGTATAATGAATAGGAGAACACTAGTAAAATTAATGGTAGGTAAAGAAGAACTGTTTATTTCATTTATTTATTTATTTATGTTCCACCTCTCCATCAAAGATGGAAAGGCAGCTAACAAAAATAAAAAAAAAATGTATATTTTATATATAGTATTTAGCCTATACTGAGAGCTGTTCATTTGCCCTACAGTCTTGACTTTGGTCTCATGAGGTGTACATTAGTAGATCCTCTAGCTGAAAGTGTAGTCACCTGTTCCCACACATACAGTAATTATTGTGGAGAGAAAGCCTGGCCGGTCCTTCACAATTATACTATCTGTAGTCGTAGTGTAACAGTCAGAGTTTAATCTCCTACTGGATGGGGGTGAGGGGAGGAAAGAACTGAGTCCAAATAAACCTGATTTTTTAAAAAATAGGAGCTAGTGTTGCTATATTCACCATTCTCTTTCTTTGTTGCCATATGGTTGTAACTTTGGCAAGCTGATTTTCCTTAAAGCTGATTTTCCTCTATGAGGGCAAAAACAAGATAAAATATGTATTTAATTAGGACACAATTTTAATTGGAAGTGTGTAGGCATGTTGATATAAGGCATTTTTTCCACAATTATTTGTTATATCTTGGATAATATAGTTTATTTCTAGTTATGAAATTACCTAGTAACTGTAACCATTTTCAAATAGAGATGTTAACACACTATTTCATTATGCATGGTGGGGAGAGAGAGTATGTGATTACTTTTCATGAATAAACTGAAAATTTACCAGAACCCATTCTCCCTCTAAGAACGCTGGGTCCCCTGTTCCTATTCCCTCTGTCACTGATCAGTGACAGCTGCCTCCTCCTGTGTCTTCCTTCCCTTGGATGCCACTGATACCATGTTCAGCAAGATATCTGCATAAAGGTCATTAATTTCTTCCACACTAAAAATATTATTTACTATTTTTAGAAATGTGGTGTGTGTGTGTGTGTGTATTTCTCTTTCCATATATATATATATATATATATATATATATGTGTGTGTGTGTGTGTGTATATATATATATATATATATATAGAGAGAGAGAGAGAGAGAGAGAGAGAGAGAGATACACATACAAATGTAGATACAATACGAAACATGAAATGGCATCCATTTTATTAGTATTAATTTATTATTGTGCCACGGTACACTTACTTATTATTTCTTAGTTATCTCAGTGATAAAGAAGCAGGGCTATTTCATTGCCTCTGCTGAGAGACCAGCTGCCTTTGGCCCTCACTCAAATCAAATGCCACCTAGCAGCAGCTATTCCAGCAAACTACCTGAACTGTTTCCATCCCAGCTGGTAATCATCAAAACTGTATCCTGAACATGCTTTTCCCCTCCTCCCTCCCCATCTCTTACTCCTTGTGTGTCAGGGCTTAGACTGTGAGCCTGAGGGCAGGGTCTCTTTGAAAGCCACTCTGGGAGCCTTTTTAGCTAAAGGGTGGGGCATTGGGGTATACTGTATACATATATAAATAAATAAATAAAGGCAATATATTATATCTGTAGAGACAAAATAGATGGAAGCAACATGAATAGATTACTTTCAGAGTAACCTATTTTTACTGGAACAATATAATAGAATAATAAAATAGAATACCTACTAGTCATACATAAATTTGAACTGTTCTTTGTGTTATAATAACATGAGAGAGTTGTCTCCTGAGTAGAAGCAGAATTCACTCAATAGACCTCTTTCTGGCATAGTAGATACTTAAATTTCATTAGTAACATACATCTGCAATGTCTTTAGGGAAGACCAAATATCAGCCATCTGCACTTTTATCTTATATAAATAATGTGGGGTTTTTAAATTTTACTTAACACTATTTTTCAACACATTTCTTTAAAAGCTATAATACAGTAACCTGTATAAATATTCTAACAAAAAATAAACTTTGGTTTAAGAGAGGAACTGAGGTGCTTACAAATTCTTACAAGGCAACACAGAAGTCAGCAAAAGCAAGGAGGCGGAAATGCCCAGAAATGGTTGCACTTCACCAAAAATTATGAATGAAATTAACTCTGGCCAGTGATATCAAAATTTGCATGACACAATTTCAACACACTGGTATAATTTACCATTTTCCTAGCTATCATATAAGTTTAATAATAAAATAATCTTAAAGAAAATAAAGCATTTCTTACTTGCAATACCATCATTAATCTCTTCTAGTCCAGTGGTTATACCAGCATCTATGGAACTCATTATTTTATCAATCTGCAAGGAAAAAAATAGGGAAATTATCATTATGCATTATTGTACATTTACAAGCATAGAGACAAAACAATTGCTATTATTAAAGGACAATGATATAACTGAGAACAGTATATATATTTTAAAAACAGCCAAAGCCAAACTGCCCTCTCAAGCCTCATTCACTCAAAAAATGATCTAAGGGCACAATCCTATGCATGTTTAGATAGTTGCAGGACGTCTTTCTGTCTAAACATGCATAGGATTGCACCCTAAGATGTTCATCATATGTCAACCCAACAGTGTGGGAGCTACATTACTGAACTTATGTGTGAAGGGCACTTAGCTTAGGTTTATAAAGGTTGGTGTCATAGCATATGAGGAAAAAAAGTCTGAGTGGAGTTACAATAGAATTAGTAACTCTAAATATTTACTCCAGTCAAAGACTGTCCATCAAGAACAAATGCACCTTCATTCCGTTTCCTGACTCCCAGCTGAGCAGAAGCACAGGAGGGGTTCCAGCTGTTTTGGGGGCTATATAGGCAAGCAGGCTCCCAGAGAACGAGCGATCAGAGTGAGCTAACAGGAGTTTGGCAGCAGAGTTCTGCAGGGGGTGTCAAGGGGGAGGGCCCTAAGCATTTTTCGGGTTTGTTTGGTTTGTTCTTGTAACACACACTTAAAGACCAGGGGGACTCTTTGTTAACCTTCAAGGTGCAGCTGGACAGCCATCTGTCTGGGATGCTTTGACTTGGTTCCTGCATTGAGCGGGGGGGGGGGGGGGGTTGGACTCGATGGCCTTATAGGCCCCTTCCAACACTACTATTCTATGATTCTATGATAACATTGGTCCATATTCCACCAGGCTCTACCCATTATTCTTATAAGGCCAATCATATACCGGTATGTTTTACACAAAACGTTTATGGGCTGCCTGTTCAATTACCTTTGTTCCACCTATAGCCATTGTGCTTGCACATTTTTCTATTGTCCTTTGTTACGGGGAGACTGGTAGATACAATTAGTTTTTGCAGGAATAATAGGAAGTTTAAGAATTAACAAGACATTTCCTTGCGTTTGGAAACTGCAGTACAGAGGACCATTAGTAGGTTTTCACCTGAATGCCACAGCATGTCACAGATTACATCTAGATGACTGAATTCACTGTGGAGATAATAACTTCCATTAAGCCCATGGAACTGCAACAAAAACCTCTGAATTTGTTCCAGATATCTAGCAGCTATTGGTGGTATATTACAATATACATTCCTGAGAATTTTTCATTAGTCAAACTTTTATTTTCCTCAAAAACCAAGCACACTTTTGGGTATGTGCAAAGGCTTGTATATATTCAGCAGGGCTATTGACATTTTCCTAGAGTTTCACAAATTGCATTTGAAATCACTTTTTCAAGTTCTCCTAAGTTACAACAAGGGCTCTTCAATACAGAAGTCTGCTAACTGAAATGAACACACAACACACATATAAAAAGTTCCACTGTACAAAGTGAACATAGGAAGCCACTGTATATCTGGTCAGACTATTTGTCCATCTATCCAATATTGTCTACTCTGACAGCAGTGAGAAGGGTCTTGGGCAGAGATCTTTCCCAGCATCTGCTACCCAAGCAGGGCCGGCGCTACCGCTAGGCAAACTAGGCTGTTGCCTAGGGCACGTAGCTGAAGAGGGCGCAGAAACGCTGCGCTCCTCTTCGCTGCCGGCGCGCTCCTGCCCCGCCCGCCCGCCGACAAAGCCAGGTCAGTGCGGGGGGATTGCACCCGGAGGTAGTGGGGGGGCGAGTCTGGGCACTGCCCCCCCGCCCCACCACGCCGCCACCGGCAGACCCCTGCCACCTACCTTCTCCGCGCCGCTTCCGGAGCCCCGCCCGCGCTCTGTTTTGGCGGGAGGAACCAGGGTAACAGGGCTTAAACAGCCCTATTGCCCTGGTTTCCCCCGGCCAAAAACAGAGTGCGGGGGTCCCGTTGCGTCATTTCCTCTTCGGAGGAACGAAGGGGGGGGCGCTAAATATAATTTAGCCTAGGGCGCCAAACTGCCTGTACCCAAGATCCTTTAAAAACTGGAGACAACATACAATTCTCTGGATTTTGATTCAAGTCTTCTCTTCCTGAGGAGTTCTTAGTTCTTATCTAACAAAGTTCTTATCTTTCATGTATGTATTAAAATAAATAAATCAAAGGCTTACTTCTTCCCATTCCGAAGTAAATGACGGTGTTCTTTCAGAATTTCCTCTAGAGATTTCTGGGTCTGCTGTAGATTCATTCCAATTTCTTCTTGCTTTTTGCTCATTAGGTGGATAGGAAATGAGGTTAGAGTCCGATTTTGAAACATATTTGGATAAATGCATGTCAAGGAGAGTCTTTGGCAAAGATCGTATTCTCCCAAGTGTGCAAGCACGTTCAAAAAACCCTGCTGCATTAACAACCCACTGATCCCCAGTTCTTGTGATACCAGCCAGTGTGTTAGTTTCTCCTAGGTTACTTTTAGAAGGAAATATAGTTCTGTTTAAAATGGGTGGTTTTTTCTTTTTAACTGGAGGATCAGTGCTGTTTTCTTCTTGTAGCTGTATAGGATTCAAAATACTCCTGTTTAAACTACTTTTGTGCTGTAATTCATCAGCTGGGCTTGCTTTTCTATATAGCTGAAGTGGATTTTCAGGTGGCTCACAAGCAGGTGATGATCCATGAAGTAGACCAGCAAACTGCTCAGAAGGATGTGCTTCAAGGAGCTCACTTTCAATGGATGTTTGCTGTGTTTCTGTAAGATATAATGTTTCTTCAGTTTATTATTTTAATCTATTTTTTAAGGAAACAGACACCACCTTCAACAGAAGAGAATCTTTAGTATGTTGTTTCTTCTATACAGTTAAAAAAAAGTCTTGTTGACACCACCTGCCAAAGAATATTTTAGCATATTTGCATATTTCTCAGTCCTAAATTGGTTAGCACTGATAGTAAAATAAACCTTGGGGTAGGGGTAGGAAATCTATTTATCTACTTTATATTCTATAAAAGTTGAAAAAGGTGCCTTGTGTTGACAGCTCATGATACATTGTTAGCCTTATGAAACCCCCAATGAAGTTGACACAAAAGAGAGACTTGTAGCACTGTAATAACAAATTTCTTGTGGCATAACCTTTTGCGAATTAAAACCCCCTTAATCAGATGCAGAAGTGTTATCCTAATTTGGCAGATATTTCTCTGTATCTGTAGGTAGAGAGAAAACAAACTCAGCATTGGGGGGAAATAGTCAATGAAATGCAAGAGGTAGAGATACTGTGCCTTCTTGTACTCTATTATCTTTTGGCACTATTGTTTTTTCTCCATAACCATATCTTAATAACAAATCTGAAATCATCCAGCCATAATAGAACTTTATTAGTTGGCAGTATCTAAAAGTAATAAGGTATTTTGGTTACAGGATTTGTTTGCTTTTCAAGTTACATGATAAAGTAAAAATAAAAGCAACTTTTAAAATATTTCATCATACATGTTAGGTTGAAGACTTAGTACATTAGATGCACATAGTCTCCAATTGACCCGAAAATGCTGGGACCATCAAAAACCCTTAAGCCATCACAACTTCTCACTTTGTCATGTAGAGTCCCGAATTCCCCTGCCTCCCGCAACTGCAAGCTACTTAAAGGGGCCATGGGCAAAACTGCAGCTAAGCTTGCAGTTTTAGCTTAGCTGCAATTTTGCCCATGGCCCCTTTAAGACAGCTCTGCTTAGGCTTGAACAGCTACAGTAAGCAGGGAGGGAACAGACACTGCTAAGCTGAGAGGGCCAGGCGAGGGTGTGCGTGTGTGTGCGCGCGTGCGTGTGTGCGCACGCACACGTGCATGGTCTACCTGCTGCCCCTGCTGCACATTGCTGTGGGAAAGGGATTAGCTTGGTGAAAGCCTGGACCAACAGAGAAGTGAATGAGGGAATTTATCACATGATTCTTATCTTTATATTGCCAAAGATTTTATTTCCTAACAGAGCTGACTCTCTGCCTCTAACAGGTGAGTTTACATTGTCAGAAGGAAATGCAAGAAACTTCTCTCTGAAGCTCCATGTTTGGGGGTGTGGGGTGGGTGGGTAAGCTTCACCTGTTGAATTTGTGCCAATTCTGACAATTTTAAAACAAAAAGAAAGAGATTGCCCTGCAAGCACTGACCCCCCTCATGAAAAACACCAGATATCAACAATTAAGGGTTTAAGTAAGGTTAAAGAAATATTACAGAAGCCACTTATAAAATATTATAAAAGAATTTATAATGTAATAATTATAATACAGGTAGTCCCCAGGTTACAAACGAGTTCCATTTTTAGGAATGTCTTTAAGTCGAATTTGTATGTAAGTCGGAACAGCATAGCATTCTATATGTTAAAATCGGCATTTACGCAAATTGCATAGTATACTACGCTATGTACTCTACGTAAACGACATAGCACTGGGGAACCCAGAAGTCCGTTCTTAAGTATGGGTTGTCTGTAAGTTGGACGTTCTTAACTCGGGGACTGCCTGCATATAAGATTTTGTGTGTTTCCTCTAATAACTTTTGTACTTGTCCATGCCCTTTGGTTGCCTGGCCATACCCTTGGCCACGCCCTCATGTTGCATGGCCACACCCTCTTGATCCCACCTTCATGTTGCTTAACCATACCTCTTACAAATTCACATATGGGTCCTTATTTTCATCCATAAAATGCTGGATGCATTTTGAATCAACTTTACCTTGGCTTTGACCCATGGTACACTAGAGATATAGCTATGCCCTGAATTTGAAGGAAACCCTTTTTAAGGAAGATTTTTTTTCATTGGGGTAGGAAGAATGTGCTTCAACTCCTGCCCAATTTTATTTATTTATATAAAGAAATCACAATTCTGGAATGAAAACCCATACACATTTCCATGCTAAAGCATTTTGGATATTATCACTGTTCTTAGGCTCAGTCTACTGACACCCTTCCTCTTAGAAGTTTTAATTGTGAAAAAGTTTCTGATACATTTAGGGCGCAATCTTATCAATTGGGCCCTCGGTGATTGGAAGCCCCCAAACTTGGAGGCATCCAATCATCCAATGCAGGGCGGGAGGAGTGGCAGAGGCGATATTCGCCTCCCCATCCTCCATTCCTGCAGATTTTGCTAGATGGGCTTTTTAGGCTGTCTATCAAGTGCACTTCGGGGCGGGGGAAGGAAGGAGCCCGGAAGAAGATCAGGATAGCTCATATCCCGACTTCTCTGGTCTCCTCCCCTTTCTGCCCAGTGGAACACCACCTTTTTTTCTTCTTCAAAGTTGCTTTTCCTGCCTCAGAGGGCAGCTGGAGCGGCTCTTTCCACGCAAGATGTAAGGGGTGGGGTGGGGGATGGATGTCTGACTCCACCGTCAGAGCACTGTCTCCAACCTCAGGAGGAGGAATCTGAACAATCCTATGGTCTTTCGAAAGTTCACCTAGAGACCATAGGATTACTCTCTTAAAATATATTCTGTGGAATATTTTGATAGTCAGACAGCAACCACTTTAGTTTTGCTGTTGCCTCATACCCCTGAATTACTATTTTATTTATTATTATTACATTTATACCCCACCTTTTTTCCTGCAAGGAACCCAAGGCGGCTTACATAATCCTCCTCCTCCTCTCCATTTTATCCTCACAACAACCCTGTGAGGTAGGTTAGGCTGAGAGGCAGTGACTGGCCCAAAGTCACCCAGTGAATTTCATGGCCGAGTGGGGACTAGAACCCGGATCTCCCGAGTCCCAGTCCAACACTCTCACCACTACGCCACACTATTTTGCAAGTTTCACAAACAAAATCAAAATGGCTTACAAGACAGCAAGCTGCAAATCAAGGCAAAACTATATTCTATATGCTGGTAACAGAACACATACACACCCACCACACACACACACACACACACAATTTTTCTTTTGCATTCAGTTTCCCAGAGTATATGTGCTGCATCAGACTAAAATCCCTACTTCCAAATATGGTCCACACACAACAGAACTGCATACAGTTGAACAATGTAATAAAAATAATAACACTGCAATTTTTGTTAAAGTTACAGTTGATGCTAACTTGATTCTTCAAATGTATAGAACAAAGATGTGTATTTCAAAACATGAATAGATTCATTAGATGACTAATGTTTGTAGAAAAATGCCTTAACAAGTAGTGAATCAATTATATCTACCACATTATATCAATAATGAGCACTGCTGTTGCCATAGCAAGAGATTCCAGTGTGGAATAAAACCTCCTGCTTGAAATGTGTGCCATAGCTATGGTAACAAGCACATTATGACAGCTGTGCTACTAATCTATTTAAATTCTCTCTATATTTGATCCAGGAAGAAATTTTAGAGATCCATATCTGGAAAACCTATCTATAAATGTAACATCAGCAATAATAGCTGCATAATCACTGGAATGACTGGCAGTCAATAATGGTGAGAACAGCAGATAATTTAGCAAGCATCTGACACGAATGTATGCTTACAGAAAATGGAGAATCCTTTTTAAGAATACTGCAAGGCAAATAGCAGTTAGTTATTTTGTTTTTAAAGCACTAGTTCATGAAACTATTTTGCATTAATGAAATAAGATTACATACATGTAATAGAACAGATTATCATTCCCTATAAATAGCAAACCTGGAAGCAAAATAAGACCAAAAACTACAACTGGGCAATGGCATATCCAGTTCAAAATAACAGGTAGCAGCCAGCAACAAATTCATGCTCTTTCTAGCTCAGGTCCTGTTCCATGCAAAAAAGCTGTTTTTTTTTTCACCATTGAGTTTGTAAACATTTAACAAATCACCCTGCTACTGCAAATAAAAACCACCATTATATCCATAATGTATGGGGGGGGGGCAATGCGGCTGAGCATGGGTTACATCAGCCCTGCAAGTAGCCCATTCTTTTTATGTTCATACTTCTTGTAGGGAGAGAGAATGGTGTATGAAACCCCAGTCCAGTGTTGATATTCAGTCTCCTGGTGTGTTGGTTTGCTTTTTTGCTTTTTCATTTTAAGGGAAATGCAGCTGTGGGGCTGTGAAGTTAAGGGCTAGAGAGTAGCTGGAAGGGCAGAACAAGAGAGATTTAGGCTGCAATTCTATACATACCGTACTTACCTGACATTGTCTTACTGAAGACAAAGGGATTTTTTTTTCCTAAATAGATGTGCATAGGATTGTGCTATAAGGCTATCCACACTTACCCGAGAGTAAACCCTACTGAACTTAATGGTACCTACTTCTGAGCAGACATGAATAGGGCTATGCAATTAATAAAGTTCATTTCAGTTGATGATCATGCAGAAAATGGAGACATATGGGTGGGGCAAATGAGAAGAAAGAGGATGTCATTTTCAAATTCTGAATTTTTAGCATGAATTATAGGAGTTAGTCTTCAGAAATTATCTTCTTCCCTAGTCTTGTCATGCCCCTGCCCATGGGCAAAGCATTATAGCTGTTAGTATGTAAGGGGAGGGGGGAGTGTGAAGGGAGTGTGGAATGTTGAGATGTCTGCTGATTGGCTGAGAGAGTGAGGGAGGGGTGAAGCCTGTGATATATAAACAGTTGGCGGTGCTGTTCTGAGAGAAGGGTGTGGAGTCTGGAGAGAGAGAGGAGGAGGGGAGTCTGAGGGGAGTTTGAGGAAGAAGGGGGGGAAAGAGAGAGAGAGAGAGAGAGAGAGGAGTTTGTGAGAGGGTTGTGCAGCCTGAGAAAGACAGAGTTAAGAGCGAGAGTCTAGTCTGGAGAGAGAGAGAGTGGGAATTTTCAACATTTAGAATCCATTAACGTTATCTATTTCCCTACCCTTGATTGTAAATAAATAAACTTGTTTCTTTTTTAAAAAAACTTAAAAGGAGTGGTCTGAGTTGGTTACCCTGAAGGGGTTGGTGGCAGCAGAGGAGATTAAGAGAGTATGGGGGTGGGGTCTGACAGGTGGTGGTGAGCGGAGGTGGGGAGGCGTCACAGGTGGTGGCAGCATAGGGATTTGACTGTATAAAGCTTTGGGTTCGAATCACAGGAGAGGGGCTTCACAGGTCTCTATAAGATAAATTTCCTAGTGGGGTAGGATGCATTTTGTCTTTACTGCGCATGTATTTAAATATGTGTACACTGTAAGGCACCATGCAATGCACAGTTGGCTATTTTACATACTTAGGGAGGTTTATTTTTAACAGTTAATAATATTGTGTAAGGCTATTATGTTTTTTAAATATATGTATTGTTTTACTTTCTTTTATTATATTTATATTCTGCCTTTCCCCAAGGAGTCAAAGTTCTCTCCATTGTTATCCTCACAACAACCTTGTGAGGTGAGACTGAGAGGTAGCGATTGACCCGTAATGAGGGGGGGCATGTGAGGAATGAGGGGGGGCATTTTCTGGTCCACCTCAGACAGCAAAATGTCTTGGTCCAGCCCTGCTTGTCTCTTTCTCTTGTCCTGTTTACCTGTCATCTCTGAGTCAGTGAGTAATTGTGTCTCTCTTTCCGTAGTGTGTGTGTGTGTGTGTGTGTGGAGAGAGAGAGAGTTTCTATGTGTTTGTTTCTTCATCTGTGTGCTATATACTGTAAAAGGGGAAGGGATAAAAGGGAGCTTGTGTTTGAGTTCTCTGTCAATAACAAGATGTTTGTTTTTGCTTCCAGGAAAGCCTGGAAAACGATTTCCACTAAGATATGTAGTAAAAAAATAATAATATATTTGTTGTCATCCATAAAATAGCTTAAAAATAGCTCCGACATTGAAGCTGACTGAGAAATCTATGCATGACTTTCATAGACAGTGTTAGGTAGGGCAAATCTGGGCATGGGCCCTGGATCTTTTGAGCTATGCCCTGGAACTTTAGAGCTGACCCAATTGCCATCAACTGCATTAATACAAGCCTGCATCTTCCCTCTGAACTCAGTAGTCTTGCAGTTACTAGGAGACCTTAGGATTCACTCCATTAGCAGACTAATAGGGAGTGTAGCAGGAAGGCACCAGCCTTTTAAACTAGAGGGGAGACTACCACCTTTCCTTCCACAGTCTGCTCATTATTTTCATTTAATGAGTCCAAAATTGCCTAACAACACTGCTGTCACCTGGCTTCCTCAAAGTGTGCCTGACTCTGCAGAGACCTGCCTAGCTGATTGCTACTGGGCAATTGCATGTGTGCCTTGGGCCATTGTAGGGAGCAAGGCCCTGACAAGAGGAAGAGCAGGCACATTGGCTGCTCACATATCAAATGGAGTGCCAGAAATCTTTTCCACTGTATTTTGCCTAAATCAGTCTAGAGATGTGCAAACTCCCCTTCCCTGAGAAACTTCATCATTTTAATCAAAACTCTTTTTTGGCTCCCTCCAAATTCCTCAGATGTTTTGCCTGAGGTGTAACCCCCAAATTCACTTAAAAATTTGCTTAAGGCAAATGTTTACCAGCAATTTTAATAATATAGTTGTTTATTTGCTTTGTCTGACAGTCTTATCCTATGGATTGCTTTTGTTAATGTGGCATCATCTGCATAAGGAAGTACAATCCTATTTCTGGCAGGAAGATGTGAATCAGAACCATTTTCATTTGGTTTTTGTATTATTTACTTTAGTATTCACCTATCTGCGTAAACCTCATTACTATTATTAATTATTATTAGGTTAAATGTTCAAGACTAACTAGATTAATGGTGTAATCCTAATGTTCTTGGAAGGGCATTCCAGGATCCATAGGATAGACTGGATCTCCCATATTAAGATGTTTGTTGGTGGATTGCACCTTAGAATCAGACACTCTGCTTTATAAACAAGAGGCTTTACAGAGCTCTCTCAGGCTGTGTCCTCTCTCCCCTCGGGAAAGAAGCAGTGGTTGTTGCCCTTAACTACTTCCTGGTTCCTCACAGGAAGCACAACCCATTCAGTCTGAACCCAGTAGTTCCTTCATAGTTCATATTGTTACACAAGGGTGGACAGAGATGTCCAACCTCAGAGGGGAAGATCCAACCTTGGGGGGGGGGAACCCAGTGGGAACTCCTGCAACCCTTACCTCTCTGATGCTGGAACTCCAATATTGGAGGGGAAAGGGGGCAGATTAGTGGGCAGTCCCTGGGTGTGCTGGCATTGGAAGTGAAATGGCAGGGCTCAGGATATGTCAGAGGCTCCAACATCAGAACACTCTGAACCAGGAAGTAGGACTGTCCTGTAATTAAGCCCTTTACAGTAGCTCTTAAAATTTATTACTGTACTGGTTCAGAGTATCCAACTTTGACAATAAGCCTGATTATTCCATTTTTTCCCTGTGAAACAAAGATGAATTGCTAGCTTTGACAAATTTCTCTAACACACTAAATGTGTAGGAAGACTGAGGGTGTAGCATAAGTCAACAGAAATGATAATTAATAAATGAGTCAAAAACAGTATTACTAATGCTTCAATTACCATATCATTACAAATTGGTAAACAAATTATCTCTGGCACCTAAATACATCTACATCAATGAGACTGACTTCTGAGCAAACATGCTTAGAATCTTAGCCATGTAGCTTTCCCTGTTCTGCTAGTTAGCCCAGCTCAGACACGCACCTGTTTACTCTTCTAACTGCTGATATATTAGGAGTTATGCACACACACACACACACACACACACACTGTGTTTGTTAAGCAGTGGACTTTCCAGTTCCCAAAAGGCTACAGTTGTCTCCCCCAAATCCCACTGGTGGAGGTTTTGGTTGTCTACCACACTCATAGTTCACTCCTGAACATTATTTTTAACCTTGAGCTTCCTGAAATATTTAGAGTAGAAAAACCTTTTCCTCCCTCTAGAATATGTAATAGCACACAACTTCAGTGCAACAGCAGTGGGAGTCAGAAGCAAATTACACCTGGTTGAATGTTCTCAAAATATATTTTCCTCAATAAAAATCAAATCTGACTTTTTCATATTTAGTGAAAACAACATCTTGTCTAATAAAAAGAGAAATAAAATGTGTTCTTGTTTGAGTTGTGATTATTTTCTCTAATGCACTTTTTGAGGACAAGATGTAAGAGTGTAAAAAGACAAACTGAGAGCAGTGGGGTCTGGGTAAAAAATGGAAATTATTATAGATAAAATACTACCGGTACATTGTATCCTACAATGTGTACAATGGGATTTTAGAGCATCTTTTACACTGCATCCCCCACCCGCTCTTTAAAAAACTTCACCTGAAGTTCTGATTGGAGAACTTTTTAGAATGGTATCCAATCCAATGGAGCATTAGGGGCAGCAACAAAATGGGGGGGAAATGGAAAGAATACCCACAAAAATGCAAAAGTAGTGTGTATATGACTCTTTTCAACCCAGCCACAATATTTAAATTTTCATGCACATTTTTAACAAAAATAAATATTTGAAAACTGGCATACCTGACTTTATTTCCTTCATTCCTAATAGCTCTATTAAGGGCGCAATCCTATGGCCCCCAACATTGACTGGGGGGGCATAGGATTACTTGGAGCCCCAGCTCCAAGGTCCTGCTACATCAGAGCTGGGACTCCGAACTCCAAGTCCCCTCCCTGCCCCCCTCATAGCCGTCAGGGAAAGAACTATGCCAGCTGCCTCTCCAAGGTCAGGAATTGGCCTTGGAGAGGAGGAAAAGGGGTGTGCTGGAGAGGGCAGGGAGGGGAGGAGGCTGGAGCCAACGTGTCCAAATGGCGCCCCAGCCTCCTTCCCTCCCCCTCTGTGACACTTCATCTAGACAGCCGAAAACAGCTGTCTAGATGAAATGCACGTAAGCCTCTGTGTTTGGAGGCTTACGTGCATCAAGTGCGGGGGGCATTGGATTATGCCCCCAACATTGTTTTAAGTCCAAGGCGTTGGAATGCTTCTTTTATGCTCATTCAATAGGCAGTTGGCTGTTTTTTTGTCAATGAAGTACTGATACATTAGGTCTTTCGTTTCATTGTACAGTCTATCTGCATTTAATTATGGCTGTATGTAACCTACTTCTCAACAACAGTGACCTTACTTTCAATGATTCATTTAATTTCACATAAATATAGCCATAAATATAGTTCTAGCTTTTACATGGATTATTGATAAATAACATCACATGAATCATAATAATAACTGTCAGTACAACGGGTCACAGAAATCATACTAATCCTAAAACTCATGAGCAGTGGGGGCGGGATTGTCTTTTTGCAATAATTACAGTAGTTAGCAACTACTTAGAGTTCATTCTTTTTAATACAAATTTAGATCTGCCATACAGTACAAGATACATCTTATTCACCTTTTAAATATTTAGTAACATTTTTTATTTATTTATTTTTACATTTTTATACCTCCCAATAGCCGAAGCTCTCTGGGCGGTTTACATATGCAAGGAATGTTGTCTCTCTGCCTATTTTTTTTTTTTTAAAAAAAGATTTCTCAGGATACAAAAACATTATAGGTAGGTCTTCATATCCAGACAGGGCTTGGACTTGTGTTTCTAAAACAGGAGCCTCCCATGGTCCATAACAAACTGATTTGGAAACTGAAGGGTACTTCATAAACTGTTTCTCATGTGATGTGGGTTCTGAAAAAAATGTGATGTGTTTGAAGAAACAAAATCTCATGTGATGTGTTCAAAGAAAAAAAAATTAAAATCCCACTGGACATGCATAAGCTATTTGAATCTCAACCATTGTTTTCTAATGAGACAGGGATCCCAACTCCTAACACATTGCTCCACAGCCTAGTGCTTTTCCTCATCTTAGTTAAATGTGGAGCCCCAACAATAACATGGAATGCAAAATTTGTGGATTTGTTACCCATTAACAAACTTTAAATACTTTTTTACTTCCAATCAAAGTTGTAAACGAGTGACAATATGGTACATGGTATATTTTCACACTCTATGAGTGCAGGTGAAGGGATGACTGCGAATATAGTAATTTCAAAAAATTGAATCCATAGTAAAATAATGCAGTCTTGTATATAAACCCAAATATAGTCTAACAAAAGTTCGCAATCCTCAGATTAACTATATTTTCCACTTTCTATCCTTTAAAAGTAGTGATGGGTGAATATTCCTGAATTCTCTGTTTTCATCAAATTGGCTTGGAACTAACATAGCTATTCCCCGCGCCCCAACTGGGAATTAGCATGGTTTATTCTGAGTCAAGTCAAATTGGGCCATGTTAAACTACCAATTCTGGGTACAATGGTGTCTGGTCCCTCCCCAGACCATCGCATGAGAATTCAGGCCCTCTGCTTTCTCACCCAACCCAGGAAAATTTCTGGGTTTAATATATCCATTATCAGAAAGAAAGAATGAGACAAAGTGGCTGGCTGATCTGGCTATTTTTCTTTTTAATAAAACTAGCCAAAGGCAAAGTGCTGCAGCCGCTGAGCTTGAATTGAAACTTCAAATGTCTCTGTGTAGGGAGGGAAGGGAAATTATGTTGTTTCCATTTCTTTCACAAAGACAATTGTACAGAAAAAGAAATGGCTGCTTCCAGTCATGTAGTGTAAAATGTAGTGATACATTTTAAAGTGCAGGCACTCATCATGGCAGCGCCTGTAGCTGTGCCCCCCATGGAAAGTCCAAAATTGCAGGCAGCAGTGCTGATCCATATCAACAAACGAGTTCTAGGAGTTTTCATCTCCACCAGCAGCAGGTCTTTTGTAAAGCTAATGAGTCTTAATTGCCCATTAGACTAAGCCACCCCAAAATACTTAACATTACAACAAGGAGCAATATATTGTTGCTGGGAAAATTGATCTCCCCCAAGCTACTGTGAAGTTTGCGGCTTAGCTCGAAGGGAAAGGGGAATTCTGAAGGGGGTGGCAGATGACATCAGCATCCTTGCTAATGAAATAGTGCCAGCACTGCATCCCTGCAAGCCCTGGCTCCACCGGTTGCCCCTATGGGTAAACTATGGGGGGCAGCCATTTCTTTTTCTGTACAACTGTCCATGTAAAGGAAATGGGAACAATGTGCAGGCCTGCTGGCTCATGCTGGCTCAGCTTGTCTGAGTGTGGAAAGCTAAACAGGGTCAGGCCTGGTTATTACTTGGATGGGAGGCCCCTCCTCTAGTTTCCTGCATTGAGCAGGGGGTTGGACTCGATAGCCTTGTAGGCTCCTTCCAACTCTATTATGAACCTGTAAAAACATTTCCCTCTCAACCCAGAGGCATTTGATATTTCAATTTGCGTCACACAGCTTGCAGCTCTGCTCACATGTTGCAGTGACTTGCCTTTAGCTGGCTTTATTATGTTTTTTTAAAAGGAAGACAGATTGGCCAACCACCTGACCACCTTGTATCTTCATCAAATAGTAAGAATATCACCACCACCACCACCACCACCACCACCAGAAATGAATTGCAGTACAGACCCTATTTATCATGAATTTAATTTGATTTAGGGGAGATAATGAATGACTGAACTGAATAGGAATAATTTATTGAAGAGAAATGGATTTTGGAGCAGGATCTAGATTTGGGGAGTAAATAAATTGCATATGAACTGATCTGGGTGACCTATGGTAGATACAAATTAAATTAAGAATATGGGGGGGGGGAGATGATCAGTATGGAATAAGAATTGATTTGTATTCTGTGAAATTTAAATTATAGTAATTACTTTGAAATTTGCACATGTACTTCTAAATTAGCATATACAAATGTTATACAAATTGCTGACCACATTCTTCCACTTTTTCAGTGGTGTATGCAATTTTTGGGGGGCAATGTATAACTGGCCATCGTGCTACTCTCCCCTCTCCTCAGCACTTGGCACTGTTAAGGCAGTGAGCTAGGCACCAGCAGCACTAGAAAATCTAGTGGGAAAAGGAGAGGGGGTTGGAGGCTCATAGATGGGTGAGTGGGAGGAACTGAGTTCTTCATTGGCTCAGATTAAAATCTGAGCTGAGGAAAAAAAAACTTGTGGAGGTCATAATGCTTTATGACCTGCCAAGGTTCACTTTCCAAGCCAATGAATATGAATTTCAGTTGACATATCTATTTTAAAATGACTTTAAGTATAATATATTGCTTTAAAAATCAACATGAATTATTCTGCATGCCCTCCTATGTATAACACTAAGCTTACAAACTGGTAATTTGAACAATTATGCAATTAGTCCCTTTTAATTTAATAGAATAAAAACATAATATTCAGGTGCCAAGAAAAATGCAGGGAATAAATCATTTCATTATTATTACAGGTAGAGTAATTACGATTATATTTTACGAAGAAAAACTGCAGACTAGCAACCCTTCAGAAAGATAACAGGCCGTGCATTTTATATTAAGCAGAGTATGTAACTACCTAGAAGACACTAATTATCTATAAAATTTTCAGCATGCATTCAAAAAATTCATACATTAAAACATCAAGAGCAAGGTCATGCAGATTTGAGGAGAAAACATGAAGTAATTAGGAAAGGGGCTGTAGCTCAATGGCAAAACATGTGCTTCACGACGAGTAGAAGGTTCCAGGTTATTATTTGTTTATTTTATATGTACCCCTGCCTTTCCACAGAGAAAATAGTGCTATAAGGCAGCTTACAGCCATAGATAAATAAAACCTTGATTAAAACAGTAATAGAACAAATACATTAAAAGCACAATTAAAAACACAACAACAACACAGCACCAACCCAACAGACATGCTTACACGTCAAAGGCCTGCTTGAATAAAAACACCTTTGCTGCTGGCAGGACAACAGAAAAGGAACTAACCTAGCCTCCCTTTGCAAAGATTTCCACAGCCTGGAATCAGCCTGAGAATAGTGGTGGGCAATCCGCCCACCACCCGACTTGCAGGATGCTCAGCGAGCGCTGCCGCTGCACCTGCCAAGCTGGGCCAAAAGCGAGCGCCAGCTGAGCCACTTGCCAGACTTCTGGGTTCCCAGCAGAGCGTTTTTTACATAGAAAATGCCGTAAGATATGTTAAAAGCGGCCGCGATTTACGTAACTTGTGCAAATCACGGCCGTTTTTAACATATCTTATGCCATTTTCTACGTAAAAAGTGCTCTGCTGGGAACCCAGAAGTCGCTTCCCCGGCTCATCTTGGGAAAATGCGAGTCAAGCTGGGGAAACAGGTGGAACAAAGTTCAGGGGGTCGAGCCCGGCGAGTTTGCCGGACTTCCACCCCCCAAATGAAATCCTCACACATCCCTATCTGAGAAGGCCCTCTCTCATATTGCAACTAAACACACCTCTGAAGGTGGTGGAACCAAAAGTGCCTCTCCTGAAGATCTTAAAATCCGGGCAGGCTCAAATAGGAGAAAGCGGTTTTTCAGGAAGCCAGGTCCCAAGCCGTATAGAACTTTATACGTCATAATTAGCACTTTGAATTGTGCTGAGAAACAGACTGATAGCCAGTAAAGCTGTTGTATCAAGGGAGTTACATGCTACCTGTAACTGGCCCCAGTTTGATCTCCAACCCCCATCCCTATAAATATTTCTATCTTCTCTTACTACATTTGCTAGTATTTCCAACACTAATGCATTGCAAACAAAATAGGGGAAAGGGGACATCCTTGTCTAGTTCCTCAGTCTAAGGAAATTTGTTCTGTAATACCATCATTTACCACTACATTTGTAATATTATGGGCATATAGTTGATTAATTACTTCTTTAAATCTTGTTCCAAACCCCATATTTTTTATTATCATTTTTAAAGTGGGCCATTACACACAATCAAAAGCCTTGAAAATATCTAATGCTAATACTAACATTATTTTTCTTTATACTATATATTATATTTAATACTCTTCTAGGTAAATCGGTCATTTGCCGACCTGCAATAAATCCGCATTGGTCTGCCCCTACATATCTACTCATAAACCTGTTCATTCGTCTCGCTAGTATTGCAGTGAATAATTTTGCATCTTGATTTATTAATGAAATGGGTTTATACGAGTCTGGTTCTGTTAAATCCTTTCCTGGTTTTGGAATTAATATAGTCATAGATTGCTTCCATGAAGGGGGAATCTCTCCCCCTTCCATTATATTATTATATAATACTTTCAGCCTTGGAATTAACATATGTTTAAAAACCTTGTAATATTCAACCCCTAATCCATCTACTCCTGGGGTCTTGCCCTCTTTTAATTTATGTATAGCAAAATCTATCTCCAAACCTGAGAATGGTTGCTCCATCATCTCTCTATCTACTTCTTGTAATCTCATTTTCATATGTTTTTCAATATATTCTTTAATCCTATCTTCATCACCTATTCCAGCTTTATATAATTCTGAATAAAATTCTTGACAATTTTTAAATTTTTCCTTCATCAAATTATGTCATTTCCTTTTTTATCCTTTATTATTCCAACTATATTTCCCCCCATTTTTTATGTGTGGATCTAGCTAACATTTTAGAATTCTTATTACTATTTTCAAACTAAGCTCTTTTCATATAAATTAAATTTCTCTGTGTCCTTTCAATATCTTTGTTTTCGAACTCTTTCCTCTTAGCTTGTAGTTCTGCATAAATCTGCTTTCCCCTTTCCTTTAAAAATTTAGCTTCTAACTCCCTTATCTCCTCTTCAAGCTTTTTATGAAATGCCTCCTGTTGTTTCCTTAATATACATCCTTCTCTTATACATACCCCTCATAACAGCTTTCATTGTGTCCCATACTACAGCGTCGCTACAAACTCCTGTATCATTAATCTCCCAAATCTCTCTTAATTCCTTCTCTATCTTATCTCTTATATGTTTGTTCTGGAAAATATTACCACACAACCTTCATCTTTTAGCTTCTTTATAATCCTTATTTATTTTAACATCCATATTATGTATTGCATGATCCATACTTTTATAATACCAATTTCCGTGTTCAATACTCTTGAAATCAGATTTTTAGAAATAAATATATAATAAATCCTAGAAAAATTCTTTGTGACAGGTGAATAATATGTATAAATTCTTTCATCTCCTTTTACTCCCCTCCATACGTCTACCATTCCCTCTTTGTTAATTACTGTATTTAATGCCGTTATATTATTTTTCCTCTCTTCTGCCGTGGGATTAGATCTATCTTTTTGTCCATCACCATGTTGAAATCACCAGCTATAATAACTAGCTCATTCTGTTTTTTACCCATTTCCTTTAATACTTCTTGGTAAAATTCTGCTTGATTTACATTTGGGGCATATACATTAACCAATATATATTCTTCCCCTCCTAATGCCCCCATATACCATTATATATCTCCCCCTAGTATCCTTTTTAACCTTACTCACAATAAAACCACATTTTTTTAGAAATAATAATTGCTACACCTCTTGACTTGGTGGAACCATATGCTTTCTCGTATATCATAGACCATCGTAGTTTAAGTTCATTTACCCCCTCTTTTGATTGATGTGTTTCTTGTAAAAATATTATGTCCGCTTTATCTTTATTTAGAAGTGCTTCAATCCGTCTTCTTTTCAGAATAGATCCCAGACCTTTCACATTCAATGTTGAAACTCTTAACTTTGGGTCCATCTTATTATATTGTTGCTCAAAAAACCTTGGTCCCTGTGCTTAAACATAAATAACACCACAATCCTCCACCCCCCACCCAAACATTCAATTCCATTCCCCCTCCTCTTATCCTGGGGATAATCAGCTCGCACGCAGCTTCTAGAGCCTTTGAAGGGGGGGGAGGTTGAGACTTCCGCCTACGAACTCCAACCATTTACTTCATTCCGGTCTGTGTTAAAACCCCCCAAAGCAAAACAAAACAACAAAACAACAACAACAACAACAACAACAACAACCCACTATCTCCCCTTTTCTTCAACCGAGCAGGAAAAAAATAAAATTAAAATAAATTAACAAAAAATAACAAAAAACAAAAAAGAACGGGGGGGAAAGAGAGAGAGAGAATTAATAAAATGATAAAAGACAAAAGAGAAGAGTTATTTGTCCTTTCCTTCCAACTGCACCGAGGGTTTCTTCTATGTCTGTGTTTCTAACTGGCCCAGGCACTCCTCGTCCAGCTGCTCCATCTTCTCCCTGTAAGCCCAATTCTTGCAGCAACTGCATACCTTGCTCCAAAGATCTTATCTTGTAGAATTTCTTCCCAATAAAAAATCTTTAAAAAAACTAGATAACCCCAGGTATAGGAAATTCCATTTTTCCTCAAAGTTGCTGTGCAGGGTTTCACACTCCGCCGCCAATTTATTGTTTGAGCACACAAATCGCTGAAAACTTGGACTGGTGTTGAAAAAAACATCAGTTGTCCTGGTATTTGCCTGATTGCACCCATAAGAAACTCCTTCTTGTTGTAATATGTAAATTTTATAACAATGTCTCTAGAACTCATTCTTCCTCTTTTGAAAGTGACTCTATGGTTCCTTTCAATATCCTCTTGCTCCCATTTGATGTCAGGAGCAAAGATCTTCAGCCATTCAAGCACTCTGTCTCTCAGACTTTTAGAAGTTTCACCACTCTGTTCTGGGATCCCGCGAAGGCGTATGTTAGATCTGCGTTCCCGATCTTGCAGATCAATCAACTTCAGTTCAATCTGATCAAACCTAATATTGTGTTCTTGTATTTCAGACTTGTTATTGCAGCAATTGATTTTTGTAGCTCCACAGCCACATCTGCTACAATCTGTTTGTTATTCTCTTTCATCTGGGTTTTCAACTGATTTGTAATCTCTTCATTATTCTCTTTCAGCAGCTTCTGGAGCTGTGCCATCATTTCAGTCGACATGATTTCTTTAGGTTTTTTTGGTATCACTGCAGCAACAGCAGATCCCACCTTCTACTGAGATGGAATTTCTGGGATAGTACAAGCACTTCCTGCTCTGATTCAGCACTGCGGCTAGTCTTATCTGGTTTGATCTCCAAGTTAACTTTAGAATTAATTGTTTCTTCAGACTGCACCCTGTCCAGCCGAGAAACTCTGTAGTCACTTGGATGAGTTTTCTTTCACTCCCAGACTTGTGGTAGTTGTTTAGATTTACAGTCTCTGGACATTTGGCAACCAGCCCAGAAATACCGAAAGGGAGATTGCAAAACAGTTTCTCCTTTAAGTTTTTACAAAAACAACCCTTTGCCTTATTCTAGCTTGAATAAAAGGATGTTACTCACAGGATCCTTATCATTTCAAGGGAGATTTATGTTTTCATATCTTTTCAGACCGGAGCACTTTCAGTATCCAGTCCTACTCCATTCGGCTAGAAGCCCCGCCCCCTTAATTTACTTTTCCATATAAGGAAGGCAGAAATCTCAGAGATTTGTTCCATGTTTTCTATTAGAAATTAAGTCTGTCTGTTCACAAATCTAGCTTTAATCTGTTTGGTGTCTCTCAGCTGCTGAAATATAAAAATGCCTCCTCTCCCAACAGAGAAAAGACAACACTTAGGGTTGGTGTGACTGCCAGAACCCACCCCCAAGCTATCCATGGATGGAATGACTATCCATTCAGAGGAAAAGGTATCTCTCAGAAAGGTCATCATAGTTGGCAAGAGGCAGATATGACCATGGATGAACAATTAAAAAACCCTGCACTAATACAAGACTACAGAGTCTCTCCAAGAAAAGCTGGAAGCTGCCATTTGTATAGCACAAATAAATTAAGTAAATTTGCATTTGTTTGATTATGTTGTATTGCTTATATGGGGCAGTATCAAATGGAGACCACCCACAAGTGGCCAGCCCACCAATTCCCTTCTGCAAGCGGCACCCACCACTTGCAGAATGTTGATTTAGCGCTTACAGGGGCAACCCAAAAAGAGTGGAAACACTCATTACTGGAACAACGCAGGTGAGTGGAGCTTGCATAAGGCCCCTGCTTGCAGGCAGCATTGGATACTGCCCCTTTGTTTTGTTAGACAGTGGAAGTGGTAAAGAACTATGTAGGGGAAAGGTTATGCATGGCATCAAAGCTCACTAGAAGTCCTGTCCAGCCTCCCTCTGGCTTCAGGAATGTCACAAAGCATTCAACACATACGTTCAATCCCATTCCAGGCTAGAAATATGCTTCCCCCCTTTCCTTTTATAAAATGTAATTTAATAGTACAATTTTATGCATATTTAATAAGTAGTAGTAAATTTATTGTTGTAACCGCAGGTCATAACAAGTATCAAAATCCAAACAAACATGCAAAATACAACCAAGCTATAAATACAAAATACCTAAAACAATTTTGCAAAAATACAACCTAAATTACTATTTGGCCAGCTGTCTAACAGAATTAGTAGATAAAATGTTATTTCTAATAAAGATAACATAGGAAAAATGGCACTTGATGACTAACATAAGGAAATACATCCACCAGTAAAAAGTTAATACATTCCACTTCTGAACCCAAGAAGTTATCAACAATCTGACCCAGTGTCCTTCCCCTTATAATATCATAAAAGGGGCAGTGTAGGACATAGTGTTTTAAGTCCTCCACCTGTCTCTGGCCACTAGGGCAGAGGTGCTGTTCCACAGGAACTTTGGAGAATCTCCCCTCAAGGTACACTGAAGGCATGGTTTGAAAATGTAAGCTAGTGAATGCCTTCCTTAATGGTGCACAGGTAAGGCCCTCTAAGTATCGTGAGATAAATTTATTTTTCTTTTTAAAAAGGGTACCACAGAGAGAACTTTGAGTACTGAACTAGAATAACGTCTTGGCTGGCATCTCATGAAAAAGCTGGGCTCAGATTTTGTTTATATCCCAAAGCTTTACGTCATTTAGTGAAGGACGTTTGTAAGATACGGGACAACATATTTGTCCATTGATTCCCCTCCCAATAGTACAAATAACTGGATTTAACTAGATGGTCTTCCGACAAGCTGACAAGTTTCTTAAAGTATTTGATCAATATCAGATGGACCCTAACAGTAATTGAAGGCAAGCCTACCTCCATCCTTAAGTGGGCAGCAGGAATACCCTGGGAAAGACCCAGAATTTTCCTTAGAAAATTATTCTGGACTATTTCCAACTGGACAAGCACCTTCTCATTTCAGCCCCAAATTGCAGCCCCATACAGGAGTTGTGCAATATCTTTACCCTGGAAAGTTTTTAGTACGGGGCCATTAATTGGCCACCGTTAGAAAAAAATTTAAGATAACTCCCACTGTCCGTTGGGCAGCTAAAAGAGCGGCATTAAATTGAGCCTTCCAGGACAAGGACCACTAAAATAAAATCCCCAAATATTTAAAAGAGGGGCATTGCTCTATTAGCATTAATTGTCCACCAGTGTTTAGCTCTACTATTGCCAAAGACCACAATTTTTGTTTTATCATAGTTGAGATGAGCCATCATTTACTAAGAAGTAAGTCCCAGTGTGTGCAACAGGGCCTGCTCCCCAGGAAAGTGTACATGCTATTGCCACCTAAGATTGTCAGGATTCTGTTTTCTGTGCTCAGTGCTAAATTCAACTTGATGCTTATATTTCTGTTATTCGCGAACCTGATAAAGAACATACTAATGGTGCAAATTATAAGCCAATTTCTTTCAACAATGTGGATGCTAAAATATTAACAGCAATTCTTGCTAATAGACTTCAGATTGTGATACTTACATTAGTACATCCTGATCAAGTGGAATTTATTTGCCAAAGGCAAGGTGCAGATAATTTAAGGCTTGAAATAAATTTGATTGCTTTGAATACTAAAAGAATAGATTCTTGCACTTCCTAAAAGCCCTTCACAACACATCAGACATCATCAGTCCAATGCCTGCAAAGGCTGCCTTGGGCCAAGTGTGCTACTGCTTTGCAAATTAGATGTAGAAGTTGATCATAAACTAATTGCACCTAAAACATCCTTTACTTTGAGAATGTCTATCTGTGCATAGGCCAAAAATAAAAATCAAGAACTTTCTTCCTTGAGAAACGCCGTTTTCCTAATGCTACCTATTTTCCACATTTATTTATATAAACTCTACATGTTATTTTCATATATATGTTTTAACTTAAGACACAAAATGTTGCTTATGAACTAATTTTGTGTCTTAAGTTAACTGAGCACCCAGACAAGTTAAATCAGCACTCTCCAAATGCTTATCGTACTACTACTCTCTTTGTGGTGTATGGAATATGTGGTAGAAGGATTGTTATTCCTTTAAAAGTTGACTTTGGTTGCTCCAGGATCTGACATAATCTATACCAGGGGTGCAGAATGTCAGCCCAGGGGACACATGTGACCATCCAGGGATTCCCAGAAGGCCAGGCCCCCTTCCCCTATCCCCACCCCTTTTGTCCCAACTATCAATCATTTTATGGTTTCCCAGCTTTTGTGCAGTTTTCCCCCATTTTAAAAGATTGAAATGCCTCTTCTAAGACTTTGATACTGGCAGTAAGAGCTTTAAGTAAAAATATACAGGAATTTTTGGTGTTTTGGCCATACTCATTCTGCATTTAGCCCTACCCACTTTCACCTTCAGCCCCACCTTCCACTGGAATGCAGCCCCCAAGATTTTCTCTGAAATGGAATTTGGCTTTAGGGCTGAAAGAGGTTCTGCACCCCTGGTCTATACTGGGCGTGAGCTGAGGCCTGCTGTACTGTTTCTGTATATCGTTTTTCTCTTGTTCTTCATTTAAAGTTTTGTTGGAGTGGAATTCATGATGCCTCTTATATGAAGCTTCAATATATCTTTCTGCATTAGCAGCTGTCAAATTTCCAGTTCTGAGGATTTCCCCTCACTCTATATAGGCTTCTAAAATGTCATGAAATATGAATCTGAATCAACAAAGATGGTGCGTATGTACAAGGAAAATGCACAAGTGTGTTGCTGCAAATTACAATCACATACCATCGTGGAATTCAGAATTTTCCTTTAAAAAGGCCTTGTGTTCTGATCTGCAAATGCCAGATTGCAGCTGCATTTTGGACCAATTAAAGCTTGCAGACCATCTTCAAAGGCAACCTCACATAGAGTATACTGCAATAATATAGCCTGGAGGCAACAAGGCATTTTTAAAGTTATACTTATGTGTCCAAATGGACACCAAGTCCTAGCTTTCGGATATCCAGTGGACACAAATAGACACATAAAATTTAATCAATGAACCAAGCACACAAATTCAGATTGGAAGCAATATATTAGAGCAATATGCCAATGGAACCAACTACCTAGGGAGGTCGTGGGCTCTCCTACACTGGAGGCATTCAAGGTGCATCTGGACAGCCATCTGTCAGGGATGCTTTGACTTGGATTCTGCATTGAGCAGGGAGTTGGACTCGATGGCCTCATAGGCCCCTTCCAACTCTACTATTCTATGATTCTATTATTCTATGTTTACTAATTTGTAATATAAATTTTTGTAATCCATTTTTTAAATTTAACATTGTGCCGTTTTTTGACAGTTTCATTAAGTATACTTCTTAGATATATTGTTCATCCTTGACTTTTCATTTTCTGCCTATTTCTTTGGTCAGGATTAGTATCATTGTCCCTATTTTGAAGTTAGTACAATTAAAAAAACACCACATTCATTTTACGTGACTCAGACTCCTATGCCCCCTGGACAGCATCTGGGTGGCTATACAATTCTTTAACTTCCCAGATCCTAGGTCAGAAACAGAGCTCTGATCTTGGAACTGTGGATCTACACCCTGATCCCCCTCCCCCATCACAGCTAGTGCGGAAAGAACCGCACCGGCTGCTTCTCTGAGGTTGGGATGTGACCTTGGAGAAGAGGTAGAGGGTGTATTCTGGGGTCAGGTTAGGGAGGAGACTGGGGCTGCCAGGATATGAGGTATTCTGATGGTGCTCCAGCCTCTTTCCCTCCCCATCCAAAGTGCTGCAGCTAGACATCTAGCTGACTTGCAGAGTAGGAGGTACGAGGAGGAGGTGCAAGGAAGAAAAGATAGCCTCTGTCGCACCTCTCGCTCTGGCCTAGATGCTTGTAAGTCTCCAAGATTCTCCTGTAGTAGAAACCTGAAAGACTATTGATATTTCGAGGAGTTAGTGGTGCACACAGGGCTCCTTCTCATGTCTAGACTTCCTGTTGGGCCTGTTGCTGTGCCTAGTAGTTAGTTATACTCCTTCCCATTAGTTCTCAGGGCCAATTATCTGTTTGAGACTGTACAGCTCAACGCCGGTAGATAAGTCTCAAGGTTAGGCCAGTTGCTGTTAGCCAGAGTAGGTGGGATCTGGCTGCCTGCCACTTGTTAGAGCAGAGCCTCTCACTGTACAAGAATGTATAAACACTTTCAAAGTCATTGGACTATGTCCAGAATAGGAGGGATCATTGGAATAGTATATGATTCCCTGGGACACCCCCTCCCCACATTCAGAACCTCGATGCGGGCTGATCCGGAACAGTGAGGCATAGCCAGGCCACTGGAGTGTATTCATCACTGATTAATGGGGTTCCCAGTGACAGAAAGGACATACACTTTATGCTCTTGCTCTGCAGTTTCTTGTTTGTGTTCTGCTTTGGCTGAAGCAGACTCAATGTAAGAGCACATCATGGGGCAATCCAAAAGGCAAGGCAACAAAACAAGCAAATGATCAGGCACAAAGGTTTCACTCCAAGCTAAGGCAGGAGTGGTCAAGATAGCAGGCAAAGGTCAAAGCACAGTTAAGCAGTCAGATACATTACACAGTCCAGAAGCAGAGTCAAGCAGGAGTCCAAGGTTCAGTAGCATAGAGTATTAATCACAAGGCAAGGACCAGGAAACAAGGCACAGGAGCTGAAAGAACTATGTTTCCAGCACCAGCTAGGCAGAAACTGAAGGCTTATATAGCCAGAGCCTCCTGAGCCCCACCTAGGGCTCACCTGTAGTTCATTATAGCCCACTGGCAAGAGTCCTACTCATGAGGAGTTGTTTCCTCTTGAGGAGTCCTTCTTTGTAATCAAACGCTTCTTCTAAGGGAACCGTACTGGCCTGCTGCTTCAGGCGACAACACTCCTGGGGACAAGAGTCCCCTACCCCATTGCAGGGATGGACCTGTAGCTATCTCCCCTGAAGGCCCAGGCTCCTCCTGGTCTTCTGATAGTGGCTGATCTCAGGTGATCTTGATTTTTGAGAGCTCGAGCTCCTCCTCTGAGGAGGATTCCTTCAGTGGGGGCATGACAGCTTGCTGCAATCATTCCATTGTAGTGTTCTGCTTTAATCTTTTGCCTTGTCAATTACCTTTTGCTCAATCAAATCTTTACTTTACCCATTAGTGTGTTTGGTGTATTCTGAATCCTGAAAAAGAGCAGTTGCCTATTGGCAACACACCTGCCTAAAAGGTTTGGGAGAACTGCAGAGATGGGGACAGAATTGGCCTTCTGCTCACACAGTAGGATCTTTGGATCCAATTCAAATTGCTATGGGAAGAGGGAGTGGATTCTGCTCATGAACAGGGCAAGGGGCAGCAAAATGATAGGCAGTGGGAAGTTCACCTTAGAAACAGGGAAGTGGAGCTTATTTTCTCCCTTTAAAAAACCCAAAAACTTGCCACTATCTATGGTTGGTAGTGGCTATAACATTAGAGCCCACAGAACTCTTTCTTCATCTTCTTTCTCCCTCAAACTGATAAGTTAGAGTAACTTAGTTTATGCAGTATTAGCCTAGGACTGGGGAGATCCAGTTTCAAATTCCCACCACCACCACCACCACCATGAAGCTCACTGGAGAACCTTGGGTCACTTACACCTGCTCAACCTAACTTGCCTCACATGGTTGCTATGAGGATACAAATGGGTGGAATCAGGCTTTTGAGTTCCTTGGAAGAAAGATGGAATATAAATGTATTAACAATATAAATAATATACAAAGATGACACAATTAATTTTTATCTCTCCCCCAACCCATGTAAATTTCCAGAGTATTTTAAGAAAAATGCAGCTCCTACTATTGCTGCCAAAGAGACTTCAGCTGCGTGGGCCTGCTTTTCTCCTTCATGGGAACTTGAAAAGACCTTATGTTCCCAGAGGGAAAAGAAAGAAAGCAGCATCTATGACTGCTGCCAAAGAAGCTTAAGCTGCATATTCTTCACTTTCTCTTCTTTGGGTTCTTAAAAAAGATCCCATGATCCTTGCTTGAACACAAAGGAAAGGGAAGCAACATCCATCTTTATTTCTGTGCAGCTCTTTAGGATAGCATGCCTCTACTACTAGCAGAGTAAGGAGGAGAATGGTTAGTGTGGCACCTCTGCTGAGAAGGAAGAAATCATAGTTTGAGTTAAAGGGATACTCCAAATTTATTTATTTGAAGTATTTTTATACTGCCCTTCAATCATATTCTCAGAGTGGTTTACAAGAAAAAAATTAAAGAATGAAAATATAAATTACAAAAAAATCATAAATTTAAAGGCCACAAAATTATACAACCAGCATAAAACAGTCAGCCAGTTAAAATTATATCTAAACATTTGGGACTATTAATGTTATTTGCCTGATGCCAGGTGGCACAATGCTATCAGCAAGATTAAAATTGTATCTTAAAAGCCTGGTAAATTTAAAGGTACGTATTTGCTTGATGCCAAAATGACAAAAGATGCCAGGCAAACTCTCTGGGCAGAGTGTTTCACAACTGGGGTGCCATCATCAAGAAGGCCCACTCTGGTAGCCACCCATCTCACTTCAGATGGTGGGGGAACTTGCAGGAGGCCCTTCACTGAAGTTCTTAATGAACAAGTATGTACATTTGGAGGCAGGCAGTTGTAAGCCATGAAGGGCTTTAAAGGCCAAAGCTAGCACTTTGAATTGGGCCCAGAAATGGACTTGGAGCTAGTGTAGTTGGCACTGCACAAATTGCATGATCATAACACACAGTCACATAACACACAGTCACAGTTAATATAGCAGGTGCATTCTGCACTAATTGCAGTTTCCAAACCATCCTAAACGGCAGACCCACATATAGAATGTTATAGTAGTCTAACCTGCAGGTTACCAGAGCATGGATGATGATGATGTGTTGTTTCCTACTGCAAAAAGCAGTCTTGGAGTGACTTACAAATGCAGAAATCCATAATAAATAAAACAGAAAAAAACCAAAATCTCTCTATCTATGTATGTGTATACACACATACACGCACCATATTAAGCACAATAATACAAATAAATATGAACACCATAAAAATACAATCTAAAAACAATACAACAGTGTTCGTCCACACTACACAAAATCCTCCCCCTGCCATCACAGCCTAGAATGAACACCACACAAAAGCAGCCCGCAACAATTGGGTCATAACTAATGTCCATATCCCCTGGTAAATAAGCATGTCTTTGTTAGGTGCCTCAAAGATGACAATGTTGGTGCCAGGCGAGCTTCTTTGGGGAATGCATTCCATAAATACTGGGCTGTCACAGAAAAGGCCCATTCCTGAACTGCCACCCCCGAGCTTCTCTTGAAGGGGGCTCACAGACAAGGGCCTCTGAAGTTGACCTCAGGGACTGGGTAGGTTCATATGGGGAGAGGCAGTCCTTGAGGCATCGGGGTGCTGGGCCATATAGAGTTTTATAGGTTAAAGCCAGCACTTTAAATTTGCCCCCAAAACAAATTAGCAACCAGTGCAGGTGAGCCAGGATTGTTTTATTTATTTATTTCATTTTTATACCGCCCAATAGCCAAAGCTCTCTGGGTGGTTTACAGCAATTAACAAGACAGTCCCTGCCCACAGGCTTACATGTTCAAATCACTGAGTCCCAGTCAACAATCTGATTGCTGAATTCTGCACACGTAACAATCTATACGTGAGCCTGCCTTTGAAGGCTGTTTGGGAACTGCAGTTAGTGCAGAATGCACTTGCTATATTATTAACTGTGACTGGGTGTTACGTTACAAGATCATGCTGTTTATGCTATATGCCAACTACACATATTACACTGAACATGCATTCACACTCTGTGAATGGTCAAGTCATTCTCATGTGCGTAAGCTCTACCTATGAGGAAGGGAAGTGGGGATGAGCTTGCTAGCTCCACCCCCTCCCTCACTGTTCTCATTGCTTTCTACATGTGGAGGGTGACTGTTTGCAGAAGGCAGCCTCCTCTATCTGTGGAAATTTGCCCTGAGATTTTAGAATCCTGATACTTGAAATGAAATCATGATTACCATTAGTTAAGTATTTATAATCCAATTTATTATATTGGTAAACATGCAAGAAAGTAGATTCAAATATGTTGGGGAGATGGTAAGATCTCCAATGTGGTAATTATACATTTCCTTTTCAAAAGCCAAGGAAATTCCATGGGGGAAAAAACCCTGCTAGTTTAAGCCTTACTACTAGAAGAAGTCTTCCACTCACTGTTTAATCCATCCTTCCAGCTACTGATATAAGCAACAAACTGGCATAGGTCAACTCACAGGAGGATTCCTCTAGCAATACAGTAAAGCTCAGATGTTTCATAAGGCAATAAAGGACAAGGATACTCCATCTGGATTTGGGCCTGGGAGACCAAGGAAAAGAGTGGGTGCATGGAGAGTAAGTTGTAAGCAAGCACACTTTGTGACACTGCATATTATCACTGATTACAGGGCAAGTCAGTTAAGGCATCAATCTTAGCTTCCAATTTCCTGGCTTTGTGGAGCTTGAGCCAGCTTAAAATAGCCTTAACTCTGGTCTTAAACTGGCAGGATTTTTAATCATTGAATGTAACTTGGTCTAGTTTAACAATAGATACATTTAAGTTTATGATGTAAAATGTTACTTGGTAGGGCTAAGAGTTAAAGGTACACTTCTGGCGAAAGATCTTGGGCTAGAATATCATGTTAGATATTCAGTGACCTTCTGTCTTATCTCTGAAAATAAGATGAAAAGATTTGCATTACCGGAACCTGCAGAGTAATTTCTGACAGGCATAAGGTCACTGGAAGCTCTCCCCCTGCTGCTGCATCCATTTCTACTGAAGCTGTCTAATTTGATTCAGCTGGAAAGTTTCTGGCTGTTCATCAGTGTTTATGCTGTTATACTAGATAATTTTCTGGGCATTTGGCCAACCTATATATAAACAAGAGCGTGCTTCTCATTTTTTTTCCTTACTTTTGTCTTAGGTAACTTTATATGCTTGTTATGCTTTTATATTTTGCATAGGTTTATAATTAGTTTAAAAACAATATACAGTTACATATTTTACAAAATACCCAGTATTCTTTTTTATTTAAGCATGTATTCAATAATTGATAAGGGAACAGGTGAGATGGATTGCATTGCCACCTTTACTGGAAGCCTAAATGGTTTTTTTCCTAGTTTTTGTTTTATTTTTATTTTTCCTTTTATTCATTATATCTTTCCAAAATGTGTGTGGGGGGTGTTTTTGTTTTCTGGGGAAAATGGGTACTACGTGGGTTATTTGGTTTTGTTTTTTGAATTTTCTATTACTTTCAATTTTACTTTTTATTTTTTAAATATATTTTATTTGAAAGGTTATGTGAGGTACAGGAAAATAGATGTTTCCCTGGACCACTTGGATGTTTTTGTATTGAAATATATTATAAATGATCTACGGGATATATTATACAGAAGTAGTTAATATTGGTAAAATTAGTAAGACTTGTATTTTAGGAGGGGCAGCTAATCTATTTTTCACTGTTTTATGTTTAACGTAACTTCATGGAATGTCAAGGGGAATCCAAAAAAGCAGAGCACAGTGCTTTCTAGGTTAAAAGAGCATAATGCTGATGTGGCTTTTCTACAAGAAACTCATTTGATGGCTGCAGATGCCCATTTATTGAGGAAAAATTGGGTTGGAGAGGTATATGTAACTGATTCTTCTACTAGGTTTAAAGGGGTAGCAATCTTAATTCATAAGTGAGTTTGTTTTTTAGTCCAATGGGTTATTAGTGATCCTGAAGGTCGTTTTTTAAATTATTTTAGTGGGAAAATATAATGATAAATTAATTTGCTATGATGAATGTATATGGGCCTAATAATGATTCTTCGGTTATGTTTCATGAGTGTTTCAGTAAATTGGTTGATGTTGCATATGATTATTTGATTGTGGGTGGGGATTCAAATGAAGTGTTAAACCTACTGTTGGATATACACCTGCCCCTAACAAGCAAACGATGGTGAGACTTACATTTCAGGCATATATGGCCAAATTTGGTTTGATGTATGGAGAGCTTTGCATCCTCTTGTTAGGAACTATACATTTATTTCATCTGTTCATCATAATTGTTTTTGATTACCCGTATATACTCGAGTATAAGCCGACCCGAATATAAGCCGAGGCACCTAATTTTACCACAAAAAACTGGGAAAACTTATTGACTCGAGTCAGGACCGGTGCAGGGCTGTTTGGCGCCCTAGGCCAAATTATATTTAGCGCCCCCCCTCTCGTGCCGTGGGGGGGCCTCCGGAGCAAAGCAGCCCTGCTCTGCAACCCCCCCTGCGCCGCCGCCGCCGCTGCCACCTACCTTCCCCCCTCCCCCCCGTTGCTGGCTGCTGCTGCTGCCGCCGCTTCCGACGTTTTTTTTTCTTCTTTTGGAAAATTCAACGTTTAAAATTAATAATAAATAAATAAAAAGTGAGTGAACAAAGAGTGGCACTCCAGAGTAAACAAGCAGTGCGAAAGCCCTAGCCCCCCCCCGCGGGAGAGAGGCGCCCCCTTCTTTGTGCCCCGCTGGTCTCTAGCCAGACCCACGCCTCCCCTTTTGGGCTGCCGCCTCCAGTCCTCCTCCTCCCCCCCTCGAGCCGCTCCGGAGGTGAGTTTCGCTTTCCATTCCGCCTGGCGAGCCTCCGCCCGAGCAGAGTGCTTTTTTTTTTTTTGCCAGGGAAACCAGGGCAACAGGGCTGTTTAAGCCCTGTTGCCCTGGTTCCTCCGCCAAAAGAACGCCGGCGGGGCTCCGGAAACGATGCGAAGGTAGGTAGGTGGTGGGTGGGCGGGCGCACGCGGGGGGGAGGTGCAGCGGAGGCGGCAGCGGCAGCGGCGGGCGGGGAGGCGTGGCGGAGGCGGCAGGCGGGGCAGGAGCGCGCCGGCGGCGAGGAAGGAGCGCACCGTTTCTGCGCCCCTCTTCCACCACGCGCCCTAGGCAGCCGCCTGGGTCTGCCTAGCGGTAGCGCCGGCCCTGACTCGAGTATAAGCCTAGGGTGGCAAATGCAGCAGCTACTGGTAAATTTAAAAAATAAAGATAGATACCAATAAAATTTCTAAAATGTAGGAATGTAAGTCTATATTTTCAATCTAGCTAGCCTTTCAATCTAGTAGCCAGAGAGGCAGAGGCTGTTAAATTAGCATTACAAATCCTGGTGTTTGTTAGTAGGATTAGCATAAGTGCATAGAGGTTTTGGTTTTCCTCAGTTGGAGTTAGAAGAAGAAAGTTTATGTAGATGTACCACCAATTAAGAGACAAAAGCTTGAGTTTCTGGCAGCTATCTCTCAAGCGAGCTTCAACTTCAAGCAAAGATTTTGCTGTTCATGACTCAGCGAGGGGGGAGGGGGGAGGGAAATTGACTAGCTGGAAGTGATTCGTGAGCCAGCTACTGAAGACTCGCTCCTGCTGTTCATCGCACATACATAGAGCTTTCAGACCAGACGCTGACTCGAGTATAAGCCGGGGGGGGGCATTTTTCAGCACAAAAAATGTGCTGAAAAACTCGGCTTATACTCGAGTATATACGATAGATTATTTTTTGGTTTCCACATCATTGTTACGTTTATATAAATGTCTGTAAGATTGAAATGCTGGTAGTTTTCAATCATGCCCCAGTTTGCCTGCAGTTGCAATTTTCAGATTCACTTAGGCCCCCTGCTCGTTGGAGTTTAAATGTTTCCCTTTTTAATGATCAGATGTTTAAAAAACAGATTTTGGCAGAATTAACTGAATACTTTGAAATAATGAGGGTACAGTTGATTCTTGTGCTATTGAGTGGGAGGCCAGTAAAGCTTTTATACAGGGCCGAATTATTGCTTAACTCAGAGTGTATTAACTTAGTGGCAATTTCGATGGTGCCCAGATTTTATTTATTACTTGGGAATACTTATCCCTAGAGACATATCCGAAATGATTAAACTTAATTTGAGTAAGTTGATTAATGAGATCTCATGAGATATAGACAGATGACCATCTCTTAAGTTGAGTTTGTGTGGGTTAATGCACTTAAGATGAATATAATACCTAGGATTGTATATGTTTTACATGGGATTCCTCTATTTATACCTGGCAATCATTTTCAAAAACTTAATGCTTTGTTTCACAAATTTGGGGTGGAGTGGGTTCCTCGCTTTCACTAATTTTTTTGAAAATAATACAACTTGCAACTAAAAAATGTGGGGTTGTTTTCCAGAACTCACGCCTTATATCATAGGGCTTATTTGTTAACTACTGTCGTTCTAAATTCTGGTCGTTTCCACTTAGATTAGATTATCTACCTTGGTCAGTTTTGGAATCCTTATGTCTGGATCCTCTCTTTAAATGGATGGTATTAGGGTCTCGCTATACTAAAACAGACAGAGTGCCCTCTACAATTATGGCAGTTACAGAGGTGTGGCGTATTATATCTTGTCTATTACAGTGTGACCCATTTTCTCATGCATAAAGTCAGATTACTGACTTTATGGGGTAATCTGGATTTAAAAATTGGTAAGAAAATGTTCCTGTGGCGGACTTGGGCAGACAGGTTGATTTTTACTTTGGCTCAATTAGTGAGTGTAGATTATGAGTTTTTGTCATTTTTGGCTTTGCGTACTAAATATAACTTGCCTGCCTCCGCTGAATGGCAATACTTGCAATTGCAACATTTGTTAGAATCTAGGTTTGGTCCGGCTACTTTTACAGCTTCAGAGCCTCCTTTGATATTGGATGCATTGATTGAGGCTGAGCAGTTATATCAACCTACGATTCATGTTTATAAATACTTATCGATGAATAACTAAGATACACACAGTCTTAAAGATGAATGGAATACAGAATTAGATGGTCTTATGCTGCCTAATCAATTGAACATTGTTTTTGTGTCTGTGTCAGAAGGGCCTATGGATCTTAGGTTATGTCTTATTCAGCAAAAACTTTTGTTTCGTGTTTACTGGACACCATAACGTCTTTTTAATAAGGGTTTGTCTAAGTCAGCTAACTGTTGGAGGTGTAATACTGTGAATGCTTCGTTTACCCATATGTTTTGGCAATGCCCAGTTGTTGCTTCTTTTTGGGTAAAGGTCATAGTATGGATAAATCTAGTATTAGAATGCTCTTTAATATTTAGATGCACATGTTCTTTTAAATTATATACCTGCTGTATGAAATTTATCACAAGGACAACACATGTGGATTTTCCATGCTCTCTTGACAACCAAAAGACTGATATTACCACACTGGAAAGATAAACGCTCACCTTCTATAACACAATGGATTGAGGACTTAATAACGCTTTCAACATTTGAGCGGGTGGTATATAGATGCCACCTGCAGATGGATAAATACATGGATATTTGGTCTGCTTTATTTGAAGTTTATGCATAACTATTTTTATTGATAATTGTATTACTACATACTTTTTGACACTTATGGATATATATTCCATACATCTTTATTGTAAGTGATCCATTTAAAATACTGTAAGAAAGTTGTATTTTTTGTTGTTCATTTTTTTCATGGTTTTTGTTTTGGTGTAATTCACATTTTAAAAATGAATAATTAAAAAAAAAACACTTGTTAATTTTGATCCTGTTTTGATCCTGTTATATTATTGAAATAGACATTAAAGATAGCTTAAAATGCTAACAATGAGTGGTAGTGTTTATGGCTTATTGCATCACTCCCATCTAGTGATGTGTGGCTGGTGAATTTGATTGATTTTGCTCACTTGGAAGTTGCCATTATGGGCCCTTTTCTAAAATAAAGACTAGTGCCCGAAACTAGGTATGAAAACGTGGTTTCTGTGGACGTTTTGTGGCTTGTAACATCACTTCTATCTAGTGATATGTCCCTGGAGAATTTTGTTGGTGTGGCTCACTTAGAATTTGCTGTTCTGGGCAATTTTCCAGAATAACATCTTGGCAAGGAGGAGACCAGCCTGGCCCCATACATCAGCCGAAGAGGGAGCAGCTGCAGGGAGCTTGCTTCACCCCTCCCTGCTGGAAGGAACACACAGTTCCAACTGAGAGTTCCCTGGGGTGGCAGACTCTGGCCTCATCCATCGGCCAGAGAACCAAGGGCCACTGGGAGGCTGCACCCCATGCCTCCCAGGAGTAATATCATAGCAAGGGAGAGACCAGCCTGGCCCCATACATTGGCCAAAGAAGGAACAGCTGCAGGGAGCTTGTCCTATGCTTTAAAACAAAACTAGTTCAGCTGGAACAGGAAAAGGCCTGGTGCTTTGCATGTCTCCCTATCTCTTCTGCAATCCTTCCCGCAGGCAGTCGATGGACAATGGTAGATCATCCTGTGGTGCAGGGCAGGCAGAACAATCGAGCAGGAGCAGGTGTCTGGTGTTTCTATTGCCTGCCTACCTCTCTCTCTTCCTTGTGCCCTAAGACAGAAACTTAGCGGGATCCTAATTGACTGCAGGAAGATGGTATCTGCATTCGATAATTACATTTTCATTTTTTGTAGTTTGATAGGCCTATTGTAAGCTACTTGGACAAACAAGTAGTGTACATTACAAAATAAATAAACTTTGAATATGGTGAAGGAAATGCAGAAAATGCTGTAACTTGTAAAATGCAATGTAGGAATGATTAAAATGTATGTTCTGAATTTCCCCCACAAAACCATTTCCTAACAAACTGGAAGTATGGAAAATTGTTCACTTTCCATTTCTATAAAATGCTGAACCATTTTTCTTATAGTAATCTGTCTGGGCCAAATGCTTTAAGGCTCTGAGGGTACAGGATGAGATTTGCAGGCTAGTGTTTGTAATTCCATACTTAATTTAGCTAGTAATTTGGAGATACAGAATTGCCATATAGACATCTATGGAGTTCAGACAGGTTATTTCAAATGCTCATGTCTGAAAACATCTAACACTCTGGCTACAGGCAAGATTTCTGTCTGACATAAAAATGGGCAAAGCAAGTGAATGACTGAGAGAAGGGTTGAAAACCAAAAGCTGGTAACTTGGAGAAATAACTGAGCATGTCTTCTTCCTTGATGCTGACAAATATAATAAATTTGGATATGAATTGAGATATTTGGCGACCGAACTCTGGTTTCAAAGAAACCTAGGTGGACAGACTGCCTTTTAAGCCACAGAAGCGTCCAACTGAAGAACAGGTAGAAAAGCGGTGTTGAATATGCAAATCTCATTGTCACACAGACTGTAGAAAGAAAAGGCAAAACATATGACCTGGCTCAAAATGGTTCACTGCCCTCTTAAAGCATGTTATATTTCACATACCTTTATGTTTTACATATTCCCTCTTGCCAAAATAGCTTATTGGCGGAGCCCTGTATGTATCAGGTTTAAATAGCAAAGGGGATACAACGATACTACTAGAAATTGTCCTCTAACGTGAATTTCCTCCTACCAAATTTTTCACAAAGTCCAAGCCTCATTATCATCTGAAAGGGAAGATCTTGTTTAGGCTAATGTTCAGTGTTCTCATTTTTTTAAAATTAGACATGATAAGCCAGTCTTTTAAAGTAGCTGTTTTTCAAAACAGTACAAGACATATCTTCTCTCTTGTCCACACTCAGTTTCAGTAAATAAATTACTATTAAGGATGAGTAACAATTTGAGGATCTCAGAGACTGATAAGCACACAAGAGCATAATACAACAGATGGGGGGGGGGAAGACTTTATTTATTTTTTAAGTATCAGATGACCAATATAGAAGCTCAGTATGTGGGAATGTAGAGCAGGAAATAAAACAAATAAACATCTTCTTACCTCTTTAAGGGCTGAAAAGAAAAAAGTGATAAATATGATTAAACAAGCTGGTATTTGATAGTCTACAAGAGGAAGCACATTGTATAGGTGGCCAATGGTTAGAATTTTTACAGACTCTTCAGTGGGTTTTTACCAGTTCTTTCAACTTCAATTATCTCCCATATGTCATACACATATATCTGATAGACAGCAAGCTTTGCAAAGCTATATGCAATCTGGTGAGAAGAAAAATCTGTGGGGAAAAAAGCCCTAACATATCCAAAAATGAAACACAATAACACAGTCTCCAATTGCCACAAAAATGCCAGGACCCTCACGAAAACCCTTAAGCCAACATGGCTTCTCACTTTGTCATGCAGAGTCCCGAATTACCCTGCCTCCTGCAACTACAAGCTACTTTAAGCTGCTCTTAAAGGGGCCATGGGCAAAATTGCAGCTAAGTTTAAAGTTTTAGCTTAGCTGCAATTTTGCCCATGGCCCCTTTAAGAGTAGCTCTGCTTAGGCTTGAACAGCCGCAAGGTCTCCACGAAGAGACAGGGGGGAATAGACGCTGCTAAGCTGGGAGGGCCAGGCGAGGATGTGTGTGCGTGTGCACACACATGCTCTACCTGCTGCCTCTGCTGCATGTTGCTGTGGGGAAGCAGTGGCGTAGCGTGGGGGGTGCAGGGGGGGCCGGCCGCACCGGGCACAACATCTGGGGGGGCGCGCAGTCGGGCGCGCGGAAGGTATTTGTCAAGCGTGGAAGCGTGACTTCTATGCATGCCTTCTCAGAAGTAAGACCCGCTGAGTTCAATGCAACATACTGCCAGGTAAGTGTGTAATAGGATTGCAGTTAGGGTTTTAAAAAATCTGTGGTGAAAAGCGCAAACATCATTTGCGTGCGCTGAGCGATTGGTAGCGTGAAGCGAGTTAGCAGCGGACAGGCGGGGGGGGAGCGAGCATGCGCATTCTCGTCCCGACAGAAAGACTGTCTTTCTGAAATCTGTGGTGGTGGGGATGATCAATAGAGATAGAAATATTTAGAGTAATGCTACATTTTTAGAGTAACACTTCGGTGTTTGTTTTTTTAAAAAACTGAAGTTCTGGGATCACTTTGAACGCCTCTTTTCTATCTGCGTGGGCGGAAGGCCAATTAACATTAAAGGTGAAATCCAGGATTTTAGTATAGCTATTATTATTGGGAAGCAGCGTGTAGCCCTTAAACCAGAAGTAGCAGCAAAAACAGGAGCTCCTGCTCTTTCTTTCTAACTCAGGACTTAGTTCATCTGAAAAATAATTTTGAAAATTTTTAAACATTAAAAAAATTTGGTCTGCACACCTAATACTCTGTTTCTAGTAATGTTAGCCCTAAATTGTAGTTTCTAGGCCTGTGGCTAAGTGAGTCTTGTAATTTAAGTTTAGATTTCGAGCCTCAAATTTCCCCTACAAACATGCCCTTTCCGCCCAGCTCAAATACAGCGCTCAAATACAGCCTGGTGCTTCATTGATTTTCATGCAGCCGCGTTGCGCT
This sequence comes from Shinisaurus crocodilurus, assembly GCA_021292165.1. Lineage (NCBI taxonomy): Eukaryota > Metazoa > Chordata > Lepidosauria > Squamata > Shinisauridae > Shinisaurus > Shinisaurus crocodilurus. Next base: position 247,337,327 of record CM037879.1, read on the forward strand.
TTTAATTTTTTTTAAAATACAAAACAAAAACAATGTTTTCTACTCGAAATAACATCTGAGTTAGAGCAAGAATGCCTGTTTTTCCTGCTACCTTTTATTTGGGGTGAGGGCGCGCTGCTGTCCAATCACAGGCGAAACTCCTGGATTTCTCCATCGTTCTTATGGGCTGCTCTGTCACTTGCGTCCCAAGGAGACCAAAAACAAGGCGTCAAAAGAAACCCGGAAGTCGAAAGTCTGTATCAGTCTAAAAATGGGGTGATCGCGCCGGGTGCGCGCACGTCAAGTACGTACGGCCCATCTTCATCGCAGTCTCCTGACTAAGGTAGAGGCGAACCGAAGCAAAATGGCAGATAGGTTCTCCCGTTTTAACGAGGACAGAGACTTCCAAGTAACCGATGCCCACCTCAGGGGGTGGAACCGTGGAAGGGAGGCTGTATCTGGCTGTGGTGTACCGAATCCCACTCCTCGTTGTTTCGACGAATGGCGCCGGCGCTCCTTGTTTCACTGCCTTCGCTCCCTATTTTAGCCTTTGCTTATGTTTGCTGAGGCCTCTTCATTAGTCTCCCCAATTTCGCCCCGTTAGCCCCTAGGTGTTAGAGTGAGTTCTACTTGTAATCGTTTACCTTTTTCTGATTACCACGCTCCGTCAGCTTTAAAGGGGTTGGTATTCATCTCAACGAAGTATTTTTCTGGTTTCAGCCTCTTTTAAGGCTTGGTTGGGGTGGAGGGGATGCTCTATTTCATCTCGCACTCTAGCCCAGTTTCTTTGGGGTTAAACCCCCCCCCCCCGTTTCACGCACCCCCCCCCAGCCCAAAGAAGGTATACCTTCTACTTTTAACTCATCCTCTTTTTGTTTTAAGAATGAACGCGGGGGGAAAAGATGAAGTGACTCCTGTTGGTTCCCCCCGTCCCGTGTCACGGGCTATGGGAAGGAAATAGGTTTTAAGATGTGGGGCCATATATTTAAGTAGCCATATTTTATTGCCTGACCCCCTTCTGAAAATGTGGAGAATGTGTAATGCATGTTCGCACTCAATAAAGTGTTTGAAAATAAACTTGTATTTAGATGCATTTTACTTTAATTACATCAGTATTTTCATAACAAACAATACATGTGCTTAGGGGGTAAGGGTTTCTTTAACTAATCTAGTGGAAGAGACAAGAGTGCTAAAATCCACGGGTTAGGGGGCGCAAATTACTTGCCTTGCCCCGGGTGCTGACAACCCACGCTACGCCACTGTGGGGAAGGGATTAGCTGGGTGAAAAGAAAAGGAGGTGGAGGCTGCACCCACTGGCCTGGACCGAGGGAGAGGTGAATGAGGGAATTTATCACATGATTCCTATCTTTATATTGCCAAAACCTTTATTTCCTAACACAGCTGACTCTGTGCCTCTAACAGGTGAGGTATAGTATCAGAAAGAAATGCAAGAAACTTTCCCCTTCTCTCTTAAAAAATATTTAAAACATATTTCAAGAAAATATTTCCATGCAAATAAACTAATTGCCTACATTGTTGTTTCTCTTACTCTTAAAGTAAATGTTCAGCGCTACCTGGATTTCAGCTGACTTCAGCATCAAAATACATGGTTAACATGCAGCTTCTTTTTATTTTACCTGGAATATCATTATCTTCAATGCTGCCCTCAACAGATCCAATGGAATAGTTAGCTGGACTGATTGGCGGGCTGGAAGTAAAGCTTGCATATCCTATGGAGGAGTTGATTTCAAAATAATCATGGCTGTGATTTAATCGGTGAAATTCAAAAGCTGATACTATGGATGTACGTTGCTTGGGCTGAAAAAGAGTTGAAATGTAAACATTTTAATTTGTTTTCTACCTCTAAGTTTCATTACCTCTTTTGAGTTGTTGTTTTTTAAATCAAGAATTCCAATGTTTCCAATTAATTTAAGTTCATATTCTATACATAATTCCTAGGATTGTTGTATTCATTCAAAAGGAGAGCTATAATATAACCTCAAAATAAAATGTCAAGGTAGGATAACACATTGTATCATCAGTACAAAAAAGTAATATGACAATGTCTTTGGAGATATAAAAATACCTACCGGTATATTTTAGTATTTTTCAAAGCAATTCTGCAGAGAAAGTATTTCAATCTTGATCCAATGGCAAAATCATATTAAAGTCTAGACAGGTAAGGTGTGGAATGGAATTTAAATAAACACTGTGTGCATGTTCTATGACACAATCTTGATAACATGTCAGTTCAAAATAAAACTGTCAGGAATCTACAGCAATTTGATCTAAAGCATTTTACATGTTCAAAATCCAAAAAGAGGAATACCCATTCAGGTGTATAATTTGGGTCGAACGGTCATTGGTGCATGTCAGCTAGCCTCTCCTGGTTTCATTTGTAGTTTAGAATGCATCTTCAGACCTTTTGCTTAAGGCTTGTGGACAACAGTCTGCTATTTATTATTTAGCAGAAGGAGTGTGATGGACATGTACAGAATATGTAAGATAGTTTTTTCCCTAAAGTGCACACTACAGACACAGTGTCAATAAAGGGAGAAGTCAGGAACAGACAAAAGAGGACCTCTACTTTTAATTGGCGGATTCCCCATTGTGTAATATAGAGCTAGTCAATTAAATATACTTTTATACAAACCACAGACTCATTCACAGCAACCAGATACCAAACTCATAACAATACACATTTTCAGCTTTGAAATCCCCTATAATTTCTAGCTCTTTCTAGCAGTGTTACTGTCTAGCAGCAAAAGATCTTTCAGTTTATACCACACCACTTAAGATTTGCTTCCTTTTTGTAATGCTTACACATCTCTTATTGCAGAATATCAGTCTATTTACTTTATCAAGACTATTTTGAATTTGAGTACGGTAATACCTCCAAAATATTTATTTAAAATTTCTCAGTCACTGAAGTGGCACCCAAAGTCATGTAAAATTCTTTTATTATTGTTAATACTATTACTTTTATCATTATAAATTTCTGTCTCCATTGGCAGAACAGTCCACAGAGTGGGTGCCATCATGGAGAAGGCATGTTCCCAGATACTGTTCTCTTTTCCTTTGAGGATGGAACACAGAGCAATGCCATTCCTGCTGATCTGAGGACATGGGAGGGTACATAAGGGAAAGCAGTCCCTGAAATAATTACGGTAAACCCAAGACTACATAAGGCTTTAGCAGCACACTGACCTGGATGTGAAAGCTCCAAAACATGTGGAATCTTTTATCTCCACAAATTCTGTGTCATTTGCAAGGTTGATAAGCATGGTCTCCACTTCATTCATTCATTCATTCATTCATTCAAAAATATTTAATAGAGTGCACTCAAAGAATGCAATCCTACTGAATTCAGTGGGAACCAAGCCACTGACTTTAATTAAGTCCAGACATTGCATTAGTAATGAACTAATCCAACAGCACAGCTATTCAATGTTCTGAGTCCATCTGTTGACAATTCCATGATGAAAATAGCATTTAAAAGCTGCTTCAAATTCACATAACAGATTGTTCTAACAATAATTCTGATGCCTTTCTGTTTTCTTTCCTGCCAGCCACCAACTAGAAAAAGTAATTATGACAGAAAGAAACAAATAGCTAATATAGTGGGGCATGGCAAGAGAGGAAATGAGGGGTACTGTAAAAGAAAGACAACAGGAGTTACGCAGTTATAAAGGGGTCTGAATGAACAGCATGAAGTAAAAACTCCTGTAACTACTGGGAAAAAATTAAATGAAATAAAAGAAAGTTTGTGGGCAGCAAAGAAAAATATGAATTGAAAATAAAGGTGAAATAGACACTAAGGCTGTGTTTGCATGTACACGCATGAGCAGAAAGAAGCCCACACGTAGTGCTAGGCTCAAGCGCTCTCCTCTGATCTCCTCCTCCCATACAGTCAGGAGGAGGCATAAACCAGCATTCAGTTTCACTTTGCCCAATTCCTGACTGTGCAAACCAGGAATCATGTTTTAAAATAAACTCTAGTTTGCTAAACAAGCCAAGTAAAAATTCCCAGTTTGTAATCAGCATGTTTAGCAATTGACCAAAGTTCCTGGTTCACATCTAACAAGGAGGTAGGAACTTGCAAAGTGAAACTTCCTCTTGGTACCATTTTTCTTGTTCTTCTTTACCCCTACTGTATTCAGACGCATTTGCCTTTATCGCTGTGTAATATGATTGGGTCTAGTTCTGTTGACCATATCCATGCTATCCTTATGGGCTGGTTTGCACATAACGAGAAGGCACTGTGAATTTCCCCGCGGGACTCCTCATCACAACGCCGGCCACCTTTTTGAAAAGCCATGGTGGGGGCACGCTGCAGCTTCTCGTTATGTGTAAACCCAGCGAGGGTGGGTTGTTGGGGTGGTTAACAAGACACCCACAGCCCTAAAACAGGCCATGCGTTCTGGGTGGCTTGTCAACCACCCCAACAATGCACCCTCGCCGGGTTTGCATGCAATGACAATCTGTGGTGTGCCGCTGCTATGATGTGAATTTTTGAAATGCAAAATGGCAAGTCTTGCAGGGAAATTCATTCACGGTGGTTTGCCATCACATGCAAACCAGGCCTATGACTGATATATCATTGTAACTTCATCAACAAAAATTTACAGGGGTTGCCACAGCAAACCTAAAAAATGTAATTGGAGGGAAATGTGGCTGAGGACAAAAAAGAAGAAAAATAGCACAGAAAAAGCAGCAGCTGGGGAGCAACAGGCTGCTGGACACCAACAAAACAATGACCGGGTCCGCACGATTGAAGAAGGAAAAGAAGCCATGGTGGCCCCATCCCGCACAGGCCAGTCACGTGCGGCCTCATTTCCATAATTACCCACGCAGGGCACGGGTTGCCATGTCATCCATGTCATCCAGTGAGGTGGGCAGCGGGAGTGGCTTCCAAATCATCCCACAAGACATGGCTTGTTCCATGGAAGCCACCCCACGGCCCACCCTGGGCTCTGGCTTGGTCCAGATGATACGGCCACCTGTGCCCCGCACAGGTAATTATGGAAATGAGTTGGCATACAACCGGCACGTGCAGGGCGGGGAAAAGAAGGTCACTGTGGCTTCTTTTCCTGCCCCGATTGTGCGAACCTGGCCAATGTAACACATGTTTGCAATTAATGTCAAAACTGCCCCAAACAGGTGCTTTTTGACAGTCACAAAAACAAAATACTAGGTAAACTATTTCTGCTCAGGTCTAATTAAAATCGAGCTTACAAATATGCTCACATTATTTCTGTAGCAAGAACTGGTTTTTTTAAAAAAACAATGTAACAGTACACTAGTATGTAGTATGCTCCTCCTCCTTGAAAGGTTTCATCAACGTTGCCTCCAGAAAATCCTGCAAATTACTTGGGAAGATAGGCGAACAAATGTCAGTGTACTGGAAGAAGCAAAGACTACTAGCATTGAAAAAATGATCCTTCAACGCCAACTTCAGTGGACCGGTCATGTTGTTCGAATGCCTGACTGCCGTCTCCCAAAGCAGTTACTTTACTCCCAACTCAAGGATGGAAAGCGGAATATCGGTGGTCAATATAAGAGGTTTAAAGATGTTCATAAGGGTAATCTAAAAAAATGCAATATAAACATCGAAAACTGGGAAGCTCTGGCCCATGAACGATCTAAATGGAGGTTGGCCTTTCACAAAGGCTCCATGGACTTTGAAGAAGCCCAAGTGCAAGATGAAAGGGAGAAACGTGCTAAGCGAAAAGCACGTCAAATGAATCCTTTACAGGACCATCTTCTATCTGGTAACCTGTGTCCTCACTGTGGGAAGCTGTGTGGATCTAGAATTGGCCTCCACAGTCACTTACGGACCCATCGCTAGAGTCTACACAATTTTCTTTAGAATTTCCTCCTTTTATCCCAGAAGACAATCTTACTCGGTCACGAGTGATCGCCTGATGATGATGATGTAGTATGCATTCATTTATTTGGATACAAACAAAATTAACTTCCAGTTACAAAGGATATTTAGAGATCTTATTTCAGCTTCTTTAAATTATTCATATTATTAATTTTTTCTTATCAGAATAACATTAGAAAATGACAATTTTTCACACAATATCAACTCAAATAAGTGAATTTCTGTTTCTGACACCCACCTGAGGTCGTATAACTTTCACTATATTTTTCAGTGCAGTATCTGGTGATGGAGGAGAGCAATCAGGTGTTGGGCCTGTTGAACTGTTTCTATGGTTACCTGTACCTGGTGCAATAATTGCTACTTGAGGTGCATTATCTGTGAATAAAAATAGTATTGCAGTGATTACAACATTGTATAGAATATACATTTAGAAAGCAGAAACTAGCTGTGAAGACAAGGAAGATTACACCTAAATATGTGGTAGTTATTATTACCTATAATTATTATTGTTTGCTTTCAGTTTGAGATATTAATGTGTTTTGAAAAGGAGTGCAGCACTGATCAAAGCAATTGCCAAGCACCCCAATCCAGCAGGGCTACACACGTGCAGAAAAAGGTTTATGTGTGGGGATTGTTCCTCAAGGCATGATTCATGTATTCAGAGGGATGCTGGAAGTGGGAGAGGATAACCCTACATTCAGCACTTAGAGATATAAGGATGATCCTTTAATTGTGTGCATATATGTGTGCATATCCTTGTCCACAGTAGAATCTACTGAATGTGTGGCTGTTCAGTACATAATGAATCAGGGCTAGAGTTAGTTGCTTCAATACCTATACTTATCCCAATTCAGTAAATGTGGCAAATTGCAATACTCACATGCACTGACAATTTTTCTTACAAAATACTCAGAACATATAACACATTAAACATTTGTACAGGAAGAGCTCTATATCTAAACACAGATGGTGTGGAGTACTGACAATAACTGTTTAAGAGAGTTAGCGCTAATTTGTTTTCTTTCCACCACATTATATACATCCAGGAAGGGCACTGCTAAATTTAAAAGGAACATTTATTCAATGCCTAGGCCTAAAAAATCTTGAAAGACAGACACCAAAAGCTTGGTACAAACTCAACAATGGAAAATACATTGACAAACATTTGTTGCAGGGCAGTTTATTTTCTAAACAGAGAAGCAAGGAAATGCAAGTATTTATGCAATCTACGATTAGACATCACTGTATTTTGAATATGGTACTAATAGTTGGAATGCTAACAGCACTTTAGATAATGTTGTATTGTCAACCTATAAACCCTCTTACACATTTGGGCCAAAGCTGCCCCTGCAAAGGTATACAGATATATACAACTTTCCCCCTAACTTGTGTCACTTCACACTCAATTTCTGTTCTGCATGTTCTGTCTGGTTTCAAATCCTTTCATCACCAACCACCAGTATTTTAAATTTGAGGATTTCACTAACAGGGCAATTGAGATCAGTTAGACTCCACCCCCAAGTAAAATGAATGCAGGGAAAGCAAACAAGGAGTGGGGGGTATAAATGACCCCAGCATGGTGAAAAAACTGATATAACAACACAATAACTATTCCATGCTGATGCAGAAGTTAAGGAGGTGTTAACAATTCTTTTTTTAAAAATCATAAATTTTTATTGAAGGGAAAAGCTCATAATAAGCTATGAGGAGGCTGTGGGGTTGTATCCAATGGGTTAGAGTCAATTAGTTTAACTTAAGTCCCATTAATTTCAGTGGATCTGCTCTAAGTACGATTAACATTGGATACAACTCTGTGAGACCTTATAGGACAGTGATGGCGAACCTTTTTGAGCCCGAGTGCCCAAACTGCAACACAAAACCAACTTATTTATTTCAAAGTGCCAACACTGCAATTAAACCTGAATACCGGGGTTTTAGTTTAGTAAAAACAACTCATACAGTTGTCTGAACTAATTAACATCTTTTGTCTTAAAAGAAAAACACAGTAACAGGGCTTTCAATGATACAAACAGTTTTTTATTGAAAAAAAACATCAACTCAATTTTTTTAAATAGTACTACATTGTACACATAGCCTGAAGGTAATTTAGATACACTTTTTAAATAATTAGGCGCATGTATTTTTGGATAAGGGATTCTCAACTTGTAATATGATTATATGCCAGACTGAAATTGTACTCTGGGTCCCAGCTTTACTCTGGGTCCTTTCCCTGCTTCTACAGGTGTTGGATTAGTAAAAGTAAAAGTCAACCTGTACTAGGATGAGCAAGATAAACAAGAAAACTAAACGTGCTTAACACATTTTAAACAACCTTTATGTCTTGGACTGCAAAAACTGCATTAGGTAAAAGTTTGCATTGGGCATGCAATTTTTCAGGCTGTAGAAAGTTTATAGTTCTTATTTATGCTAAAAATTATAAGTGGCTTATAATTCATGTATAAATAAATGTAAATAAATGTAAATAAACGGGGGAGGGAGGGAGGGAAGGAATCTGGAGGGGAAAGGAGGAGACCTCAAGCGTTTGGGGGAAAGAGTGGGGGGGACTGTGATGAAGCCAGGGAGAATGTGGGGAACGGAGAAGAAGGTGCTGGCTAGGAGGGAATGAGGCGGCTGGGGGGCAAGACGTGAGGGAAATGAAAAAAGGAAAAGGTCCCAGGTACAAAATGGGGGAAGGACGGGCGGATGGGATGTGCGCAGGGATGTAATACGAGCCTTACCTGGGCTCGATGTTCTCCGGCGCTCATTCCTGCGCGGCGGCAGCCCGATCTCGCTCTTCTGAGCGGCGCGGAGCGTTCTCCGCTGGACTCGCCGCCGCCTCTGGAGCCGCCGCCGCCTCCGGACCTGCTGCTGCCGCCGCCCGTCACTACCGCCCGTCATGTCATGTCCGGCGCACTGGTCCCCCGCGCAATGTTTTTGGCGGGGGGAACCAGGGCAACAGGGCTTAAACAGCCGGAAGTGACGCGACGGGACCAGCGCGAGCGACGCGGCCTGCACAGCCTGGCAAGGAGGCAGCAGGTAGGCCCATCGCCGCGTCACAGCCTGAGCCCGGGTGCGCAGCATGACGCTGCCTCACGACGACACCAGGGAGTGTTGGCGCCAGGCGGTGACTCTCCAGGCCTGCCCGCCCCAGGAGGACCTTCTTGGTCCTTCCCCGGCAGAGGAGGCGGCCTGCGGGATGCCGGGCGACACGCAGCGGGCAGGAGTGGCCGCTTCGCCCCCCTGCTCTTGAGCTCTGTTCGAGCTCTGTGCTCCTGGTGACCTATGGCTCGCGTGTCGGCAGAGCGGTCCCCACGTGCCAGCTGTGGCACACGTGCCATAGGTTCGCCATCACTGTTGTATGAGCTAACTTCAAGGCTAATTTTAGATCACAGATGATTTTGTAAGTAAGTGGTAAGGAGTTTGACATTTGAAAGAGCAGTACATTACAAAAAAAAATACTGCACATTTTCAGATGTTAAAAAATTGGTTTGAAGAGATCAAAGAAAGCATACTATATAATTATAGATGTTTACATTTTGTTGATGGCATGTATTAAAATAATGTGACTGCCGATGCAATTAGGGGTATGCATATCTTTCTAAGCAAAAGTGTCATGCAAAAACCACACAATATCATGAATACAAATAGTATTTGCTGACAGGGACTTTTATTTTGTGGACTTGAATTTTGAAAAAAATCAATATAGTTGGTAGACAGATGCCACGTTTTAATATGGCAAATTATAGTCACTGTCGCTATTCGTTGTCAGAGTGATCCGAAGGACACCATTTTTATTATTTAATTAAACTACTGTATTAGCTAATAGTGAGAGTTGGCAGTACCCAATTTGCAGTGAGAGGCATTATTACAAACCAACCCTACATAACTTGTGTCTCAGCAAGTCAAAGAGCCCACCACCCACATATGATGGCATACCAGGAGCTCAATAAAGCTTCTGTTTTTTTATTTGCTTGAAACTGCAAAATCTGGGGGGGACGGACACTATCAAGCATCTGGCAGGAAACAAAAGGGAGGAGGAACAGAATTCCAAAGTGCATGACTGTCTCAAACAGTTTCCTTTAAAAATAATAATTGTAGGTGCCCATGAAGAAGAGTTTGATTCAAAATGCATTGGCCTCTGTGGAGAAAAAGCGTCAGAGTTTCCTGCAACACACACACACACACACACACACACACACACCTATAAACAAGATAATCCCAGCTGGGGGCTGGGAAAGTCAGGCAAATGTACCTAATTTCTCTGATGGCTCCTGATGCCGTCTTTGATGGCCGGTGCCACAGCTATTTGCATGCGAATGTGGCAAAGAGCCACCCCTCCCCTGCCTGGCCCAGATGAAGTTCATCCTGATTAGCTGAAGACAGCTGGGCTACTGAAAGGAGGGGTGGGGGGAAGAATCTATACTGCCTGCCCGTAGCTTTTGGGTTTTGTTGTAGTCTGGACGTGAAGCAGCACGGAGTAGGGTTTTTGCTAAGGTAACCCTGAGAAGACCAACCCCCAGGTAAAGAGAGTAAGGGCCTGGGTAGTGATATAGTAAAGGAACTAGCTTTGTTGTTTTATAGCTCTACTGTGTATACCAAAGTGTCTCCCCACCTTTTCTCTCTCTTCCCACATTCCCCACCTTTTATTGTAATCCGTTTACCTTGAATAAACTTTCCTGGTTTTACCCCACACGGGGTGTGTGTGTGTGTGTGGTTCCGTGCTAAATCCAGTGTATAGACCCAGGGTAAGGCCCTGAGAGACTCAGGTCAAGACGGCAGAGCTAAGGCTGGCAGTTTTGCACCTTTGATCTCTGGTCTTGAGTAAAGGACCGGTTGGCAGTCCTTCACAGCCTCAATTAACTGAATTCTTTTTTGTGCAGGTTCCTGCCCTCTTTTATTTCCTATATTGATGCCTCCCTTCTCCGACAAGCACTTGGTACACTGATGGATTGTGTTCAGCTTGGTGAATCACAACTTGTGTAGGCCTTTAACGCATAAATGAATGTTCCATTTATACTCTTCTGAACCAAACTAGTACTGATGTGAGGCAATCTCAAATGGTAAAATTCCCATGTGAAACTTGAGAGAATACAATCCAAGTGTGGAAATGACCTAGCCCTCATTATGCACGAGGTTGCCATCCAACCAGAAAAAACAAATCCACAGTCCAGATATTTCCCTTCTTTCCAAGCTACACTTAATGGACAAGAGAGCAAAGTAATCCTTCTCCTGATGATCCTGCCCCCCCCCCCCAGAAATAATGGACTATATCGAATGCTGCCCTCACACTAGCAGGACCCACTGCTAGCACAACGGGAAGCTAGCAGATCCTGCAGCAATTGGAAATGAGTTGAAACGTTTGTTTCCGAAATGGGGCAGGTCAGCAAAATTTGCATTAAGCTCCATTGACCTGAGCCGTTCAGGAAATGAATGTGTCCACTCAGTTCCAGGGTTGCGGTTAGAAGCGCTAGTTCCTGTTTCATTTGCGGTGGGTCCCACTAATGCAACAGGAACAGCGAGAGCACAGCAGAGATATTGTATAATGCCCAGTGTATTTATCCTAATTTTGTAAACATGTTTTATTTAATCCCATTGTGAGCCCATGCTAGAGGAAACCTAGGCTTGTGGAAGCTGTTTTGCATATCCCTGGGGTCACCAGCACCACAGACTGATGCCAGGGACTGGAAGTGGTTAGGCCAAGAAGTAGTGATGGACAAATCAGTCTATTGCCGGACTATATCAGTTTCATGTGTATTCAGCCATAAGTCCATTCTATCTAATTTCTGCATCAGTGTGCAATTAAAAAAATGTACAAAGGTTTGCATTTATTTCTGTATGCAACGTTCCCTAATATATGCATTTTTGTATCTAATTTTGGAGCCGAAGACTTCATAGCAAAATTCAGAGAAATGTGCAGTCCAAAGGATAATTCTGTTTCGATCCACATAGTCTAGGAAGTGTGAATTCAGTCAGTTTGCTTTTGCGGGTGTAAAGGGGGAAATAAAGAGTCGAGACACAAATGTGGGGTAAAATTGGGCCACATTTATTAATAATGAAAGGCCTGCGAAGGGATGAAGTGCGGGTCAAATTAGGCCAGCCCATTGGCCAGTACTGCTGTTCTTTGGGTGAAGCATCCCAACCTGCGAGGCAGCGCTGTATCTCGCTGCCTCCCAGTTTTACAACACCATGGAGCTGGGAGGCCTTCCTAGTGTCACCTCCACTCGGAGTCACATGACAACAAGCAGGTGAGGTAAGAAAGCCTCAAAGGCAGTCTTTATCTCCCACAGACTGAGTCGCAGGACTTGGCAACGAGGAGCCTCAGATTATCGCCAGTCACCTAAAAGGTGCCAATGGACACTCACCAAACCCTGCCCATTTGCCTAAACCCGCACTTACACGCCAAATGTGACTGAATTGAATAGCCAATTGTCAGAGAACAAAAGAAAAAACACCCTGACCCAGCCTCAGTGTGGAGTAGGCGAAACACACACACTGCCCTCTAATGCCAATCTGAAAAACAGGGAGGGAGCTGCGAGAGGCAAAAGAGGCTGAGGGCGGGGCCGCCGGGCCAAATATCGGCCCCGGCCTGCCCCACCCCTTGATGCCTGCATTGGTGCAAAGAGGTCAGGTGAATAGTCTCTCTCACTCACTCCCCCCTGCAAAATTCTCCCCGCCCACAGTTGCATGCATTCGGGGGAAGAGAAAAAAAAGCAGAACAAAATTCTCCATTTGTTTCAGGTACTTGGTGGGGCACGTAGGTACTTGGTAGGGCAAGGAGTTGCATCCAGCACTGTGCTGGTTTACAACCCCCCCCCCCCAAGTACTATAGAAATGAAGAAGACAGACAACCTGCCAGTTTTGATATGGAGCAGAGAATTCTGAATAGTTCACATTTTAAGGGATAAAAATAAAAGTCATTACAATGGCCACAATCCAGAGTAACAAACATGCATATTTCTGGGTCTCTCAGACAGCACAAATATTACTAGAAAGAACTGTGAAAGAGCAGATGGAAGATCCAAAGATAGAACCAAAGGGTAATAGAAAACAGATTGAATTTATTGTTTTGAATATTTTTTTTGCTGTAGAAAATGGAATCACTGTTGTTCTGAACAGGATTGTAAATACATAGCTGAATAGCTATATTAAGCCTGATATTGTCTCTGATAGTTATTTTGAGGTAGTATTTGGATTTAATTACAGTAATACCTTGGATTGAGAGCATAATTCGTTCTGGAAACGTGCTTGTAGTCCAAAACACTCTTATATCAAAGCGAGTCTCTGGCGGGCATGAGCGGGGCTGATTTCGGCCCACTACGCCCGCTCAAGGCGAGCGGTTACATCCCTACAGACCTTGCCCGTTTATCAAGTTAGATTTTTTTAAAAAAAAATTGCTTGTCTTGCAAAATGCTCTCAGACCAAGTTTATTTTATTTATTTTTATTTATTTTATTATATTTGTTAATCGCCCATCTGGCTGGTCACCCGGCCACCCTTACTTGCAATCTAAGTTACTTGCAATCCAAGGTATTACTGTACCAGTGAAATGCATTCTTGAGGCAGTAGGGAGTCTGCCTAGCTGGGTTTTGTATCATCTAAAAGAATGTGAGCATAAGGATTACTTACTTTGTATGTTCTCCTCATCTTCCACCTGCAGAAACAAACCCTGGAATTGTTTCAAGTTTACATATGCTTAGTAATCTCAAGGCATCAATAATTCTCATTAAGTATTAATGAGGGTGAATGGTCCATTTCTTGAGTAATTTTTAAATACTCAATGGAGCATTCAAAACAGTTTTGTGCGCGTATTTCTTTCTCTAAAATTCTGGACCATCTTTCTTTTGAAGTATACAAAAGCCCCCTTCACAGGTTACTTGGATGAAGGGACAAACCATGTTCAAAGGAGCAATGGGGTCACACCTTTAACCATGCTCCTGAAATCACACAATTTCTCCAGGCCTGCCCTTGCTATTCACACTCCAACTCCTCCAGGCCTGCCCTTGTGGTTATCTAAGGTGAGGAAGCCTTTGTGTATTGACCTCTATGCACTGAGGTTTCCCTGGATTCTGTAAACCTGTGCCATCAGGGTTCCAGAATCTGGGGAAGCTCCCACACATAGAGGTCTACATGTGAAGGCTTCCCCACTTCAGATGTCCACACAAATAGGTTGACATTGGGGCTGGAAGGAGACAGGGATGGGGACTCGGACTCGAGGACTCGACTCGTGAGTCGGACTGAGTCCCCCTTCTGACTCGAGTCGGACTCGAGTCCCAATATTTTTAATGGGACTCGAGACTCGACACGGGACTCGAGACCAAGGACTTGTCAACATCCCTGCTTGATGCCACCTGCAGGTGCAGTCTGACCTAGTTGCAGTAACAATCCAAGTTTATTTTTTAAAATCATTTTCCTAATGCAACCTTTCAGACATTTTGGGTTTGGCTGCCTCTGCTTGCCTGTTTGGGGTTCCTTGCCTCCTCTGCCTGCCTGGTCTCTTCTTAACCAGTTCCACAGTTTGAATTGTCCAAGACAAAGGCCTCTGCCTGCCAGCTTTGTGGTTCCCTGCCTCCTCTGCCTGCCTGGTTATTTTGGGTTTTTCTGCCTGGTCTCTTCTTGTCAAAATCAGTGGCAGAGTTTTGAGATAAAAAAGTACACTTGTGCCTAGAATTTATTTAAGCCACACATCTGAAGTAGCCTTATTTTGTTGGGAAAACACCCCATTGATTTTAATAGGGACTCGTGGAGTCAGCTTTGGGAGTGACTCGGGACTCGTGAGTTACCATTTTGGACCAAGGACTTGGACTCGGACTCGAGACTCGGGTCCAAAGACTCGTGACTCGACTCGTGACTCGAGACCAAGGACTCTTCAACATCCCTGGGAGGAGATGCAAAACATTGGGGCAAAGCTAAAGGTGGGATGCCAATGCTCTTTTGAACACATTTTTCTCCTTCGTGTGACAGGGGCTACTGCAGATTACAATTACAAACAATAACAAAAGTACAAGCGATCATAAAACTGTAGTTCAAGAACAACAGCAGAGAACATGTACCAATTTTTAACAAAGCATCTGAGGAACAAAAGGCCTCAGTGAATAGAAAGATCTTCATCAACAGCCTCTATATAGGAAAACAGCCTGGTGGGCCCATTTATGAAGAATATTCAATAACTGCCACCATCAACTGCTTTGAGAATTAGAAGATCACACATGGAATTCAGACCGTCTCCTTGCAGAAACCTGAGGCTGTTTATATAAGAATATTTCTCTCGATAACCTGAACACCGCAATATGAATGTGAAAGACTCAGAAAAGAGAAGGAAAAGCTAATGAAACAAAACTCTTACATGATCCTTAATTTATGAGTGACTCATTCCATGAGGCTGCAGCAGAGGGAGAGATGGAATGACCCTGCTTCCCATCAGTCAACTCCATTTCTCTCCTCCTCTCCCTGAACTGTCTCCATTCAAGTTGGTCAGTATAAGAATTGTGTAACTTTAGGGACTGGTGCCTTAGATTGCCTGTTCTCCTCTTCCCTTATTGTGTTGTTTCTTTTAGATTACAGGACCGAGGGCAAAGACTTCTAATTTGTTATCTGCCTTACAATCTGGAGACTTTGTTGGCTGAAGAGTGGGGACCCGCAATGAAATATTGGGCCAGTTTGCACGACATGACAGCCCATCTCAGTTAATTTATCCGCAAGGAGCTGTGGCATGTACTGGCTACCATTATGAATATGCAAGCCCCAGCTGGGGCTTGCCAGAGCTTGTCATGTCATCTGAAACCAGGTGGCGGGGGTTATTTGAGGATTAAACTCTCACATAACAATAAAAAGGACCATGGGTTAATTATGTTGGTGTTATAGCAGAGTCAGCGGTAGGGTCAGTGGTCCAGTAAAGAATACATTCCAACATTTAGGTCCTTCTAATATATTTAATCCAAAGCATAAAGAGATAACTATATACAGAATACAGGATACATTGTTACCTGCTCCTCACAGCCACAGTGAGAGAGAGTGATTATACTGCAGAGCTAGGCTTTATACCATAAAACACCTCCCACATGCTTACACAGATTATTGCCACCTGTAGCAAGGGAATAGTCTGCCACTCAAGGACACACCTGCTTTCAAGCTCATTCCAAGTCTTTGGTTAGAATACACCAACAGCCCTCTTA
Organism: Shinisaurus crocodilurus; assembly: GCA_021292165.1. Taxonomy (NCBI): domain Eukaryota; kingdom Metazoa; phylum Chordata; class Lepidosauria; order Squamata; family Shinisauridae; genus Shinisaurus; species Shinisaurus crocodilurus. The sequence goes on from CM037879.1 coordinate 247,353,364, forward strand.
CTTGGAATGACGTCTTGAATAATTTTCTGTTTAATCTATTCAGTGATACCTAGTCCATCAAGTAGCATTTTATGTTTTACAGCAGATAATGACTTTGTAAATATATCTGCCAACATATTCTCGGTAGGACAATATTGTAATTTAATCCAATTATTCTGGATACAATCCTTTACATGTGTATAACGTATGTCAATATGTTTTGTTCTAGGTCTACATTTCTCAGACTTAGCCATGGTTATACATGCTTGATTGTCCTCATATATTGTTACAGTTTCTGAAATATTCAAGTTCATATCCTCAAACAGTTGTTTAAACCATTCTAACTCATTACAAGCTAAAGATAGACTAGCAAATTCAGCTTCAGCGCTTGATATGGCGACAAGACTTTGCTTTCTAGAATACCACTCTATTGGTGTCTGATTGTATATGAAAACAGTTCCAGATGTGGACTTCCTGTCTGTAGACATCCCCCAATCTGCATCTGTATATACACAGAAATCACCACTGCTCTGTTCAGACAATTTCAGCTTATAATTAATGGTGCCTTTTAGATATCTTAATATGCGTTTAATCGCAGCCCAATCTTGCATTGTCGGCTTAGATATCTTTCTGCTCAGTATATTTGTCGCATTTGTTATATCAGGCCTGGATATGTTTGCAAGATAAAGCAAACTTCCAATTATACCTCTAAATTTGTCAATATCTCCAAATTCTCTCTCATCCTCCTGCTTTTGATATTTTATAGTCATTGGAGTAGCAACTGGCTTACAATCTTCCATGCCATTGGACTCCAACAAAGCCTGTATTTTATTACTTTGATTAATCTGGAAAGAACCTGATGTTTCTCTGATTATTTGCATCCCTAGAATTTTTCACAGCCCCTAGGTCTTTAATTTCAAAATGTTTTTCTAACCCTTTTTCAAATATCTTTTTCTGTTTGTCTGTAGCATATACTAACAAAAGATCAACATATACTGACAAATACACAATTCCATTTTTGTTATTACATATGTACAAACAATGATCAGCATTACTTTGCTTAAACCCAAGTTCTTTTAATACACTATCTAGCTTTTTATTCCAACATCTGGCTGCTTGTTTTAATCCATAGATAGACTTGTTAAGTTTACACACCAGACTTGAATCTTTTACAAAACCTTGTGGTTGTGCCATGTAAACTTCTTCTAAATCTCCATATAAAAATGCAGTTTTAATATCATAATGTGAGACCTTTAATTGTTTCTCTGCTGCTATTTTTAATAATAGCCTAACACTTGCATATCTTACCGTGGGTGCAAATACTGACTCATATTCAACATTATATCGTTGTGCAAAACCCTTTGCAACTAGTCTTGCTCTAAACCGCTCTACTTGACCTTGTTCTTTTTTTTAAAATCTTGTATACCCATTTGGAACCTATGGCTTTTCTCCCTTCAGGTAAAGGTACAAGATCCCATGTTTTATTTTTATGCATTGCTTCTATCTCTTCTGCCATAGCCTTAAACCAATTTTGTGCTATCTCTGGCTCCATACTTTTAATCTCTTCAAAACTCTCTGGTTCATAAGCTACTTTCATTGCCTTATGTGTAGTTTGATAGTTTTGAAATTCATCCTGATAACGTACAGACGCTCTTCTTTCCCTTTCTGACCTTCTTAAAACAGGTTCATTTACTGTCTCAGGTTCTACTTTAATTTCAGTTTCTCTATCCTGAACAGTATTCTCCTCTATTACTTATAGATTTCATAGATCATAGAGTTGGAAGGAGCCTACAAGGCTATCGAGTCCAACCCCCTGCTCAATGCAGGAAACTAGAGGAGGGGTCTCCCATCCAAGTAATAACCAGGCTTGACCCTGCTTAGCTTTCCACGCTCAGACAAGCTGAGCCAGCGTAAGCTTGTTTGCTAACCTGTAATTCTGAGTTTGTATCATTTTGACTGAGGTAGATACACCTCAGAGGCATCTTTGCTTCCTTGTGTTTGTTCATGAAAGATGACATCTCTACTTATATTCTTATTTTTAGAGACCATAGTCTATATCCCTTCGTTTGAGAATCATAACCAAGAAGCTTACACTCTAGCCCTCTTGAGGACAGTTTTCTGCGTGTTTCTGCTTGAACATGCACAAAGCATTTACATCCAAACACACGTAGATGTCCTAATTTAGGTTTTACTCCATGAAGTAGTTCATAAGGAGTTGTATTGGTTACAGAGGTCAATACTCTGTTTAAAATATAGTTTGCTGTAACCAATGATTCTGCCCAGAAAACTTCTGATAAGTTTCCCTCCTTTAACTGTGCTCTAAGCATTTCTTGTCATGTTCTATTCCTCCTTTCTGTCCGTTTGTAAAGTGGCAATTGGGTATTCAAATCTATTCTTTGCCCATTGCACAAAGGATTTAAATTTCCAAAAACTTCATTTTTTTGTTTTAATAGATAAACAAACCCAAATCTAGTATAATCATCTACTATTGATAAAAAATATTTACTTTTTCCTAAACTTTGCCTAAAAGGACCTGCTACATCTGCATGTATTAATTCAAATGGTTTTTTCGTGATTCTATCACTATGTTTCCCAATAGGTGCTCTATGTGATTTAGTTTCACTACACACATCACATTCTACAAACCTTAGATTAAGCATGGCTTAATCGTGATTCCTTTGCATAAACTTGGCATTTTAGCAACAGTTCTATAATTTACATGCCCTAACCTCCTGTGATATAAATGAATACAGTTATTATGGGGATTACAATTGCTAATGGAGAGATTTGTTTTTACTTGACTTGCAGCCTCATCATTAACATGATTACTCTCCTGTGTTTCAATTACATATAATGAATCTTGTAAATATCCTGTAGCACAAACTTTCCCTCTTTTTCTAATTTCACATGTATCCCCATTAAAGCAAATTTCAAATCCCAATATTGCTAACTGAGATACACTTAGTAAATTAGATTCTAATTTAGGTACATAAGTGTTTCATTATCCAAACATTTAAATGTTACCTTTCCTTCCCCAGACACAGGTATTTTTCCACCATCAGCTAATGCAACAACTTGATGTTTTACATTAAGATTCAAAGAATCAAACAGAGGTTTTTCTTTGGTCATGTGGCGTGAAGCCCCTGAATCCAAGACCCACATACAGGAATCAGTTACTCAGTCTTGCAATAAAGCCTTTCTTGCTTACTGCATCATGTTCACCAGTCCTTACTTTCCATCCAGCATTCAGTTCATGCTTTTCCTGTGTTCTGTTCTTTCGTAGCAACCAACAGTTTTTCTTTAAATGCTCTTTCGAGCCACATACAAAGCATTTCTTTACTTTCAAGGCTGTAACTCCTCCAGTAATTGCTGATTCACAGCTGCTTTTATTATGGCCTCGTAAACTATTATTGCCCTTTAACACCGACAATGGCTGCTTGATATCAGCCCTTTCTTGTTGCTTTTCCCATTCTGCCAACAATTTTCCTGTTATCCATTCCACAGTTAAATCCTCTTCATCTCTACTTTCTATCAAAGTTGAAATGGCATCATAACTTTCATCAAGGCTTGATAAGATTATGTATACTTGTGATATGGGTATAAAGTCCATTCCACGTGCCCTTAATTGCCCAAAGATATCTCTAAGAGTTTTTAAGTGATCAGGCAAAGACTCACCAGGGGTTAATTGTTGCCGATACAACCGTGGAGTCAACAAAACTTTACTGCCTGCAGTTTCTCTCAGATAAATTCTCTGTAGAGCTTCCCATGCTTCTTTGGCTGTACTTTGAAAACGGATTAGTGAAATTTGAGAATCCTCAACTCCCAAAGCAATACTTGCTTGAGCCTTTTCATCTTGCTTTTGCCAGTTAGCATAATCCGCATACTCCTCATCTGGAGGTTCCTCTTCCACAGCTTTCCAGAGACCTTCCCGTCTGAGATACATTTCCATTTTATAACTCCAGGTGCTGTAATTAAAGTCATTTAGTATCTCAAAGACTTGACTGCCTTGCATTCCTTGAGCCATGCTTGCAGTTCCTTACAAATGTTAGTAAGCAGAAAAAACACTTTGCAAGTTGACACTCAAGCATTCAGGACCTCCTGGAATAATGGCTTTACCTTCCAGACCTCTGATATCCTCTGCTGACACCTTGCTCTGGCTATTCTGGTTATTCTGAGCCCATAACCATGTTGGTGTTATAGCAGAGTCAGCAGTAGCAGTAGGGTCAGTGGTCCAGTAAAGAATACATTCCAACATTTAGGTCCTTCTAATATATTTAATCCAAAGCATAAAGAGATAACTATAATACAGGATACATTGTTACCTGCTCCTCACAGCCACAGTGAGAGAGAGTGATTATACTGCAGAGCTAGGCTTTATACCATAAAACACCTCCCACATGCTTACACAGATTATTGCCACCTGTAGCAAGGGAGTAGTCTGCCACTCAAGGACACACCTGCTTTCAAGCTCATTCCAAGTCTTTGGTTAGAATACACCAACATACACTCTGAACCAGGTCACAGTAGTAGTATTCCCAGGCCCTAGCACAGGATGGGTGCATGGTAAGTTGAAGGCCACATATCAGCAGTGGGTGTGGGCAGCCAGTGATAGGTGGGGCCTGGGCTCCCCCTCTCCCACCAATCCTACACATGCACACAAACACACACAGCCTTCCCCCCAACTCACTGCCACAGACTTAGGTAGAGATGCATACAATCTCCCCTCACCGACTGACACTCTGCTGCGTCTCTCTCTCTCTCTCTCTCTCTCACACACACACACACACACACACACACACACACACACTCCCTGCTTATCTAGGGGGGATCTTCATCATGATCTTGAGGGAGATAAGGGACCTTGCCTCTCCCCACCACAACTCCCCTTCCCAGGCTTTCATCTTCTGACTTGGAGATGAAAGGTAGCAGCTGTAGCACACTTTGCTTCCATTGTTTCCCTCTCAAGAACAGGATTTTTGAGGAAGAAACCAGAGAGCACAGAGAGCTAAAGCATCTTTTGCCACTCTAGCCTACTTTATTCCATGGTTTCTCTCTCAAGATGTTATTCTTGAGAAAGAAACCATGGAGTACAATGAACTAGTATAGCAGAAGATACTCTAGCCCAGGAACGGTGCAGGGCTGTTTGGTGCCCTAGGCCAAATTATATTTAGCGCCCCCCCTCGTGCCGTGGGGGGGGGCTCCGGAGCAAAGCAGCCCTGCTCTGCAACCCCCCCCCCGCGCCGCCGCCGCCGCCGCCACCACCTACCTTCCCCCCGCCCCCGCTGCTGGCTGCTGGCTGCTGCTGCTGCTGCCGCAGCCGCCTCCTCCAACGCGATGGGACCCCCGCGCTTTACGACGGGAAGGTAGGTAGGTGGTTGGCGGGTGGGCGCGTGGGGGGGAGGTGCAGCGGCGGCGGCAGCAGCCGGAAAGCGGGCGGGGAGGCACGGCGGAGGCAGCAGGCAGGGCAGGAGCGCGCCGGAGGCGAGGAAGGGGCGCAGAAACTCTGCGCTCTCTTCCGCCACGCGCCCTAGGCAGCCGCCTGGGTCTGCCTAGCGGTAGCGCCGGCCCTGCTCTAGCCCTCCATACTCTGTGGTTTCCATCTCAAGAATATTATGGTGAGCTAGAGCAGTGAAAAGGTCCATTTGAAGCCCAGATGTACAGAGAGGAGGTGTAAGGAGGGGAATTTATTTGAGTTATGCTCCACCTTTCTACCAAGAAAAATGGCACACTAGGCAGCGCAGCAGGACCGGTGCAGGGCAGTTTGGCGCCCTAGGCGAAATGAAATTTAGTGCTCCCCCTCTCGTGCCGTGGGGGGGGCTCCGGAAAAGCAGCCCTGCTCTGCAAACCACCCGTGAACCTACCTTCCCCCCGCCCTGGCTTCCGCCTCCTCCTCCAAGGAGGAAGTGACGCGACGGGACCCCCACTCTGTTTTTTGCTGGGGAAACCAGGGCAGCAGGGCTGTTTAAGCCCTGTTGCCCTGGTTCCTCCCGCCAAAACAACGCGGGCGGGGCTCCGGAAGCGACGCGACGCAGAGAAGGTAGGTGGGGGGGTTGGGGGGCGGCAGCGGCAGCAACAGGCGGGGGGAGGCACGGCGGCGGCGGCAGGTGGGGGGGTGGCGCGGCGGCGGCGGGTGGGCAGGCGGGGAGGCGCAGCAGCGGGGGCGGGCGGGGAGGCCTGGTGGGGGCGGCGTGGCGGCAGCGAAGAGGAGCATAGCGTTTCTGTGCCCTCTTCAGCCGCACACCCTAGGCAACCGCCTAGTTTGCCTAGCAGTAGCGCCGGCCCTGCTAGGCAGCCTACAATCATAAATTAAACTTAATTAAAACAATAATAAAACAAATGCATCAAAACACAATTAAAACACAACAATAACAGAATAAAAACTGTTGGAGGATATGGAAAGGAGTCGGGCCTATACTAGTTAGGATGAAGCAGAGTTTTCCCCCTTATGCGCAGCCTGGTTATTGAAACTGGTTATCACCACATGGGTTGCTAAACCCTTGCTAAAAGGCTCTTAAAAGGAAACGGATTGTCCATACAAGGTTTAAAACTAACAAAGACATTTATTAGTTTTATTTACAGTCTGTTTATTCATATATGCAGGATGCACATAGGCAGGTTAGAGTCTTTGGTGTTAAGAGTCTGCTTCATTGGAGATTGGAGTATGAGGATTATGCTAACTGGCTGGAAGCCAGCTCAGACCGTGCATTCATCAGGTTGGAGAGGTGGGGGGGGGGGAGAGAGAGAGAGAGAGAGAGAGAGAGAGAGAGAGAGAGAGCTGGCCACAGAGAGGCCAGAAGTAGGGAGGAGGGGTTACAAAACATGCACCCTGGGGATTGTTCAATTAACCCTTTCCTCCCACTCTAACTAGAGGTTATATTACCTTGTTGATTTAAGCAGGCAACATTACAATTTCCATCAAAAACAGCATCCAACTCAATACGCCCACTTATACACCAAAGGCCTGCTTGAATAAAAAGGTTTCTGCCTGCCAGCAGAAAGACAACAGAGAGGAAGCGAACCTAGGCTCCCTCAGCAGGGAGTTCCACAGCCTGGGAGCGGTCACTGAGAAGGCCCTGAGAGATCCCCATCAATCACAGGCAGGTGACTCAACCACAGGCCGTAGGGGTGCCTCCATTCAGGACTTGTGGGAGAGAAAACTTCAGAAAGGGAGAGGGAGTAAACAAAGTTCCCCCTTTCACACCCTGAAATCTGCTATAAAGTGCTAAAGGGCTCAGGTGGAAGCGGGGTGCTAGCCCCAAACTTGAGTGCTGCTTTGTTGCTATATAGTTGGAACGGGGTGGGACGGGATGAGATTTCTGGAACGTGAAAACATGAAAAGGTGTCCGTTTCCCTTTCTGCTATCCTGAAATCTGCTAGTATGCTGGCAAGAGAAGGAGTGCTTTCTGCTCATGAGCCTTTCCTCCCTCTCCTTCATCCTTTCACACACTCTCTTTTTCTTTGGAGTACATCTTAGTTGGTTGTTACTGCTGAACTTGCAAGCTACAGCTTGCACTTCCTCTCTTATCCAAAGTTGCAAACCCTGATTTGAAGCTTGTTTGCAATCTGGTCTGGATGTAAAGCAAGAAACTACTGTTTGTGCAAAAGAGGAAGTAAGTCACTGAATCATTGCAGCAGTGGGGTGGAGGGGAGCATGTGAGCACAAGACTCATTTACATCCATCAAACTATGCTATGGCATTACATCTGAACTGAGCCACTATGTTGGACGATGATAGTATAGGTTCAGGTTATGGACAGTAATTCATATTGTCTGCAGTGATCACTGCCAAATTCTTTGGCCCTTTTTTCAATGCTGCTTAACCCTGCCCCACAGGAAGGATTTAGAAAATCCAGAAATATACTGCAAGTCTATTGTAAGGGATGCCAATACAGTGCTAGCAATTTATTTACAAACCTTTGTTCTCTGTAGTGTAAAGATGATCTACTGCTTGGGCACACCCCACTAGGACATTGCACTACTGCTTGTGCAACTGAATGTTTCTCAGCAGAATTCCGCAAGTGCAATTTGAGTTTGTGGAATTCCACAAGAGCCAGTGTGGCGTAGTGGTTAGAGTGCTGGGCTGGGACTCCGGAGATCCAGGCTCTAGTCCCCGCTCGGCCATGAAACTCACTGGGTGACTTTGGGCCAGTCACTGACTCTCAGCCTAACCTACCTCAGAGGGTTGTTGTGAGGATAAAATGGAGAGGAGGAGGAGGATTATGTAAGCTGCCTTGGGTTCTTTGCATGAAAAAAAGTGGGGTATAAATATAATAAATAAATATAAATAAAATAAAAATATAATAAATAAAAATGTAAGGTATATGTAGATATAATAAAGTTGTAGCCTATTTCAATCCAGCTCAGTTTGTGTGTGTCCTGTCTTTTCATTCCCATCTCTACTCCCTGCTGTGGGAACAAAGTAACTTATAACTAAGCAGTATATATAGCAGATTATTAACCAAAATCTGTGCATTATCTAATAACAGAGCGTAACAATTATAAAGTGAAACACCAGCAATATTTTACCTGTCTTTGAGGAAAGTCCTCTTGCTATTTCTAAAGAACATGGTTTCTTTGTAACTGTTGTATCCAGAAAATCACAGAGATCATTCTCATTTTCTACAGGAAATGCATAAGAAGAAGCAGATGGTACTGCTTCCAATGTATAACTCCTCTTCTTTGGAAATGACTCCTGAAATATAGAAATACTATTGTATGATCAAGATGGCCTTGTTGAATACAACAAAAAAAGGGGCAACCTGTAATAGAGTTTTTAAATTACCAGATTAACAGTGCAGTCCTTTATGTATCTACTCAGAAATAAGTCCCGTTGCATTCAGTAGGGCAGTGGTGGGCAGAAGGTAGATCTCCAGATGTTTTGGACTTCAACTCCCAGAAGCTCCTGCCACTATAGCCAATCGTCAGGAATGCTGGGACATGAAGTCCAAAACATCTGGAGATCTACTTTCTGCCCACCCTTGCAGTAGGATTTACTATGAATTCTAATGCTTTCTAAAATAAGTGTTTACCACATGAAAGAATTTATGGTTAATGTAACAAGTTATGTTCTGGAAGCATTAGAACAGGTTCTTGAAAACCTGCCCAAGTAACTACATTTACAGTGCAAATGTTGCCTGTGCAGGAGACAACAGAGGGGAGGAGGGGGAAAAACTTTATTCAGATCTTTTAGCATCAATTTCATTATTTTCTATGTCCAAACAGAAAGTGATATTTTTCAATATTATCGACAGTTTGTAAGGGCTATTTCACCAGCTGATATAAGCAGGATGTCTATATATTCATGCTGGGAAAATGGATATAACACATTTTCAAGAAATGTGTTAGTTGTTGCCGTATGTTTGAGTAATACACCTAAAATCAAATCCTGACTTTGAGTCTAATTTTAATCAATTAGAGATGATTCAGCCTTCAATCTGTACAAACTAATCTGAAATGTCAGAGCTGTCCAAGGTTACATGCAGAATAAAGATATACATATTATTGCATATCAGTTACTTGGCACTGAACAGTTGAAACCAATTCTAGTTTGGATTCAGATAACAGAAAGTTCTAAAGCAGAGGTGTTGAACTTCTTTAAGTTTGAGTGCCAGAATCTGTTTCGAACAAGCTCTTGGGGACTGCATTCCAGTGGTGGACAGAGGTCCACAAGCAAAAGTAGGCAAGGCTGAGAAAATCCAAGGCCAACTATGCTGCAAGGCAAGTGCCTCCCTCCAGCACCACACCATCTTTATCTCCAAAAATGCCTCATGTGGGCATCAGTGGCATTCTTTTTCTAAGAAAATGGTGGGTGGCTGCAGCCCAGTGCTTTGTTTTGAAGCATGCCCAGGCACCCGGAAAAAAGAAAAACATATGCAGTGGGGTCGTAGAGAACATCCTAGGGGGCTAAAGGGGTGGTGGGGAGTGAACAGTGTGTATTTTGCCTATACTGTGTGTGTGGTTGTCTGGGGTGTTTTTTGTTTTTTTTAATATGGTCTGTGTTAGCTGGTTTGTTTGTTGTGGTGTGTGTGTGTTGCCTGGGCTGTGTGTGTGTGTGTGTGTGTGTGTGAGTGTGTGTGAGAGAGAGAGAGAGAGAGAGATTCATTTTGCCCTGTTTGTAAATGGTTTTGTGTGTGCATGTGTGTGGTCTGCCTGGTTTGTACATGTGTATGTATGTGTATGGTGGTGTGCACGTGTTTTACCTGGTGCTTGTGCGTGTGTGTTGGGGAGGAAGGTTGTGGTGTGTGTGTCATGTAGGGATGTGTGAGGAATCTGACAGGGGAGTGAAAATCAGATGGATTTTCATGATTGGGCCCCCCAGATTCTGGTTCGCTGTGGTGCGAGTCGAGCCAGATCACAGACTTCTGTCTCTAAGATAGGCCATGATTTGCATGTTAAAAACAACAACAAACCACTAAGGAAATTTGTGTAAAATTGGCTGATTTACTCAAATCGGCACCCAAAAACCATGTGGTACTAGCACGATTTGCAAATTGTGCAAATCGCACTAGATCCACGTGGGTTTTGGGCTCCAAATTGCACAAATCCACCAATTTTGCACTAATTTCTTTAGCTTTCTTCTATCTCAGAGATGGAAATCCATGAAAACTCCCCTGACTCAGCCCCACTTTTGATCATCAGATTGGAAGAGGGCAGGAAATCCATTGAGCTCAAATGAGCAGGATTTCACTGTTTCAGTACATCCCCAGTTTTGCCAGTATGTGTGTCACCAGTTTGCCTTCTATGAAATGGGTATCCCCCACGCACCACTAAAACTCTCTGCATTCCTAACCATTGGTCATGCTGACTGGGGCTGATGGGAGTTGAAGTCCAACACATCTGGAGGGCACCAGGTTGAGGAAGACTGCTTTAAATAAAGAAAGCAGTCTCTGTGGCGGCCCCCAAGTTATGGAACTCCCTCCCTAGTGACCTTCGCCATGCCCCCTCTGTGATGAGCTTCTGCCACGCATTAAAAACATGGTATTTCAGGCAGGAATATGGGGTGGGTTAGGATTTTAAAAGAATTTTTTATACTGTTTTAATGGTCATGTTTTATTGTATTGTTTTAATTGTACATCGCCCAGGGTGGCCGGGTGACCGGCCAGATGGGCGATTAACAAATGTAATAAATAAAATAAATAAATCAGCTTAAACCGTCACTTTTACTGGACTGGACTGTTAAAATATTGCAGTCTCTCACCTCACAGCTCTCCATCTCACTTAAGAATTTAGGAAAAAACATAGAACTTGCTACATGGCCAGCTGGCAGGATACTTTGCTCTGAGAACGAAGGAAGTGTGAGCAGATTACAGCCTAGTTCTCACAAACATGAGTTGGCAAACTGTACTTGGACTGTGCCAATTCAGACTGCACATGCGGGCTCATATGATTGGATGTTCTGCCGTACAAAAAATAAAATAAAATCCAGAATATTAGCATTTCAGGGAGCTTGCTGGGTAAGAATCCCTCTTCCTGACATGCTAGTTTAATATGTGCAGGGATTTTGGACGGGATGGAAGAACATTAAATCAGGTGAGCCTCCAGCAAATGTCTGAAGTGATACAATTGTTGTGATATGAATCACATGGAGAGGAACAGAATGGCGGTAAACAAGTGTGTTGTGTCTTTCTACTTTCCCGTGTTCTTTCTCATGGGAAAGCTAGGTCCTGAAATCATTATGAGCTAGTCACATGGTTTGTATGTTCTGATGACGTGCTAACTTGTTTTTCTGTCTGAAGCCATTTTAGAGAAGAGCAGGACTGCTTTCTCTATTCTTTCTCTCTTCTGGCTATTGCTTGCTGGACTTTGCAACAATGTAATGTCTTTGCTGAAGTGGAGTGAAGCTCAACCTACTCCACTGGAATTAATGCTTGCTATGCATTGTACTCTGCACATGGACTGTAACTAGGAAATGTATACTCTGTAGAACTTTACTTGTTAAGTGAATAAACAGGTAAAAATAGACCTGTGGTGTTACAGAGTGTTTCCTTGCTACTTGCTACTTGGATTAGTCTGCAAACCGGGGAAGCTAGAAGCTGGAGTCGGATTACAGGCAAGCTGGCTGGCAGCTTCAAACCGACATGCTGCACGCTGCGCAGAGGGGGGTGAGATCTGGAAGATCTGTGTGTGGAATAATGGGCCTCTATGCACAGACAGGATTTTAAATCTCCCATCCAGCACACGCGGGGCTCTGCTGTCACTCACGCGCCTTCAAGGTCATGGGCCCAGGAATCGGGACCAGAACCGAATGGAACCAGTTCGGTACCAGGCTGAAAGTCAACACCAGCACCAGCAGCAGGACCTGTTTTTCCAACAGCTATGTCAACAACTTCGAATCCGGGATTGCGATGATTAATGGCAGAGAAGAAAGACATCAAAGAAGAAGAAAAATCTCCTGGGCCTTCGTCCAGTAAGGAGGGGGAAGAGTGGGAGGTGTTCGCTGAACGCTTGCAGGCTCTGTTCAAGGCCGAAAGCTCAGAAAGTGAAGCCGAAGTTTCTGGAGGGGAGGAGGCAGAAAATCCCCCGGTCACAGAAATGGCGGCGGCACCATCTCTGAACCCACAGATAGTGAAAAAACTGTCTGGCTCGAACTATGTGTTGTGGAATTTCCAAATGCAGCATTATTTGACCCATGCGGGACTCTGGAATGTTGTAACACAGGATGCAGTTGCAGTGGGGGAGCAAGCTTATAATGAATGGAAGGAACAAGACGATAAAGCCAAGGCAATTTTGTGTTTATCTGTGGAAAGTTTAACCCTGTGGTCTGGCAGGGTTCTGAAGACACGCTTCGAGATTTTGAACATTTCATTAATAATCAACATACCACTATCAAATTTGACATGAAATATGACAAGCGCCAAATTCATTTTTTGGATATATACCTAACTGTGCATGAGGGATCTCTACAAACATCTACTTATAAGAAACCAACAGATGTGAACTCCTATTTGAACTATGAAAGTCATCATACTGTCTCTTTAAAGAGAAATTTACCTTATTCACAATTCTTAAGGATTAGAAGAAACTGTAATCAAAGCAGTGAATTCCATCTACAAGCTGGTCAATTAATGCGACAATTAGAAAACAGAGGCTACCCCCGTAGAATACTAAAACAGGCTCTCTACAAAGCCAAAACAGTAAAAAGGACAGAATTGCTAAAACCCAAAAATAGATTAACACAAAACAATAGAATGATTATCCCCATAACATTTGATGGCTCAACTGTGTATATTAAAAACATTATCCTAAAACATTGGCACCTTTTGAAAGACATCCCTAAGTGTGCACAACCACCCATGTTTGCCTACAAACGCACTGCCAGTTTAAAAGACATTTTGGTCCATTCAAGACTAGGGCACAACACGAATCAGACAACTATCTCTGGAAAAATACCTGTGGGACATTACAAATGTGGGAATTGTAGTGTTTGTGACAATTGCTTGACCCTAAAGTCTTTTAGAAACCCTACTAACAATAAAGAGTACACCCTAAAAGAATTTTCCAATTGCAACACACCAGGTGTTGTATATGCTATCCAGTGTCCCTGCCCTTTACTATACATAGGCATGACAACTAGAAAAATAAAATTAAGAATAGCTGAACACAAAAGTTGCATTAGAACCAAAAAGATTCATGCACCAATGGTCAAACATTATATGGAACAGGAGCATGATGAAAACTCTGTCAGGTTTTGGTGCTTAGAAAGAGTGCGAGGTACAGGAAAACAACTAATAGCAAAACTTAAAAACCAAGAGTCCAGATGGATATTTAATCTAAATACAGTGGCTCCATTTGGATTAAATGAGAACATAGATTGGTTATCAACTGGTTTGTAGTATACTATTTTTTGCCATGGTTTTGTTGAAATAAATTATGTATAAAAGACCAACTTCAGTGTAAGTTCGTTCAGCATACTAGATGTATAGCCACACTATCAGGCAACCTCTAAATGAAGATGACTACCAGGTGTGTGTAAGAGTATCACACCAGATAAATTACTCCATCTGCCAAACTCTAGGAGCATTGCCTCAGGAGCTTGGTAGATGAAACCAACCTTGGTAAGTCAATATACTCCTTCTGAAAGGGTTCTCTTATATTTTTATTTTTTCTATCTTTTTAAATTTATAAAAAAAAATTCTTATCAATGTATGTACTAATAAAACAAATGTATATTTTATATAGAATTGGAGTGATACAGAGCATTAGCTTGTATATTGACCTTAGTGAAAACTACAGGGGTGAGCATGATATCATTTAATTATGTTCTATATTACTACCAATTTCTTATGAAAAACTAGCAGACTGTAGTTTGATTCATTGTAAGTTTTGTATTTTTCCTAAGCCACTGAAGAAGGCCTTTGGGCCGAAACGCGTTTGGCTTCTACACACAAGTTAAGAAAGCTTACATGCTGTGAGGACATTCTCTGGAAGCACCAAACAAAAAAAACTTTGGCACTAATATTACTTCATCTAGAGAGAGAGGTCCTCAAGTCTGAAAGGACATTTGTATCATCTTCAGCCCTTAAGACGTTGTATTTTACAGGTCTACGTAATTGTTGTTGTCTTATACATGTTTTTATATATAATTTTTTAAAAAAACATTTCTGGAAATTTTTATATGTGTCAGGCAAACTTCTCTCTGAGTGGGAGAAGAGGCAACGGAAGAAAAACAATGCTGGACGTAAATCAGCAGACAGCTCGGCTGACGCGGGGCACAGCCAAGCTGGGAGTAGCAACAAGCTGGGAGCTACAGCTTTAAAAGTGAAAAAATGTTTTTCTTGTGGATCTACAAATCATCTGAAAAAAGACTGTAAGGTCAAACAGAAAAAGAAACAAAACAAACAGGAAACTACAAATGCACCTGAGGAGGCAATTAAAATGGGCAAAAGTTTGATTGCTAGGGTGGGAGTTTCTAATAATAATGTTTGGGTTCTTGATTCTGGGGCCTCACACCACATGACTAACTCCAGAGACATATTTCAATCTCTGGAAGAAGATGGATGTACAAATCAGCATGTGGAATTAGCTGACGGGAAACGGATACAAGTTTCAGCAACAGGAACAATTGACTTTGCTACTCTGGGTCAGCAGAGGGCACTGCTTGTTCAGGAACTGGACACAAACCTGATAAGTATTTCTCAATTAGCTCAAAATGGTTTTGAAATGTGTTTTTCAGACAGCAAATGTGTGATTTCACGTGAAGGGACAGTCTGTGCAAAAGGTGGTTTGCAGAATTCTCTGTATGTTATAAATCCATTTGTAACACATGATGAGAGTGCAAAGTATGCAAATTGTAAACCCCATGATAATTGTTTACATATTTTCCACAAACGTTTTGCACATGCCAACTACAGGAGCATCGAGAAGATGCCGGGTCTGTGTGAGGGTATGAAAATGAAACCTTGTTCTAATTATGTGGAATGTGAAGTATGTAGTAAGGCAAAGTCACACAGAACTAACATTCAGAAACACAGTGATAGAGTGAGCACAAGAATATTTGAGCTGGTACACTCTGATGTTGCTGGGCCATTTGAGGACAGCTATGGAGGAAATAGGTACTACATGACTCTTGTGGATGATTATTCAAGATTTGGATTTATTTATCTTCTGCAGCACAAATCTCAGGTTCAAGAGAGATTTGAATCATTTGTGAAATGGGCTGGTAACAGATACAAACAATACCCAATAGGTGAATTGCTCACAGATGGTGGGGGAGAGTACATGAGTACAAAATTCAAGAAATTCTTGGAAAGTGAGGGCATTGGGCACAAAGTCACGGCCCCAAATTCCCCATTTCAAAATGGCGTTGCTGAAAGACGTAACAGAACACTCCAGGAAATTATGAGGGCTCAATTAGCTGACTCACAGGTGGGAAACCGTTTCTGGGGGGATGCACTGTCAAATGCCAATTATCTGCTGAATAGATTACCCAACACCACAACTGTGAAAACTCCATATGAAATATTTCATGGGAGGAAGCCAAAGATAGCACACGTGCGAATTTTTGGGTGCAAATGTTTTGTTCATATACAGGCTCAAAACAGAACAAAGCTGTTGCCCAGAAGCTTTGAATGTTTTCTACTGGGATATGATGCACAAACAAAAGGATACAGGTTGTGGTCACCACAACACAACAAGGTAATTCTGAGCAGGGATGTGATTTTTCATGAACAAACACATGAACAGAAACAGCTGGTGGAATTGCCAATGCATGCAATGACTGAAACACAGCAGGAAGTTTCTGAAACAGAACAGGCCACTGGGCAGATATCTGGGGAACAGGAGGGAGGTGAACAATCTCTAAGGCGTTCAACCCGAGAACGTAAAACACCTGTTAGATATCAGGATGAATTCCAAAGTGGGAAAACTGTTGTACATAAAGCTCTCAAAATAGCTTTAGAACCTCAAAATTTTGAAGAAATCCAAAGCATGGAACCAGCAGTGAGAAATGATTGGTTTGAAGCCATGCAGGATGAAATCAATGCCATGCATAACAAAACATGGAGTCTGGTATCTTTGCCTGTAGGGCGCAAGGCCATCACCTGTAAATGGGTGTACAAGGTGAAAACAAATCACCAGGGGCAGGTGGAAAGGTACAGGGCAAGACTCGAGGCAAGAGGGTTTGCACAAAAACATGGGGTAGATTTTGATTCTGTGTTTGCACCAACAACAAGGTATGCAACTGTCAGATTGTTGTTGAAATTGGCAGCACAAAGAAAAATGATGGCATTTCATTTTGATGTAAAAACTGCTTTCCTATATGGTGATTTACAAGAGGAAATCTACATGGTGCAACCAAAAGGTTTTGTAGAAAAAAACCCCAGTCTTGTATGTCGTCTGCACAAGTCCATATATGGGTTAAAACAAGCAGCTCAATGCTGGAACCAAAAACTGGACAGAGTTTTGATTAGTTTGGGATTCAAACAAAGCAAGGCTGATCACTGTCTGTACACATGTCACACAGAACTGGGACATTGGGTGTATTTGTTAGTCTTTGTTGATGATATATTGCTGATAACAGAATCAGTAAGTCAGAAAGACAAAATTGCAAAAGAATTGCAAGCACACTTTGAACTGAAAGATCTAGGTTTGGTGAAACATTATCTTGGAATGCAATTATCCCAGGATGAGGAAGGTTCTTTCATGGTTGAACAAAGTGGAAAAATTCAGAAATTGCTGGAAATTCATGGATTGGAGAATTGTAACCCAGTTACCACTCCAATGACTCTTGAATATCAGAAACACAGAGATAACACTGAATTTGAAGATATTGGAAAATATCAAAGTGTTATTGGAAGCCTGCTATATTTGGCAAATGTGAGTAGGCCAGACATCAGCAATGCTGTAAACATACTTAGCAGGAAAACCCAAAATCCTTCTATGTATGATTGGCTAGCTGTGAAACGTGTGTTAAGGTATTTAAAAAGATCCATGAATTGCAAACTGAAATTGTCATCACACACAGAGGGAGGTTTTTGTGTGTACACTGATGCTGATTGGGGGTCTGCTACAGATAGAAAGTCCACAAGTGGGACTGTGATAATGTATGACAACAGTCTAATTGACTGGTACACACGTAAACAATCTTGTGTGGCTGTATCTAGTGCAGAATCTGAATTCACATCAGTTTATCTCAAGCATGCAATGAGATTGAATGGTTCAACCAATTGTTTACTGATCTGCAATTACCAGTAGGCAAGGCTGTTACAATTTTTGAGGACAACCAAGCTTGCATAAGCATGGCACAAAATGAAAAATGTAAGCCAAGAACCAAGCACATTGATGTTCGTTACTCTCATGTAAAGGACTGTGTGCAGAAAGGATGGGTAATACTCAAATACTGTGCAACGGGAAATGGTGGCAGATCTTTTCACAAAACCATTGCCTGTAGTAAGACACAGGAAGCTAATGACAGCACTAGGCCTCATTGAGTAAGTATAAACAAGATGTACTACAGCTTGTGGGGGGATGTTGTGATATGAATCACATTGACCAGCTGTAGCACAGTGTTTACACATGGAGAGGAACAGAATGGCGGTAAACAAGTGTGTTGTGTCTTTCTACTTTCCCATGTTCTTTCTCATGGGAAAGCTAGGTCCTGGAATCATTATGAGCTAGTCACATGGTTTGTATGTTCTGATGACGTGCTAACTTGTTTTTCTGTCTGAAGCCATTTTAGAGAAGAGCAGGACTGCTTTCTCTATTCTTTCTCTCTTCTGGCTATTGCTTGCTGGACTTTGCAACAATGTAATGTCTTTGCTGAAGTGGAGTGAAGCTCAACCTACTCCACTGGAATTAATGCTTGCTATGCATTGTACTCTGCACATGGACTGTAACTAGGAAATGTATACTCTGTAGAAGGACAGGTTGCTTACCTGTAACTGTAGTTCTTCGAGTGGTCATCTGTGCATTCACACACATATGGGTTCTCTGCGCCTGCGCTGAGACCATTCGGAAACTTCTTTAGCTGAGCTGAACTGGGCGGGAGCCCCTCCCCCTCGCGCGTGCTCCTTAGCGCGGCTCCCGCCCGTCTCCTCAGTTCCCTGAGACCGCCTATTGCGACCCTCAGAACCGAGGCTGATCCAGGGGAAAAAGGAGCTTACTACGCCCCCTCGAGCTCGATGACTACGAGATCGATAGTAAAAAAGTCTCAATCCCGAGCAAATCGAGATTGTCTAGAAGGAAAAGACAGAATAAAAACAGACTATCGAACTCGATGTCCACGAGATCGATAGATAAAGTCTCGATCCCGATGTAATCGAGATCGTCTAAAAAAAGAAAAACAAAATGACAACAGACCATCCCATTTCCACCTGGGTATCCATCGAACTCGATGCAGACACCGAGAGGGGAAGGAGGGCGGGTTGTGTGAATGCACAGATGACCACTCGAAGAACTACAGTTACAGGTAAGCAACCTGTCCTTCTTCTTCGTGGTCTCTGTGCTTCACACACATATGGGTAAATTAGCAAGCTGACTTACCGGAGGTGGGTCGGTGTCGGTAGTCAGATGGTGACCGATGATAGGACCGCTCTCCCGAAAGCGTTCTGCGCCCTGGCTCGAACGTCGAGGCGGTAGTGGCGGATAAAGGTGGAGGGTGAAGACCAAGTTGCCGCCCTGCACAAGTCCGATAAAGAAATTCCTCTGCCAAATGCCATCGAAGTCGACATGGCTCTCGTAGAATGTGCCCTTACCGAGCCCGGTAAAGCGCGATTGGCAAGTTGATATGCCAATTTAATAGTGTCGACCAGCCATGAGGACAGTCTTTGCTTCGACACGGGGCAGCCCTTTTTCGGTGGGCCGTAGCAGACAAAAAGTTGTTGAGTGTGTCTTATGGGCTCTGTACGCACCTTGTAAAAGGCTAGGGCTCTACGGACATCGAGGCTGTGTAAAAGTCTCTCGACATCCGACGTTGGTGATGGAAAGAATGCTGGAAGTATAATATCCTGACCCAGGTGAAATTCGGAAATGACCTTAGGAAGAAATGATATATCTGGCCGCAAAACGACTTTGTCTTTGTGAAAGGTAGTATACGGAGGATCAATTCTGAGTGCGGCTATTTCGCCAACACGCCTTGCAGATGTAATCGCTACAAGAAACAGGGTTTTCAGCGACAGAAGGCGTAAGTCTGACTTCGCCATGGGTTCGAACGGCGCTTTTGTTAGTGCCTTCAAAACCAGTTGAAGGTCCCATCCTGGTGTAATATTCCTCGTTGGAGGACATAAATTTTTTAATCCCTTCAAAAATTGTTTCACTAAGGGATGGACAAATAGCGACATGCTGGTAGAAGTTGTGCGATAAGCCGTAATTGCAGCCAAATAAACTTTAATTGACGAGAATTTCAGTCCGCGGGTCATCAACGAGTGCAGAAAATCGAGGACAGTGGATACCGAGCATGTTGTAGGGTCTTTACCCGAAGCCGAGACAAAGCTGGAGAAAGCCTGCCATTTCCTCTCATAAGAAAGTCTTGTCGAAGGTTTGCATGCTGCCAGCAAAACGTCTTTAACTGCATCAGACAGGTCCGTATCCGTCGTTATCTGATCCTCCATGCTGTGAGGCTTAAGGGATGCAGATTCGGATGAAGTACCTTGCCTTGGTGCTGTGTCAGCAGATCGTCTCGAGTTGGTAATTGCAGATAATCTCCCTGGGACAGATTGAGTAAGTGGGAGAACCAAGGCTGTCTCAGGCCACCATGGAGAAATTAGTATGCAATTTGTCCTGTCTAGCGATATCTTGGCTAGCACTCGTGTTAAGAGCGGAATTGGAGGGAATAGGTAGTAGAACCCGTTGTTCCATTCCAACAGGAACGCGTCGGTCATCGACTTCGGGTCCGACCCTGCTCTGCTGCAGAACAGTGGACAGGCTGCGTTCTCGCTGGTTGCAAATAAGTCCATGTCTGGTCGACCCCACCGTTGAAATAGGGAAGTCAGCACTTGCCTGTTCAATTCCCACTCGTGTGATTGCAGAGACACTCTGCTCAGTGCGTCCGCCAGTACGTTCGTCTTCCCAGCGATATGGATCGCCACAAATGACATCTGACGAAGGAGGGCCCACTCGTAGATCCGCAAGGTCAGTCGCGTGAGGCGCACGGATTTGGTGCCTCCCTGCTTGTTGATATAAGCCACCACTGTGGTATTGTCCGTCACGATCTGTATGTGATGTCCGGTAAGATAATGTTCCAGTGCTTGGAGCGCCCTCCATACAGCCATCAGCTCCAGCCAATTGATATGCTTGGAGGCCTCCGTCGGGGACCATGTGCCCTGTACGACATGGTCTTCGGAGTGGGCCCCCCATCCCAGTAAGGACGCGTCCGTCGTCAGTATCCTGCTCGGTACCGGCGGTTGAAATGGCACACCGTCGAGTAGATTTGATTCCTGCTGCCACCACCTCAAAGACTCTCTTACGGCTCGTGGGAGTAGTAGACGAAGAGAAGGTCTGTCCTTTTCTGGTTCGAAGGCTCGAACAAACCAGGTCTGAAGCGGTCGCATGCGAAGCCTCGCATAGCGTACTACTCCGATGGTCGAGGCCATGTGCCCCAGAAGTCTTTGTACGACATGAACTGACGTCACCGATTGTTTGGACACTTTGCTTGCAAGGGAGATCAGTTTGAACGCCCTGTCGTTTGGGAGATACGCCCGACCATCGAACGCGCTTAGCCTTGCCCCTATGTATTGGATCTCTCTCGTTGGCTGTAGGACCGACTTTTCCGAGTTCAGACAAAGTCCCAATTCGAGCATGAGATCGAGAGTTTGTTTGAGAGCCCTCTGGAGCTCGATCCTCGAGGATGCCACCAGCAACCAATCGTCGAGGTAGGGAAAGATGGTGATGCCTCTTGCCCTTAGACTTGCGCACACCACCGCCACACACTTCGTGAATACCCTCGGCGCGGTGGAAAGTCCGAATGGAAGAACGACGAACTGGTAGGAGTCGTCCCCCACTCGGAACCGAAGGTATTTCCAGGCTGTCCTCGTGGATGGCGATGTGGAAGTATGCATCCTTGAGGTCGATGGATGCGAACCAATCGCTCCTTTGGAGTAGCGGAAGGATCGATTGGAGCGTGACCATGCGGAATCTTTTCGGTGGGATAAAAAGATTTACAGTCCGAAGGTCCAGGATCGGTCTGAGTCCTCCTTTTTTCTTCACGATGAAGTACCTGGAGTACAGCCTGTCCTGGGAGTTTTCTGTGAGGACTGGCTGTATCGCCCCTTTTTGAAGGAGGGTAGAAACTTCCTCCATCAGCACCCGAGTTGGACGGGTGGTCTTGATCCCGAGAAACGGGGGGAGAACCCCGAACTCGATCCTGTAACCGTGCTCCACAATGCGCAGCACCCATCGATCCGTCGTGATGGTCCTCCACGATTGGAGGTGGTGGCAAAGTCGAGAGCCGAAGAGAGTAGTCTGAGGTGGTGCAGAGATGTCGAGGTGAAGAGTCGGTGGCACTACGCTCGTGACGGCGAGGTAGTCAAAGACGACGCCGGCCGGCATCGCCTCCCCTCCTGGTGCCTCTGGACCGCTGCTGGAACGGCCGTTGCGGCGCTTGAGGTTGCGTTGTTCCGGGCCTCCGGTTCCCGCCTCTGTACTGGCCTGACTGTTGGTACTGTCTGGCTGGGAACGGGAACCGAGACCAACGCCGTGGTCTAAAACTCTGGGACGGTTGCTTGCGGATAAGCCCCATCTTCTTCGCCGTCGTCAGAGCTTTCTGGGCAGAGTCGAGGGAGTCGTCCGTGGAGGAATTAAATAACCCCTCGCCGTCAAACGGGAGGTCTTGGATCTTCGCCCTATCGTCAGGAGTCAGGGCGGTAGAGCGAAGCCATGCGTGCCTCCTCAAAGCCACGGAACCGACCATCGACCTGGCGTGGCTGTCGACTTGGTGCCTTGCTGTATTCATTTGTAGGGCACCGATGCTAGTCGCCTCTTTAATAAATTGAGCTGCCAGGTCCCTCTTGTCGTCCGGCAGATAATCACAGAGGTCTCCCAGCTTCTCCGTGATGTACATCTGATATCTAGCTAACAACGCCTCGTAGTTAGATATCTTGAGTCCGAGGGAAGACGATGAGTAGATCCTACGGCCGTAGGAATCTAGTGTCTTACCCTCTTTATCTGCCGGAGTGGTATGCTGTTTCCCCCCACGAGACTGCGCCGATTTGACTATAAGCGAGTTCGGGGTCGGATGAGAAAACAGAAATTTTGCTCCTTCCTCCTGGATTTTGTACATTGACTCCAGGCATTTGGCCGTCAGTTTAGTTGAGGCCGGAGTCTTCCAGGTTTCCTGCACCGTCTCCAACAGTGTCGGCAGGAATGGAAGGAGCAACTGGTTCGACTGTGTCGTCCTAAGGACAGCATAAATGTCATCCTTGGCCTTTCCTTTCGAAGACTTCGCCTCGACTCCCAGAGCAGTCACCAGCCGGCTGGCATGCTCAGCGAAACTCCCCATGTCCTCCGATGGGGAGACCGCGTCTTTAGACTCCACCTGTGTGTCTGGCGAAGTGGAGTGGGAGGAGGAAGCTGCCGAGTCCGAATCCGACAGGTATGCCGATCCCAACGAGGAGTGACCAACAACATCAGTCGCAACCGGTAGACGCATGAGAGACTGTGGTTGAGCCGTCGATGTTGATGCAGTCGGCTCTCGCACTACTTCAACCGGGGCACGAGACACAGCCACATCTCGTCGAGGTGAAGGAGAATGCCTCCGACCACGGTGCCTGTCTGGAGAAACTGAACGTCTGTGGTAGTAGCGACGTTCCGACCTCTCGCGTCTCGGTGAGCGTCTCGACCTCGAGTAGTAACTCCTAGAACTTGATCCCGAGTAGTAGGAGCGGGACCTCGACCTCTCATCTCGGTATCGGGAGAGACGAGACCGATGGCTCGAAGTCATGGAGACCGAGTCACGAGCCCGATAATGCGGGGATCGTGATCGGCGGCGGTGTTCTTGACGCTCCTCTGCGCGCCCAACCGACGGAGACAGTAGCAGTGGAGGACCCCTCGAGCCCGAACGGGGTCTGTCCGATGTCTTCTGCTCCTCGAGCTGGGCTGGCGAAGCCACAAGCTCTCCCTCCGACAGGGAAGCTGCCGCAGTCATCGGCTCTTTTTCGATCTCTCGGCCTTGAGGAGACGTAGTCGAGGCCGGAGTGGACTGGCGGGCAATCGGTCCCGAAGCTCGATCCCGAGCACCAGTCAGAGCCTCAATCAATGCCACCGTACGCTTCGATACCACCACAGTGGACGAAATCGACGGGCCCGCCATCTCGTCAGGCTCAACCGCCATTTTCTCCTTAAGGCGTTTCGCCTTATCCTTGCGAGCCTTCTTCGCCAGTTTTTTAGCCGTTAGCGTGTCCGTTAATGGCTTCTTGGCCGGCTGGGATCCCCCAGGCCGTTCCTCTGGAGTGGGGCCTTTTGCTGACAGGGATTGCTCCCACAAAAGGGCCCTCAATTTGGTTTGGCGGGCTTTTCTGGCCTGTTTAGTGAAGGCCTGACAATGCGTGCAGGACTCCACGACGTGTCCCTGTCCGAGACACAGCAGGCAGAGTAAGTGATTGTCAGCGGGGGGGATTTTAGTCCCACACCGCTGACATTTTCTAAATGGTGCCTTGAGAGGCATAGTTAGAGATTAGATTAGAAGAGAAAATAGAGAATAATACAGTAACTAGGACAAGAACGGGGGAGAGAAGGTTTTAGGTAGGATTTTTTTTGAAGATTTTTTTTTTTTTTTTTTTTGGAAAATGAAAGTATAGGCCGAAAGAGAATCAAGAAATAGAAAGTTTATGAAGAGAAAAAAGTTTTTAAGATTAATAGAAAGACTAACAAACTCAGCTTGAAAACTCGAGAGTGAAGAGAAGAAGAACCTATCGACTGGTCGCAAAGGCGGTCGAAGAGGAACTGAGGAGACGGGCGGGAGCCGCGCTAAGGAGCACGCGCGAGGGGGAGGGGCTCCCGCCCAGTTCAGCTCAGCTAAAGAAGTTCCGATCGATCTCAGCGCAGGCGCAGAGAACCCATATGTGTGTAAAGCACAGAGACCACGAAGAAGAACTTTACTTGCTAAGTGAATAAACAGGTAGAAATAGACCTGTGGTGTTACAGAGTGTTTCCTTGCTACTTGGATTAGTCTGCAAACTGGGGAAGCTAGAAGCTGGAGTCGGATTACAGGCAAGCTGGCTGGCAGCTTCAAACCGACATGCTGCACGCTGCGCAGAGGGGGGTGAGATCTGGAAGATCTGTGTGTGGAATAATGGGCCTCTATGCACAGACAGGATTTTAAATCTCCCATCCAGCACACGCGGGGCTCTGCTGTCACTCACGCGCCTTCAACAATCCAAACACAGGTTTACCACTGGGAACCAGCCACCATTGCTGATAGGCCCCCGGGTATCGTTCCCATCCTGCAGTATGACCGCACAACCCACTGGGTGGCTGGCTGTGCAGCAAGAGCAGGATCCCAGTCACCTCTTTCTCTTGTGGCTCACGCTGGCTCAGCTTGTCTGAGCGTGGAAAGCTAAACAGGGTCAGGCCTGGTTATTACTTGGATGGGAGACCCCTCCTCTAGTTTCCTGCATCGAGCAGGGGGTTGGACTCGATGGCCTTCCAACTCTATGAGCTATGAAATCTATGAAATCCCCTGGACCCGCACAACTGCACAAATGGAGTCCCTGGTAAGTGGGGACCTAGGTTCCTTGTTTTAGGCTGCTTTGAGTTTTTCTTTTTTTGAAGGGGGAAGTGGGTTAAATAAAACAAATAACTAAAGGATGGGATTGAACAACTGCAAACACATTATACACGTGCTCCAGGATCTACACATTGGTTTTCTTCAGCTTTATGGAAACTATTTAAAATGCAATTAAAACATTAAAACTCATCTTCTAAAAACACAGCAAATAAAAAACACTTCATATAAAACACAAGTAAAAATAAACATGAAAGACACATAAAAGTACATCAGTAAGAAAGAAATAACAGCACCCATCAGATTAAAAACCTAATTCAGCAGCAAATCAGCTTAGGTGCCAAAAGCCTGCCTGAATAAAAAATGTATTTGCCTGCCAGGGGAAAGATGAGACATAGATGGAGTTAGCCTGGCTTGTCTTGGCAGGGAGTTCTATCTGGGAGCAATCACTGAGAAGGCTTTATTTTGTGTTCCCATCAAATGTTGCTCTGATAGTGGTGGGACAGAGAAAAGGACCTCTCCCAAGGACCTTAATACCTGGACAGGTTAATATGGGAGAATGCAGGCTTTCAAATAATTTGGACCCAAGCTCTGTGGGGCTTTATAGATTAGAACCAGCACTTTAAATCATATCCAGAAATGGACCAGTAGCCAGCTAAGCTATTCTAACAAGAGAGTCACCTGCTCCTTATCGCTGGCCCTGGTCACAGCATTTGGGACCAGCTGAAGTTTCCAAACCCTTTTCAAAAGCACTCCCATGCAGAGTGCATTACAGTAGCTCAAATGGGATGTAACCAGTGCTTTTTTTCTGGAGAAAAGGGTACCGGAACTCTTGGATTACATTTCCTCGGGAGTAGATGGCGATTAAATTGTAATGCAATTAATAGAAGAAAAGGTGCTGGAACTCAGTTCCGGTGAGTTCCACCAGAAAAAAAGCCCTGGATGTAACTAAGACATGTGTCACCATGGCCAGATGTGACATCTCCAGGAAGAGGCACAGTGCCTTAGCTCCGCAAACACTCATGGTCACCACTTAAACCTGGGCATCAGGGTTCAGGCTGAATCCAGGAGTACACACAGAATGTGAACCTACATCTTCAATGGGGTGTAGCCCCTATCCAGCACAAGTTGAATCCCTATTCACTGATCTTTCAGCTAACCAAGAGCACCTCTATCTTGTCTGGATTAAGCTTCAGTTTGTTCACCCTCATCTAGTCCATTAGCAACATCAGACATTGATTTAGAACTTGAACAGCTTCTTTGGATTTAAATGGAAAGGAGAGATAGAGTTGAGTGTCATGAATATACTATGCTATGGCATTCTGTCCTATGAATATGGCTGGAGCAGTCAAGCTGCTGCTTGAAGTAGTGGCAAGGTTTTGTTTTCGTTTTTGGTAAAAGAGAGACAGATCCTCAGCCATCTCATATTTAAAAGTAAGACCACCCCCCAATAATTTTTAGAATTTTGCTTACCTCCCAAAAGTTGTCAAATATTCCTCCCCACATTCATAGTGGACAAATTTATTTATTTGATTTCTATCTCATCTTTCTACCAAAAAATGGCACTCAAGCTGGCTTACAGACACAATTAAAATTGATTAAAACAATACATTAAAAAAAGTAAAGACATAACAATCACAGGGGGGAAAATAAAAACAGCACCCAATACAACAGACCCACTTACAAGCCTGCTTGAATAAAGCAGTCTTTGTCTGCCAGCAGGAGGACAGAAGGGAGGGAGTGAACCTAGACTCCCTTGGGAGGGAATTCCGCAGCAGGGGAGCAGCCACCAAAAAGGCCCTCGATCAGGTCACCATCAAACATGCCTCTGAAGGTAGTGGTCTCAAAAGAAGACCCTCTCCAGAGGATCTTAAGAACTGGGCAGGTTCATATGGGAGAAGGCGGTCTTTCAGGTAGCCTGGTCCCAAGCCATATAGGACTTTATACATCATAACTAACACTTTGAATTCTTTTTTTCTAATTTTATATATTTTTTCCCAAACAAAATATGACAAAATATAACAAACTACAACCATAACACAAAATTTGAACTAAAACTGCATACAATAAATCATACAGTGCACCCCCTCTCCTAGGGACCAATTGATATGCTTCCATCCCATTAAACAATTACTATTTCATATTCCAAAAATATAAAATATCCTGACAGGGCATACTCCCTTTCCCCTTTATTAACACATAATCTAGAAACTGACCACAAATATCCTTAAAATTATCTTTAGTTGTCCCTTTTTGATATCCCATATCTCCTTATACCAGTTAGTAATTAGAAATTCCATTTCCTCACAATCATTAACATAGCCGCTGTTAACAAATTTACAATTACTAATTCCTTCATATTTTGAGAACACGCAACTTTCTCCGTTATTGATAACAATACTAATTTTGGACAGACCTCCAAATTAATACCAATAATTTCTGAGATTTCAAAAAAACCCTTTTGCCACAATTCCAGTAAGTTTTTACAACTCCATCACATATGAGCATGTGTACAGGTACCTATTTCTTGACATCCTCTCCAACACACTACGGAGCAATTCTGGTCTATTCGGTTTAATCTTACTGGAGTTAAATACCATCTCCAAATCAATTTATAACAACACTTTGAATTCTGCCAAGAAACTGACCCAGTAGCCAGTGAAGCTGCTGTAACAAGGGTCAACCGTCTGGCCGCAGCATTCTGGACCAGTTGAAGTTTCTGAAAATTTTTCAAAGGCAGCCCCACATAGAGTACGTTACAGTAGTCCAAACGGGATGTAACTAAGGCATGTGGGACCATGGCCAGATCAGATGTCTCTAGCAATGGGTACAGTTTGCACATCAGCCTCAGCTGTGCAAATGCACTCCTGGTCACTGCCAAAACCTGGGAATACAGGTTCATGTCTGAGTCCAAGAGTACACCCAAACTGTGAGCCTCAGTCTTCAGCGGGAGTGTAACCCCATCCAGCATAGGTTCAATCCCTATTCCTTGATCTACAAAAGCACCTCTGTCTTGTCTGGATTAAGCTTCAATTTGTTTGCCCTCATCCAGTCCGTTACTGACATCAGGCAACAATTTAGAACCAGAACATCTTTCTTGGATTTAGATGGAAATGAGAATAGAGTTGGGTGATTTGCATCTCATACAAAACTCTGGGCAATCTCTCCCAGAGGTTTCATATATATGTTAAATAGCATGGAGGATAAGATGGAACCTGAGAGACACCACAGGCCAACGGCCACGTGTCAAACAGGAATCCCCCAGCACCACCTTCTGAGATCACCCCTCCAAGATGGGCCAGAACCACCGTAGAACACTGCCTCTCAGTCCCACCCAGAGAGATGCCTCAGAAGGATCCCATGGTTGATGGTATTAAAAGCCTCCGAAAGGTCCAGCAGAACTAACAGGGACATACTCCCCCTGTCCAGTTCCCAGCACAGATCATCTACCAAAGCGACCAAAGCAGTTTCTGTCCCATAACCAGGCCTGAAAACAGATTTAAATGGATCTAGATAATCCATCTCATCCAGGAGTCCCTGGAGCTGAGAAAGCCACCGCAGGTTGCAGCACCACATGCTCTAGCACCTTGCCCAAGAATTGGAGACTGGCTGGAAATGATCTAATACAATGGGGTTCAGGGATTTTATTTATTTATTTATTTATTTATTAATTTATTTATTTATTTATTTATTTAAACAAAGGTCTTACCATCACTTCCTTTAGGCAAGACAGAATCATACCTTGCTATAAATAGGCATTCACCACTATACTTACAAATGGTCTCGTGAAAGAGGGGGGTGTTATTCAGTGCAGTCCTAGTTTCCATATGCATTCAAATATGCAGAGTAACCTCTAGATAACCTCTAGATAACACAACATATTTTGTGTTGTGTTGTGTTGTGCTATAAATAGTAAATAGTAGTTTTAAATGGATTGTGATAACACATCAAAGTGTTCATTGAATCCACAATGCTACTATTAGCATCCCCAGGAGATCAAAGAACAAGGCAATACAGCTTCACCTAACTTTTGAAAGCACAGACAGGGTCATCTCTTGAAAGACTGTTGCTGCCAAGAGAAAAAATATATATTCTCCATTTCCTCCTAGGGCTATGATCCATATCAACAAACCAGTTCTAGCAGTTATCATCTCATTGCTCATTCAAGACCAGGCTACCCCAAAATACTTTGCATTACAAGAGAGAACAATATATTATTGCTGGGCAAATTCATCCCCCCCCCCTTTACTGTGAGGATTGAAGCTAAGCTCAAGAGGAAAATGGAGGCAGATGATGTCAAGTGTCTCTGCTTATCAAAACGTGCCGTCACTGCCCTGGCCCCACTACACCACTGCATGCAATTAGAGATGTGAAGGCCCAGAAAAAAATCAGAACTCCCCCCCACCAACTGGAAAATTTGAACATCTTTAGAGTAGGAAATATTTTCTTTTTGAATTTAAGACAAGGTGTTTATATATTGTTAATCAGCCTTTACTCCTCCCCAGTTTGGGTTTTGTTCTATGGAGTCCTGTGTTTCTGGGCTTGTTCTGGTTAGATGCTGTAGCAGTCCATTAATGTAGTTCTAATCTAAAACCCACATGTGAGAAAAACACTGTAAGTTATCCTGCCACTGTCACCGTAGGGATGCCGTAGGGATGTGCTAACATTGGGAAGTCTGGCTCGTTTCACTTCCTGCCTGTTTCTGATCTGATGATTGGAAGCGGGCCAGGTCAGTGGGTTTTCCATGGACTTCTGTCTCGAAGACCGGCCACAATTTGTGCATTTTTTTGTTAAACCATAAGGAAATTAGCGCAAATCATGCTATTTGCACATTTTGCGCAAATCGGCACCCTAAAAGCACATTGATCTAGTGTGCTTTGCATACAATCGCCCATTTGCGCAAATCGTGCAAGGATCACTTGCTTTTCAGGTGCTGATTTGCGCAAATTGGCCAATTTTACACAAAGTGCTCAGGATCCACATTCATTTCAGGTGCTGTTTTGTGTAAATTTATGCAAATTTCCTTAGCGGGTTTTTTTTTTTTTTTACAGCACAAATTGCAGCCCATCTTAGATTTAGAAGTTTGCAAACTGGTTCGATTGTCACTACAGTGAGTTGGTGCCACTGTAGGGCTGGCAAACCGGAATTGGGTGTGTGTGTCAAATCATGAAAATCCATCAGATTTTCACCACCACCCCCATCGGATTCCTCACACATCCCTAGTCACCACATGTGAAAGAACAGTATGTGGGTCATCTCATTTATGTTTCTTTTTTAAAATTAACTTTGAGGCTTGGGTCTATGGAACTCACTGCCACAGTTTGTAATAAAGTTCTCAATAAGATCTCACCACTATGGAATGCTGCCTCATCTCTAAAATCTGGCTCTCGGAGGAAGGCCTCAGATATTGAGCCTAGTGTCCAGGCAGATTTAGGTCCGGAGAGGTGCTCCGACAGGTATTGCAGCCCCAAGCTGTGTAAGGCTTGAATCAGGCTCAGAAGCATACAGGCAGCTGATGCAAGCAGGCCCAAATCAGTGTTATATGTTCAGACCTTCTGGTCTCAGTTATTAATCTGGCTGCCACATTTTGCACAAGCTGCAGCTTCTGAACAGTCTTCAGGGGCAGCCCCACGTAGTGTGCATTGTAGCAATCTAACTTGGCGATTACCAGAACATAGATTACTGAAAGCAGGCTATCCCTGTCCAGATAGGGGTGTATCTGGGCCACCAGCCAAAGCTGGTAGAAGGCACTCCATGCCACTGAGGCCACTTGAGCCTCAAGTGACAAAAATGGATCAAGGAGGACCCCCAAGCTACAAACCTGCTCCTTAAAGGGGAATGCAACCCCATCCAGAACAGGTTGAACACCCTCCATCTAGTCAGAAGAACCACACACTGATAGTATCTCAGTCTTGTCTGGGTTGAGCTTCAGTTTGCTAGCCCTCATCCAGTCCATTGTCGGAGCCAGGCCCCGGTTTAGCACATCCACAGCCTCACCTGCTGGAGATGAAAAGGAGAAATGGAGCTGCGTGTCATCAGTGTACTGATGGCAACACACTCTAAGACTCCAGATGTCCCCATTCAGCGGTTTAATGTAGATATTAAATAGCATGGGAGACAAAACCAACTCTTGGGGAACTCCATGCTGGAGAATCCATGGAGCTGAGCAATATTCCCCAAGCACCATCTTCTGGAGCCGTTCATCCAAGTAGGAGCAGAACCACTGCAATGCAGTACCCCCCCACTCCCACCTCAGACAGCTGCCCCAGCAGGATATTATGGTCGATGATATTAAAAGCCGCCAAGAGATCCAGGAGTATCAACGGAGTCACATTCCCAGTCTCTCTCTCTCCTGACACAGGTCATCATACAGGGTGACCAAAGCTGTTTCCGTGCCAAAACCAGACCTGAACACCGACTGAAATGGATCCAGATAATCAGTCTCATCCAAGAGTGCCTGGAGCTGGTTGGCCACCACCCGCTCAAGGACCTTGCCCAGGAAAGGAACATTTGTCATCAGCCTAAAGTTGTTAAGCTTTAGGCTGAGGACAAATATTGCTTTCCTGGGCAAGGTCCTTGAGCGGGTGGTGGCCAACCAACTCCAGGCACTCTTCGATGAGACTGATCTTCATTAAGCTCTGCGGGGTCCAGAGAGGGTTTCTTCAGGAGTGGCTTCACCACTGCTTCTTTCAGGTGACATGGGACCACTCCCTCTCGCAAGGAGGCATTGATCACCTCCGCTGATCTAACTGCTGCCTTTGCTGATTTTAACTGCTGCCATTAGAACAAACCTTCTCTATCTACAAGAAACTCAATAGCCTGCTTCCTATGGCATAGCCATGGCATTGACGCTACTGTTTCAAAGTTGGTGGACTGCACCCTACAGCTTCAAACAGACTCTGCTTCCAAACAAACTTACAAGTTAAGTAAGTAAGTTTAAACAAGAGGCTTTTCTACAGAGCTCTTTCAGGCTGTGGCCTCTCCCCAGGCCAGAAGCAATGGGTGTTGCCCTTAACTACTTTCTGGTTCCTCCAAGGAAGCACAACCCATTCAAGCTGAATCCAGCAGTTATTTCATATTGTTACATCCCTTCTCTTTTGAGAAAGAAAAAATAAAATAAAAAATAAACTGGAACTTTAAACATAGTCTTTCAGGTGTGCAGGTCTCTTAATAACTTACCCACTTTGAGTGTGTCAGGGTTCAATGATGACATCCTTCAACTGCCATCCTTTATTCTGCTACCCTGTAGACTCAGAGTATGTCCTTGGTGTATCTCTGCCCTGGTCAGCAGATGGCAAGGATTCCCTGCTTGTCTCATTCCACAGGATCCTCTGCTGGTTATATGCTTGTCCCTCATTCAAATTCATGGTATCACCCGATTCTTCTGTTATTTTCTTTAGATGTCTTCTGTTATGTCTCAGTATGCATCTGCTGTCCATTTGTACCTTATATGATCAAGTGTTATCATGTTGAATTATGTTTGCCTTGTGCCAGACTCT
Source organism: Shinisaurus crocodilurus (assembly GCA_021292165.1). Taxonomy (NCBI): domain Eukaryota; kingdom Metazoa; phylum Chordata; class Lepidosauria; order Squamata; family Shinisauridae; genus Shinisaurus; species Shinisaurus crocodilurus. The sequence continues at coordinate 247,385,995 of CM037879.1, forward strand.
GCCTTGTTTTGTTGGGGCTCTCACTGTGTGCCCTAGGCCTGGAAGATCTCTGGCTGATCAGTTGTAATACATGGTCTGTCTCTGTTGCTGCTGTCTCCTCAGTTCACCAAGGGGTGCTCCTGTATCCCCTGGCTCGAATAGCCTCCCACTTGTTGGTAAAAGTGTATTTGTTCTTCGTCTCATTAACCTTTGTGCTGGACTTGAGTTTTAGACCTTGGGATGAAGTGTTCCTAGAAGTGCTAGTTATGTGTCTGCCCTTGCCACTTTTGCTTTTCTCAAGAATTTCTTAGCTGTTTTTACTGTGGATTCTACATTGTCATTACTTTGAGAATACCCAGATGATGAAGAGCTGTATTCAAAGTCCCAGTCCTTGCTGGCTTTCGGGAATTCTGCTGCAACCAACTGGGACCCATTATCTGAACACACAGTGTTCTGGTATCCCATATTGTGCAAAATATGCTTTTATTGTATGTATGACTATTCTGGCAGAGATATCTGATAAGTGATCTATGTCCCCAATGTTCAAATTGTACATTTGAATAGTAATGTATAATGATCATGTATTCCTTGTCTGCACAGCTAAACAAAGCATGCCTACTTTTGCTCAAGGTCTCTCTGGAATATCATGCTGGAATAGTGTTTCTTTGGATTGGCGGTCTTTCCAGGATCTGCACATTTCACATTTCCCTATGAATGTCTTGAGTTGCTCATTCATTCCTGGCCAGTAGATTGCTTCACTGGCCTGGCAGACATCCCAGATGTGACGAACGCACTTTGTGAATGATTTCTGTCTGAAGGGCTCCTGGTATAGCTGCTCTTTCTCCCTGGAAGATGATGCAATTCTGTACACAGAGTTCAACCCATATCTGGAAGAATGGTGTTATCTCTCATGGTACATGATCTTTTGTTTCTGACCAACCCTGTAATATCATGAGTTTTAGTCTTTGGAGGATGTTGTCTTCCTCTGTTCATCACTGAATCTCTCTCAGTATTTCCTCAGATATGGATAAGTACTGTAACATATTGATGGTTTCTACTTCAGCTTCTACTGATCCCGCAGCTTCTGGTAGGTATGCCCAACTCAGAGTACCTGCTAACATTAGGTCTCTGCCAGGGCAGTAGTTGATTTGTATATCATATTTCTGCAGAATCATCATCATGCTTTGGTGCACTGAGTAAGGCTGCACCCCCTGCCTTCCAGAAGTAACATCACAGCAAGGGGAAGACCAACCTGGCCCCATACATCAGCTGGAGAGGAAGCAGCTGCAGGGAGCTTGCTTCACCCCTCCCTGCCAGAAGGAACACACAGCTCCAACTGACAGTTCCCTGGGGTGGCAGACTCTGGTATCATCCATCGGCCAGAGAACCAAGGGCCACTGGGAGGCTGCACCCCCTGCCTCCCAGGAGTAACATCACAGCAAGGGGGAGACCAACCTGGCCTTATACATCAGCCAACGAAGGAACAGCTGCAGGGAGCTTGTTTTGCCCTTCCCTGCCAGAAAAAAAAAAGAAAGAAAGAAAAAAAGAAAGAAAAACCTATAAGAACCTTTTTACCTAAGAACTGGTGCCTGAGTTTTGCATTCTTCCTCCTCCCTCCCAATCCCTTTTCCTTTTGTGTCATGTCTTTTAGATTGTGAGCCTGAGGGCAGGGACTGTCTTATTATTAATCTTTGTAAGCCACTCTGGGAGCCTTTTCTGGCTGAAGAGCGAGGTATAAATGCAATAAATAAATAAATAAGGTCCGTGTCCCGTGTGTCCCCCCCCCATATATTTTCCAGAAGTTTATGGTCAGTCTGGATATCTACTATGCATCCATAAGTATACTGGTGAAATTTCTCAATTCCAAAAAGTATTGCAAGCAGCTCTTTTGCAATTTGGGTTTAGCCCTTTTCTGTTTCTGATTAACTCTGCTCGCAAATGCAACTGGCTGTACTTCTCACAGCATAGTAGTCCCTAGACCTGTTTCTGATACATCACACTGAAGCATTAATGGCTCTTCTGGGTTGGAATACTTCAATAGGAGGGGGCATTACAATCATCTCCTTTACCTTTTGGAAAGTACCTTCATGTTGCTTCATTGATTCCCATAGTGTCTCTCTTATTTCTCTCCCCCTTTCTCCAATCAAATATAGAAACAGTTTTGTTTTCACAGACTCCTCTTTATCTGCCATTGCAATGTCCACATAGAGATTAAACTCCTCTTTCCAGGTTTTCCATGCCTCCGTTCTTATACCTTTCTCTGCGTTCCTGGGTACATGAGAGGGGCAAGGGTCTCCTTTGTTTCCCTGATGGTCTTAATCACCGCTAATCACTCTGTCCTTTGTGTGCGGCTATGGCCATTGATAGGTGTCATAGGGGGAAGCCTTTGTAGTTTTCTAATGGACTATTTATGACAACAAGTTAATATATACTTCAGAACAAAAGTGTTTATTCGCACTTCCCCAGTCTTCTATCATTTCAGAGCTTGATATATGTTTCTGTCTAGAGGGACAGAGACAGATTTTACTGCCTCAGCTCAAGAATGCCGGGAGCATCCTTATATGGCATTATGATTGGCTAAGGCTTTGATACTGTAGATGTAACCCTCTGGACTATCCTAAAATTGATGCCCAATAAATTTGTGAATCTTGCGACTTCTCCATGACAACATGACGGCAACGTTTTTGGACAACAACGGCTCTCATGGTGCTCCATTTAAAGTGGGATCAGTGGGTGTTAAACAGGGATGTGTTATCGACCCACACTATTTGCCATTTTCATCGCCATGGTTTTACATCTTGTCAAGGGGAAACTTCCCACCGGTGTGGGAATTATATTCGAACAGATGGAAAGCTTTTTAATCTCAGCAGGCTGAAAGCAAAAGTAAGGTAATTACACCTCCGTTGTGGAACTTCAGTATGCTGATGATAATGTGTCTCTGCACATTCAGAGGATGATCTCCAAACTATCCTAAATGCTTTTGCAGAAGTATACGAAAAACTTGGTCTCTCACTTAACATCAAAAAAACCAAAGTGCTTCATCAGCAAGTGCAAGCCAATCCTTTGGTGATGCCATCTATCCAGCTTGGCGGGACAATACTGGAAAATGTCGATCATTTTCTCTATCTTGGCAGCTATCTTTCTGTTACAGCTAACATCGACAGTGAAATCCAGCATCGTCTGAGCTCCGCAAGTGCCGCATTTTCTCGAATGAAACATAGAGTGTTCGAGGATCGGGATATTTGTAAGAAGACCAAAACACTGGTTTATGAAGCCATTGTATTACCAACTTTATTGTATGCCTGCGAAACATGGACTATCTATAAACGTCACTTCCACCTCCTTGAAAGGTTTCATCAACGATGCCTCCGGAAAATCCTGCAAATTACTTGGGAAGATAGGCGAACAAATGTCAGTGTACTGGAAGAAGCAAAGACTACTAGCGTTGAAAAAATTATCCTTCAACGCCAACTTCAGTGGACCGGTCATGTTGTTCGAATGCCTGACTGCCGTCTCCCAAAGCAGTTACTTTACTCCCAACTCAAGAATGGAAAGCGGAATATCGGTGGTCAATATAAGAGGTTTAAAGATGTTCATAAGGCTAATCTAAAAAAATGCAATATAAACATCGAAAACTGGGAAGCTCTGGCCCATGAACGATCTAAATGGAGGTTGGCCTTTCACAAAGGTTCCATGGACTTTGAAGAAGCCCGAGTGCAAGGTGAAAGGGAGAAACGTGCTAAGCGAAAAGCACGTCAAATGAATCCTTTACAGGACCATCTTCTATCTGGTAACCTGTGTCCTCACTGTGGGAAGCTGTGTGGATCTAGAATTGGCCTCCACAGTCACTTACGGACCCATCGCTAGAGTCTACACAATCTTCTTTAGAATTTCCTCCTTTTATCCCGGAAGACAATCTTACTCGGTCACGAGTGATCGCCTGATGATGATGATGATGTTCCTAAAGCAGCCTTCCCCAACCTGGTGAGCTCCAGATGTTTTGAACTACAATGCTCAGCATTCCTAACTATTGGCAATGCTGCCTAAGGCTGATGGGAGCTGAAGTCCAAAATATCTGGACAGCATTAGGTTGGGGAAGGCTGCCCTAAAGCAACAAAGTGACTTCACCTGTAAAAAGCAGTCCCTGCTCGGCCATGAAACTCACTGGGTGACTTTGGGCCAGTCACTGACTCTCAGCCTAACCTACCTCATAGGGTTGTTGTGAGGATAAAATGGAGAGGAGGAGGAGGAGGATTATGTAAGCCGCCTTGGGTTCCTTGCAGGAAAAAAAGGCGGAGTATAAATATAATAAATAAATAAATAAAAGATAAGTATTGCCTATTTTTTTAATTTTCCCCAAAATTTCCATTCCCCCCCCCCTCGGAAAATCCCCTGGAAAACCACTGGTTTTTCCCATGGCTTCACAATTTCTGGAAATTTTACATCTCTACCTGTGGAAGCAGAACATTGCGCAGGATCTATAGTCTGAAGTGAGTGGCTCCCAGCTCCCCTCTTCACCTATGAAGGGACCCTGAAGGGGCCTTGGGGTATTGGCTCATGGACCAGCCCAGCTCAGGGGATGGCAGGCTAGAAAACACCTCCAGGTTCACAGTAGTGGTCATGGGAAATCAAATGGTCCATGCTGTGGTTGCCCTAAACCTGTCTTCATCCCCCTTAATATCTTCCCCCAACAAGTTGCCTTAGGGTTAGCATAGAGGCTGTCAGAATATGTGGATACCTCCTCATGCCATGCCAAACTATTTTCTAACCTAGCCAATAAAGTTGTGGTCAGTTTGAATCCAGTCACCTGTGTAGGTCTTGCTCTCCTCCATTTCCATGCTGCAGGCACCATTGTTTATCAAGTTTAAATTGATATTCAATAGCTGACTGAAGCTGAGAAGAGACCAAAACTACCAATGGAATACACTTACTATGGGGTGGGGTGGGGGTTAAAATTTTAAAAAGACTAATTTGCTGATGACTGAAATACTTATCTTTAGTTATGAGCAAGTATGTTTCAGCCCAATTTGCAATCCTATCATTTGTATGTAGAGAAATCTATTGCACATCTGCTCATACGTTATTTAAAAATCTGTGTGAAAAACATAATACAGCTTTCTGTCAAGTCATCTGAATATTTTGATCTGTCTTCTATGCTTCTCAACCAACATAAGCAAGTTAACAAACTATTAGATAAACAGCTATAACTAAAACTAAACAAAATATGGCATAATTCCCTCTGCTGCACAGAGGCTATGCATGCAGCACATGAGGGAGAGAATGGGTTGTTGGATTATAGAGCTGCAGGAGATCTATAGTTAAGGAGAGTGGCCTTTTCAGCATTTTGTCTAAGTAAAGCATGAACCTTCTATTCTTCATAAAATCAAGATCATGTGTCCAATCAGTATGAAATTTGGTAAGGGAAATCTACCTGGTCAGTAGTATCACTTGATCAAATTTAAAAAAAATATATCTCATGAAGAATAGCAGAGCTATTTCTTTGTATCAAAGGGCAGATATCTCACGTTTACAACAATTTTTTGTGCACCTGAATTATATCTAAATTGTTTTGTTTGGGTGTAATGGCAGACAATTGAGAATATTACTTTCTGTTGGCACCAGTTGAGAATCCATTGTTATAAGGCTTCAAAGCTCCTATTTTAATCAGTCATTTAATGAAGGACAAGTATTGCATCCCATTTCTGTCTGATAAATTTAAGCTTTTCTGGTGGAGCCTGCTTTCCGAAAAAATAAAAATGCTGTTTCTGGAGTCATCAGGCTTCAGTAATGGAAGATGGTAGATGTGGGAAGGGGAGCTGCTGCTCTGTGTGTGTGTGTGTGTGTGTGTGTGTGAGAGAGAGATACAATATGTATATGAGTGTGTTTACATATGATGAGCTATGTGTGCATGTACGACATGCTCTTACATCTCTATGTAAGAGATGTAACAGGCTGCTGAGTGTTTGCATATCTGTTGAGTTATAGGATCTTATGTGTGTTTGCACAATTTTGTGTGTCACATGATTCTATGTGTTTATGTTTGTATGTGAAGTGTTGCTGCATGTGTATGCAACTTGTTTGTGCATGTTTGTGTGTGATATGCTTGTGTTTGAAGTGTTGCTACCTGTTTGCCGCTGTGTGAGAGAGTTGCTGCCATGACTTTTTTTTATCTCTGACTTGGATCACTTCCTCTAGTGATCTGAGTTACATCTCTTATGAGATCTGTCACGTTCACTTAATTTGCTGTCTGTGATTATAGTAGAGTACTGTACATTCCAGGATCATTGTATACCTAGCAGTTTTTGAACCATTGGACAAACTATGAAGATAATAGTAAAACCAAGAATAGTATTGTTATGTTCTCCAGCCTCTCTCAGTGGTGAGCACAGAAACCCCCTACTGAGCACTTAAAAAGCCCTTATCTCCCATCAGCTGGTGCTCAAAGATGAGAGCTTTTACCTGCCTTAGAAGAGGAGGCAGGTCCTGAAGAAAAAGCTGGTGGGCTGGATGGGGAACCTCTGGGGGGTGTATCCGGCCCAGGGGCTGGAGGTTCCCCATGACTGCATTATGAGATTCAATTCACCTGTTTTAAAGCAAGATTAAGGTCCCTTATCACACTACATGTATTAATTGGCTTAACCCAGGATGTCTTATCACCAACAGCTGTTTTCATGAATTGCCACTGTTAATGGGGTAATTATCACTGTCTGTTACCTTCTACATTTAATTTTCCTCTGATCTCACTGTTTACAATCCCCACCCTGCATGTGTGTAAATGCTTCAGGACAACAGTTCATGCATATGATGAAGTGAACCGCAGTCCATCAAAGATTATGCCATAATAAATGTCTTAGTCTTTAAGACACCACAAGACTCTATGTTTTTACTAAAGCTCAGGACACTGTAGGGTCAGTGTCCACCTGGGTTCATGCTGACCCTGTTTTCCTTTGAGTTACAGAGAACAGAATACAGGTTCTATATAAGTGATGGCGAACCTTTTTGAGCCCGAGTGCCCAAACTGCAACACAAAACCAACTTATTTATTTCAAAGTGCCAACACTGCAATTAAACCTGAATACCGAAGTTTTAGTTGTCTGAACTAATTAACATCTTTTGTCTTTAAAGAAAAACACAACAACAGAGCTTGCAATGATACAAACAATTCTTTGTTGGAAAAAAAATCAACTCAAAAAATTATTATAGTACTACATTGTACACATAGCCTGAAGGGAATTTATACAAACGTTTTAAATAATTAGGCACATGTATTTTTAGATAAGGGATTCTCAACTTGTAATATGATTATATGCCAGCCTGAAATTGTATGGGGCAAGCTTTACTCCGGGTCCTTTTCCTGCTTCTACAGGTGTCGGATTAGTAAAAGTAAAAGTCAACCTGTACTAGGATGAGCAAAATAAACAAGAAAACGAAACGTGCTTAACACATTACACTTTATGTCTTGGACTGCAAACACTGCATTAGGTAAAAGTTTGCATTGGGCATGCTTTTGCACAATTAATGTGATTTTTGCTATTGCATGCATGCTGATAATTTGTCAAACCTTGGCTCATACTCCGTTAGTTTGAGAGCAACACATGCAGCACTCAGGTCAACTGTTAGGGCTTTACATCCAAGCCATGCTCTGTGCATCATTCTTCAAAATCTTTTAAATGTGATAACAATGTAGAAAAGAATTCTGTAACAGGAATTCTAGAATAAAATCATTCTGTTCCACACTGTGAGAAAGAACAAGATCATTAGTGTTTTGCAGAAGGGGACGGTCTTTTTGCGATCTGGTGACCAATGGCTCGAGTGCCCACAGAGAGGTCCCTGTGTGCCAGCTGTGCCACCCATGCCATAGGTTCGCCATCACTGTTTATGGTGGGGCAGGGTGGAGAAACATTGCTGGAGGTTGTAGGAATAGACATGACTGTTTTTTCCTCCCTACTATTGCATGATATGAATGTTCTCATCATAGCCAGGGATGTTTTCTTCTAAGAAAAGACATCAGGGTTCTTCCCCCCCCCAAAAAAAACCCATTTTGACCAGCTTTATTGTTTTATATTACCTGTCTGCATACTTTTAGAATAATATAGGAGTATTCCTCTCCTTTAAAAACATAATTAAAATATTTCAATTACATTGGCAACATAAATAATAAATAGCTACTTTTATAGCTTGGAAAATAATTAAAGAGTAATATTTAGAGTTAAAGTATTACCTTAGCTGTACAAAAAACAACAAAAAACAAGGTACCGTAAAACCAGCACCATAAACCTTGAGTCAGCAGCCTTGGTTGCATGATCACGGCTGTGGAAATAAGCCACAGTGGCTTTTTTCGCCCGCTGTGCATGCTGGTCACGTGCTGGGGGGATTAGCATAATTACCCTCAGCAGCGCAGCTTGTCGTGTCATATGAACTTGGCTAGGGTGCCTTTTTATCCTGGGAAATAAGCCACATAGAACCCATGGACTGTTGTAGGGTTCTGGGTGGCTTGTTACCCATGGCAACAAGCCAGCCTGGCTGGTTTCACATGACATGACAGGCTGAGCTGCCAAGGGTAATTATGTCCCCCTGGCACACGACTGGCATGCGCAGGGAGAAAAGGCACAAGGAGAAAAGGCAGAGGGCAACAGAAGAAGCCAATGTGGCTTCACAATAAACTCAAAGATGACCTGAAAACAAAAAAGGACACGTATAGGAAGTGGAAGGAAGGACAGGTTACAAGTGAAGAGTACAGGCAGGTAGCACAGAACTGCAGGAATAGTGTCAGGAAGGCTAAAGCTGAGAATGAGCTAAGGTTAGCGAGGAATGCTAAAAGCAACAAAAAAGCTTTCTTCAGATACATGCACAGTAAAAGACAGAAGAAAGAACTGGTGGTTCAACTACGCAATGAGGATGGCAAATTGATAACAGAAGACAAAGAAAAGGCAGAAGTGTTCAATTCCTACTTCAGCTCGGTCTTCTCCCAAAAGAGGGTCTATGACCCCCCTGGCAAACCTGAAGTGCAGACTGAAGGGGCAGGATTACAGCTTGAGATTGATAGGCAAATGGTCAAGGAGCACCTGATTACTCTGAACGAGTTTAAATCTCCAGGGCCTGATGAGCTGCATCCTAGAGTAATAAAGGAACTGGCAGAAGAACTCTCAGAACCACTGTCTATTATCTTTGAGAAATCATGGAGGATAGGTGAAGTGCCAGACGACTGGAGGAGGGCAAATGTTGTTCCCATCTTCAAAAAGGGCAAGAAGGAGGAACCTGGGAACTATAGGCCAGTCAGTCTGACATCAATCCCTGGGAAGATTTTTGAGCAGATTATAAAGAAGTCAGTCTGCAAGCACCTTGAAAACAATGCAGTGATTACTAGAAGCCAGCATGGATTTGTCAAGAACAAATCCTGTCAGACTAATCTGATCTCATTTTTTGATCGGGTAACCTCCCTTGTGGACTGTGGGAATGCTGTGGACATTATATATCTGGACTTCAGCAAAGCTTTCGACAAAGTGCCTCATGATATCCTGATTAGTAAGCTAGCTAAGAGTGGGCTAGATGGAACAACTATCAGGTGGATCCACAATTGGCTACAGAATCGGACTCAAAGAGTGCTTATCAATGGTTCCTTCTCAAACTGGGGAGAGGTAACGAGCTGGGGAGAGGTACCACAGGGCTCGGTCCTGGGCCCGGTGCTCTTCAACATTTTTATTAATGACTTGGATCAGGAGGTACAGGGAATGCTTATCAAATTTGCAGATGACACAAAGTTGGGTGGAACAGCTAATACTCTGGAAGACAGAAACAAAATTCAAAGTGACCTCGATAGGCTGGAGCGCTGGGCCGAAAACAACAGAATGAAATTTAATAGGGATAAATGCCAAGTGCTGCACCTAGGGAGAGGAAACCAAATGCAGAGTTACAGAATGGGGGACACTTGGCTCAACAATACTACAAGTGAGAAGGATCTTGGAATTGTGGTAGATCACAAACTGAATATGAGCCAGCAATGCGATGTGGCTGCAAAGAAGGCAAATGCAATTTTGGGCTGTATTAATAGAAGTATAGCTTCCAAATCGCGGGAAGTGATAATTCCCCTTTACTCGGCACTGGTTAGGCCTCATCTTGAGTACTGCGTCCAGTTCTGGGCACCTCACTTTAAGAAGGACATAGACAAACTGGAGAGGGTTCAGAGGAGGGCAACAAGGATGATAAAGGGACTGGAAACAAGGCCCTATGAGGAGAGACTGAAAGAACTGGGCATGTTTAGCCTTCAGAAGAGGAGACTGAGGGGAGATATGATCGCACTCTTCCAGTATTTGAAGGGATGTCACACAGAGGAGGGCAAATATCTCTTCTCGGTCATCCCAGTTTGCAGGACACGAAATAATGGGCTCAAGTTACAGGAACCTAGATTCCACCTAAACATCAGGAAAAATTTCCTGACTGTCAGAGCAATAAGACAATGGAATCAACTACCTAGGGAGGTCGTGGGCTCTCCCACTCTGGAGGCATTCAAGGTGCAGCTGGACAGACATCTGTCAGAGATGCTTTGACCTAGATTCCTGCATTGAGCAGGGGGTTGGACTCGATGGCCTTGTAGGCCCCTTCCAACTCTACTTTTCTATGATTCTATGAAAATACAGCGCTCTCAAGTGGGAAGGGGGGCGCTAAATATCTGATCTTGCCTAGGGCACCAAACTGCCTTGCACCGGTCCTGTTAGTCCCCCTGGCACACGACTGGCATGCGCAGGGTGGTTAACAAGCCACCATGGCTTATGAACCACCCTGTGATTGTGCAAACCAGGACATTAATTAGATCATCAAATATGCTTCACGATTCATTCTTTAAAGGTGGTACCTGCTATTGGAACTATATCGAGAAGGGGAGGGCAGAAGGTAGATCAGGATCTACTGATAGATATCTGGGTGATTTGCAGCAGATGGGCAAGGGCTTCTGATTCCTACTGGTCTGACAACAGTAACAATTAAATTGGTGTTTTTTAAAAATTGGTAATCTGTTTTTATGTTTTTTATTGAATATGTACTTAATGATTTTTATTGTAAGAGGGTTCCACCCGTAAGGTGGCCTAAAAATAAATTTAAATAAAAATAAATACAATAATTTCCCTCCTTAAATTACATTTCTGAAAAATAACTCTTGGGGGGAAACCAGGAGTGGATTTTTGAGTGAAAGAACTTCTGAGCTTGGTTCTGGTACTGATCACAAATTCCTGGGCTGAGCATGTGCTCAGAGGTACCCTGTTCCTTAATTCTTAGCATAGGTCTGCCCTCCTGAGCCAATATTTTGCACCTAACTCTTGTCGGTGGAACTCATGTTTCTACTAAAAAATAAAAAAAAATAAAAATCCTGCCAGCCTGCAGTCTACTCACGTCTGACTAGGGGTTGATGAATCTATTTTGGTTTCTACAGCTTTCAGATTTTTTGAAATACATGTTTGTTCTGTCCCATCTCCGTATTTTTTTAAAAGTCTGCATTATGTCATACATTTTCTATTAATTTCTCCCAATATATACATTGATCTGTGCATATCTCCTATATGCATGTTAAAAAATCATAGCAGAAGGTTAATTAATAAGCATTTCTCCCCTCTGCTCAGCCTGGTACTACTCCTGTATCTTAACACCTTTTTACTTTTCATCTTCCCTGATCAGAATTCATCTTAAATTCTAAGCAGTGGCTTTTTATCATGTGCTCACCATTCCTCACTCTTGGTAGTTTACGGGTGCTTTAGAAGACATCAACATCCTCCACTGTGTCTCCTGTGCTTTCCAACCACTTTCCTGGTTTTTTTGGGTGGGTGGGTGCTGCTGTCTTTTTTGGAATCGTGAAACAAAGCACAACTCTCCACCAGTGCAGTTGTGTCATTCTGCTTTGTTCCACTATACCACATCACCACCTAGAGCAGGGCTCTCCAACCTTGGGTCCCCAGATGTTGTTGGCCTACAGCTCCCAGCATACCCAGCCAGCATGGCTAATGGCAAGGGATTCTGGGAGCTGTAGGCCAGCAACATCTGGGGTCCCAAGGTTGGAGAGCCCTGACCTAGAGGATATGTAACAGAACATACTGAAAGGCAGGAAAGGGGGGGGGAAACCTGTGTGTAATGATCCAATCTTAATCCTGCAAAGAATCAGGAAACGGAAGTAGTGGATTAAAAAGCCATGTCTAGAAAAACCCTAACAATTCTAGTGCAAAAGGAAATAATTTGGATAGAGTACATAGGACACTGCACTGGTCCAACATAATCAACAATATCCTACAAAGGAGTTGGAAAGCTAGTGGGAGTTGTTTTGTCTACAATGAATATTCTATATTTTACCATGTACGGTAAACCATTTTGAAACACAATCATGAGATATATATACAATCAATCATGAGACATACATTTTGAAATAAATAATTAGAAATACAATCATTGGAGCATATTTTGTAGGTGCAAATGAGAAAATCTCAAGGATAAAAGTTTTTAAAGCATTTTGACTGGAATTTTTGCTGATGCACAAAGATAATTTGTGTACTTTACAAGGAAAAGGAAAGTGGAAATTGGCTGCTGGGTAACTTATTTCATAGAGAAATAAGAGACAAAATGACATTCATTTAGGATAACCCTTACTAGCTGATTTCCCTGTTAAATTGCTAGCAATTGCATTGATTGTGGTAATTACACTTGAATTACCTTTTCATCTGTTGATACTGACAATAGCATCATCTGCTCATGTTGGTAGGGAGCAGAGGCAGGAGCCAACCATTAGGAGGGCTAAGTACAAAAATAACCCTCCTTCTCAGTGATCAGATTCCATTTGAGCAATTCTTTCCAGCATATCTTTTGTCTGCAACCTGGAAAACTTGCTTAAGTGTGATGAATGTCATGGTATGGTCCTCTAAATTTATTAAATTAGACTATTATATTGGCAAACAACAATATCAATATAAAGCTCAAAGTTTACACTGTGAATTCTTGACTTCAGAGTGGAATTTCTAAGTGCTAAGTAAACTGGAACATTGGTAGTCTTTAAGAATATACCACCCACACATTCAAGCAGCTACTGAGCAGCTGAAAAGGGCAATATGTATTCTGCCCTGAAGGAGCCAGCAGGCAGTGATTATACCCTGCTGAAGACTGAGGTAAAATCAGCATAGCGGGGAAAAACTGAGATTTATTTTAGTGCTTCCTTATATTGATTGTTACTTTCCAACAAAATTAAGCTAAGCATTTTCTCCTTTGGTACAATTTATAACGTATTTAACAGTTTGAGATTCCTGATGCACACTGTGAGGTGCATATACCCTCACCACAATTTCCCCACCTAAACTATCCCATATGGCATACAACATAGTAAGGAGTTAAAAATACCCCTTCTGTTTAATACCCTCCGGAACACAGCTAGATGAGTAGCTTCTTACTGAACTAGCTCTGAACCTCAGCAGTTAATACTATAGCAACTGCACTACAGTTCTAGATTGTTGAGGTTTGGGGCTAGATAAGCAGAAATCTGCTAATCTAGTTCCAGCACTCAGCAGTCTTGCACTACTGTGGGTGTGTGGGTGTGTTGGGGGGTCCCCAACTATTTATTTTGCTCCTGTGATTCCTCTATCAGCATGGCAGCAAAATGAAGCCACCCACAGACAGTTTCTATATACTCAGGGGACTCCCCAGGTATATAGAAACATGTTTGTAAGAACCTCCCCCAGCAAAATAGCCTGATAAGAATTGAACATGATAAAGGAAGCACTTGCTAACAACAGCTAGAATAGCTACTAGTTACAAATGAAAACAAAGAACCTCCTTCGTTAAAGGACTGGATGATGAGGATATGGCGTTTGATTTATATCATATCATCTGGGTGACAGAGGGGAAACAGGGAAATAAACGTTTTATTGAAAAATGGTCTATTTCTCTTATGTTCTGAAATAATAAGGTACAAGATTAAGTATAACCATATAATTTATTGTGAATTTATGCAATTGTTAATTGACATATCTTAGGAAATAAAACAGAAGGAAGTGAAAAATTGTGAAACTATACATTTTAAATGTGAGTTAGACAGTATTTGATATGTGGCTATAAAAATGAAAATTCTTATTTGTTATGTATTTGATAGTTTAAAGAAGAAAGAAAAGAATGAGCATGATCGTTACCCTTCATGTCTCATGGGATGTAGAGGATGTAAACTAAAATCTATATATATAAAAGAAGCCCTCTCGCCGGATCGTCACCTCTTGAAGTGGTGAGTGGGCTTGCGTGTTCCGATGAACCCTGTGAGCAATGCCGTCGGGAGCTATGTACTCCCAGTAGGGTCACCCATGGCGGTAAGGTCCAGGGAGACAAAGCAGACAAAGAACGATCCAAAACATAAAGTCCTCAACGGCAGTACAGGCGGAAGATAATTAAACCAAAATTACAATGGCTGTGAAGGCGGATGAAGGCTGCAGCAGAGAATGGTTTTCCAACCGTCATGGTAACCGTGCCATTGGATCATTGCCGTACTCTGTCAAGTTTGTGTTGTGATTCGTTGTGCACCGATCTCCCCACATAAAACAGTTTCACGCACAGTTTCCCTCTTAGCTACCACTAGTAAAATATTTGCTAGGATTCTCGCAAACCGTCTTCTATCTATTTCAGAAGAGATCCTCCCTGAATCTCAATATGGTTTCCGCCCCTCTATAGGGACAGTAGACATGATTTTTACTGCACATCAGCTCCAAGAAAAATGCCGGGAGCAAAATCAACCCCTTTATATGGAATTTATCGATTTGGCTAAGGCCTTTGATACTGTAGACCGAACGGCTCTCTGGACTATCCTTATGAAAATTGGATGCCCCAATAAATTTGTGAATATCTTGCGACTTCTCCATGACAACAACGGTTTTGGACAACAACGGCTTTCATGGTGCTCCATTTAAAGTGGGATCAGGTGTTAAACAGGGATGTGTTATCGCCCCAACATTATTTGCTATTTTCATCGCCATGATTTTACATCTTGTCGAGGGGAAACTTCCCACTGGTGTGGGAATTATATATCGAACAGATGGAAAGCTTTTTAATCTCAGCAGGCTGAAAGCAAAAAGTAAGGTAATTACAACCTCCGTTGTGGAACTTCAGTATGCTGATGATAATATGGTCTCTGCACATTCAGAGGATGATCTCCAAACTATCCTAAATGCTTTTGCAGAAGCATACGAAAAACTTGGTCTCTCACTTAACATCAAAAAAACCAAAGTGCTTCATCAGCAAGTGCAAGTTAACCCTTTGGTGATGCCATCTATCCAGCTTGGCGGGGCAATACTGGAAAATGTCGATCATTTTCCCTATCTTGGCAGCTATCTCTCTGTTACAGCCAACATCGACAGTGAAATCCAGCATCATTTGAGCTCCGCAAGTGCCGCATTTTCTTGAATGAAACATAGAGTGTTCGAGGATCGGGATATTTGTAAGAAGACCAAAACACTGGTTTATGAAGCCATTGTATTACCAACTTTATTGTATGCCTGCGAAACAAGGACTATCTATAAAAGTCATTTCCACCTCCTTGAAAGATTTCATCAACGTTGCCTCCGGAAAATCCTGCGAATTACTTGGGAAGATAGGCGAACAAATGTCAGTGTACTGGAAGAAGCAAAGACTACTAGCGTTGAAAAAATGATCCTTCCAACGCCAACTTCAATAGACCGGTCATGTTGTTCAAATGCCTGACTGCCGTCTCCCAAAGCAGTTACTTTATTCCCAACTCAAGGATGGAAAGCGGAATATCGGTGGTCAGCATAAGAGGTTTAAAGATGTTCTTAAGGCTAATCTAAAAAAAATTCAATATAAAAATTGAAAACTGGGAAGCTCTGGCCCATGAACGATCTAACTGGAGGTTGGCCTTTCATAAAGGTTCTATGGACTTTGAAGAAGCCCAAGTGCAAGGTGAAAGAGAGAAACGTGCTAAGCGAAAAGCACGTCAAACGAATCCTTTACAGGACCATCTTCCATCTGGTAACCTGTGTCCTCACTGTGGGAAGCTGTGTGGATCTAGAATTGGCCTCCACAGTCACTTACGGACCCATCGCTAGAGTCTACACAATATTTTTCTTTAGAATTTCCTCCTTTTAAAATTTTCTTTTTGTAATTTTTATCCTGGAAGACAATCTTACTCGGTCACGAGTGATCGCCTACATATAAAAGAAGGTGTCCCCTGACTGACTGACTGACTGATTTTGACTGACTCATCAACACCCAGCTCAAACTGTTTAATCTAGGAACATGAAATTTTGAAGGGACATTGCTTTTATGACGTAGACACCCACTAAGGAAGGATTTTTGGAAATTCCGTCCCTAAGGGGGTGAAAAAGAGGGGGAAATCGCCCCACTCTCATATCCTATGGGCAAAACAACAGGGGAGCAGTTATGCAAATCGGCCTCACCTCATAATTGCTGCAGGAGCCAATAGGAACAGTTATGGAAATAGCCCATACGACACTTAGAATGTTTGTATGAATTCCTGCAGGGGCCAATAGGGGTGGGTATGCAAATCTCCCCTAGGCTATTTAGGCTGGGTGCTAGCAGCAGAAAACTTTTCTGACAGAAATATCTGATCTTAAAGAAAAACCAGGTTAATCCTGAGAGTCTACAGGTGATGAAGAGTGACCGTGCCAAGTTTGGGGTAGATCTGTCAAAACGTGATGGAGTCTATGCGACGACGCCCCCCACACAACAGTCATTCAGTCGTCAGGCATTTAAAAAGTTTCCCTCCCTTTTCACCCCCTCAGAGAACATTCTAACATTCTAAATGGCCTAGGGGAGATTTGCATACCCACCCCTATTGGCCCCTGCATAGGATATGAGAGTGGGGCGATTTCCCCCTCTTTTTCACCCCCTTAGGGATGGAATTTCCAAAAATCCTTCCTTAGTGGGTGTCTACGTCATAAAAGCAATGTCCCTTCAAAATTTCACGTTCCTAGATTAAACAGTTTGAGCTGGGCGTTGATGAGTCAGTCAAAATCAGTCAGAAGTGACGCCATTGGCTATCATCTATTTTGGGCCGTACAGGTGCAGTGATGGCTTATACTTTCAGTCAGAAAATTACTGTTGTGTGTGGCATCCCAAATCCTGTGTGTCTGTGTGTACGGGCGTTTGTGTGCATCACATAGGCTCCTACACAGTTGGACGGATCTGACCCAAACCTGGCACGCATACTCTCCATCACCCAAGGACAAAGACTGGCGGGTTCAAATCACCGAAAAAGCCATCATTGCACCTGTACGGCCCAAAATAGATGATAGCCAATGGCGTCACTTGGAATGTTTGCAGGGGCCATTCAGGAGCGGTTATGCAAATCACTCCAATGACATTTAGAATGTTTGTATGAATTGCCGCCACAGGGGCCCAATCAGGAGCGGATATGCAAATCTCTCCTACATCAACACAGAATGTTCATATGCACTGCAGCTGAGGCCTACATGGGGGGGAGGGGGCAAGCTGGGATTACATTGTTGGGTAGTCCCAGGGGGGGGGAGAGCAGGGATTTCATTGTGTAGTCCCAGGGGGGAGCAGGGATTTCATTGTGTAGTCCTGGGGGAGCAGGGATTTCATTGTTGTGTAGTCCCAGGGGAGGGGGAGCAGGGATTTTACTGTTGTGTAGTCCCGGGGGGGGGGGGAGCTGGGATTACATTGTGTGGTCCCGGGGGGGGGGGGAAGCAGGGATTACATTGTGAAGTCCCAGGGGGGGAGCAGGGATTTCATTGTTGCGTAGTCCCGGGGAGGGGAAACAGGGAATTCATTGTTGTGTAGTCCTGGGGGGGGAGCTGGGATTTCATTGTGCAGTCCCGGGGGGCAGACAGAGATTTGATTGTGTAGTCCCACAGGGGGAAGGAAAGCAAAGATTTCATTGTACAGTCCTGGAGGGGGGAGCAGGGATTTCACTGTTGTGTAGTCCCGGGGGGGGGGGGAGCAGGGATTTCATTGTGTAGTCCTGGGGGTGGAGCAGGTAGTCCTGGGGGGGAGCAGGGATTTCATTGTGTAGTCCCAGGGGAGCTGGTAGTCCCGGGGGAGCTGGGATTTCATTGTGTAATCCCGGGAGAGCTGAGATTCCCAGGGGAGCTGGGATTCCATCATGTTTCTTTTAAAAACAATTGTACCAAATCCTAAAATCCACATGAGCGAAGCAGCGGGCAACAGCTAGTTAAATATATAAAACAAAACAAGGTGTGGAGAAATTGACCAGAGTATATGGTATCCTGGAGGCTTTTAAAGGCTCTATCCATTTTGAAGCTAAAAGAATCTGGGGAGAGGGGGATTAATTACTGATCAAAGGAAAAGCACACCCTCCTATCCTAATTAATCCAAAGACTCTTTAAACTGTGAACGAGGCAGAACTCCAAACAGCCAAAAGTATCCTCGATTTCCCCACTCCAAACGTTCCTATATACCTCAGGGAGGGAGAGGTAAAAATGCCCACCTAACCTGGTGTGGACAAATCAGGTTTAGGACTATGAGCAGCTTCCTATCCACCTTGTCTTGAACTTTCAGCAGCCAGTGCTATAGAACAATTTATAATTGCACCATTGTGCAAGACTGCATAAGTTCAAGGGGAAAAGAACAGGAAGCTACAAATCTAGCCCCAGAGCTCAGCAGTCTCATGCTATTATTCTGGGTGTGGAGGATAGACTTCTTTTATTCCCTATCACCTCCACAGGCTTCCAACTTGCTTTGTCTAATAATACAGCACAATTAGAATTCTAAAGAAAAATGCAGTCATATTGCTTAAAACAATTTCATGGATATTCAAGCATCTTTTCTTGATTTCTTTAGTACAAGAAAATTTGGCATAAAGATAATTGCATAGGAACATGGTTTCTGGTCCTAAAAGGCTATGCACCTCCAGAATGCCCAGGAAAGCCTTTTAAAGAATATATGGAGAATCAATAAATCAGTATATAAAGTGTGGAAGAGTTCAAGCTGGTGATAAAAATCAGTCTTTTGAAAGTCTACTGATATAAAATGCATATGTATATATCAGTAAATTAGCTTCCACTATGCAAGCACAGATTCCCATTCCTGTCTGCTATCAGAAATCCCACAATCCAATATTTTGTCCCATGTGTGGTTTTGTTTGCTCTGTACTAGAATATTACTTTCTATGATAAGGTAAACATTATGTGCTGAACTTTGACTTAGATGTAAAAACATCACCCATTTCAGTTTTTTGTTGTTTTTTTTAGTAAACAGGTTGTTTTGGGCTACACGTGTACCAAATG
This sequence comes from Shinisaurus crocodilurus, assembly GCA_021292165.1. Lineage (NCBI taxonomy): Eukaryota > Metazoa > Chordata > Lepidosauria > Squamata > Shinisauridae > Shinisaurus > Shinisaurus crocodilurus. The sequence continues at coordinate 247,405,227 of CM037879.1, forward strand.
GTGTGACAACCATTCAAGTATCTCCCCTCCGTCTCCTCTTCTGAAGACTAAACATGCCCAGTTCTTTCAGTCTCTTCTGATAGGGCCTTGTTTCCAGTCCCTTTATCATCTTTGTTGCCCTCCTCTGAACCCTCTCCAGTTTGTCTACATCCTTCTTAAAGTGTGGTGCCCAGAACTGGACGCAGTACTCAAGATGAGGCCTAACCAGTCTGAGTAAAGGGGAATTATTGCTTCCCGTGATTTGGAAGCTATACTTCTATTAATGCAGCCCAAAATAGCATTTGCCTTCTTTGCAGCCACATCATATTCAGTTGAGTAGGTATCCCCTGTTGCACTTTTGTTTTTCTGTGGGTTGGCTCTGCCCTATGTACTATACTGTTTGTCTTTTGGATTAACTTGGAGATTTTCTAAAATTTCCGAATTGGCACATATAGAATTTGCTGAAGCTTTCAGTTTTGTCTCCCCCACTACCTCACCCTACATTACTGGTGTGCAGAAGCCTATATACACATTGATTAAACCACAGAGCAAATTGAACAATTACATTGGGATTCCTATTTGTATTGTGATTAATCAGTGCATATGTACTGTACGTGTCTGCAAATCAGTAACTTATAAGGAAAAACTGAAAACTGTGTCAATCTCCAAATGCTCAATGGTATGGAGAAAGTCCAGAAATTAAAAACAGAAAAAATGACTGATAGCTAACTCATCAGTACTGCTCTGCAAAGAAGATCTAATTCTGAACCTCAAATCCAGGGGAAAAAAATGGATGGGAAGAATTTTGTAAGCATCTAGTATGTGAAGCTGCAATAGAACTCCCAAAGCCCAACATTCTATTTCATATTTATTTATTTATTTATTACATTTATACCCCGCCTTTTTTCCTGCAAGGAACTCAAGGCGGCTTACATAATCATCCTCCTCCTCCTCCTCCTCTCCATTTTATCCTCACAACAACCCTGCTCTCCTGACTCCTGCATTATGAGGTACATTTACTGTCCTGAGTTTTAACTCCCAAATATAAAATTGTTCTACTTTCAGACTTCCGTAGTAATCAAGTAATTCAGCTATGAATATATCAAATTTCAACTTCCCAGTCTGGACATAGCTTAACAATCCTGGGTAGACTTCATGTTCCCCATTTTAAATTCACAGTCCCTTGACATCCCATGAAATCACACTGAACACAGAAAAAAAGAAAACATGTTTGGCACTCCTCACATACAATTCTTATCAATTTTACAAAAATTACCTACTATTAAATGATACAATATATACATCCTTAATGTGATACATTTCAGTCCAAAAATTTCAAAACAATCTAAACTAATATTTATTGTATTAAATCATACCAAACCTATAAAGCTAAAGAAAGTTTAAAAAATAACATTGAAAATACAAACCGAAAATTAATTAATTAATTGGGGTCCTGGTGCATCACTTCCGGCCAGCCAGAAGTGATGCGACGGGACCGGTGCGGCCGGCTCGCCACAGAGAGGCAAGTGGGCACCAGGACCCGGTAAGGCCCGCTTGCTTCGGGCGGGCGTGAGCGGGGCCAATTTCGGCCCGCTACGCCTGCTCGAGGCGAGCGGTTACATCCCTAGGTAGTCGCCCTGTGCGCTGTCTGCTGAAGAAGGGCCGGTCGGGGAGGTCCTGCCCCCAGGCTGCAGGTGGACTCGGTTCGGCTCAAATAAAAATCAAATAACCAAAATAGTGCCAACGCCCTGCCCCAACAAAAAGAAGACCCACAAAATATAGTGAGGATAATAATAAAAAAAACCAAACAGAAACAAAAGATCAAGAAAAAAACCTTTTTGCCTTCCAGTTAAGCCCCTGATGTAATCATTGCCAGTCCTTCTCTACCCAGTTATTAGGTACTTACACAAGTCAAAAGAAAGTAAGTTTTAAAAAGATTAGCAGATAGGTATTTTTAAAAAGGTTTTTTTTAATCTGCATGAGAACCTCTGTTTGGTATGTTCAATGCAAATGATCTACATTAAATCATTATCAAAAGAGAAAAGTTAGAAGGGAAAGGGAAAAAATGTATTTTTTAAAAAAAATATCAGGGAAGACTCAAGCTCTGCAATAAAAAATAAAACATAGTACATGTCCAAATGCTCAGAACATTATCTATCAACATAAACAATAGCAGACAAGAAAAATCTGGCAAAAGGCCAATTCAACTTCTTAAGTAGTATCATGATCTTAATCCCCTTAAGAAATGACTCTGCTGCCTCAGAGGATTGAAACTTCTTTAATTGATCTTGATAAGTAACACAGAAGATGGCCGGGTATCTAATATAATATTGCAATCCAAGTTCTCTTGCCATGATTCTGGCCTTCGTAAACAAATTTCACTGATACAAAATTTATCTTGTGTAATCTGGATAAAGCATGCTTTTATCATTAACAGGCCTCACCAAAGCTCCCCCCCTCTGACTGGCTGTGCAGAGCCAATATTCTTTAGTTGAAGCCCATAGAAACTGAAGGATAATTGGCCTCAACCTGGGCTCTTATGTGGAACCAGGAACCTGATAAGCACTTTCAATATCAAACTGAAAATCTAGTGGCAATGCCAATAACTCACACCTGTGTAGGCTGTTCCCGAGGTCCAAGGTCACACAAATTAGCTCTCCAATAAAAGTTTCCAAAAATGAAATACATGCAGATATTACACTATGAGATGCAGCTATTGCAGCTATTGCAGTTTTGTGAGTTTCGTGAGTAACTCGGTCCTCCAACATATTTTTCATCCATCAGTTTAAGTCGAGCAACAATGAAATTGACAGATTCCTGGAGAGCTTTGATAGAATCCTGCAACAATCCGAACTGTTTAGACTGTTGTATTGACATATTTGCCAGCAGAGCAAGGATATCTTCTTCTTGTTCCACTTTCGAAACTTTAGCTGGCAGGGGCTGAGGGGGAGTTGGTGGCATTCCTGCTCCTTTCTTTGTTTTTGGTGTAGTCATGATTAGACTCTCCTTCAAAGCACAGCAAGCAGATGCAAAAATAAAAGAAACCTAGAATGAGGCTAAATGCAAAGTAACACAACAGTCTTGAAAGACTTTTTTTAAAGCTGAAAATCAGTAGAGACATAGACTAGAATCTGATTATGTCGTCATCTTAAACCAGAACCCGAAGTCTAAACCAGATTCTGCCAATAAGCGCCTCTAAATCCTCTCATCATTGATGCCACAGACCAGCTGATCCCTCAGCATGACATTCAGGCTGTCTCCAAACTCACAACGATTTGACAAGCAATCCTGTTCTGCCACATAAACTGACACAAACATCCTAGGAAAGCATGAGAAACTGTTAAACTTAAATTGTTGGACAATCTCTGATGGCTGATAGAGTTGTAGTGATTTGAGACAGGGATTTGGCATTGGGCTTTTCAGGAGCTACTAAACTTCTAGTTGGTCCATATGTCTTTGCTCCACAAACAGTCAGAAAAATGGCACACTTCTTGCTATCATCATCAATATCATTAGCAATGAAATACTGGGACAGTCATCAAACTCCTTCATAAACCCATAAGCAACCATTTTCCAGTAACACTGCAACGTGAAGAACCAAGGGAAGCTGATGCATCCAGTTCACCTTTGTTGCCAGTATAACATAAGTACCCTACACCAGTAAGGTGAAACAATAACTGGCTTTATTTATTGCTCTTACTTCATACAGTTCTCAGTTTGGCATCCATCTTGGAACCACAGCCCAAAAGCAGAGAGCATGAGCATGCTCAGTTCTAACTTTACAAAAGAAACACTTTTGCCTTTGGGCCACTAGGTGGCAACAACATAAATATATACAGTAATACCTCGGATTGCGAGTAACCCGGTTTGCGAGCTTCTTGTAAGACGAGGAAAATTTTAGCATAAATTTAAATTTGAAAGACGAGCAAGTCTTGCAACACGAGCAACTGCCGCATGTGGCTCCTGTTGTGAGACTTGCTCGTCTTTCAAATTTAAATTTATGCTAGAAATCTCCCACTGCTTTGCCGAGCCGGCAGGGAGCCCCGTGGAGGCGGTGTTCTTAAAACAGTTTAGATAGAAAGAAAAAGGAGTCAGAGTTTGATTCAGCTGCTGGAGAATGAGTTTTTTGTTTTGTTTGTTTTCAGATCAGGTTAGGCTAAACTCCCTAGGATCACTTTTGTTTCTGGGGACAGGGGTGGTGGTTTATTATTTTAGATAAAGTGTTGCTTGTAATAACTTCATTTAAAAAAACAAAACAGAAAACACATACCACTCTGTGACTTAAAGGCAAGATCTCATTCCAAGCCAACAACAGGGAAGATCGGAACCACAGAAATGCAAGGGGGAAGTTAATCCTTTCTGATGGATTAGGCTCCCTGCAGGAGCCTCCCGGGCAGCCACAAGCAAAACACGCCTTTCCCTCCCTCCTTCGCGCACTCTCTCTCTCTAGCCCGGGTGCTGGGAGGCTCATGGTGCTGCCGCCGCCGCTGCTTTCTCTTCACTTCCTTTGCTAGCGGTTGGCTCAGGGCCGCTGCAAGGCAGTATGGTGCCCTAGGCAAGATCAGATATTTAGCGCCCCCCTTCCCACTTGAGCCCTCCCTCCCTATTTCTGGCGCCCCCTTTAGCCCTGCGCCCTAGGCAGCTGCCTAGTTGGCCTAATGGTAGCACCGGCCCTGGGTTGGCTCCGCTACCCATCTGGTGATTCAAGAGAATCTGCAGCGACAGCAGCAAACCCCTTCCTCCGAGGTGAGGCGGAACGAATCGTCTGAGTTGCCATTATTTCTTATGGGGAAATTTGCTTTGATATACGAGTGTTTTGGATTACAAGCATGGTTCCGGAACGAATTATGCTCGCAATCCAAGGTATTACTGTATTACAATGACAGTATTTTTCTCTTCAGATACTCTGTTCATTGCGTGAAGGATATGAGACAAAACAAGGATGTTTCCATTTTAAAGCTGCTATTCTAAAGATGCTGCTATTAGACAATTAAAATGGATGGGCTGGCTCAGCTTCTCTGAGTGTGGAAAGCTAAGCAGGGTCAGGCCTGGTTATTACTTGGATGGGAGACCCCTCCTCTAGTTTCCTGCATTGAGCAGGGGGTTGGACTTGATGGCCTAGTAGGCTCCTTCCAACTCTATTAAATCTATTACAATTTGAACAACAATTTATTGGACATCAATACTGCTTTAAAAAGTAAATAACTGTACTCACTATTTTTATTTTCATTAACTTTCTGGAAAACCCACAACCTAGTTCTCATGATAATACCCAGACAGCTCTTTTGGTTCTCACAAATCTGACTTTTTAAGTAGTTTTTCATCAGAGCTCTCTAGAATATAAAGGAGGGAAAGACTTTATGTACCACTGTAAAATTCCAACCAAACAATGACCAATAAATTTATCCCTGGCTGTATTCCTTAAGGGTAAAAAAATAATAATTTACATCTCCCAGTTAGACATGTGCCACATGTATCAGTCAATGACCTATTTTCCTTATATTCCATGTAAATGAAACTGTCATCATAATAAAATAAACATATACATGTAATATATAATATTACTTAGATATTCATACCATGCAAAACACCTGCATCTGTTTACAACCATTATTACAGTAATTACACAATGCCAACATTTATCTCAACTATTTTTCTACATTAGCTTCAACCAATACACCAATTATACAAAGCCTGATAATCACATTTCTAAGCCATCTCTGGTTTTAATAGTACAGGGCTCTCCAACCTTGGGTCCCCAGATGTTGCTGTACTACAGCTCCCAGAATCCCTTGCCATTAGCCATGCTGGCTGGGTATGCTGGGAGCTGTAGGCCAGCAACATCTGGGGACCCAAGGTTGGAGAGCCCTGTAATAGGAGAACGTCATTCATTCTCCATTTGTTAAAATCTGTCCTTTTTATTTCTTAACAGTTTAAATGGCCGTCTAGTGAAAATGCAAATATCGCCTCCACCGCTCCTCCCACTCTACATTGGATGAGCGTGAGCCTCTGAGTTTGGAGGCTCCCACTCATCACGACTGGATTGTGTCCTCAAATAAATTAGTATAAAATGTGATTTGGGCATAATTGGGGCATAAATTGTACCTATAGATATGCTTCCTATAGTAATAATGGAAATTTCATGAATTTCTGTTCTTGTTTTCCACAAAAACAACTCTATAGCATGAGAATAGAACTGAGAGACACGGCCAAGATGGAACTCCTAATCTTCTAATTCAAGTGTTCTTCCCACTCATTGAAAAAGAAATAATTTTACCTTTCATATCACCTAGGCATCCAACTATGGGCTCATTTGGATTCTTCCCTGTCCCCAGCCACCACTCACTCATTGCTGTCTAGTCTTTCTTCTTTGTATTTCCCAGCATAACCAAGATCTCCCCCTTTCTCTAGGCTAAACGTATCATCACACATTTAAATTTTGCTTTTCTTTGCTGGCTTTCTTTCATGTTCCCTTGCCAGCTCTCTCTTCTCATCGGGCAGGTAATCACACAGGCCAGCCATCTTTTCCCAAAGGAAAAGATGGTAGTGTGCCATGGTGGCCTGGTAATTAGCCAGCCAAATTCCAAGAGAGCTGGAGGTGTACACACGGTGGCCAAAATTGTTGAGGCGTTTGCCTTCCTGATCAGCAGGAGTTGAATGCTGCTTTCTGGAGCGGGATTGTGTGGATTCTACAATCACCGAATTGGGTACAGGGTGGGAGAAGAGGAACTTCGCAGTTCGCATTGTCTTCTTGCACAATGCATCAAAGCGTCTTGCAGCGGCTGGTGCTGTAGCAGGTGTTTCCCAGGAGCTTTGGACAGTCTCGAGGAGTGTGGGTATCACCAGGATAAGTGTCAGCTTTGACGTGGAAGTAGAGACTATATCGAAGACTGGGTCTTTGGTCTTTCTTTCTTCAGTCTTGGTCTCTATTCCCAACGTCTGTGTCATCTGCTGGATGTGATCCTGGAAAGTACCCATATCTTCAGAGGGCAAGACTGCTGCCTGGGAGGAGATGTTTTGGTCTGGTGAAGCAGAAGAAGGTGTTTCCGAGACTATTCAAGCTGAGTCAGTTGAATAACCATGAGACGAAGACGAGCTATGAGATAGTGCCTTTTTCGCAGAAAGTGGCAAAGCTGACTGCTCTATAGCCGTCTTCGGAGGCACAGCCAAGGCTGATGCAGGAGCTGTGACCGGCAGCCTCGGTGTTGGTGTCGAGGATTGCATCGAGGAGATCTGTCCTGTGATCGATATCGACAGGAGGACTAGGCCATAAATCGCTCGGATTCAGGCGATCTCCGATGTAGTACTCCGGCTCGTAGTAATAGGAGCGGCATGAAGCAAAAGAAAAAGTAGAACCTTCTCTGTAAAAAGGTGAACACGATTGGTACTGATGCGATCTAGGCATCCCGTAGAGCTCTCGATCCCAATACGCTCTTACAGGGACTTGTTCACTGCGGATACACAACTCTTCTTGAATTTCCACGGAGGCTGATCAAGCTCGAGAGCGTTGAGTTCCTGGACTTCAATCCTGAGAAGTACGAGCTGGAGGTGGAGGAACAGCTTGATCTAGCTCGAGTGGAGCTGATGCATTTGGTGGCGACTCCACTATCTCGCCTTCTGACACTGAAGGAGCAAGGATCCTCGAGCCCGAGGAACCTTTGGGTGTCAGAGAACGAGATGGGGAATGTCGTTCAATTGGCTTCGTTGGAACTTCAGATTGGGCCGAGGTCGGTTTCTGAGGCGACATCTTTGGTTTTGAAAGGGAGGTGGCGAGCGACTTCGCCAATTCCCTCATTTTCTCTTTTTTATGTTTTGTTTACTTCTTCTTTTCAGAATCTTCCTTTGCTTTATGGGCTTTTTTAGCCAAACTCTTCACAAGCATTGCCCCCACGGATTTCCCCGGGGTGGATGGACATTCTGTGGTAAATGTATGCAACGGTGGCGTACTAGGCCTCGGTGGAAGTGCGGGCAGTTCCGCGGTCGCTTGAAGCACTTTGCTCCAAAGCAGGGCTTTAAGCTTATCAGCCCAGTGTTTTCTGGCTTGTCGCGTAAAAGCCTGACAGTGGTGACACGACTCCACCTGATGGGCCTCTCCAAGACAGACAAGACACAAAGAGTGGCAGTCTGCTGGGGGCAGCTTTGTGCTGCACTTTACACATTTTCTGAAGGCTGCTTTCACCAGCATGGCGGCCCGAAGAATAGGGTCGATAACGACGAACAGGAAGAAGATGACGATGAAAAGGAGGAGGACAACGAAGACGGGGGGGAGACGATGAACAGATATTATTTTATTTTATTAAAATACAAGACGAAGGAGAAAGACGAAAATAAGAGCCTCAGCTAAACGCTTGCTAAATAGCAAGAGGAACCTCGAACGCTGCCACATGCGATGGCGGTTGAAGAGGAACTGAGGGAGAGGGCGGGAGCCCGCTAGAGGGCATGCGTGGGGGGAGGGGCTCCCACCCTAAACTCCTCAGCTATAGAACATTCCCGAATTGGACTCTGTGCAGGCGCAGAGCCCATGTGTATGATGCACAGAGACCACGAAGAAGCAATGTTCAAATGTCAAAAAAATGTGAACACTTTTCAGTAGTTGAAGAATATTTTCCTCAACTTAAATAACTGAAATCAAATTGATTTGAGAATTAGATCTGATCAATTTTAATAATGTTTCATTTTACTGCCATATTTATTAATTTTTCAAACAATATACAATCCAAATTCCCTGAAAGCAACCTATGGAAATGGCAGAGGGAGAATTCACGGTAGAAGAAGTGCCAAATCCCACAGAGAAGTCCATAATATCCTTTGGCCCTTGAGACACCCTCCCATGGGCCCTAAATATTGTTTATTATTAAAACCATAACATTTTGTAATATTTCATTCAATAAGACAAAGGTTATAAAATACTGTATATACTGAAAGTACAAGAGAACATTCAATGGGTTGGACCCAGTTTTGAATTCTGGTGGTGGAAGCATTCCCTGAGCAGAATTCCATTCAGAACACTCCCATCAGTGGAAAAGGTGGTGGGTTGGGAAGGATTCTCCAACTTTACTTTCTTCCTATTCTGGAGGGACCCCCAACTCTCCAGAGCAGACTTTCAAGGGGCATAGGGGCTGCAGGGGGAGGGGTGGAAAATCAGTTAAAATCTTTCTATTCTGTCAGTGAAAGTGTTCTGCTGGATTATAAACCTTCCATGGACAGAAGAAAGCCTTCTGTTCATAGGAGGCAAAACCAATCAAATAATTTTCAACCCAATAATTTTCCAAGAGTGCCAGAGTATTGTAGCAGCTAGAATGGAATATGTTTTTAAGCTCAATTGCTGACCTTCAGACAGTTTCTGGGCCAGTTCACACAACATGACAGCCCATCGTGGTGCTCTGGCACATGCTGGCTACCATTATGAATAATCAATCCCCAACTGGTGGTTGTCGTGTCATGTGAACCTGGCTGGCAGGGGGATATCTGAGGGTTAAACAACCCTCACCTAACCCCGTCAAATGACACACACCCCATCCGGGTTTGCACAACATGATAACCCCTGACAAACCCTGGTTGGGGTTGCATATTCATAATGGCAGACAGCACCCACCACATCTCCTTGAGGGTAAATTAACCCATGATGGGTTGTTGTGTATCTATCTCTCAGCCTAATCTGCCTCACAGGTTTGTTCTGGGAATATAATAGGAAAAATCCATCTATGCTACAGAAAGACATAAGAAGAGCCCTGTTTCCCTGAACTTCTTGAAAGAAGGGTGGCTAATATGAAAAACAAACAAAATTAACACTAATATCCTGTTTTCAGTTGGGGACTATACATGATAGCATATTAAAGGAAATAAAACTTTTAGTTTTCAATTTTTGTAATATGGGGGTGATTGCTTATATAGTTCTTCAATTAGATTTGTGGGGGTTTTTTATTATGTAGTTGATCCCAAGTTACATTGTGCGGCCAGTACCCAGTTTGACACTACCACTAACGTAAAATACATTGTGCTAGCGTAAGTGACCTCTAGCACAATGCCAATAGAGTCTGCTGGCACAATAGGTTTTTCAGGGAAATCCATTGCACCAGCAAACACTATTGGCCTTGTCCTAGAGGTCGCTTATACTTGCACGACTTAATTTACATTAGGTCTAGTATCAGATTGGATGCTCCTCTGTAGCTGATTCCAAGTTAATGGTCAGAAGATATATTCCTAAAACATAGAAGAAGAATAAAGGATAATATAATAAATAGCATCAAGTATAAGCAACAATATATTGAGAAAAGGAAATAAATATACAAAATGTGTCAAGCAACCCTTTTAAAAAAATATGTTAGAAAACTGGAATAGAAACAAGAAAATATTTATACCAGGTATATCACCGCTTACTCCAGTGGTGGTAATGGAGGACTTTCTAGAGAACGCTAGACATTTGGAACACATTTATAGAGAAAAAACTAATTAGATTACTGGACTGGCTGGACAAAATGGAGACAAGGCAACAAATAATTGAAATGGTTGGACCAGGAAGAAGTTCGTGGCTAAATTTAATCCAATTAGTTCAATGGGGAAAGAAATGGAAGAGGAGACAAGAGCATGAAAGAAAATTCACCGCATTTGAGCAGTTGGTTATGTCTAGAGAACTTATAGAAGGGAATGCATCAGCTAGAGGTATCACAAAGATGTTATATAAAATGATTCAGAAATCAGAAGAGCAAGCAGAAAATCTTAAAATAGTTTGGGATACAGATTTTGAGGAGGAAATAGCAAAAGAAGAGTGGAATAAGATATGGGATAGGCGAATATTGAAAAATATGTCAATAAGGATAAAAGAGAATTTATATAAATTAATTTGGAGATGGTACCTGACTCCAGTGAGATTAAACAAAATAGATAATAAATGTTCTCCAATGTGTTGGAGAGGCTGTCAGGAGCTGGGTACGTATGCACATATGTGGTGGAGTTGTAAAAATGTATTGGATTTTTGGAAAATGGTTTTTGAAGAAATATCAGAAATTGCTGGTATTGATTTAGAGGTTTGTCCTAAATTAGCATTGTTATCAATAACCGAAAAGGTGTCTGGTCCTCAAAATGTTAAAGAATTAATTGTAAATTTGTTAACGGCGGGAAGATTAATGATAGCAAGAAAATGGAAAGTTCATCAAGTTTTCTCTATTACTGACTGGTATAAGGAAGTGTGTGATATGGCTTTAAACGATATGTTGACTTGTAATATCAAATGTAAAAGGGGACAATAAAAAAAAACAATTTTAAGGATATATGGGGATTATTTTTAAATTATGTTTTAATTGAGGGAAAGGGAACTACGGTACACCATGTCAAGATTTGATGTATTTTTGGAATGTAGGTTTAATGGTATAGATAAGTAGTAATTGTTTATCATATTGGTCCCAAGGTGATGGGAGCACGGGTTTGATTGTATTTGATTTGTTTATGTTATTAAATTATATATATATATATATATATATATATATATATTTAAAAAACCAAAATGTGTCAAGCACTGCCATATAAGTACAAATAAAATACAAAGCCATATAAGGATGTGGCTAAAAAGAAAAAGAGCATGGTTAAAAAGTAACAAATACATTTATGATTAGCTCATCAGAAAATATAAGATAGGTTTAATATGAAGAATATACTGTAGTGCAAGAAGAGGAGACACACTGATGCACTAGAAGATCTTTGAAAGTTTTTACTGCAGTTAAACAGGCAAGTGTTATAAATGTATACTACAGAAACAAGAGAGCTGGGTCAATCCATGGCAAAAACATTATCAGAAAATGAAAAGAGAAGAAGAAAAAGAACCTGTTCTCTCTGCAAAGAGTGGGGAAATGAAAATACCTTTGAAAAAAGCTTGAAACATGTCAAGACATTTTCAAAAAATAAAATCACTCCACAGCACATCTGGATAATTTATTTCTGTTTTTGCCATGTCAAGGATTGGAGCCAATAAAGTAATGATCACTCTCCATAATACATATACAATAAGCCCATCAAGAGTTGGCAAGGATGGGAGGGTCAGGGAACTAATCTTTCCCATGGGTATCACTGATTGGATTTCACTGGTAATGAATGCAGAGCCACACCTTTTAAATGACTGTTTCAGGAACAAAACATAATTTTTCTCGTCAACTTGCAATGGCAGTCGAAGAGGAACTGAGGAAACAGGTGGGAGCCCCGCTAGGAGCATGCGCGATGGGGGAGGGGCTCCCACCCAATTTTCCTCAGCTATGGAACTTTCCCAAAGTGGTCTCTGCGCAGGCGCAGAGCCCATGTGTGATGCACAGAGACCGCGAAGAAGAACAAAAAATATAATTTTGAGAAAGTTGTAGTGTGCTAGTTCCAGAATCAACTTTGTTCTTGATATATTTCTTTTTCTGTATTTTGAAATCTTTTGATGTTTAATAATAATAATAATAATAATAATAATAATAATAATAATTTATTTATTACCCGCCTCTCCATCTAGATCGAGGCGGGGAACAACAGAAAATATAAAATACCTAAACTAAAACAACACAATATATACTATTAAACATCTTAAAACATCCTAAAAACATCTTAAAACATCTTTAAAACATCTTAAAAACATCTTTAAAACATCCTAAAATTTCACCGAATAGGCCTGCCGGAAGAGTTCAGTCTTTATGGCTTTTTTAAAGTCCAAAAGACTGACAAGTTGACGTATCTCCTCCGGCAGGCCATTCCATAATCTGGGAGCAGCAGAAGAGAAGGTCCTCTGGGTAATGCTAGTCTGCAATTAAGACTGCAATTCTACACTGCAATTCTACACATGCTTACTCCCAAGTCCTACTGAACTTAATAAGACTTACTTCTGAGTAGACATAGGATTGACTTAATATGCTCTCGTGTACTCCTTTGTTTGTTTTTGAATTGATAATAAAAACACAAAGTGAAAACTACAATAAAGGAGATATTGTAAAAGCAATACCTGAGTAAGACTGGGAAATCCAAGATTCCTGCATCCATTACAGGGCGTCAGTGCTTCCCACAAACCTTTAGGTCCACAACTGTTTTCACCTCCATCTTCCTCCTCCTCTTCTTCTGCTGGTGACAGATTTGTTGAAGATGGTCTCTGAGGATAAACAAATAGCATTTCCAAAATTAACTGTACTGCACATAAATAGAAATGCACATTGCTTTTTCTACACATTCAGTTGAACTGGCATTTAATATACCCCCCAGAAATCAATACT